>JBBBDQ010001779.1:1820000-2497500 GCA_037127315.1 Ascarosepion bandense | reverse complement strand
CCTGCAATAAACCTATAATAGAGCAGATGAACATTTTACGTGCAAGTTAAGCTTATATTTAAATAAGTAATTAGTGCATGGAGTCATAAATATGCATTTATCTAAGCATATATGTATTTTAGTTTGCCTGCTCTTGTAGATTAATGTATATGTGGGTAATTATAGACTCAGCCAAGGTCACAAGTGTTCAAGCTATTTAAAAAGAAAACTCTCATAGGCTAACCTAATGACACTTTAAAAAAAATCTCTCTATTCAGGGACTTAGCTTCTGGTTGATAAAGGAATAGGGTTTTACTAAAGAGACACAAGCAGTCTTTGAAAAAGATATATATATATATACAAAAGGAAGCAACCTGATGGTAAAATCCCAAAGGAGATCTTATTAGTATTAATTATTAAAAATTAGATATTAAAACTGATCCAACCAGGGGGCTCAATGTATTTAAAATTAATTATTTACAGATTCAATATGTATATTACATATAAAAAAATTCAAATTTTCCAAGATCATATGGCCATTTTCATAAGATGTCATGGTGTCAACATTGTGTAACATTTCATGTTAGAGCATATGGCTGCATTTAATATGTTGTGCCCTTGTTTGTGCTGGAAGTTATTGTGGAAGGTTATTAAATTTATTCATTTATTTTTTTATATATATAATTATCTCAAAGGGATGTAATAGGTATAATAAAAGCTAAGGTGTGTTGATATATGAAAGCCAAATAGATAGCATAGTAAGGTTATATTACAATTAAATGAAACTATTAAAGTAATTGACAGAGGATGGTAGCATCTTATATATTAAGACAAAGGTATTAAATTGTGGAATGTAGTTATATTTATAGTAGGAAATGTAATTAACATTATTTTAAGGCAAATGAAAAGTGGTGTTGGCAAGTCACTGTTAATTCATTTTGATTATTTAACAGGGTTAATTTAGGAAACTGGATAATTTGAAATTTTTCCTGTAAACACAAGAAACAGGACTCATGTAAAGAATTACAAGTTCTAGCTTTTATAATATTTTCCATTTTATGGTAGGGGTTTTATTTACTTCCTTTAAATGCCAAATGTATTTTGAAAGCAATATGCTATTTCTGTACGTCTTATTATTAAAAAATAAAATATGTTGATACCATCAAAATTTGAATGTGTTCTTGGTGCCACCAATGTAAAATTTATTAACTGTTGTGTTTAAAATTTTGTATTAAGCATTGTTTTAACACAGGAAAAAAATAAGTAAGAATAGCCTTTAAATAATATATATATATAAATTTTAACTAGAAATTATTTAAAATTAAAATTTTGTAAGTTTAGTAACTTTATCATTTATCATTGCATCAGAGAATCAATCTACAATAAATTTACATAGTAAACTGGACCTCCTTTTAAAATTTAGAACATTAAAAATTTTTTGGCAGTCTTTAACCATCACGCTTAAAAAAGTGTGTTAAAAAGACGTCTTTTCCATTGATGCCACTGTTATTTTAACTACCTTCACTCCTCAGTAATGTTTTTTATTTTAAAAAGCAAGGTTTATAATTTTAATAAAATCTAAAGACATGTAAGTGAATTTATACATTTTCTTTGTTCTTGAGAAGTGGCTGCAAAAAAAAATATTAGTGATCTACAGTGATATTACTTTTCTTTGTCTTTTCTACAAGTATTTTCATGGCAATCTGTTCTGACAAGTGTTTTTCCCTGGTGTCCCATCCATGTGAATTTAAGTGTACTACTAGATTAGTATCTAGGTCCTATCAATTTACTGTTGAAATAGTTAAATAAAACTGCGACTTGAATAATTTCTTTTCTCACACTTCCCACCTGTGGAACTCCTTTTCATTTACTTGCTTCACTGATAGCTACAATCTCCAAAAATTTAAATGCCACATCATTTGCCATCTTCTATTTTTATGAATCCTATTCATGTTTTATCTTTTCTTCAATCCCAACCCCCACCTCGTATCAGTCGTTTCTCTCACTGCAATCCCATGCGCACTAGTGGCGGTTCTGTCTTGTTTTGGAAGAAATCATTAAAAAAAAGGAAAAACAAAAATGAATTTGATTGTGATATGAAAAACAAAACATTATTTCTTAGACAGGTGCATTTCTATAGAAACACTGCTATTTTTATTTAATATCAGATCAGGATACACAAGACTGATTATGGGCAAACTATGGGCCACATGCCTCATGCAGACCATTTGGCTCTCTGAATTGTATGCTTAATTTCATAAGGAAAGTAAAATTTAACTCTTTTATTCATAATCACATGCATAAACAATGATTAATTGCAATGTTTCTTGAACTTCTAAACTTTTATAGAGGGTAATGTTGTTATCATTTTAAACCATTAGCAATTATCACTAAGGAAGGTAAAATATGTGAATATCTTTTGATTAGAAACAAGAAATATTTATCGTTTAGATCAGTTGTCACTCTAGGTTATAGGGCCTTGTCTGGGGATGGAGAAAAGAGATGGATTCATGCCTTTCCCAAGAATATTTGCATCTAAGTGAATGTAAAAACTATTCTTGTATTTGAACACAGCTCTCACTCCATGCTGCTATCTATTACTCCACTGTACCTGTGCCCCTCTCTCTCTTTTTATATATATATATATATATATATATATATATATATATATAATTAAATTTGTTTTTAACTAAAAATACATTGAGACATGGAAATTTCTATGTTTTGAGATTTCTACCTCATCATCAAGCAGTGATATATATATATATCACTGTTCTATCTACACTCTGATATTGAGCACTTTACGATAAAAAAATCTGCTTGCCAAAATACATTTTATAAGAAAAATAACAACCTATATATATATATATATATATATATATATATATGTATAGAGGGAGAGAAAGAGAGAGAGAGAGAGAGAGAGAGAGAGAGAGAGAGAGGCACAGGGGAGTATATATATATATAGGCACATATCTAAACTTTTAAATTAATAACAAATAAATAAAAATGAAATTCAAGTTCTAGAATAATCTGTGTCTTAATGATTCTATGTTTTTGTTCAGCAATAACAGATGGTGGCAATATAAAATAATTGCGATAAAGTAATTATATTTTGAGATTAATTCATGGAACCTTGAGGAGGTAAAAATATGGCCATGTAAAATAGTTCAACTTGTTCACAAAAGAAAAGAAAGAAAAAGACAAAAGCAGATAAAGTATAAATGTAGAATAATTATTTTTATATTTCAGAAATTGTCGAGGTGCTTTACAAAAATTGTTTATTTTAGTCAAGTTTCTGTTTTGAAGACAGTTTTCATATTGCAAGAAATAGATGAGATGCAAGAAAGATTTCTTATGTCTCTTCTTACTACTTTGACTCAGATTGTTACTCGTACAAGGACTCACTCTATATGTTTTTCTTTTATTCATTATTGGCACAAGGATGTAGACATACGAATACATGCAGATATTTAACAGAAAAATACTCAGCTCTATTTTAATGTGCTTTGCTTGAAAAGTAAAAAAAATTAACTTAATAACTATACATGCTTAAAAGCTGAAATTTTGACAGATATTTGTTTTAGATTCTATGTTAGTATTATCTATATGTTAATTAAATATCATCTTAAGTTAGTATCCACTCAGTAGATGTATTAATAATTTGTAGAAAAAGATTTTGCCTTGTCTCAAATTGGTTAATTAATAGAAAACATTTTAATAATATACCCATTATAATTTGTATCTGTCTAGTTTGTTAACTTTACTAATCTTAATTTAAACAGATTTTAAAAATTTCTGTACAAATACTACAAATTAAATCATAATATATGTTATGGGAATGGAAATTATTTATTTTATGCCTTCTGGTACTATTGTTCTGCAAACAATACTTGGTAGACTCATGTGAGTCTTGATAAAAATAAAATACAAAAGATGGAATTCAAACAAACAAAAATTATTAAATTTATTAACAAACCATCTTACAAAAGGTTAATAGAAAAAAACAAAGGTTCAAAGCAATCTTCAGCCAATGTTTCTTAAGTGGTTACATACTTTGGGTCTATAGGAGCAAGAGAGAATATTTTTCGTCATTTTGCAAGTCAAAAGAGGAAGAGGCTTTCAAATCTTGATCTACCTATAGTTATTATCAGGGGGATACAATCCAACATATAAAAATAACTTATATTAATATTTGGTGCTTTGGAAGCAAAATAGAGGCAAATGGCTGAACATTTTCTGGCAGCAGAGGAAAAAAATTATTGAACAGGAAAGTGGCACCATTTTGTCTGATTTGCTGATAACAGTTCAGTATTGAGGCCTTCTTTCCAGTTTTGGGCCAAAATATAATGAAAACAGAATATTTTGCCAGGAATGTATCAAAGATTTGTATTTTAACTTTGAACTCTGTTAGAGAATGTATTTCAATGAAATACTGAAAGAATTGGTAATTTGTTCTTGCTTTAATCTTTAGAAGTTAAATTCACTGGAAAGAAAAATTATCTTAAAAATTGTTTAAATGATATCTAAATTCATTTACTGTAATTAGTTTTAAAAAATTGAAATGTGTTGATTATATTTGAAAATGTCATTTAGCATATTAAAATAATTAATATTAATGAAATCTATAAAAATGTATCACTTTCAATATTTGTAAAAAATTTGAAGAAATGTTGATAATTTATGGATAAAAATGCTGAGATCAATGTAGCAAAAATAACAACAAAACCAAGGAAAATGTGATATTAGAAAGTGATATTTCAGTACAAAAACAATATTCAATAAACTCAGCCTGTAATAAGAAGCAATAAAAATTATCTGAAGGCACATTAAGATTGCTAAAGGTGCCTTCCAAAAGCTAGGCAGAGTTTTAAGAAGCAGAAAAATTTAATAAAAAAAATTTAAAAAAGTAATGAAATGCTATATAATATCAGTCCTCCTAAATAGCTGTGAATGCTGGATAATCTCCTCACAGATGAAGAAAAGATGTAAAGAAACAGATGTATGATTTTATAGAAAAATGCTAAGAATACCATTGACTAAACACGTGAGCAACGACAAAGTTTTTGAGAAAAGGGAAACAAAAACTTGGAAAAGATAATTGGAATTTTTAGGGCACATAATGAAAAAAAAAGAGGATTTGGAAAATTTGATACTTTCAAGATATATTGAAAGAAAGAGGGACAAAGGAAAACAATGGATAGTGAGCTTGAAGAAATGGATGGTGAACCAAGATTTAGGGGAGATAGTAAGAAGATAAAATTTATTAAGAGCTACAAAGGACAGAAAATTGTAGGGACATGTTGCATAGAAAAAGACAAGAGTATATTTACTGCCTCATAAATCTTTGCAGTAAAATTTGGAAAATATTGATCTGTATGCTATTTGTCACTTAGATATATAGTTTTTTTAAAAAAAAAGAAAACATTAGCTCTTCCTGTACCTAAAATTGTGAAAGAAAATTGATAAGGAGCTCAGTTGAACATTTGTCATAGTTTATAAAGCCAGCTTGCCATCAGAAAAGATTATGAAATAATATTCTTAAAATGTAATTTATATGAAAAAGGACAGATAAGTGGAAAATCTATGCAATAAACTTTCATAATGTTTGGAAGTGTGATCATTTTTCTTACCAATAAAAGAATTTGACAAAAAAAAAAAAAGAAAAATATATATATATATAAACCAGAAAAGGCATTGCCAGATTGCAAACCTCTGCTAAGGCAATACTGACATCATCTCAGCAATTAGCAAGAGATGATTATTAAAATGAGAAATAATTGTAGAGAACAAAACAAGATCTAGATTTAAAGTTCAAATGCTAAGCACTGACTCATTGATTTTGTTAGAAATAAAAAAAAAAAACTCGTATTTACAAACTTTGCTTAGCACACACGCAAAAGTGAATCCAAAACAAAACTCATAAAATTTCACACCTTGATGCAAATTTTTTTTTGACCAATAGAAAAGCTAGGAAACATCTAAAAACAAAATTCAAAAAATCTTCAATTATCAGAAACAAATTCTTTTACGGGCCTTTTAGCGAGCTGATGCAAAGTTTGTTTGTTGTCCAATGAAAAGGCTAGAATCACATCCAGGAGTGAATTCCCAAATGACCTTTTCGAGTCCCACAAACAGAATAAAAGACGAGCAAGTTTATCTTTCACCAGAGAGAATATGACGAGCCTATTAACATATCCCTTAACAAACGTCAAGCGATTGCTATTATTATTTCTTTCTCTCTCTCTTTCACTTCCTTCCTTTTCACCATTCACCCTGAGCAATAAGTCCAAAGACATTCATACCCTACGATAACACTCATACATACATACGCACAAGTTACTACTATGAACTCTTGATACCCTTAACTCCTTACAACTGTTTTTCATTGAACATTTAATTTCTACTAATTCATGTTACTTTGTTCTATTAATAAATTTCTATTTAAATATACAAGAGGTATACTTTTATTCTTCCACTAATCCACCTTTTGATAATCTTCTGATAATTCTGAATATAATTCTAATAAAGCCTTAAGTTGTGGAGAGTGTAGTTATGTTTAACACAAGGCTAATTTAATAAATATTAACCATTTCCCTACAGTTACAGTAGTGACCACTCCTACTACAGAATAACAGTAATGAATTTGACTGCAGTCAAAAGTGAATGAATTTGACTGCTCTCAAAAAAAAAAAAAAATGGACACTTAAAATAAAACAGGGGAGGTAATTCTGTATTTAAAATGACCTAAGGGAGTTAATTCAATATTTTGCATTTGGAAGGCAAAAATTAAATTTTATTAATAAAACCAGGCAAATAACCCAGAAGCTTTATCTCATACCAGACTAAAACCATGGCAGTCATGAGGTCAATTATTCCTGAATGTTTCATCCAAATCCATCCAGTGGGTCTAGAGATATCTTGACTACAGACAGACAATCAAACAACCAAAAACAATTCTTCTGCCTTAGGGCAGAGGTAATAAAAAGAGGGAAAATGAAGGTTAGAACAAAAGTAACATTTTTTCACGAATTTCAAGGACAATATTTAGATATTTATGCATAGATTTATTCAGCCATATACAGGTGGGGACAAAAGTAGGTGTACAGTAACAATATACCAGTATCATGGCCCTCAAGGATGTAGGTGATCATGGCTCCCTAAACTTCCTGTCCCTTGCAGCTCATAATAAATTTTATCTTTCTATTATTTCTTGTAAACTCTGCCATTCATTTACTCAAGCTCACGATGTTAAGCATTGTTTTTTTGTCTCTCTTGCCTTCAGTCAGTCTTAGAGAATCAGATTTTCCTAACACTCTTATGAGTATTATAACAGAAGTTCTAGAATTCATTTAATACTAAAATCCATTATAATTATTTTTAAGTTTTTTATTTTTATAATCTATAAATTATATATAATATATATTATAAAATATATTATAATACATTTATTATAATTTTTATTTTTTTAAACCTTTGCATGGCCAATATCCAAAATGTGCCAATAAATCCAATGTTGATAAAGTTTACTCATCAATGGTTACATGCATCTAGATTAAAGTCTGAGATTGAAGGCTTTATTCTTGCAGCACAAGACCAAAGTCTTTTCACTAGAAACTTTCAGGCAAATATTAGACATAATAATGTGGATCCAAAATACAGCTTCTGTGATAAATAGCAAGAAACAATAGACCATCTAATCTCAGGATGTTCTGTACTTGCCCCAAATGAATATAAAAATTGTCATGATAGAGTGGGGCAATATTTACATTGGACAATGTGCAAACACTATGGAAAATATGTAAACAAACACTAGTATGAACATCACCCAGCACCAGTTACAGAAATAGAAGATGTCACCATTCTCTGGGATTACACTATCTACACAGACAGAAAAATTGAAGCAAATATGCCGGACATTAATGTTAAAAACCAGAAAGAAAAAAATTGCCTATTAATTGATATGGCTTGTCCAGCGAATTGTAACATAGCAACCAAGGAATTCAAAAAACTGTCAAAATATAAAGACTTGGAAATTGAGATAGAAAAAATGTGGAAATTGAAAATAGTAGGTGCACTTGGAATGATGAAAAATAGAACAAAACAACACATTGAAAGAATCCCTGGACACCTCAGTTTAAGAGATATACAAAAAATTGTCTTATTAAATACAGCCCACACACTAAGGAGAACTTTGTCTATGTAATGCTAGGGATGATAGGGGAGATAGAAAAAACATGAAATGGAGCCATAGCAACATACCATGACCTGCCTAAGTTCTTTCTGCAGACTTGGTAGGTAGTGCGACCATAGCAGAAATGAAAATGTGATGAAAAATGACAACATAATAATAATAATAAATATCTTGTAGGTAAAAAGGAGTGCATGAATACTGGGACAACCAGTTTGACCATTTGACAGATGATATATTTATTATAGATGTATTATTTGTATAATCAATAACAATACATTTTGTTTTCATGTTTTGTTTTTTCTTCATTGTATACCTATTTCATATGCGTCATTTTATTCCATCTTTTGCCATGTTTGAAGTAGCTTCACGGTTCCATTTGCATGATTTCTTTCTTGAAATAAAAGCATATAAAATCTCACTTTCTTCCATTTTTACTTTTAACATTAAAATATTTAAAATTCACAATTTGCACATAAATTATATCAGAAGAAATTTTAAAATTTCACCTTTCAGAATATGTATATATCATAAATTTAATTCGTGTGTGAAATGAAAACACATTCAAATGCCACCTAGTAAAAAACACTGCAAAAATTTGTTCAAACTCAATACAAATAGAAAACCTTATTTCAAGATCCTTAAAATAATCCATTTTAAATTTAAGGAAGTACACATCTTAGAGAAAGAAAAGAATTCTAGCGACATTTTTAAACCTTAATGTTTGAAAAAAATAATGAATCTAAATTAGATGAGCAGAAGACAAATGAATGTAATTATCTGTTTCAAAATTTTGTATTTTTAAAATGAATGAATTAAGACTACTTTATAAAAATAGTTAAATTAATATATTAATGAGATCAATGGCTAATATCTTAGGAAACTTAACCAATGTCAGCAGTTATGCATGCATTTCTATTTTGTTAATTCTTTATATCCAATTTTATCCTTGAAATTCTTTTCATTTTTAGTTTATTTAAATAAACTGCAAGTGTTTGGTTGACAAAAGAAAATGGTCAAAAGCAAATGTTAAACAAAATCTTAAGAAAGGTCAGATAGCTTTGCCTAAAAATGTCACTTGATTAAATTGGTAAGAAGAAAGTTTCCATTTTTTCCTATTGGAAAATTTGGTACAATTTGAGATTTCTCTATCTTTATTGTCGTGAGATATTTTAATGAATTTACTTTATTTTTTTTATATAAGGGAATAATGATTCTTTCTAAAAGGCAGTAAAGTGCAGGTTATGACAAAAATGATACCTTACATTGACCTTTGACATCAGAGGTTGTTGTTAGTGGCATGCTTCCTTTGTACTAATAACCCATAATGTTTTTGTCTTATTGCTTATGATAGTCTGACAGAATGATGTCTGACATGAAAAGACATACAAAATAATGGTGTCTTATTCAATTGCTTCATTCAGAAAAATTTTTGAGATGTATTAATACCTGATGAACATCTGCAGAGATGAAACAGTGGCAGTAAGGTGGCAGGCAATGCTTGGAATGGTAAATTCAACAGTTATAAGAAGCACAACAACACTGCTGGATAGAGGATTTTTTTCAGCTGTCCTTCATTACTCTTTAATAATGTTGTCGAGAAATGTAGCTATCAAACGTCAACCCAAACATGACTAGTTATATCCTGTTGTTGTTTCTGTTGCAATGTTTGGACTGATGATTGATAGTTACATTTTTCTACAAAATCATTAACGCTAAAAAAAAGCAATAGTAAAATTTAATAGCTGAAAAATTCACTATCCACCAATGTTGTTATGCTCTCTATAATTGTTGAATTTACCATGGAAATGAATAAGAGGCATTACTTTCAAAACAGCGCTGAAAAGTTCTCAGCCTCATCCACTTTGAAAAATCTGACCAAAATATCAAAATGTTTGGAAGACTTACTTGGTTCAGAACACCCTATATCCAAATAATTAGAGATATTTTTGTTGTTTTCTTTTTTATAATGTGATTATTATTTTAATTTGAGAAATTAATTTATGTATTATATATTTTCAATAACAGTATTTTTAATCGTTTTCTTTTTAATTTTGAAAAAATGTTCCAAGCATGTGACATGGGAAAAGAGTATTTCTTGCAGGAAAAGAAGTATTTGAAATCTTTTTCATGTTTATAAATACATTTTTCTCTTGTTGTAAAATAAAATCCTTACATTTACACTGATAAAGTCCATTATAGAATGAAACATAACTTTTAAAGATAACTTTTCCTTTTGTCTTTATATATATATAACGACAAAAGGAAAAGTTATCTTAGCTAACATGTTTCATTCTATAATAGACCTTATCAGTGTAAATATAAGGATATATATATATCTATATATATATATATATATATAAATTATATGCTCATTTAACTTTATTCTGATTTTTTCAGAATTACATCCATTCTTCAGTAGACTTGATTATAAAATTTTACTTCTTTTTAGAAATTGTATTTTCTTTAAAAGAGATTATTTTATGGCTTAAGTTTGATAAAATTTTCAGAATATACTTGTGACTATTTCCCACTGATATATTTGTTTTTTTTTGGTTTAATACAACGGAGAGAGAGAAATTAATATTAGTGGTATTATTAGTTATGCTTTATTGTAATCTGTGATGTGAGCTTACATAAAAAAAAAAAAAACTATTTTTAATACTATTATGTACTTGTAAAATCTAGGGAATAGAAAAATTGGCTGACAGTTGGTGATCACAATCTGAACAATATAAGATATGCAGATGTTACGGTGCAGATAGCAGACATAGAAAGGAAAATAAAGGACTTCCTAAAAAAGGTAAAAGGGAAAGTGAAGCGAATGAGCTAAACATAAACTTAAAGAAAATTGAATGCATGGTTATCAGCAAAAAGAGGTCTCCAAAATGCTAACTACATGTCAGGGTCACTAAAATCAAATAGGTACAGAAGTTTATATACGTGGGAAGAATTCTGAGGATGACCCCAATATCCAAAGACTGGAAAGTATGACCCCAATATTCAAAGACTGATTGACATGGCCAAAGACACATTTCTAAGGCTTGGGAGTATTAAGAGACAGGAAGATTTTATTAGAGACAAAAAAAAGAGTACTAGACTGTTATGCCATATCTGTACTCCTATAGGATAGCGCATACGGGACGATCTCTTCAAAGATGAAGAAGAGACTCTAAGCTGTGGTTCTACAGAAGCGCACTTAAGATACCATGGACTGAACATTTGCATAACATTGAGGTTTTGAAGAGAATGCAAATAAGAAAGAAACTTACACTTGGGATCAGGAATAGACAGCTGAGATTTTTGGAACACATAATGAGGAAGGAAGGCTTGGAGAACCTAATACTCACAGGACGGATAGAGGGAAAGTGAAACAGGAGAAAGTATCATGAGACCTAGTTGATGGGCTTGAGCAGGTAGATAGCAGAGTGAGGTTTGGAAGAAGAAAAATGTTAAGAACAACAAGCAAGTAGATATTCATGATTGCCTAAATCTTGATAGAACATGACACATAAAGAAGAAGAAGAAGATAGTAACACAGAAACAGAACATAGCTCAGAAACACAATAATTTTATCAAACAAAATGGTGACTTGTTAAGATGAATAATTCCAGCAAGTGTGATGCTATTCAAGTCATCAACTTTGAGAAAAAAGTTGAAATTCCTTTTAAAGCTTGAATGAAAATTTGATATTCATGAATATTGGAACATTATTGAGAGATTACCAAATTAAGTGGTTGTGCATAACGATGTGCATACATGGCAGCTGCATCAAAACTGCCTTTATTCTTGCTATCATTCCATTCAATCACCCAGCCGTCATACGTACTCCACCATATATTTGTGCAATTATATTTTTGTCACATGAAATTCATTGCACAAATTTTCAAATTTCTCTCAGTAATGCAGCAGTTCTATCTTTACTGACATAAATGTATCCCCAAAAACATTTTTCAAACTTTTCCTCCTTATTGAAAAATCACAAAATATGGGACAATTGAGATTCAATTTGATGATCCATAATCTCATCAAACATAACAGCACCAAATGATGTTGTTTCCAATCATTGCTTTAATTTCCCCTTTAATTGTAGCAGCTCATATGCAATTATTGACCTTGTTTTGAATATCACTTGAAAGTTCAGAAAATGTACAGTTAGCATTTTTCTTCATGGATTCTAAATGCAATCTTAAACAATCATAATATTCAACAAATGCTTCACTTATAGGCAGAAAATTACCCTCACTGTTTGATTCTTGTTTTGTTGTATCTTCAAATTGATAATTCTTGACAGGTCAAGATTTCAATACAATGAATTAACCTTTTCAGTAAATCACAATTATTCTCAACTGACCCATTATGCCAAGGAATTGAAGTTGCTTTCCAGTGATCGATTGCTGTATCAATTCATTGTTGGCCAAAGGTTTTCAGAGCAATTATGGAATTTAGATGAATTTTTTTATCTTATCAATATTGTAATCAAACTGTTCAAATCACATTAGATGGTAGGAAGGAAGAATTGGAGACTTACTCTTATTTAACACAGTTTTACAGTGTACGGTGTCTCACTCTATCAGTGTTATGTTATTTCTGTGGGCTAAAACTGGCAGATAAACAGGTGTGAACCAATGAGAAGTTTTTAATTTCTCTGGTATTTACAGAAAGAAGAAACTTCGGAGGCATAATTTTTAGTAGGAGAACTAAAGATTTCACTCCAGTCAGTATATTGATAAAAATTCTTGTGAATAGGAAGAGGATCAAATGAAATATCAACAGGTACTACAGCATAATCAAAATTGGCAAGAGTTGCAAAGCATGAAGAAAGTCTGGAGAGGAGATGATGACAAAATCATGTAAGTAGACATGTTAGTCAATTATGAGCAAAGAAATAAATGAGCAAAGAAATAAATTTAGAATACTTAAAACACTTGATGTGATAAGCATTACATGCACATATAAAAAGAGACAATATTCTTGAAATTTCAAAATTCTCTTCTTATTATTCAATGAGTTGTTTCTGTTTTAAGATTATATCTTTTTTATAACCCATAATAATCTTTATACACTTGAAATTAAAAAATAAATAACAATTCTCAAGCTGCTTCAAATGTCATATTGCCAAATAGGTTCTGGTAAATATTTATCATAAAAACAGATTTCATATTCACATGGTATATTATTTAAGCAAAGATATATTCTGAAAACTGTATCAAAACCAATGAGTTATAATTAATTTTATTGTGAATATATTGACTTGCATAATAAAATCTGACATTTTATATTGTGTGTGTGTGTGTGTGTGTGTGTGTGTGTGTGTGTGTGTGTGTGTGTGTGTGTGAGTATACATATGTGTTGGGAGTGCTGTATCTAGACAAAAATATATTATTTAATTGTCAATACTAGTTGAAGATAGACAAGTTATATCCATTATATATTATTAACTAATTAATTTCCATATCTTACTGTTCGTGGTATAGGAAATGTAATTTGGCTATCGTATGTATATATATATATAAAGTGACCAAATGCCTGGCTAAATTGCTACAACCTGTTTTGCAGCACTACAGCTCATTTACTGTAAAGGATTAATTTTCTTTTATAGAAAGTCTACTTATTGGGGTTTATACATGCGTTGGGATTCTTTTTACCCTAAAAAAGAAAAATAAACCTTATAAAAACTTTAATGCATAAGGCATTGATGATCTGTTCTGAGGAGTTCCTTGATTGTGAGATTAGTTTTATAACATGAACTTATTATAACATTAATGGGTATCCACCCACTGTTGTCAATTTGATGATTCATGACAAGATTGCTGATTTCAGAAAGATTGAGCCAGAAGTTATAGCTAAATGTCTTCCGTGGATTGTAGAGAAGGGTGAAAATCCAACTAAGCAAATTTCTTCTGATGGACAGAATGGTTATTTTTCTGCCAAGGTGCATGTTGCATTTGGTACTAGATCTATTCTAGCTTCAAGCCATAAGGATGTTCTCCTGCTCCAACAAATAAATTTTGTAGTTTATAAATATGATTGTAGTTATGGTGTCAGTTACATTGGAGAACCACTCAATGGCTTGATACTAGAATCAAACAGCATGTTCAAGTGAAAATCAGGAACCATACCTGGCAAGACAATAAACTTATTCATAACACTTATTTTTTCTCAATGTATGAATATCTTATAAAAGATAGAAAGTGCGTCATGGAGTTTAATGTGGATTGGTTTTCTGTATTGGCCAATCCACATTCATTTTTCCATTTCAAAGTGCTAGAGTCTGTTTATATCAGGTCTTGTAGACTCTTGCTGTGTAAACAGAAAGAGTGTTTGCTGGGCCTTGCTGTGATCAGTTTCTAGCAGTTCATTCTCCTTTCCCATCATTGACCAATTTATTTCACCCACCTATTATATTTTACGGTAAGTTCTCCCAACTTAAAAATTTGATAAGCTGAAGCAAAACCGGTTGTTTTCTGTTTTAAATTTTATTCTCATTATGCCCTGTACCTTAAAAATGATTACTTTTAAAGCAATATCCAAGTACTACAAAAAATCTGTTTATATATATATATATATATATATATATGTACTATATTTGTGTATGTTCATGTCTGTGTGTGCATATATAATGAGAGTGAGAGACAGACAGGGAGACAGACAGATTTTTATGTACAGGATGCAATGAGTAAATTGTCACCATTTTATATTTCTAATTTTGCAATTGTGAGTTGTTTTACTTGTAAATAAACATGTGGAAAGTTTATGTATATTGAGGCTTGTGTAAGTTAAGTTCCGAACATGGTAAGCACATTGCTACCATGTTCATATATATATGGATAAACTTTCGACTTGTTTATTTACAAATAAAACAAAACTATATTGAATCCATTGCCAAATCTGCTGCTATGAAAGTCGGCTCCCTGTGCAGGGCCCGGAAGTTTTTCCCACCTGAATCTGTTCTGCACATATACAAATCTACCATCCGCCCGTGTATTGAATATTGCTGCCATATCTGGTCGGGTGCCCCTGCTGCTCTCCTTGGGCTTCTTGACAAAATACAAAGGAGGATCTCTAACGTGGTTGATACTGACTTGGCAGTCCGGCTGCAGCCGCTCTCTCACCGGCATGATGTGGCTTCCCTGTGCCTCTTCTACAAGTACTTTCATGGCTACTGCTCTGATGAGCTTAGATCACTGGTGCCGCCTAAGCACGAATTTACATGAGATACTAGATTAGCAACTAGGTCCCACCCTTTTACAGTTAAACAAATAAGATGTAACCGTAAATTCTACTCCAACAGCTTCTTTTCTCGTGCTTCCCGCCTGTGGAACTCCCTTCCACAACTCTGCTTTCCCAACAGTTACAATCTCCAGGTGTTTAAATGTAGGGTCAATAGACACCTCCTATCACACTAACTCCCAATTATTCTCAGAACACTCTCATCTACCCAACCCTCATTCTCGGTATCCTTACCCGCCTATCACCCACCCTCTGACATTTCCTATATTTAATCATCCTTTCTCCACTCTACATAGCCCCCTGCGCAGTAGTGGCAGTGACATGCCTTGCTTGGGGTGAAACGCTTATAAAAAAAAAAAAAAAAAAAAAAAAAATTAATCCTTGATAATGGCTAAAAGTGTAGTTGAAAACGTGCAAAAGTACAAAAGCTTTGGATGATTCTTATATAATTTGAGTTCCAAAAAGAAAAAAATTATACAAAAACATGAAAAATTACATAAAAAAACTTAATGATAATACTTTGTCTGTCATTTTTAATGAAGCCTGAATAAAATGGAGATTGTTGCCCAAATACACAATATATATATGTATATATATATAAATTAAAAATAAATATTACATATGTTTAAATCCAAAAGAAAGCAGCCTGATGGTAAAACCCCAAAGGAGATCCTATTGATATTAATTGTTAAAAATTAAATATTAAAACTGATCCAGCAAAACAAATTTCTAAAACTTATTCAGCCAAACAAATTGTTGAATTTTCCATAATATTAAAGATCACTGATGAAGCAAATTTGATTCGCTGAAATGATCATACAATCCTGCAAATTTTGAATTTTTATATACATATATACATAATCATATCGCCCCAAGCAAGGCATTTTATTGCCACTGTTTTGCAGGGGGTTACATAGGAGGAAAGTTATGGAAAAGAGTGACAGATTATAGGGGGTGTCAGGAAGTTGGTAAGAGAAGGATGAGAATACTGATGAGAGTGGAGTGGACGGAAAAAAAGGAGCATGAGAGAGAGGATGCAGGTTAGTGAGATAGGAGATGACGACTTTACATTTAAATTCTTGGAGATTACAGCTGTTGGGAAAGCAAGTAAATAGAAGGGAATTCCACAGGCGGGAAGTGCGAGAAAAGAAGCTGCTGGAATAGAATTTGCATTTACAATTTATTGGTTTCACAGTAAAAGGGTGGGACCTAGTTGCTAATCTTGTGGATCGAGTAAATTTATTTATGGGGGACACCAGTGAGGTAAGTTCATTGGAGCAGAAGCCATGAAAGTGTTTGTAGAAGAAACACAGGGAAGCCACATTGACATATATATATAGTGTTTAATTGTCTAGTGCTAAGGTTGTTGTTTTTTCAGTGCTTCCACTGATAAAATGTATTTTGGCAAGCAGGTTTTTTATTGTAAAGTGCTTGATATTGAGGTGGAGATAGAGTGTTAATAAGTACAAACAGCCATGATGAGTGAGAACATCATAATAGTATCCTCACAAAACTTTAAAGTCAGCATGAATCTGCTATGTTAAAGAAACAAACTCTCTCTCTCTCTCTCTCTCTATATATATATATATATATATATAGACAGACCTATAAAAGTATGTATTACATTCTGTAACCTACAGTGATGACTTGAAATGATGTAATGTAATGATTAACTTTTGAATTATGGCTAGAGTTTCTTTATTTTTTTTGTGATTCTTAAAGCATCTTTGTTAGAAAATAGAAGAATAATATTCACTGGAGGCCATATTCAATTGGTGTTTTTTTTTATTGTTTTTTTTTATTGTTCTAGACAAATAATTGTGCATTCAACAAAACTGAGTTGTGTTGAAAAATACAACTCATGTCAGTTTGTAGACAACACAAATCTGTACAACTAAATATCAATTTGATTTGATGACAGATTTAAGGCCAAAAATTTTTTCCTTTCAATATATCAAGGTACAGCAACGCAATTCCCAGAAGTGAACAGCCAGACTATTCATTCATATGATTTGATTATAGTGGTGAAGGCTTATGTAAAAACAAACACACTTTTTGGAAGAGCCAAATACAGAGAAGTAGGCAGTGTGCCACAAGGTCTCAAAATAACTTTCCTTAGGTTTTGAATTCAGAGTTTTCTTCTCTTAGACTGGTTGCCACCCAATTCTTTAGGACTCAGATTGACCTTGGATATTACTTTTAACTGGGGTGGGGGGGGGGGAATGAAGAGATGGATTGATACCTTTTCTTAGAATATTTAAATGTAAATGAATTTAACAAACCCAGTTGCATTTCAAACTCAGCACATCAATTCCTCAATCTGTGCTGCTATCCATTATTCCAAAACACCTTCTATATATATATATATATATATATATATATATATATTAGTCATCCACATACAAGCCCATTTTGCTGTATCACAGCTCATCAGTGTGGTTAGCCATATCCACTTGCCTCTGGCCGGGATCGAAACTCGACCGATTTGGTGTCAGTCGGAATCTCTACTCCCTAAGCCATCGGCGCATGGCATCAGAGAAGGGAAATTTTAACGTTTTATATATAAGCAGTGTATACAGATGCCAGTCACTGAGAGAACTCAATTCATTTCTGAAGAGTCACACATATATATATATATATATTGTTAACATGTTTTGGGTCATAATTAAGTTAAACCAGTATACAGTTGTATTAAAAAGTGCTCAATACCTATATATTATATAATGTAAAGCTTTTGAATATTTTTCATTTGGAAGCTAGTTGTTTGTGCAACCTTGGTTTCAACCTTTGAGTATTTTCAGGCAATTTATAGCAACTGATAAGTGTAAAGTTTATTTTCAAATTACATTCTAATACTACAGAAAATATCTATATATCTATATATAGATATATGTATATACAGGGTTTGATGGGTAAATTGTTGCCATTTTATATTTTTAATTTCATGCATGTGTGGTGTAAAAGAGCACCAGACACAATTTACTCTACAAGAAATTTGAAAATAGCATACTATACTGCTTGGCATTTATATTGGAAGCATCAATACAATCATTTTAGAGTGTTTGGGTTTGAATCTGAGAACAATGCAAAGGATTTAGAAAACGATGAATGAGTCTAATGGCAGCTCAAAAAATTTACTCTGATCATTGTGATAAAGAAAATAATTTCTGAATTTCTTGGTGATGGCTTCAGAATCAACATGGTGGCTTACATCAAGTTTTTTAAGGAGGTTGTGTTGCCCTGGGTCAAACAGATGGCCGATAGAAGATCATATGTTGGGCAACAGGACTCCTCAGACTGCAACCCTCTTGACTATTATGTGTAGGGTACAAAACTCATTGTTATATCAAGATGAACTGAAGGCAAGAATTATGACAGCATTTTTCAACTTAAAAAGAGACCATCCAGAAAAGTTGCAGAAGAAGGTGTGATTGAAGCCAATGGTGATTTGATTGAATAAATTTAATCTGTAGTATTTAAAGATATTTTACATAATTTTGATAAATATACCTTTTAAAATGAGATGTTAGTGGTGTTTGATTTTTGTGTCATTTAAACAATTTATCCATCACACTGTGTGTGTGTATATATATATATATATATATATATGTGATAAAGAACAAATAGTAAATATTTATTTAACATATTTCACTTTTATTTAAGCTTCAGCAGAAAAGAAAATATGGAGGAGAAAAGAAAATTCCGATATTTTTACATTGATTAAGCTGACCTCACATGTATAGATGGATTAAATGTTAATATCTTTTTGAAGTTGTTTCTATGTTCAGATAAGATGAATTGAGATCAAATCTAGCTCAGAATTAGGCAGAATGATAGGATGAGAAACAAATAAACATTTCTTATTTGTTCCTTATCCTATCATTCTCATGGATTCTAATCACAATTCACACACACACACACACACACACACACACACACACACACACACACACATATATATATATATATATATATATATATATATATTGTATTTTTACAATTCTTAAGTAAGGGATTGTATCTTGAGATTGAAATTGTGGTTATTCAATCATAATACATAACAAATTATTGGAAAATTGAAAAAATTTGAATATTGGAAAAAAATGGAAAATTGGAAAAACACAATTGAAACACAGACACCTCATTGGTTATATATATAATATGCAAAACACCATCAGCCAACAATTATATATATATATATATATATATATATATACATAACATAACATAACATAATAGATCTGGTATTTAGATTTTTATGCAATGGCAATCATCAGGAAAAACTAGATAGATAGATAGATAGATAGATAGATAGTGAGAGAAAGAGACAGAGAAAGAGAGAGAATGTAAACACTCACATGTATACAAATGCAATTTTTTTCTTTAACAATCCAAACATGGCAATTAAGCACCAAGGATTTAGAAAGTAAGAAATTAGATGAGAGTTCTATAAAAAACATGTGGGAAAAGAAGAAACTGTTAGCATAGAACTTACTTCAACTACAAAATGATGAGACTTAACTGCCAATTTAGTACTGTTCTTGCATTTGTATTATAAAGCACATCCAGTTGACTTTTCTGCTTGCACAGAATTTAGCCAATCTAATAATAATAATAATAATAATAATAATTTCCTCCTCCTAATTCTTCAGTATTTGTCTATACTTCTGAGATGAGATAGTATTTATACTATTTACATTGTTCAGACTGTTGTTCTCATCTTTATTGCCATGTTTACGATGTTTTGGTCATTGTATAATCCAGCCTTCTTCAGTTACTATGAATTTTGAACCAAATCTTTTATTTCAACCACTGGGATATATCATTCTCATTCCATGTTTGTTGCTACTTTTGGATGTCATGTAGTTATCTCTCTTTAACTCAGCTCTAAGCTATTTTTTCACAATTGCTGTAGCCAGGTATTGCCTCATGTCAATGAAACTAACCAATGTTTATATCCACTGGGCCATAATGTCTGTGAGGACATAACTGTATGAATTTTGGGGATTTATAAAACTAATGTCTCAGTAACCAATTTTTTACCAGAGCTCATATTGCAATCGTAGGAGCTAATGATTTTCTCTAGCACTCTGTATTAATGGTTCCCATATTGTATTCGTTTCTATGCTTCACCAACTTAAAAGATTTTTGTGCCCTAGCATATGAACTGATTCCTTAAGTTTACATAGTTTCCAATAGTGTTTTCTCTCAGTTATTTCAACTTCATCTCATAGGTGACCCCCCCCTTTTCCCTCCATATGTGGTCAGCTACATCTGACTTTTCTATCTTCCCTCGTGAAATGGCCTTGCGATGTTCTTGCAGCCTTAACTTAAGAGGGACGCCTATTTTTTCCTTTATATTTCTTTCCATTGCTACATGTATATCAGTGTTTGTTAGCCCCAATGATTTGACCCAAATAGTTGTGAGTTCAATATCAGGCTACAGCAATGGTGAACAAATAATTTAGAACATCAAATCTGCAATTAATAGACACATACTTGTTCTTCATAACTAACATTTGTTTTTGATTTTAATTTAAAGTGGATGACAATAAACTAGCTTCTACCATACATCATAGATATGCTAGCATACAAACTGAACTGATTAGAATCCTACAAGTTTATAATAATAAAGTAGCTTCTACCATACATCATAGATATGCTAGCATACAAACTGAACTGATTAGAATCCTACAAGTTTATAGTCTGCCACAGGTAATAACACAACACGATTGCCATTCTTGGGACAACAGAAGTATCAGATAATTGCAAAAGTTTGTGACCGATTTTCATTGTTAATATAAGATGACTGCAGCTTAAGACTGACATCTGTTTTGGTGTTGATTTCTGGTGTGTTCTAGATTGAAATCTTGTATCATTCAGTTGTAAGTCAGATATTGTTGAATGATAATGTTTTTGTCCCTAAATGAATGTCTTAATGATGAAAGACAAAAAAATTCACCATATTATGCTCTATGAATTTCAGAATGGTATTAGCATTGTATCTGTGACAAAAACAAAAAAAAAAAAAAGAAAAAACAGACAAACATCCAGAATGTTTGTTTGGATGGATTGTATTCCAACTGTTTGGATCATCAATAAGTGCCTTGGCAGATTATCATTGTATCTGTGACAAAAACAAAAAAAAAAAAAGAAAAAACAGACAAACATCCAGAATGTTTGTTTGGATGGATTGTATTCCAACTGTTTGGATCGTCAATAAGTGCCTTGGCAGATTATCATTGTACCTGTGACAAAAACAAAAAAAAAAAAGAAAAAACAGACAAACATCCAGAATGTTTGTTTGGATGGATTGTATTCCAACTGTTTGGATCATCAATAAGTTCTTTGGTAGATTTAGTCATGATGATTTTAGCCTAAATCATCAACTATGCTTCATGCATATTTATGACAATGATGAAAATGCTCTGCTTGCTATTGTGGAAAATAAACCAAATATTTCAATGGAAGAGTTTGAGAATCGATATCTCAAATGCCTTTCTTTATTTGAAGAGACTTGGGTAAAAAAAAATGGATAATTTTGGTAAATTAAAACGTGTCATTTTCCACCACAACAACACAAGATTGCATGTTGCAAAATTGACCTTTCAGATGCTTAGAGTTGAAATTGAAAACCCTCCAGCACCCATCATATTCTTGGTTCCTTCAGAATTTCATTTGTTTCAGTCTCTACAGAAGAGAAAAAAAAACTTGACTCTGTACAGTCAGTGGAAAACTATTTCACAACCTTCTTCTAACAAAAAGCATAAAGTTTCTATGAAAATGGCATCAACAAGCTTGTAGAACAATGGGAGGCAGTGGAGACTATATTTGACAAATACATATTATTTTTTTTTGTGAGTATGTAAAATTTTTTTAATTTTCTAATTGCCATGTGCTGTTGCAATGATTTAACAAATTACATTTCCATTTCAGTTTTGTCCTATTAACAGATTTTATCCATGGATAGATTTTTATTAAATGTTTTTCTTTCTATTTAACTTCTTATATTGTGTTTTATTGTTAAGGGATTTTTTAATAAATGGACAATTTTAATAACTTACAACTTTTGTTTGCTCAATTTTAACATATATCAAGCAACTTTTCCTGTTTAAAAACAGCTGGTATGATTTTAGGCCATTTCCTAATATATGCATATTTTTTGCGGATATCACACACATGTTAAAGAGCACTACCATTTTTCTCAACTTTATATTATCAGTGAATACCAGTGTCCGCTGAGGCTGAGAAAGTGAACACCACTGCTGAGCTTGAAAAGGACCTCCAATTTGTGGTGAACTGGGGTAAGAAATGGCTCTTGAATTTCAATGCTTCCAAAATGAAGCTGCTATCTGTTAATCACCATAGACAATCACTCCTACCCCCATTAGCAAGGATCAGGCTAGTCTCCCTGAAAGCAAAACACTGCACCTCCTCAGCCTAACTCTATCAGCAGACCTCAAATGGAATGACTACATTGAATCCATAGTTAAATCTGCTGCTAGGAAGGTTGGTTCATTGTGTAGAGCCAGGAAGTTTGTCCTGTCTGAATCCATCCTGCACATATATAAATTTACCATCTGCCCATGTATTGAATACTGCTGTCACATCTGGTTGGGTGCCCCTGCTATTCACCTTGGGGTTCTTGACAAAACTCAGTGGAGAATTTGCAATGTGATCGATTCCAACTTGGTAGCTCAGGTGCAGTCACTTTCTCACCGGTGTAATGTGGCTTTCCCCTATCTCTTCTACAAATACTTTCATGGCTTCTTCTTCAACAAGCTTGGCTCCCTGGTGCCGCCTTTGCATGAATTTACTCGAGCTACTAGACTAGCAACTAGCTCTTACCCTTTTACAGTGAAGCCAATAAAATGTAACTGCAACTTCTACTCCACAGTTTCTTTTCTCGCACTTCCCGCCTGTGGAATTCCCTTCTATATACTTGTTTCTTTGACAGCTACATTCTCCAAGAATTTAAGGTCAATTGCCATTTCCTATCTCTTTGACTCGCATTCTTTCTCTCACATTCTTTTCCACGTCCACTCTATTCTTATCAGTTCTCTTCACACCAATTTTCTCATCCTTCTCTTATCCATTCTCTGACACCCCCTATTACTTGTTCCTCTTTCTCATCACTTTCGTCTTATGTAACCCCCTGCACACCAGTGGCAGTAAAACTACCTTGCTTGGTGGTGAAATGATTAAAAAAAAAAATATATGCTTCATTTTCTCAGTATAAGAAACTTTCTTTCTGCATCCTAATTTGAGTTATCTACAAAAATTTTCTAATTTTCATCTAGTGTTATAATTTTCAAACCATTCTTCTTCTTCTTCTTCTTCTTCTTCTTCTTCATGTGCTGTGTCCCCTCATGGACTGCCACTTAGCCCTGTCTCTTGTAGCTCTCAATATTTTTCTCTTGGTATCTCTTCTAAGCTCTACTTTGCCATCCATTTGCTCAGGCCTAACAAGTACATCACAGACTGCTTTCCCCTGCCTTTCCTTCTCTTTATCCGATCTGTGAGCATTAAATTTTCCAGGCCCTCCTTCCTCATTTTGTGTCTCAGGAACCTCATTTGTCTCTTCCTGATATGAAATATCAGGAAGGTATCAGTTTTCTTCTCGTTTGCATTATTTCCAACACCTCATCATTGCACATGTACTCCGTCCATGGTATCCTCAGCATCCTTTTGTAAAACCACATTTCTGCTGCCTCAAGCCTCTCCTTTATCCTTAATGAAATTGTCTAACATTCACTTCCATTCAGAAGGACAGATATCACATAGCAATCCAGCACTCTTTTCTTTGTTTCTAATGTTATTTACTTGTCTTTCAGTACTGTTTAGCTTCTGAAATGTGGCTTCAGTTATGCCAATATGTCTTTGGATCTTCATGTCACATTTTTTATTCTCTGTCAAAACACTTCCCAGCTATTTGAATTTTTTACTTGTTTTATTTTAGTTTCTCCGACTTGTAGTTGGTAGATTGGGCTTCTCTTTTTGCTGTTGACCATACATTCAGTTTTCTTTAAGTTTATGCTCAGTCCTTTCTTCTCATTTGTTTTTTACTACTTCTTTCCAGGTCTACTATCATTACCATGTCATCCGCATATCTGATATTGTTGAGATTGTAGCCACCAATGACAAATACTGGCAAGGCTTTTATTTCTCTCATAATTGCTTTACTGTACAGGTTGAAAATATCTGGTAAGAAAACACATCCTTATTTTACACCCCTTTCTATTTTTGCATACCTGCTAAGTTCACTTCCTATCTGTACACAAGTGGTTTGCTGCCAATATAGATTCTTGATTATTCTAACATCTTTTCCGAAAATGTCAAGGTTGTCAAGCATCTCTATCACATTACTTAATATATATTCATATTTCTTGTAGATGTTTTAATAGCTACAAAGCTTAAGTTCTCTTGAAACAGAGTTACAAAGGTGTAATGTTATGAAGGACTATGCAAAGGTGTTCAACAAAGTACACCAGAAAGCTTTAATAGAAATGCTCAGCAACCTTGACATATTTTGGAAGTACATTAGAATAATCAAGAACTGGCTGAAAACTACTTGCATACAGACAGGAAATGAATTCATCAGATATACAAAAATAGAAAGGGTGTAAGACAAGGATGTGTCTTCTCACCAGATCTATTCAACCTACACAGTGAGACATTTCTGAGAGAATTAGAAGTCCTGCAACAATCTTAAGATACACAAATGATCCCATGCTTGTAGCAGACATGGAAAGAAAACTGCAAGATTTCCTACAGAAGGTAGAAAAGGAAAGCAAGAAGAAAGGACTAAACATAAACTGCAAGAAAATGAATATGTAGTCATAAAAATAAAAAAGAGAAGCCCAAAATGCCAGTTACAGGTTGGGGATATTAAAATCAAACAGGTACAGAAATTTAAATACCTGGGAAATGTTCTAACAGAGGACAGAAAGTGCAACACTGAGATCCAAAGAAGTATTGACATGACCAAGGACGCATTTCAAAACCTAAGTAGAGTGCTGAGAGACAGGAAAATTTTGTTGGAAACAACAAAGAGAGTACTGGATTGTTATGCAATACTTCCAAAATATGTTGTCGTTCAATATAGCAACAAATTATGAACAATCTCATCAAAGATGAAGGAAAGTCTTGAAGCAACCAAAATGTTGTTCTACAGAAGGATTCTGAGAATACCATGGAGCAAACTTGTGAGTAACAACAAAGTTTTGTAAAGGATGAAAATGAAAAAGAAATTTAACATTAGAAAGTGACAGCTGAAGTTTCTGGTAAATGTAATGAAGAAGGAAGGCTTGGAGAATTTGATACTCAAAGGACATATAGAGGGAAAGAGGGGCAGGGGAAAAGCAATGTGTGACATACTTGAGCAAGTGGATGGTAGAGCAGGGCTTTGGAGAAATAACAAGAGAAATGGTGTTAAGAGCAACAAGGCATAGGGTGGATGTTGAGAGCCATGATCAGCTATGATCAGCTAAAGGGACCCAGTACAGTGTTAATCATTGTTGAGATTAACTTGACAAGTACAACTCCACAGTTAGGCGACCATCTACAATAAACAATAACTGGAAGCACTAATATTGTAAAATACTTTTGGATAGAATATATTTTACTATACAGTTTTTTCTGGCTATGCCCACCACACTATAGGTATGACTATTTATTTTTATCAGGATTGGAAACTGAACAGAAGTTTGAATTTATTTTCTGGACCTCAATTTATAGCAATGCTATTAAGTTGAATTGTATCATTTGTCTAAAAATTTTACTGACATCTTCAAAATAATTAATAAAGCATCATTTTTTTTTTAAACATTAGCTTGTAAAACTTCTGTAGAAGTTTTATATATGGAAAAAGTCTATAGGTCTTATTCTTGAAATAAATACAAAGGAACAGCTTAAAAAATGTATTTAAATCAAAATGAAAAAGTGTTTACAGTAGAACAATAGAACTAAAAAATATTCATGAGAAGAACAGATAAAAAATATAGACTCAAAACTTAACATCTGCCTTTACCCACTCCCCACAACATCAAGTTTATCACTAACATTTCCTGACGTCAGTCTTAGATTGTGTATCTTCTCTGAATCTGACCTTATATCTAGATTGTTATGTGTGTTTTGTAGACAATCTGTGATCATATAGAAAAAAAACCTATTCTCACCAAATATTGTCTTTGCTCATAATATTAATAATTTGAGAAATATACTGTTTTATAATGCATTAAAAGAGAGAGAGAGAGAGAGAGAGAGAGAGAGAGAGAGAGTGTGTGTGTGTGTGTGTGTGTGTGTTTTTTTTTTGATTGATTGATTTGTTTTTATTTTATGGTTTATCAACATTTGCTGGTTATTTAAAACCAGAAAATAATTTTAGATTGTAAGAATATTTTTGGGAGATAATAATGATTTACTGATACAAGTTCTGCTAATTAACCCATAGCTGAGGAGTTAGAAGAAATGAATTCATACCATTTCCAAAGGTATTTGTGCATAAGTGAATATAATGAATCCAACTTGAACCGGAACTTGGATTTCCAATTTCCAATTCTGAATTAGTATTCATTACACCACCTGCACTAGTCTTGAACCCTACAAACAGCATAAAACAAATGGCTTATATTGACAGAACTACTGGGTCCAATTAACAATATTTTGAGCCTAGGTGAGATGCCATATCTGATATTAGCAGTTACTCTGGTGTTTCTTTTGCACCTATATTACAAAGAGGTTAAAGAACATGGAACTGGCCTACTGCGTATGTGTCTGGTACCTTCTGCATTGAATTTGGATAGGTAGGTCTCTGAAGGTAGTTGTTAACGAACATTTAACAACTACCAACTGGGGCTCTAGCAACCAATGCAGGTGACCCCCAGTGGTCACTTAACAGGCCAACTCTCTTCACTTTTAATAAATGATCTGCCTAAGAGTATATTCAGATCATTTGTGAATATCTATATTGGTGATATGACATATAGATGCACCTCCAAAACTTGTGATAACCAGAGATTAGCACCTGATTTGAACTAGCTCTAACATCTCAATGGGGGAAAAACTAGTTGATTACATTCAATCCCTCAAAAACCAAACTAGCTAAATTCTACCATTGCTGATCGGACTCTGAACTACCACCAATCAGGATGAACGGATGTTCTGTTGGGGGAGGGCCCATGCACTGAATGACTGTTGGGCCTAAAACTTACTCCAAAGCTCAAATGAAACTCATATAGACAATGGATGTGTGTTGTGGTGCAGCGGATATCAGCTCGGAATGAGAAATCAGAGACCTGAGTTCTAATTCCAGTTGAATTCATTGCATTCAGTTACGTGCAAATACACTTGGGGAAGGTATTAATTCATCTCTTTCCTCCAGCTATGGGTTAAATAACAAGACTGATTGGGTTCTATAGCCTTGGTTGGCAACAAGTCTACGGCAGAAAGAAATGGCAGCCTACTGCAAGAAAATCTTCTACCCAGTCAGTCATGTCTCTTTTCAGACATGATTGCCAAAGTGTATATAACATGTGGCACTTAAGTGACTAACTGACATACAATCCATTATATAAAAATGTCCAGTTCCCTGTAGAACTTCAGTAAATATCTGACTCTTTGTGCTATACTCTACCTTTACAAAAGACAAATCAAGCTTAAAATGGAGAAATGAACAGGCACTACCAAGTACTCACTTTCCAGTCTCAATAGGCTCTAAAAGTGTCCTTGTGAACAAGAACTTATTTTCCACTCTGCAACTTCTCTCCCACAGACAGGATGGGGCAAACCTCTCACTCTTCTATCGCTACTTCCATGGAAGGTGCTCAGACAAACTGTGTTCCTTCATTCTTACCAGATCTAACCTTTACAGTTAGGACCCACCATGTCACTCACATTGCAGCAAATCCTCCTCATTCCCTCCGTATTCCAATGGTAAGAAGTAAATTCCACTCAGGTAGCTCCTTTCTGCAAACCACTACTCTGTGGAACCAACTCACACAAGCGATCCCTACAATCTTAATATTTTCAAGTCTAGGGTTAACTATTATCTTCCTCACCTATCTGTATAAAATGGGACTCATTACCCTGTGGTCCTGGGTACAATGGTAAACTGCATCCAGCAGCAAGGCTTCTGATTGGGAGGTTGTGAGGAGCATGGAACCACCTCTTAATTGCTATTGTTCCCAGGTCTACCCTGACCCAGAGTCATAGTGCCTGTTAGGGTCCCAGCTATGAGCAAATAGTTAACCTCCAGACTGGAGTCAAAACACTATATATAAAAATAGACTTTTATAGAAATATATACATAAAAATAGACTTTTAAAGAAAAATATACATTTTTGAAGAAAAAATATTATGAACAACACATTTTGAAGGAAAAAAATTATTGCCATAACACATTTTTGAAGGAAAAAATATTTTCATAATACATTTTGAAGGAAAAATAATGTTACCAGCAATACATTTTCAAATACAAAACTAGAAGACATCTTCAGTTTTCTAAAATAAAAATAAAAATCTGACTAAATCAACCTTCTCACTATAACCGAACATTAAAAAAATATCTTTAAATCCCTACTTTTTGGCATTAAGTAACCCACACAGGTTGATATGCTATTAAACAAAGCTCAAACTCAAACTCATTACTCTGTAACCTCCCTCGAGTGTCCCACTGAGCCTTGTACAGGGTGAACCTTACTAAAAAAAAAGTTTTAAAATGTGGATGTTTTCATGACATCAAGGTACATGACATCAATATTCCCCAGTAGGAGCACATTTCAATCAACTGGGTCACACCTTAGAAAATTGCAAATGTTTACTAATAGACTCCAATTTTAGTTCTACATACACACGCAAAAAGAAAGAAAATACTGGATTTTAAAATTAAATACACACAAGCTAGGGTTAAATAGGGACTTAGGTGCTTTGAATCTTTACAAATACTTCAATAACTAAACTTTTTTAGATACATTTAAAAAACTTTTTTAAAACTTTTTTAGATACATTTAAAATTTTTTTTATCTAAAACAAATTTACAAGCATTATTAAAGATAGGTTTACGTTTACAAACATAATTTTTAAAAAATCTGTCACTTTCAATGTCACTTGATGTAAAAACAAAAACTCTCTCCACAAACGCGTCACGTGATGCAGACAAATGCGTCACGTGATGTAAACAGACTCTTCACTGACGCTCTCGTGAAATCTCGTGAAATACGTTACTAATTCAAATTTTAAAATCATTTGTTTCTGATGAAGGTCCAAGGGCAGTCTGAAATATAAAATATTCTAAAACTAGAAATAAACAAATACTGTCAAAAAAACACATTTTTAAACTCAACACATTTTAATATTCTTTCCTATAAAATATATACTGATATACATACTAGGGTCAGTTAAAAAGTTCAGAGGCTGAACAAGATATAAATCTAAAAAGACACACCATTTGGTACACTTGTATGTCTTTTAGCCAACCAACTGGTGTTTAATTATATTTACACCTTTGTTAGCCTATGAATATTTTAACTGACCCTTGTACATACATGCATATATATATATATATATATATATATATATATTTCTACCTTTTGGTGACTTTAGGCAATTTACAATAACTGAAGTTACTTAAGGGTATTTTTGTGCATGTTAGAAAATGACCATCTTAATTTGGTTCAATCCACCATTTAACTTAGAAGTAAAATCCAAAATAGGATAAATATTTTCTAAATTAATCAATAAACACTTCCCGAAACCTCAGAATTAAACAAAATTTTCAATAGGAATTTGGTCAAATTAAGTTATAACTGTACTAGTAATTTAGAAAATTATATAAAAAAACAAAACACCAGAAATCTAAATAACAACATATAAAATAACATCATTGACAAAGAATGTAACTGTAGGGGCAAAAACAAATACCCACTTAATGAACTTTGTAATACAAAAGGGGTTATTTACAAAGCAGTGGTACAGTTTTCAAATCAGATAGAATAAACATAAATCTACATTTAAACTAGGTTCATATAAACATGGAAGAAAGTGTTGTAGGATCCTTAATTAACTCCTCCATAATTTTGAAAATTTTTCAGTTGTTTGAAAATTACAGTCGCGTATTCGTAAAAAGTCTCTGTTCATGCATCTGAAAAATGGAAAAATCAGTTACTGTAAATCACCTAAACATACTTAAAGATTGAATCGTAGATTGCGGAAATAATTCATTTCTAAATGAATATATATATATATATATATATATATATATATATATATATATATATGTTTCATTAAAAATGACCAACAAGAAAAATTTTATTAATTTTTAATTTAATTTTTATATATATTAAAAAATCTATAAACATGTATAGGGAATATGTGTGTGTGTGTGTGTGTGTGTGTGTGTGTGTGTGTGTGTGTGTGTGTGTGTGCATGTTAGAAAAATCTAAAAACATATATCTGGAATATATATCGTTAAGAAATGCTGATGAAAGATAAAATGAATTAAGCTTAATAAAACCATACAAAAAAACTACTATGAATTATGAACAGTATGATGTAATTTACGTTGTACAAACTTGGAGTGTTTTTATATGTGAATAAGTAATGCACAGTTTCTGTTTTGAATGTCTGGGTTCTTGTTTTTTAAAGATTTTAAAAATAATTTCATCCCAAGCAAAGGTAATAAAGTCACTAAGACATGGAAGGTTACTGAGTGAATATAAGAAAAAGAAAAGACATTAAAGAGTGAGAAGAATAAAAAATCAGAAATTAAGACAGCTATGTAGATAGATCTAAATCTATCTATCGCCCGGTTCACACTCCGCCCACGTCTATAGAACAGGTTAAGAGGCTCATCCCTTGTTTCCTGTTTAGGATGTGGTTTTCGGCTTTCTCTTTTCCAATCTTTTCACTTTGTTTTTTTTTTTCAATTGGAGTAGATAGATCTATCTATCGCCCAGTTCACACTCCACCCACGTCTATTGAACAGGTGTAGAGGCTCATCCCTTGTTCCCTGTTTAGGATGTGGTTTCCGGCTTTCTCTTTTCCAATCTTTTCGCTATTACGTAGCCCCCTGCACATCAGTGGCGTTACCGCCTTGCTCGAGGTGATACAATTAAAAAAAAAAAATATATATATATATATGCTAGAAAGATCTATAAACATATATGTGTGTATGTATGATGAATAAGTAAAGAACAGGAAGGAAAAATTGTCTTTAATCTAAAATGTTTCACTTTAACAAGCTTATTTAGAGATTTATACATTTATTTATGGTTGGCCACCCATATCCGAGAATGCCTGTCTACAAGGGTGGCTAACTAATTCCCATTGCAGACACTTGCTCAGGCACACTTGTTTTTGTACAGCACCTACAGAATCCACCTGTAGTTTATACTGCAACTATACTGAGCAGACCTTATTTTCAGTTTTTGAGTGAAAGTGGTTTATCTGGCTTGAACAACAATCTGAATAAGGTTAGGATGCTCAAACCCTCAGTCACGATGACTTGTGACTTTGAGTTAGAACAACCATCAACAGCTCTGCAAAGGGAGCTGTCTACCCAATTTCAATCATAAGGCTTGGGTCAACCTGTGGTTTAGGTTTCAGGCACTTTCCAAAGTGCCACACACTGGAATTGCCTTCTTCAGACCAATAACACCAAGAAGTCACCTTCCTGACTATCAAGTATGGTGAGATTCAGACCTGGACTTCATGGTAAGAAAGTGAATGTTCTAACCACACTGCTATGTACCCATATATATATATATATATATATATATATATATACACACACACACACACACATATTAGAAAAATCTATAACAAAAAAGATTTTGTGTGATATTGTTACTATCATTGCAACTACATAGATTTCCCTAAAATTGTTCTTGATATATAAAAATTATTATCCCATCTTTCCATATATAGATAAATATATAAATATTTTTCACTCAAAACCTCCAAACATGTATATATATATTTGGAGGTTTTTAGTAAAAAACAATTATTTCTTTATAGATTCTATTTCTAATTATTTCTGAGAAAAAACATTTGTATAATGATGTAAAATATTTGAAATAATTTTGTAGATGACATAAAATGAATGTGCAAGATAAAGTTTTGAATTTGTTCTAATATACTTAAGTTAAATCTTAATGGAACCATCATTTTTCGGTTTTGTTATTTCATTAAATTTTAAAATACACACACACGCACACACACATATATATAGCTATATATATATATATATGTATACATATATATATATGAAATGAATACACACATATAGAATGTATAAATAGAATTCTAAAAGCAACATTTTCTGGAGAATTGGTTTCTAATAAGTAGAAGAAAATTTAATAAGAATTGCATCAATGACCATCTTAAATGCTTGACAGTGAAGTTCAAAGTTGAGAAGATTGAACCAGAAAGGAAGAACAATAAAGAGGAAAAGATAAAAAAAATAATCTTTGCTTGTAGTTGCATGAATGATTCTACATTGAAGAAAGCTCCTCACAGAATTAATGCGCTCAAATTATTGGATTCAATTATGAGTTGACTTATATTCACATAGGTTAGCTTAGCGGACTAGATAATGCAATATCCCTGGCAATGACATTGATTTATAACACATTCTACAAGCCTCTTGAGAATCTCAGGGGTAACTTGCATACAAATTATTGCTTCTTTTGTTGGGGATGCTGTTTTATAAGATGGAGAAAATAGTCATGCTTAGCTGAGTGCAACCCCTCCCCCCATCATCATCGTCATCTCTTCTAGGACATAATCATCACTAACATCAAAGCCATCAGCATCATCATCTTCTCCATGACATAAACATTGCTACCATGAAACCTAACATCATCATCATCTCTTCAGGACACAATTATCAAAGCCAACATCATGATCGTCTCTTTCATGACACAATCATCACTATCATCATAGCCAACATACAGCAACACCACAGGAAAAAAATGTTTTTTATCTCAATTTTTAAACTTCTTTGTTGAAGAAATTTTAAATTTTACCCATCATTTTTTTTATCCAGAATTTAGCTCCTCAGAACTACAAATTAATGCTTATAGATTCTATCCTTAGCATTGATTGAGATGATGTTATTCCTTATCATTGTAGAAAGAAGATATTGATTTTATTTCAGAGCAAAATGTCTTTCCTCCTTATTGATGAGCATTTCTCTATCAGGTTAATTCTCCTTCCTTCTTTTTCAAAACTCATTCAACTTACTTTGTTTTTACTTTTCATTTTATTTGAACCACTACCCACAATGTATTTGGTTCCTGTCTTTTCTTATTTTATTTTCTTCATCTAGAAAGACAATAAGAAAGGGAGAAAAACATTGCTAGACACCTGACTCAGTCAGGTCGTATCTGTTTATTATCTATATCACTTATATCTATCTATCTCATCTCATTCTTTTCACATCTATTTAAGATTTTTCCTTTCTCCCTCTTCTTCTTTCTCCTATCTCTAGTTCTGTCTTGGCGGCTGTTATCTATAATAAGCTGTTGTACATATATGAGAGAGTGTTTAAAAATTCTCAGCCTCACCCAGAAGCCCTACAGAATAAGTTTGATCAAAATGAGAGAAGTTGATAAACTTCCTCTTGTACATTTGTAAACATTTGCATATTTCGATTACTGTTTTATATGTCTATATTCACTTGTGCATGAGCATATTAGTATTCTGTGTGCTCGTTTAGACTGTCATATCACAGGTAGGATTTAATGAACAAGTTTGATTACTCAAATAATTGCATTTATTTACAGCAAATATTAAAATCATATACAAGATCAGTATATAAATTTATTATTGCTAAACTGCATTATTTTAATGATTATTATTATTTGCTTTGGTGTATCAAAAGTATTTTCATTTTTACAGACCTTTACTCCAAAGCTTATTTCATGTACACCTGTTATTATTATTATTATTATTATTATTATTTTCTGTTGTATACACAACCCCACCCCCAAATCTAAGATCATACACATTTTACATAGACAAAGCTCTTCGTAATATGTAAGCTGTACTTGTGCGTACAGTTTTTTGTATTTCTTTAAGGCATCAGCTACCAAGAATCCTTTCAAATGAGTCTATTAGAATTTTTTTCCAATCAATTCAACTATTATTATTATTATCATTATTATTTTTATAATGGGCATGTGGCTGAGTGGTTATAAAGTTAGTGTTCTGACCCTGAAACACAGGTTTGAAGCTCACTACAATTGATTTTGTCAGGATATCTGCTCAGTATATAAGACAATTGGGAATTGCCTAAAAACCACATTACACGTTGGCACAAAAAGTGAGTGAAATTGGGTTGAAAAAACTGATCAGAAGCTATTGATGCTTGTGCTAGAACCAAGTACCCAGGTCTTTGTGATCAGTGCTTTAAGATTCTTGGCCTTGTTCAATTTCTTGATCACACCAGATTGTGAGCTCTCGCCCAAGAACTGTAACTAAGTTCTGCTAAGCATATATGCAATATTAGCCACTGGTAGCCTTTGTAGCTGTTGAAATGTGTTTGAGCAAGCATCTGCAACAGGAATTAATTAAACACCCCAACAAATAGGTGTATTCAGGAATAAGTAGACAACCATTATGTCTTTTATATCATTAGATGTATTATTTTACCTGTATCTTTTGTTTCAGAAAGTTATAATGGTAGATCTTCTTCTTCGTGGCTCTCCATAGCTTCCTATCCTTTGTAGCTTTTATTAATGTTTGACTTTTTACTATGCCACCCTCTACTGCTTTCCATTTGCAAAAGCTCTTTAGTTAGGTTACTCACTGTTTCCTTCCTTTTGTCTTCAATATGCTCTCTAAGTATCAAATTTTCTCAGCCTTTTTTTCTGATTATATGTGGCAGAAATTCCAACTGTCTCTTTCTGTTTCTGTTTTTTCTTAAAACTTCTTCATTGCTCACATGTTCTGTCTATGGCATTCACAGCATTCTTCTGTAGAATCATATCTCTCTTGCCTCAAGTCTTTTCATCTGTAAGGAATAATGGTAAATATAAGAATTGAGAGTCTGACAATTTTTAGATATTATTTTTAACTAAGCATCAACTCTATTGATCCTGCTTGTAGAATTTTGTAAGTGGAAGGAAATGAAACTCTATCTGACCATCCAAAACCAATTTATGGATTTCAAGGATGGTTACTTATCCCATGAAATAAGGCCCCAAAGTAGGTAACCATTAGCTGTTGATTATGATGCTTCTGATAAACAGACTACCAGCATTCAAAAACTTTCAAATAATGTAGAATCATTCACAGATACCATAGGGGAAGAATTACATCAAGTTTAAAACATATCAGCTCCTGAAAGGTTCTTTTTGAAGAAATGAAAGAACAGCATCAAGTGAATATTAGAAAACCTTTTCAAATATGCAGTGACATTCCATGAGAAGTGAGTTGATTTACAAACTCAGCAACAGTGTTCGGTTCTTGGACACTCTGCAGAACATCTAGTAAAACAAGAAAGACTTAAAGAAAAAAGTTAATGATTGATGCTTGGTGAAATTTCATTCAAATTATCTACTTTGAAATAAGTCATTAACTCAAACATCTACTATGATTAGAAGGTATACCTCTTTAAAGAAAAATACCTACTTTGACCAATAAAAGAAGCCGTCTCCTATAGCATGACATTGCTTGACCTCATACTTCTGGGATGACTCACCAAAAACTTGAAAATTTCAAAGGAATGTATGCACATCTTATTTTCTGGATCTTGCTTCATACATTCCAGCTTATGGCATTCTTATGTAGATGCAGATTTTTAAATACAGGAGACATTGAACAGATTTATTTTATTTTTGCCTTGAAACCAAAAAAGTGGTTTTGCCAGAGAATCAAGCTGGCAAAAAAAAGATGGCATCAAAAATTGATCAATTTTATTTTGATTTTTAACTTTCTTTTTTTAATTGCACAATAAAGAGTTGATTACAAAAGCAAAGATCTTTTTAATAAAATCCAAATAAAAATCATCATCATCGTCATCATCATCTTCATCATTATCATCTTCATAATCAATGTTTTATTTATATTAGTTTTTATCTTATCTTTTATTTTGTTATTAATGCAATCATTGTTTTGGTTTAATCTTTTTTTTTTAATAATCTTTATCACTGGGGTTCTCAACCAGAGGAGAATTCCCCTCAGGGTTTCAAGAGAGATTATTTTAATTTTCTTATTTTTTTTACTTACAGAATTTTATTTATTAAATTACAATACCATGGCATTATATTAAACATTGAAGTCTGTTTCAATTTATTTATTTAATAATTAGTAATGAATTAAAACAAATTGTTGTACATTTAGTCAAGTTTTAAAATCTATAAACATTTTCTATTGCTATTAAAATTGTTATTAAAACTCCTCAATAATAAGAATCCATGCAAATGTATATGTACTAATATGGAACAGAAAGAAGATTTTCAATAATATATGTTTATTATTTGGAATGCACCTTTTGATTGGGACACTCTCGAAAAGAGGAGGAATGACATTCTGATTTATGGGGAAAAGGGTGCATTGGGCAAAAAAAAAATTGACTGGTTTGTCATTTTCTCATTATTGTTTCTCATTTGGATGAAGAGTGCAATTGATTTTTTTTAATCATTTCACCCCAAACAAGTTGATAATGCCACTATGACACATTGGGTTAATGGGAATGAAAGAAAATGAGAAGACTTTAAGGAAAAGAAATGACAATGAAGGTCACAAAAGTGAAAAACGAAGAGGATTTAGAAAGACAGAAGATAGTGATTCAAGTCGCAATTAAATTTTTGGAGATTGTAGATGGCATTGTTGTTGTTGTTTAAATGAAAAATATGATTATAGTCCCATGTTCTTAAACAGATAAATAAACAACATATGCTAGAAGAGGAGATGTCTGCTTATTTAAAATAAAAAAACTTTTTTTTTATAAATGTTTAGTTATTCCTTTTTATTATTATCTTAATTTTATTTCTTTTCTTTATTTACACAACCTAAATTCTCCCAGGGGCAACAATTCATCAATGACCCTCTATGTAACCAGCCACACCTACTAGCACTCTCCATTAATAAAAGAAACAGTAAAATAGAAAAACAGCAATAAAAGAAATGCCTACTGAACAGACATTTTTATTCCAGAATAAAATCATGCAGAAATTTTCTTAGCAAATAAAAAGATAAGACTATGTTTTATGAATAAAGAACAACAATGATAGCCACCCACACTTATACATATATACAGATCCAGGCATACAGACACACACATAGATACATACAATCACAGATGCATTGTTTTATTTTCAGTATATGTTTATATGAGCAATATATTGTGTAAGTTTCAGGTTATAATATCTGTTCATATAAAAAAATCCTGATAATAAATGGAAATGTCAGATTTTGTTATGCAAAAAATATGTGCAATTTTTTTTTTCATAAATTCAAAAGAAGGAGGCCACAGAAACATATCTTTGATTAGTGCAACATCTCACATACCTAAATAAATTAACATTTTACTATGGGCTCCTTGACATTATATAACCTTCATCAACCTTTCACAATTAATTTAGTTAACTTTTCTATTCTCTTTAGTTTTAAACATTGTTTGCAACATTTTTTGCTGCTTCCCAGAGAATTTACTTGCTGAATCCATCTCCTTTCTCCAGTTATGGGCTAAATAGTTTTGTATCTGGAAAAAAACCATTGTTATTATTTAAAAACAAAGACAATTGTTAATGCAATATACACTCACACATACAAAAAGATTATACTCAATTTAGCTTAAAATAACTCATTAAGGGTTAATATGTCATAAAAAAAACAAATGGATCAATCAACTTGAATATTGCATTCTATAGACATCTCTTTTACTCATGAACTGCCAGATTTTTCTTGAATTATTATATGAATTGAATTAATATTCCATTAATATGAGTATACCATGGATTGAACATGTGAATGCAACAAAGTTTTAGAGAAATTAGAAACAAGAAGGATACTTATAATTGGAATCAGAAAGAGACAGTTGAAATTTCTGAGGAAAATAATGAGGAAAGAAGGCTTAGAAAATTTGATACTGTATTATCATTTTAGTGGATCAGTCAGTTAAGTACCATACATGATACACACTTGGGGGATCATGTCTCAAAAGAGACTGGGCAGAAGATTTTCTCGCAATAGATTGATATTGCTTTCAGCTGTAGGCTGGTTGCCAACCAAGACCATAGAGCTCATTCTGTCCTGCTATTTAACCCATAGTTGGATGGAGAATAACAAATTAATACCTTTCCCAAAGATATTTGTGCATAAGTGAATGCAAGGAATTCAACTGAAATTCAAATTTTAGTTGATACTCATGTTTAAAATAGACATTCACATTTTTTAAAACAGTGAAATTAATGTCTATTAGCCATTAAATATTTGATTAATATATATATATATATTTCTCAGCAGAGATCAATACATTTCCTTATACTGTGAATCCACTTTTCAGTCAGGTGGTCTTTACCATAAAGCCAGGAAGTCGCTTTAACAATATCTTTCTTTAATAAGACTTTAAATGATCATGTCTATTCTTTAATAAGACTTTAAATGATAATGTCTATTCTTTAATAAGACTTTAAATGATAATGTCTATTCTTTAATAAGACTTTAAATGATAATGTCTATTCTTTAATAAGACTTTAAATGATAATGTCTATTCAAATGTGTCTCCACTAAATTGCATTTATAGTAATTAAGAATAATGTCAGATGAAAATCTATTAATTGCTTAAATTGCAATGTCTACTTTTCAAGTTCAAGTTCCTTTAGACATGATTCCCATAGCAGATAGAGGCATGAAAAAAAAAGGTCCAAGCAATAGATATGTATTCCTTAAAAAAGTGATTTTCCAGGATAAAGGAATTCATGTTTGATTACTGTTGAGTGAAAACTTTTTCTTTAATAAGACCTTCTATGTTTACACAAGTAGACATTAATTTCACTGTTAGAAAAAATATAACTGTTTACACAAACTTATGTATCCATTTCAAGTCATGTTTATAGTAACAAAGAATGATATTTTTTAATTAAAATTCATTAATTGCAGAAATTTGCTTAGTTTTCCAACTTGCTGGCAGCTGTTTCATTCTAGGGATATGGCTTTGCATAAAGATTGACAGAATCCAAAAATCTCTTAAGCATTGTTTTAGATTATTTGAATTTAATTTGTTGAATTCTCAAAAAGTGAGAATCCTTATCAGCTTTTTTAGATAACTACTCTTTAAGACGAAGGTAAGTAATTTTTTTGAAATCACTTTCACCTATTTTGTCCTGTCCTAAATTCTTTGCAAGCACCTCATGGTTCACTCTTTACTTTGGAATACATTCTGTACTGAATAGAAATCATCAGAATGAACAATATTATTTCAATTACCATTTATCTGAAGCTATCCATCATTTCTGGCATTTTCACAGAATTTATCCTCTGGGGGTGAGGAAAGCTCTACCCTCAAGCTGACCTTAAATAAAAACCTGCCAGGAATCCATCTGCTTTTCTTGATGTACATATCCCAAGTGGTGGACCATCAATTCTTTGCACACCATGGTTATGCATACCAGACATCCCATCTTGTCAATCTAAATAACAGAATACATTGCACAATCACTAAAATTGCTGAATCCCTTTATGCCAATCAATTGACTGTCAGTGTTTGCATCATTTACTTTGAGAAACTTCCAGAAAACAAAATAAAACCTTACTGACAATATTTATAGTCTATTGTCAGGAAATGTTATGTTTTTAACTGCTCACTTTGCTATCTTTGGTGAAGACTACTTTTTTATATCTTAAAGAAATCTCTTCTATAAAATATCAAAATAGGACAATTCATGACTGAATGTGTTTATTAAAGACTTCTTAGCAAAATGTTTATTAAAAACTTTTTATTTTATAAATAATTCCCTTTAACCCAAAGATACAAAACATATAACCTCTGCCCTAAAAATATCCAACCTATTAATATTAACAACTTATACACTTGGGATAATTTGAAGTAAAATTATCACATTGACAGTAATATCAAGTATATAAGCAATTAAATATAAAGAAGGGAAAATTCAGAAGAGGACTGAACCCTGATACACAAACATTTGGCCAGAAAATATATTTACTAATTTTGAAAGACAAGATTAGAAACAAATTAACTATGCAAAGCTAAAATGTCTTTCACTGAAGACAATGGAGTAATATGCACATAATATATGGCGATCAAGCAAGAAATAAGAGGCTGGTTTGTTAAACATGTTTGACTACAGATCAAAATGATTGAGAAGCTAAATGCAGGCTCAAGTCATATCCTTAACTGTGCGACTAATGAAAACATCTTCATCTAGTTTAACAAAAATATTACGTTATATTACTGAAAGAAATACTGTATATCTTATCAGTAAAGAAAATGTTGCATTTTTTACTACTGGTTGAATCATGTGACAGGCTGACACAGCCCTTATTATAGTATAGATATATGAAATTGTGATGGACAGATAGACATGGCTCTTATAGAATAGGTTAAATGTCACCCAATACAGGGTTCAAGAGCCACTTAAAGGGTTACAGCTGAAATAGTAATGATAAATGAAATATGTGATATGAACAGAAGAGAAGGTGGTAGGCAGTGTGGATTATGAATCAGGCAGATTGACTCTTGATTTGAAGAGATCATGGTTCAAGTGTTCAGTGTTTGATTCCTCATAGTAAAGGTCTGAACTATTGTAACAAGAGATTAGAGCTTATCTAAGCATTTGCCATGGAAGTAGTGATAGAGTATTGATAGGCATGCAACATTGAAGATGCAGTAGAAAATAAGTAAATCCTCACAAGATTAGGTAAATGATGTTGAACTCAATCAAGGATAGAAAGTGAGAATAGAATAACTTTATTCTAAATATGACAGAAAATACATTTTGCCTTCATCTGACTCTCATAAAGATACAACATGGAAGAAAGCATCAGACACTTCCTGTAGCAATATAGTTAGCTGACTATTTTATTAGCTTACCAGATCTATTCAACCTATACAGTAAGGTAATTCTGAGAGAAATAAAAGTTCTGCCAGAATTTGTCATCAGTGGCCATAATCTAAACAGTATAGGATATGCAAATGTTACAGAGTTGATACAGATACAGAAAGGAAACTACAAGACTTCCTACAGAAAGTAACTAAAGAAAGTGAAGAGAAAGGACTAAACAAACTACAAGAAAACTAAAAGCATGGTCATCAGTAAAAAGAGTAACCCAAAATGCCAACCACAAGTCAGGGATAATCAAATTAAGCAGGTACAGAAATTTAAATATCTGGGAAGCATTTTAACAGAGGATGGAAAATGCAACACTGAGATCCAACAGCATATTGGCATTGGCATGTCCAAGGATTCATTCCAAAGGCTGAGTTAAATATTGAGAGGTAGGAAGATTTCATTGGAAACAAAGAAATGAGTACTGGACTGTTATGTGATACCTGTCCTCCTTTATAGTAGCAAGGATGAAGGAGAGACTCGAAGCAACAGAAATGTGGTTTTACAGAAGAATACTGAGGATACCATTGACCAGACATGTCAGCAACGACAAGGTTTTGGAAAGGATGTAAATGAAAAAAAAAATTATAATTAGGATCAGGAAGAGACAGCTTAGATTTCTGGAACATGTAATGAGGAAGAAGGGTTTAGAGAATCTAATACTCACTGAATGAATAGAGAAAAGAGAGACAGGGGAAAGCAGCACAAGACATACTTGATGGGCTTGAGCAAGTAAATGGTGAAATGGGGTTTGGGAGAGATATCAAGAAGAGAACTGTTAAGAATGCCAAGGGATAGGGACAAGTGGAAGTCCATGATTGCCTATGTCTTCTTAGGACATGGCACATAAAGAATAAGAATAAGAATGAATTATATGTATAAGTTTCACTTAAGGTTTTGAGTGAACTTGAGCCCCAACAGACAGAGATTCATTGAGATTGCAACTATTCATTATGACTAGAGAAAATGCATGGACGAAATGTTGATGATGAAATGATACTAGCTTCATTTTGGAGGTATTGAAAGTAACAATCCAGTTATTTCCCCACTGAGCTTTATTAAAGCAAATATCAAAGAAGAGATTGACTGCAAGGCTCCAATCATCCTTGTTTATGAAAATGCGTCCATAAACAATTACGTCATCTGCAAAGATGTTCACTATTGATCTGAAAATGTTTCTATGCAGATAGTCAATAAAAAAACAAAAAGAGCGTAAGATTGAGGAGAGCCTGCATTGATCCCATGACCCCTGAAAACAACAAGCTTCATGAATAGTTTTGTGGTTGTTAAAAAGTCTGTCAATAATATAAGTCAGCTATTTAAAGATAACTGTTCATGTGAAAGGTGAAGTAAATGTTTTGTCTCAGTAGATAGTTGTTAGACTTCATTAAACATGCAAGAAATGTGCATTGTGGTGCAGTGGATATCAGCTTGGAACGAGAAATCGGGGAGCGAAGTTCGAATTCCAGTTGAATTCATTGCATTCACTTACGTGCAAATACCCTTGGGAAAGATATTAATCCGTCTCTTCCTTACAGTTATGGGTTAAATAACAGGACAGATTGGGTTCTATAGCCTTGGTCGGCAACCAGTCTACCGCAGAAAACAATGGCAACCTACTGCGGGATAATTTTCTGCCCAGTCTGTCATGTCTCTTTCAAGACATGATTGTCCAAGCGTGTTTCATGTATGGCGCTTAACTAACTGACTGAGTGAGAAACGCTGTTACAAAGTTTGATACTTGATAAAAATTTGTTTTGGAAGCTCAGGAACATTTTGATAGATTTCATACAATGTTGCTAGATATTTGCTATGTATAACCTGCTACTATGTGATCGCAAGATAAGCCTGTTGTATTTCAAATTTGTTTCAATCTAATAAGACACTGCATAACTTATAATTTGTGTGGATCATTTGAGTAATATAAGAAACTTGTAAATTAAATCAGATAGAGTAAACTATTTGGAAGATATCAATAGTAATAGTAGCACTAAGTGTTTGAGTGGACTGGTTTGTTCAACTGTTGATCACATCAGATTATGCACAGATTATGCATTGTTTGTTTCAGAAACTGTCACTAAGTTCTGCACAACCTAGATGCAGTATGAATCATAGATTTTCTCTGTGGGTGTTGAACAAATACAAATGTGCTTGAGCAGATGTCTGCAACAGGGATCAGTTAACCGTCTTCAGTGACAGACAAGCTTGGAAATGAATGGTCATCCATAGTTCTGTACAATATCATTTATATGGTTGATAGATAAAAGAAATAGAGTTGACTTTGTTCCCTTTTCAGTTACTCTGTTTTTGTATCGTTCTGAAAATATAAACATTAGAATTTTCACATTACATATCCTATTTTATTTTTTTTTAGTCAAATATTGATATTTAAGTGATTGTCTATAATATTTTCTATTATAAATCAAATTATTAGTGTCAATAACATCTTTGTAGTGCATTGTGTGGCAATGGATATCAGCTTGTAACAAGAAATCAGAGAGCCAAGTTCGTATTCCAGTTGGATTCTTTCATTCACTTACATGCAAAAATCCTTGGGAAAGATACTGATCCATCACTTCTCCATCCAGCTATGGGTTAAATAGCAGGAAAGATTGGATTCTATAGCCTTGATTGGCAACCAGTCTCCCACAAAGTAATGGCAACATACTGCGGAAAAATTTTCTATCTAGTCAAACATGGATCAAAAGAGGCAGGATCACCCAAGCGTTCATCATGTATAAGACTTAACTGACTTCTACCTCATGCAGAGGATAAAGAGGTTAGCATGAGGTCACCACCTCTACCTATAAAAAAAACAAGTTACAGAAGCATTGATGATTCCTCGTTGATGGTGAGGGGTCCACTAGAGCAATGGGTCAGTAGTAATTTGTTGTTGAAAATAATTTTGAAGGTTCAAGGAATATTTTCTCCCTTCAGCTATGGGTTGCTTTTTAGCAAGACAGATTGGGTTTTATAGACTTGGTTAGCTGCCAGTCCATAATAGAAAATAATGGCAGCCTACTGCAGGAAAATCTTCTACCCAGTCAGTCATATCTCTTTTGAAACATGATCACCTAAGTGTGTATCATGTATGGCACTTAACTGAACTGATAAAATCTTTACATGCATTCATCTACATATATAATTCTGTGACTATCATTAGTTTGTCAATTTGTCACACCCTCTAAATTAGTTATTCATTGACTGATGAAAACAAAGTTTGGAGAGAAGTGCAAACAGGTAAAGGATTACAAAGTACCGTTGGTTTTACTAGGGTGCATAGTTTAGTACAATAAATTTTCATTAATTTATCTTGAAAAATTAAGTTTTATTACTTAACATACAAAATAATCTCACCATTTTAAAAACAATTTAATGTTTGAAATAATATTTATTTAATAAAATTGTAATATTTTTTTAAATTTTTATATACAGGAAACCAGTGTTCTAGTTTGATCTGCATTTGTGAGAACTATAAATAAATCACAAGGTCAAATGCTTAAAATAATTGGGATATAGCTTCAAAAAGAAATATTTATGCATAAACAGTTGCAGGTTGCATGCTTAAGAGTAAGAAATCTTAAGAATTTATTCTTCACTGTTAAAAAAAAAATTTCTTAAAAATATTGTTTACCATGTATATAAAATTCTATAAAATTAAATTAAAGAAATTATCAAGCTGCAAAGTAGGGTTTTGTCAAAGTATTTTTCCCAAACAAATCAGTTTATTCAAATTTCATTGATTTATTTGGAAAATTGAACAAAATGTAGAGTGTGTAAATCTTAAAAAACATTGGTGATTGCTTCAACAACACTAAATACTAGAATGTTTTCAATATGCATCAGCATGTTGCAAAAAATTTTAGTTTTTCATATTTTAAAAATGTCTGACAAGCACATTTAAAAACAAAAAAAAGACATTTTTTAAAGTAAAGCAATCCAATAAAAAAGACTTTTATTGAAATTTTGAGCTTTGTTTAAATAAATCTCCTTTTTTTAGTAACAAATTAAATTAATATTTAGTAGCAACTAATTAATGAATTCATTAATACAAAATGCTTGATAGTAGGTACTGTTTCATGTCTTTTATAAACAAGGGTTGAACAGTCAAAAACTTAGAAATAAATTAATAGGCACACCTACTTTATATGATTATTTTTAACAATATTTTATTATAAATTGCACATTGGTCTGAAGTGTGGATATTATATATTTGTTAGTAAAGGTCAACAAATGCAAAGCAACCTGTGAGGCATTATCTTGTAATAGTAAAAGCAATGAAAGTTGATGTTTCACTTGAAGGTCAGAGATTTGTCAGTCTGAGAAAATGGGTCACAGAAAAAAAAATTTCAGCTGAAATGAATGACTACAATCGGATAAGTAGTAATAAAAATTAGGATTTGAATAAATAGAAAAGATTTTGTAGGATCTTCTTCTTTTATGTGCCATGTCCTTTGAGGACGTAGGCGATCATGGCTTTCCATATCTCCCTATCCCTGGTGGCTCTTAGCACGCTTTCTCCCGATACACCATGCAGCCGTTGTTCCATCATCCACCTGATCAGGTCCTTCAAATATGTTATTTGCTGCTTTCCCCTGTCTCTTTTTCCTTCTATCTGGCCTGTTAGTAACAGGTTCTCCAAGCCCTCCTTCCTCATTGCATGTCCCAGGAACTTTAGTTGTCTCTTCCTGATGCTGAGTATTAATTTCCTTTTTGTCTCCATCATTTCCAAAATCTTGTCATTGCTCACATGCTTGGTCCATGATATCTGCAGTATTCTTCTGTAGAACCACATTTGAGATGCTTCAAATTTTTTTCTTTCTTTTGTAGGATACAAATCCTATATCATTCCAACAAATAACTGAAATACAAAAAGCAGAATTGCATACCCACTTAATCGAATCAATGATCGAAAATATTTTGAAAAAACCAAACCAAGGCAAATTTCACAAGCCAATGTGAAAATTAAGATTCTGGTTTCTGACTGGACAAGAAATAACAAATAGAACTATGACACATGTCAATTTTTTAATACATAAAAAAATGGGTTTGTGGTTAGAGGCGATCATGTGACTCAGTTTGATTACTTATCCATGTTTCTCGATCAGCCAAGTCAGTTCAATGAGAGCCGAGATCAGATTGGACACTGCCACAATGTAAGGGAGAAAATGAACACTGATAAGTACATTTTCCTCTTATCATTTATTACTAACTCAATCACTTTTTCACCTTAAATTGATCCCCACTTTTCCTTTTCACCTGCTCGGCAGACACAAAAAGAAAAAGAAGAATTAGACATGACTCTACTTTGTTTATAGACAGTGAACATACTTTTTCTGCATACACACATTTCACTACAACTACGAACTCTTGATTCCTTTAACTCTTTACTATACTTTCTTTTTGAACATTTACACAGGAATTTCCCTTCCTACAAAATTGCTGTTATTCTATTTTGTTAATAAATTTCCACTTATTTATACAAGCGAGACAAGTTTTTCCTTTTGTTCAACCTTCTGATATCTTTAAATGCAGGGAGTGTCAGCTATGTTTGTGAAGTGGCCTTGTACCAGACATGGTCAACCACCCCTACAGTTTGTATTTCCTTTTTCTACTCTTAGTTTCAGAAACTACTAAAAGCAGTCATTCATAAATAATGTGTTCATTATGAATAGCTTTTATTTGGATGTAACAAAAAATATTTTCAGTTTTTGTTTCATGGGAAAAACTCAATAACTTCTGCATGCATTTAGAAGCTTATAAAATATTTTACATCTGATATTTTTTGTTGTATTGCACATCACCTCTGGATTCTGTTTGTCTATTGGCAATATTTTAGGTGAGATCCTCATGCTGCATCACAGACTAAATCAATGACAGTCTTCTTCAAGTTTCTATTTTAATTGCTTTATTACAAGATGACATAGTCATAGGCATCATTTATTAGATAAAGCAAGATGAAGAGAGAGATCGAGAAAATGTACACCAACAAGTTGGCTAGTTACTTATTAACTAGCATGTCTCTTTGCTTAAAACAAAGCACACAAAAGGATCTTTAAAAGGAAGGCATTAAAGTTCTTGCTTTATATTAAAACTTAAAAACAATGCATCACTGTCAAGACTGCTCACCAAATCAGTTTGGGTTGTCAAAATTCTGACCAGTATGGCAAGTTTTACGATTTTGTCTAATCTACACATTCTGTGTAGATTAGACTTAATGACATAAAATGAATGAAATAAAATACTTAATGACACAACTTAAAAACAAATATAAAAGTCACTCTATCCTCAAATTTACATTAGAACTTAATATTAATAATAAAATTTCATTCCTTGATGTATTTATTGTTTCCAGAACACATAGATTTACTACTTCTCTATATAGAACAACAGCTAGCATAAACTCATGTTTTCTTAATTATAATATTGAATTCCCCAAGAATATAAGTTAGCTTTTATAAAAAAAAATTAATTTGACGCACACAAATGATATCTTCTTCCAAAGCCATATTCTATAAAGAATCAAACAAACACTTGTTAACTATGGATTTCCTAATTCTGTCATTGATCAACAAATTAAAATGTATTTCAATAACCTTAATAATGCCTCTAACAATATTTATAATATTAATGATAATAGTGTACATCAAAATAAACATAACACTATTAACTTATACTATTGCAACCAAATGCATAATAATTACAAACATGATGAAACAACACTCAAAAACATAACAGATAAAAATGTTAGACTAATTAATAATAATAAGCAAATTATGCTCATCATATATTATAAAAAATTTAAAACAATTGACCTCATAGTCTCTAATAACCATACAAGCACACAACTAAATCCTCCGTAGAAAATCAATGTAGCATATTAATTTACATGCCCGTTCAGAGATTGTATTTCTGGTACTAATAATAAACCCATTAAATATATTGGTTTTACTACAACCATGCTCTCCCTTAGACTTACCTGCCACCTTCCTGATTATAGTTCAATTAAACAATATTTCTTACAAAAACATAGCCATGTATATAATAGTAGACATATTTTAGTCGATAACACAATAATACTCACACATACACACAGTAAAAAGAACCTTCAGATATTTGAGGTCATCTACATGAAATCAAACCAACCTGCACTCAATAAAATCACATTTCAACACATTACATTGCATTTAAACATATGATTCTGTTAACATTTCAGTCTCTCACAGTGTGATGCTATAGAACCACATTACAAATTAATGACTTGTGTCTGCTATTCGTGGCTGTTATTGTTGCATAGAAATGTCTTATGCCAACACAAGACAATATCATCTTTAAAAGTGGATGTCTTTATGTTACCATCCCTGTAACCTCTCTGAAGATAGTTCATGTGAGCCGAAAGCTTAAAACCAGCATAATAAAAAAATATCCAAATGTTGGACAGTTTTTCCTTTATTTTCACCTGAAATTAAAGCCAAAATACGATGTTTAGAACAGCTCATGTTTAAGCATAATAGACATTCATTGTCTGTTATATTTAACAACATATGTTTAGAAAATTATCTGCTGCCTCAATACACTATATATATATATATATATATATATATATATATATATATATATTGCACCATGAGGTAGGCAATTCACCACACCAGAAATTTGGAAACAGTGTGCTGTACTGCTTGACATTCGTGCCAGAAGCTGCAATAGAAACATTTTAGAGTGCAATCTGAACAGTGCAAAGGATGTCAGTGTTATTTTTATTTTTGCATAATTTAGACGACAGTTTATCCATTGCACCATGTGTGTGTGTGTATGTATATTTGTATGTACACACCCATATATATATATGCACACACAAATGTATATATTTATATATGCACACACACACTCACACGCACACATATATATGATGCATATACATATCACACACACATATACACACACAAGCACACCCACATGCACACACATATACATGTATATAATGCTATCCCTTCAATATACAATTCGAATGTGTAGTGAGTTATGTATACTTTGAAGTCTGGTATATTGCTTTCTTTTATGTTGGCAAAATTTCTTCATTATCCTGGCTGGTTGGCCATAATCGATTTATCTTGTAATTCTTTGGTTCAGTGAAAGTATACCAGGTTGCTATGACAATGACCATTATTAACAATAGCATTTAGTTGAAGGGTATTGAATTAGTATAATTTCTTTGCTTCTTCTAATTAGAATGTATCCTTTGGAATAATCACTTTTAGAGAGGTTGGTCTTTCTATATGGCTGTTACTGACATGTCCATATACTGTTTCTTGATAAAAGCTATCTGTTCATTTCTGTATTAACTGAATTTACTTATCAAATTCTTGTTGAGGAACAAAATATCCAGTAAATAAATATTAGCTTTCTTTTTGTCTTATCCTCCTAAAAAGTTTTCTGAGTGTAATGATAAATATCTAAAAAAGTTTGGCATGTACACTAGTCAAAATGTTGTGAGTGTAACAATCAAGGTGATTGTACTAGCCCAAATGGAAAGGCATTTAATAGCAAATGGGTAAAGTTAGTAGTTTTATTAACATGCCATCAAAGCTATAAGAAAATGATTCATCAAAATGAATTTGATAATTTTATCATTAACTTAACATATCAACAAATTGTTATTTGATTTCCAATTTATATAAACAGACCACACTACAATCTTGTCTATTGTCATATATTATTATCTAGACAAGCAATATTGGTATTCCATGAATAGACAAAATTATTATTCTTAGTAATAAATACTAAAATACATTATGAGCAAATTGAACTTTGTACAGACAACCATTTCAATTATGTATATAAGGTAAAATAAATCCATTGTTATTCTCAATTTCACTACTAATTCAATTTGATCATTTCCTATTGATGACACATAAGAACAATTTATCTTTCAAATGTCATAATTCACAACTTGTATCCTAAGCAGTTTTTACTCTTGTTATAGAGCAATACACATTGAAGCAAACTTTTATAAAGTAAAGTAACTCCATATTAACAATATATAAAGATTTAATCAACAGGGTAGATATACAAATCAATTTCATACTAGATCAGCAATGCATGCTCAAAACCCCTCCTCATCCAAGACATAAAATTATGTAGGTTCCTCAACAGAGATATACTTCATATCACTTTTCATTTCACTAACTTTTATATAATATTTTCTTTCAGGTTATTGGTGATCATGGCTCTACACGACTTCCTATTCGTTGTAGCACTAAGCAGTATTTGACTCCTTACTATCCTTCTCTGTTCATGTTGATTCATTTACACAAGCTCGTTTATTGTATTACTCTTGTCTTCAATATACCCTCTGAGTGTCAGATACTCCAAGCCTTCTTTCCTCATTATGTGCCTTGTCTTTTTCTGACCTTAAGCAAGAGTGTCATTTTCATTCACATTTTCCTTAAAGATTCCTCATTGCTCACATGTTCCATCCATTGTGTTCTCAGTATTCTCCTGTAGAACCATGTTTTTGCTGCATCGAATTTCCTCTTCATTTGTCATGAAATTGACCATAATTGGAAAGATTGACATAATTTTACATAACAGCTGAGCACTTTTATCTTTTTTTGCAACAATATTTTCCTGTTTTCTAATATTTGGCTTAATTTCTAGAACTCATTTTTTTTTCTATTTGGTGACTGAAAATGGAAGATAATGCAAGAATGATTAACAATTTCGAAATGGAAACAAATGCCGAGAGGAAGAAAGTTTACCTGGTTTCAATTTTCATCTTCTGTTTCATTTTTACATAGTTTGGCATGTACACTTTTAGATAAATTCCTCTGCTTAGTAACTTTTCTATTTTTCTTATGACTGTTCTTCTTTTTGGGGTTAAAGAATGGACAAATAAACTTAGGAGAGGCAAAGAAAAAACCCTTAACTGTTTTAGTGCAATCAAACTTTTTGATTAGCATAATTTCTTTGTCTTTTATAAAATGACATGAGCAGAAGTACCTGCAGAAGAGCCATAATGCTTTCTCAGTACATACATACATATTCATACACACACATATACACACTTACACACTCACTCAGGTACAAACATCCAAACATATTTGTTAATGCCACAAAATGAAACTGATAATTCTAATATCTACAATATATACTAAAATTCTTCAAATATGTTTTTAAAATTATTTCACCCCAAGCAAGGCAAGACCACCACTAGTGCGCAGAGGCTTACAGTGAGAGAAAAGACTGGGTACAGGTACAATTAAATAAAGGATAAAAGATAAATAAGATTCAAGAAGATGGCAATTGACATTGCATTTAAATGTTTGGAAAGTATCAGGGAAACAACTAAATAGGTTCAAGTATAAATAGTAGTTGTATTTAACCCATCCATGAGTTAAATAACAGGGCAGACTGGTTACGACTCAAGGACAAAAAAACCCAGTCTAGAAGAAGGGCAACTTGGAAATGAAAGTGTGGATAAAGCAATGAGGGATCTTTCTACTTTCACAAGTCATGGCAATTCACAGATAATAATTACTTTTTATTATTCTATAGAACGTCATGTTTGCTTTGTTCCTTAAGGGTGAGTCATGTTTGCCTTGATCCTGAAGGATGAACCACGATTGCCTTGATCCTGAAGGGTGAACTATGATTGCCTTGATCCTGAAGGGTGAACCATGATTGCCTTGATCCTGAAGGGAAGGTCAGGTTTGCCTATATTCAGAAGGGGAGGCTGAAAACTTTCAGTAGCTCCAAATATATTACTGCTTAAGTCAATAAAACAAATTTTATATTCATGTTTATTGATATAAGTACATATAATTTAAATTATATTTTGTATGACAATAAATATATCATTAAAAGCAAATATCCTAATGGGAAGTCTATTTCTTCAAAGTGCAACTGGGACTTAGATTCATGTTTAATCTTGCTTTTCTTTTGGTTGTAAAGAACAAAACAGCTAATGATTTATTATTGAAAATTTATTAAAATTAAAGAAAAACAGTGAAAGAAATAACCTTTACAAATGAGGCTTTTGAATATCTTTGACAGACCTTATAAAAGAGAATCTATTGGATTGAACTTTTCTGGATTTGAACTTATTGAATTAAACTCATTCGATTGGGCACTATTTTACGTAATAATGATAGTCAATTTGATCATATTAGATTGACTTTACTTTAATTTAGATGTTGTCAAGGTTAACCATTTCAGACATAATAAAGTATTAGTTGTTTGCTAAGGTTAATTTTTATGCTTAGTTGATAGAGTGTGATTTGTGATTTGATAAAAAACAATTGATTAAAGGGAATTCTGGTGAGTTTAAACAAATAAAAAATTCCTTTTCACTGGCAGTTATTTGCTCATTTTTATCTTTTAGTTTTGTGTTCATATTTGTTTTTTTGTATTTCTTTGTATCTTGTTCAATTTTGAATTTCTTTATTATTTCTTTGTTCTTTCTTATTTTTTTTTTATTTTTTTCCTATGTGTTCTTTGTTCATGTTCCTTCCTATTTTTCTTTTTTGTTCTTATTTCTCCTCTTTCATCTTTTTTTTTCTTATTTGTAATTCGTTCATAATTCTTCCGTTTTCCTTTTTTGTTCTTTGTTCTCCTCTTTCACGTTTTTTTCTTATTTGTTCTTTGTTCATAATTCTTTCTTTTTTCTTTTTTGTTCTTATTTGTCCTCTTTCATCTCTTTTTCTTATTTGTTCTTTGTTCATAATTCTTCCTCTTTACTTTTTTGTTCTTCTTTGTCCAGTTTCTTCTCTTTTTCATATTTTTTCTTTGTTCATAATTCTTCCTCTTTTCTTTTGTGTTCTTATTTCTCCTCTTTCATCTCTTTTTCTTCTTTGTTCTTTGTTCATAATTCTTTCTTTTTTCTTTTTTGTTATTATTTGTCTTCTTTCATCTTTTTTCTTTTTTGTTCTTTGTTCATAATTCTTCCTCATTTCTTTTTTGTTCTTATTTCTCCTCTTTCATCTCTTTTTCTTATTTGTTCTTTGTTAATAATTCTTCCTCTTTTCTTTTTTGTTCTTATTTGTCCACTTTCATCTCTTTTTCATATTTGTTCTTTGTTCATAATTCTTCCTCATTTCTTGTTTGTTCTTATTTGTCCACTTTCATCTCTTTTTCTTATTTGTTCTTTGTTCATAATTCTTCCTCTTTTCTTTTTTGTTCTTATTTGTCCACGTTCATCTCTTTTTCATATTTGTTCTTTTTGTTCATAATTCTTCCTCATTTCTTTTTTGTTCTTATTTGTCTCACTTATCTTTTTTCTTATTTGTTCTTTGTTCATAATTCTTTCCTTTCTTTTTTGTTCTTATTTGTCCACTTTCATCTCTTTTCATATTTGTTCTTTGTTCATAATTCCTTCTCTTTTTTCTTTTGTTCTTATTTGTCCTCTTTCATCTCTTTTCTTATTTGTTCTTTGTTCATAATTCTTCCTCTTTTCTTTTTTGTTCTTATTTGTCCACTTTCATCTCTTTTTCTTATTTGTTCTTTGTTAATAATTCTTCCTCTTTATTTTTTTGTTCTTATTTGTCCACTTTCATCTCTTTTTTCTTATTTGTTCTTGGTTCATAATTCTTCCTCTTTTCTTTTGTTCTTATTTGTCCAATTTTCATCTCTTTTCTTATTTGTCTTTTGTTAATAATTCTTCCTCTTTTCTTTTTTGTTCTTATTTGTCCTCTTTCATCTTTTTCTTATTTGTTCTTTGTTAATAATTCTCTCCTCTTTTCTTTTTGTTCTTATTTGTCCACTCTCATCTCTTTTTCTTATTTGTTTTGTTCATAATTCTTCCTCTTTTCTTTTTTGTTCTTATTTGTCCACTTTCATCTCTTTTTCATATTTGGTGGAGTCTTTTGTTCATACCTTCTCATTTTTTGTTCTTATTTGTCCACTTTCATTTCTTTCTTATTTGTTCTTTGTCTATAATTCTTCCTCATTTTTTGTTCTTATTTGGTCCTCCTTCATCTTTTTTTCTTATTTGTTCTTTGTTCATAATTCTTCCTCTTTTCTTTTTTGTTCTTATTTATCCACTTTCATCTTCTTTTTCATATTTGTTCTTTGTTCATAATTCTTCCTCATTTCTTTTTTGTTCTTATTTGTCCTCTTTCATCTCTTTTTCTTATTTGTTTTGTTCACTCCTCTTTCCTCTTTACTTTTGTTCTTATTTGTTCTCTTTCATCTCTTTTTCTTATTTGTTCTTTGTTCATAATTCTTCTCATTTCTTTTTTGTTATTATTTGTCTTCTTTCATCTTTTTTCTTATTTGTTCTTTGTTCATAATTCTTCTCATTTCTTTTTTTATATATAGTTTTGTCCTTTTCATCTCTTTTCTATTTCATTCATAGTGACTTTTCCTTCTTTTCTTTTTTGTTCTTATTTGTCCACTTTCATCTCTTTTTCTTATTTGTTCTTTGTTCATAATTCTTCCTCTTTTTCTTTTTTGTTCTTATTCTGTCCTCTTTCATCTCTTTTTCTTATTTGTTCTTTGTCTCATAATTCTTCTTCCTCTTTTCTTTTTGTTCTTTATTTGTCCACTTCTTCATCTTCTTTTTTCATATTTGTTCTTTAATTCATAATTCTTCCCATATTTCTTTGTTCTTATTTGTCCACTTTCATCTCTTTTTCTTATTGCTTTTTGTCTAGTACTTCTTTTCTTTTTTGTTTTATTTAACCACTTTCATCTCTTTTTTCTTTGTTGTTCTTTGTTCATAATTCGTCCTCATTTCTTTTTGTTCTTATTTGTCCTCTTTCATCTCTTTTTCTTATTTGATCTTTGTTCATAATTCTTCCTTTTCTTTTTTGTTCTTATTTGTCCACTTTCATCTCTTTTTCATATTTGTTCTTTGTTCATAATTCTTCCTCATTTCTTTTTTGTTCTTATTTGTCTTCTTTCATCTTTTTTTCTTATTTGTTCTTTGTTCATAATTCTTCCTCATTTCTTTTTTGTTCTTATTTCTCCTCTTTCATCTCTTTTTCTTATTTATTCTTTGTTAATAATTCTTCCTCTTTTCTTTTTTGTTCTTATTTGTCCACTTTCATCTCTTTTTCATATTTGTTCTTTGTTCATAATTCTTCCTCATTTCTTTTTTGTTCTTATTTCATTCATCACTTTTTTTCTATTTGTTCTGTATTCATAATTCTTCCTTTTTGTTCTTATTTGTCCACTTTCATCTCTTTTTCATATTTGTTCTTTGTTCATAATTCTTCCTATTTCTTTGTTCTTATTTGTCCACTTTCATCTCTTTTTCTTATTTGTTCTTTGTTCATAATTCTTCCTCATTTCTTTTTTTGTTCTTATTTCTGTCCTCCTTCATCTTTTTTTCTTATTTGTTCTTTGTTCATAATTCTTCCTCTTTTCTTTTTTGTTCTTATTTGTCCACTTTCATCTCTTTTTCATATTTGTTCTTTGTTCATAATTCTTCCTCATTTCTTTTTTGTTCTTATTTGTCCTCTTTCATCTCTTTTTTCTATTTGTTCTTTGTTCATAATTCTTCCTCTTACTTTTTTGTTCTTATTTGTTCTCTTTCATCTCTTTTTCTTTATTTATTTTTTGTTCATAATTCTTCCTCATTTCTTTTTTGTTATTATTTTATTCTCTTTTCATTCTTCTTATTTGTCTTTTGTCTGATAATTCTTCCTCATTTCTTTTTCGCTATTTGTCCCTCTTTCATCTCTTTTTCTTATTTGTCCTTTGTTAATAATTCTTCCTCTTTTCTTTTTTGTTCTATTTCAATCTCACTTTCATCTTTTTTTTTCACGGGTTCTTTGTTCATAATTCTTCCTCTTTTCTTTTTTTGTTCTTATTTGTCCTCTTTTCATCTTTTTCTTATTTGTTCTTTGTCTTTTGTTCTTCCTCTTTTCTTTTTTGTTATTATTTGTCCACTTTCATCTCTTTTTCATATTTGTTCTTTGTTCATAATTCTTCCTCATTTCTTTTTTGTTCTTATTTGTCCACTTTCATCTCTTTTTCTTATTTGTTCTTTGTTCATAATTCTTCCTCTTTTCTTTTTTGTTTTATTTGTCCACTTTCATCTCTTTTTCTTTGTTGTTCTTTGTTCATAATTCGTCCTCATTTCTTTTTGTTCTTATTTGTCCTCTTTCATCTCTTTTTCTTATTTGATCTTTGTTCATAATTCTTCCTCTTTTCTTTTTTGTTCTTATTTGTCCACTTTCATCTCTTTTTCATATTTGTTCTTTGTTCATAATTCTTCCTCATTTCTTTTTTGTTCTTATTTGTCTTCTTTCATCTTTTTTTCTTATTTGTTCTTTGTTCATAATTCTTCCTCATTTCTTTTTTGTTCTTATTTCTCCTCTTTCATCTCTTTTTCTTATTTGTTCTTTGTTAATAATTCTTCCTCTTTTCTTTTTTTGTTCTTATTTGTCCACTTTCATCTCTTTTTCATATTTGTTCTTTGTTCATAATTCTTCCTCATTTCTTTTTTGTTCTTATTTGTCCACTTTCATCTCTTTTTCTTATTTGTTCTTTGTTCATAATTCTTCCTCTTTTCTTTTTTGTTCTTATTTGTCCACTTTCATCTCTTTTTCATATTTGTTCTTTGTTCATAATTCTTCCTCTTTTCTTTTTTGTTCTTATTTGTCCTCTTTCATCTCTTTTTCTTATTTGTTCTTTGTTCATAATTCTTCCTCTTTTCTTTTTTGTTCTTATTTGTCCACTTTCATCTCTTTTTCTGATTTGTTCTTTGTTCATAATTCTTCCTCTTTTCTTTTTTGTTCTTATTTGTCCACTTTCATCTCTTTTTCATATTTTGTTTGTTCATAATTCTTCCTCTTTTTTCTTTTTTGTTCTTATTTGTCCACTTTCATCTCTTTTTCATTTGTTCTTTGTTCATAATTCTTCTCCTCATTTCTTTTGTTCTTATTTGTCCTCTTCTATCTTTTTTTTCTTATTTGTTCTTTGTTCATAATTCTTCTCCTTTTTCTTTTTTGTTCTTATTTGTCCACTTTCATCTCTCTTTTTCTTATTTGTTCTTTGTTCATAATTCTTCCTCATTTCTTTTTTGTTCTTATTTGTCCTCTTTCATCTCTTTTTTCTTATTTGTTCTTTGTTCATAATTCTTCCTCATTTCTTTTTTGTTCTTATTTGTCCACTTTCATCTCTTTTTCATATTTGTTCTTTGTTCATAATTCTTCCTCATTTCTTTTTTGTTCTTATTTGTCCTCTTTCATCTCTTTTTCTTATTTGTTCTTTGTTCATAATTCTTTCCTCTTACTTTTTTTGTTCTTATTTGTTCTCTTTCATCTCTTTTTCTTATTTGTTCTTTGTTCATAATTCTTCCTCATTTCTTTTTTGTTATTATTTGTCTTTCATTCTTTCTTATTTGTTCTTTGTTCATAATTCTTCCTCATTTCTTTTTTGTTATTATTTGTCCTCTTTCATCTCTTTTTCTCTTATTTGTCCTTTGTTAATAATTCTTCCTCTTTTCTTTTTTATTCTTATTTGTCCACTTTCATCTCTTTTTCTTATTTGTTCTTTGTTCATAATTCTTCCTCTTTTCTTTTTTTTGTTCTTATTTGTCCTCTTTCATTTCTTCTTTATTTGTTCATTCATAATTCTTCCTCTTTTCTTTTCTTTTTTTGTTCTTATTTGTCCACTTTCATCTCTTTTTCATATTTGTTCTTTGTTCATAATTCTTCCTCATTTCTTTTTTGTTCTTATTTGTCTCACTTTCATCTCTTTTTCTTATTTGTTCTTTGTTCAATTCTTCCTCTTTTCTTTTTTGTTCTTATTTGTCCACTTTCATCTCTTTTTCTTACTTGTTCTTTGTTCATAATTCGTCCTCTTTTTCTTTTTTGTTCTTATTTGTCCTCTTTCATCTCTTTTTTTCTTATTTGTTCTTTGTTCATAATTCTTCCTTTCTTTTGTTCTTATTTGTCCACTTTCATCTCTTTTTTCATATTTGTTCTTTGTTCATAATTCTTCTCTCCTCATTTCTTTTTTGTTCTTATTTGTCCTCTCTTTCATCTCTTTTTCTTATTTGTTCTTTGTTCATAATTCTTCCTCTTTACTTTTTTGTTCTTATTTGTTCTCTTTCATCTCTTTTTCAGAGTATTTGTTCTTTGTTCATAATTCTTCCTCATTTCTTTTTGTTATTATTTGTCTTCTTTCATCTTTTTTTCTTATTTGTTCTTTGTTCATAATTCTTCCTCATTTCTTTTTTGTTCTTTATTACTTCTCCTCTCTTTCATCTTTATTTTGTTCTTTGTTAATAATTCTTCCCTTTTTCTTTTTTGTTCTTATTTGTCCACTTTCATCTCTTTTTTCATATTTGTTCTTTGTTCATAATTCTTCCTCATTTCTTTTTTGTTCTTTATTTCTCCACTTTCATCTCTTTTTCTTATTTGTTCTTTGTTCATAATTCTTCCTCATTTCTTTTTTGTTATTATTTGTCCTCTTTCATCTCTTTTTCTTATTTGTTTTTTTGTTAATAATTCTTCCTCTTTAGTTTTTTCTTCTTATTTGTCCTCTTTCATCTCTTTTTCTTATTTGTTCTTTGTCTATAATTCTTCCTCTTTTCTTTTTTTGTTCTCATTTCTCCTCTTTCATCTTTTTTCCTTATTTGTTCTTTGTTCACCCTTCTCCTCTTTTCTTTTTTGTTCTCATTTGTCCTCTTTCTTCTTTTTTTCTTAGTTGTTCTTTGTTAATAATTCTTCCTCTTTTTCTTTTTTGTCTTCATTTCTCCTCTTTCATGTTTTTTTCTTATTTGTTCTTTGTTCATAATTCTTTCTTTTTTCCTTTTTTTTTTGTTCTTATTTGTCCTCTTCATCGCTTTTTCTTCTTTGTTCTTTGTTCATAATTCTTCCTCTTTTCTTTTTTGTTCTTATTTCTCTCTTCCCTCTGTCATCTCTTTTCTTCTTTGTTCTTTGTTCATAATTGTTTCTTTTTTTTTCTTTTTGTTCTTATTTGTCCTCTTTGATCTCTTTTTCTTATTTGTTCTTTGTTCATAATTCTTCCTCTTTTCTTCTTTGTGCTTATTTCTCCTCTTTCATCTCTTTTTCTTATTTGCACTCTTTGTTCATAATTCTTCCTCTTCTTTTTTGTTCTTATTTGTCTTCTTCATCTTTTTTCTTATTTGTTCTTTGTTCATAATTCTTCTCTTCTTTTTTTGTTCTTATTTGTCTTCTTTCATCTTTTTTCTTATTTGTTCTTTGTTAATAATTCTTCCTGTTTTCTTTTTTGTGCTTATTTTTCTCTTTCATCTCTTTTTCTTATTTATTCTTTGTTAATAATTCTTCCTCTAGTTTTTTCTTCTATTTGTCCTTTCATCTCTTTTTCTTATTTGTTCTTTGTCTATAATTCTTCCTCTTTTCTTTTTTGTTCTCATTTCTCCTCTTCATCTTTTTTTCTTATTTGTTCTTTGTTCATAATTCTTCATCTTTCTTTGTTCTCATTTCTCCTCTTTCATCTTTTTTTTCTTATTTGTTCTTTGTTCATAATTCTTCTTCTTTTCTTTTTTGTTCTCATTTGTCCTCTTTCTTCTTTTTTTCTTAGTTGTTCTTTGATAATAATTCTTCCTTTTTTCTTTTTTGTTCTCATTTCTCCTCCTCTTTCATGTTTTTTTTCTTATTTGTTCTTTGTTCATAATTCTTCCTCTTTTTCTTTTTGTCTTTTTTATTTCTCTTCTGTCATCTCTTTTTCTTCTTTGTTCTTTGTTCATAATTCTTTTTTCTTTTTTGTTCTTATTTGTCCTCTTGACCTTTTTCTTATTTGTTCTTTGTTCATAATTCTCTCCTTTTTTATTCTTTGTGCTTATTTCTCCTCTTTCATCTCTTTTTTTCTTATTTGCACTTTGTTCATAATTCTTCCTCATTTCTTTTTTTGTTCTTATTTGTCCACTTTCATCTCTTTTTCTTATTTGTTCTTTGTTCATAATTCTTCCTCATTTCTTTTTTGTTCTTATTTGTCCTCTTTCATCTCCTTTTCTTTATTTGTTCTTTGTTCATAATTCTTCCTCATTTCTTTTTTGTTCTTATTTGTCCACTTTCATCTCTTTTTCATATTTGTTCTCTTTTGTTCATAATTCTTCCTCATTTCTTTTGTTCTTATTTGTCCTCTTTCATCTCTCTTTTTCTTATTTGTTCTTTGTTCATAATTCTTCCTCTTTACTTTTTTGTTCTTATTTGTTCTCTTTCATCTCTTTTTCTTATTTGTTCTTTGTTCATAATTCTTCTCATTTCTTTTGTTATTATTTATTCTCTCTTTTCTTCATCTTTTTTCTTATTTGTTCTTTGTTCATAATCTTCCTCATTTTTTTGTTATTTGTCCTCTTTCATCTCTTTTTCTTATTTGTCCTTTGTTAATAATTCTTCTCCTTTTTTCTTTTTTATTCTTATTTGTCCACTTCTCTTCATCTCTTTTTCTTATTTGTTCTTTGTTCATAATTCTTCCTCTTTTCTTTTTTTGTTCTTATTTGTCCTCTTTCATCTCTTTTCTTATTTGTTCTTTGTTCATAATTCTTCCTCTTTTTCTTTTTTGTTCTTATTTGTCCACTTTCATCTCTTTTTCATATTTGTTCTTTGTTCATAATTCTTCCTCATTTCTTTTTTTGTTCTTATTTGTCCACTTCTCATCTCTTTTTCTTATTTGTTCTTTGTTCATAATTCTTCTCTTTTCTTTTTTGTTCTTATTTGTCCATTACCCTTTTTTTCTTATTTGTTCTTTGTTCATAATTCGTCCTCTTTTTCTTTTTTGTTCTTATTTGTCCTCTTTCATCTCTTTTTCTTTATTTGTTCTTTGTTCACCCTTCTCCCTCTTTTCTTTTTTGTTCTTATTTGTCCACTTTCATCTCTTTTTCATATTTGTTCTTTTATTCATAATTCTTCTCATTTCTTTTTTTGTTCTTATTTGTCCTCTTTCATCTCTTTTTCTTTATTTGTTCTTTGTTCATAATTCTTCCCCTTTACTTTTTTGTTCTTATTTGTTCTCTTTCATCTCTTTTTCATATTTGTTCTTTGTTCATAATTCTTCCTCATTTCTTTTTTGTTATTATTTGTCTTCTTTCATCTTTTTTTCTTATTTGTTCTTTGTTCATAATTCTTCCTCATTTCTTTTTTGTTCTTATTTCTCCTCTTTTCTTACTCTTTTTTTCTTATTTGTTCTTTGTTAATAATTCTTCCTTTTTTGTTCTTATTTGTCCACTTTCATCTCTTTTTCATATTTGTTCTTTGTTCATAATTCTTCTCATTTCTTTTTTGTTCTTATTTCTCCACTTTCATCTCTTTTTCTATTTGTTCTTTGTTCATAATTCTTCCTCATTTCTTTTTTGTTATTATTTGTCCTCTTTTCATTCTTCTTTATTTGTTCTTTGTTAATAATTCTTCCTCTTTTAGTTTTTTCTTCTCTTATTTGTCCTCTTTCATCTCTTTTTCATTTGTTCTTTGTTCAATTCTCTTTTCTTTTTTTTGTTCTCATTTCTCCTTTTCATCTTTTTTTCCTTTATTTGTTCTTTTTTGTTCATAATTCTTCCTTTCTTTTTTTGTTCTCAATTTGTCCTCTTTCTTCTTTTTTTCTTAGTTGTTCTTTGTTAATAATTCTTCCTCTTTTTCTTTTTTGTTTTCATTTCTCCTCTTTCATGTTTTTTTCTTATTTGTTCTTTGTTCATAATTCTTTTTCCTTTTTTAGTTCTTATTTGTCCTCTTTCATCGCTTTTCTTCTTTGTTCTTTGTTCATAATTCTTCTCCTCTTTTTCTTTTGTTCTTATTTCTCTTCTGTCATCTCTTTTTCTTCTTTGTTCTTTGTTCATAATTGTTTCTTTTTTCTTTTTTTGTTCTTATTTGTCCTCTTTGATCTCTTTTTCTTATTTGTTCTTTGTTCAATTCTTCCTCTTTTTCTTCTTTTGTGCTTATTTCTCCTCTTTCATCTCTTTTTCTTATTTGCACTTTGTTCATAATTCTTCCTCTTTTCTTTTTTTGTTCTTATTTGTCTTTCATCTTTTTTCTTATTTGTTCTTTGTTCATAATTCTTCTCCTCCTCTTTCTTTTTTTGTTCTTATTTGTCTTCTTTCATCTTTTTTCTTATTTGTTCTTTGTTAATAATTCTTCCTGTTTTCTTTGTGCTTATTTTTCCTCTTTCATCTCTTTTTCTATTTATTCTTTGTTAATAATTCTTCTCTTTAGTTTTTTCTTCTTATTTGTCCTTTCATCTCTTTTTCTTATTTGTTCTTTGTTCATAATTCTTCCTCTTTTCTTTTTTGTTCTCATTTCTCCTCTTTCATCTTTTTTTCTTATTTGTTCTTTTGTTCATAATTCTTCATCTTTTTTCTTTTTTTTTGTTCTCATTTCTCCTCTTTCATCTTTTTTCTTATTTGTTCTTTGTCTACAATTCTTCTTCTTTTCTTTTTTGTTCTCATTTGTCCTCTTTCTTCTTTTTTCTAGTTGTTCTTTGGATAATAATTCTTCCTCTTTTCTTTTTAGTTCTCATTTCTCCTCTTTCATGTTTTTTTCTTATTTGTTCTTTGTTCATAATTCTTCCTCTTTCTTTTCTTTTTTTGTTCTTATTTCTCTTCTGTCATCTCTTTTTCTTTTCTTTGTTCTTTGTTCATAATTCTTTTCTTTTTTTTCTTTTTTGTTCTTATTTGTCCTCTTTGATCTCTTTTTTCTTATTTGTTCTTTGTTCATAATTCTTTCCTCTTTTATTCCTTTGTGCTTATTTCCTCCTCTTTCATCTCTTTCTTTTTCTTATTTGCACTTTGTTCATAATTCTTCTCATTTCTTTTTTGTTCTTTATTTGTCCACTTTCATCTCTTTTCTTATTTGTTCTTTGTTCATAATTCTTCCTCTTTTCTTTTGTCTTTATTTGTCCACTTTCATCTCTTTTCTTATTTGTTCTTTGTTCATAATCTTTTTCTTTTTTGTTCTTATTCGTCCTCTTTCATCTCTTTTTTCTTTTTTGTTCTTTGTTCATAATTCTTCCTTTTTCTTTTGTTCTTATTTGTCCACTTTCATCTCTTTTTCATATTTGTTCTGTTCCACCTCATTTCTTTTTTGTTCTTATTTGTCCTCTTTCATCTCTTTTTCTTATTTGTTCTTTGTTCATAATTCTTCTCTTACTTTTTGTTCTTATTTGTTCTCTTTCATCTCTTTTTCATATTTGTTCTTTGTTCATAATTCTTCCTCATTTCTTTTTTGTTATTATTTGTCTTTTCATCTTTTTTTCTTATTTGTTCTTTGTTCATAATTCTTCCTCATTTCTTTTTTGTTCTTATTTCTCCTCTTCTGATTCTTCTTGTTTGTTCTTTGTTAATAATTCTTCCTCTTTTTCTTTTTTGTTCTTATTTGTCCACTTTCATCTCTTTTTCATATTTGTTCTTTGTTCATAATTCTTCCTCATTTCTTTTGTTCTTTATTTCTCCACTTTCATCTCTTTTCTTTTTTCTTATTTGTTCTTTGTTCATAATTCTTCCTCATTTCTTTTGTTATTATTTGTCCTCTTTTCATCTCTTTTTTTCTTATTTGTTCTTTGTTAATAATTCTTCCTCTTTAGTTTTTTCTTCTTATTTGTCCTCTTTCATCTCTTTTTCTTATTTGTTCTTTGTTCATAATTCTTCCTCATTTTTTTGTTCTCATTTCTCCTCTTTCATCTTTTTTTCTTATTTGTTCTTTGTTCATAATTCTTCCCTCTTTTCTTTTTTGTTCTCATTTGTCCTCTTTCTTTCTTTTTTTCTAGTTGTTTGTTAATAATTCTTCCTCTCTTTTTCTTTTTTTGTTCTCATTTCTCCTCTTTCATGTTTTTTCTTATTTGTTCTTTGTTCATAATTCTTTTTTCTTTTTCCTTTTTTGTTCTTATTTGTCCTCTTTCATCGCTTTTTCTTCTTTGTTCTTTGTTCATAATTCTTCCTCTTTTTCTTTGTTCTTATTTCTCTGTCATCTCTCTTTTTCTTCTTTGTTCTTTGTTCATAATTCTTTTTTCTTTGTTCTTATTTGTCCTCTTTGATCTCTTTTTCTTATTTGTTCTTTGTTCATAATTCTTCCTCTTTTTCTTTTCCTTTGTGCTTATTTCTCCCTTCTTTCATCTCTTTTTCTTATTTGCACTTTGTTCATAATTCTTCCTCTTTTCTTTTTTGTTCTTATTTGTCTTTTCATCTTTTTTCTTATTTGTTCTTTGTTCATAATTCTTCCTCTTTTCTTTTTTGTTCTTATTTGTCTTCTTTCATCTTTTTTCTTATTTGTTCTTTGTTCATAATTCTTCCTGTTTTCTTTTTTGTGCTTATTTCTCCTCTTTCATCTCATTTTCTTATTTGCTCTTTGTTCATAATTCTTCCTCTTTTCTTTTTTATTCTTTATTTGTCTTCTTTCATCTCTTTTTCTTTGTTGTTCTTTGTTCATAATTCTTCCTTTTTCATTTCTTTTTTTGTTCTTATTTGTCCTCTTTCATCTCTCTTTTTTCTTATTTGTTCTTTGTTCATAATTCTTCCTCTTTTTCTTTTTTGTTCTCATTTCTCCTCTTTTCATCATTTTTTCTATTTTATTCTTTGTTCATAATTCTTCTCCTCTTTTTCTTTTTTGTTCTCATTTGTCCTCTTCTTCTTTTTTCTTAGCTATGTTCTTTGTTAATAATTCTTCCTCTTTTCTTTTTGTTCTCATTTCTCCTCTTTCATGTTTTTTTCTTTATTTGTTCTTTGTTCATAATTCTTTCTTTTTCCTTTTTGTTCTTATTTGTCCTCTTTCATCGCTTTTTCTTCTTTGTTCTTTGTTCATAATTCTTCCTCTTTTCTTTTTTGTTCTTATTCCTCTTCTGTCATCTCTTTTTCTTCTTCGTTCTTTGTTCATAATTCTTCTTTTTCTTTTTGTTCTCATTTGTCCTCTTTCATCTCTTTTTCTTATTTGTTCTTTGTTCATAATTCTTCCTCTTTTCTTTTTTGTGCGTCATTTCTCCTCTTCATCTCTTTTCTTATTTGCACTTTGTTCATAATTCTTCCTCTTTTCTTTTTTGTTCTTATTTGTCTTCTTTCATCTTTTTTCATTTGTTCTTTGTTCATAATTCTTCCTCTTTTCTTTTTTTGTTCTTATTTGTCTCTTTCTATCTTTTTTCTTATTTGTTCTTTGTTCATCATTCTTCCTGTTTTCTTTGTGCTTATTTCTCCTTCTTCATCTCTTTTTCTTATTTGCTCTTTGTTCATAATTCTTCCTCTTTTCTTTTTTGTGCTTATTTCTCCTCTTTCATCTCTTTTTTCTTATTTGTTTGTTCATAATTCTTCCTCTTTTCTTTTTTGTTCTTATTTGTCTTCTTTCATCTCTTCTTTGTTGTTCTTTGTTCATAATTCTTCCTCATTTTTTGTTCTTATTTGTCTTCTTTCATCTTTTTCTTATTTGTTCTTTGTTCATAATTCTTCCTCATTTCTTTTTTGTTCTTATTTGTCTTCTTTCATCTTTTTTCTTATTTGTTCTTTGTTCATAATTCTTCCTCATTTCTTTTTTGTTTCATTTCTCCTCTTTCATCTTTTTTTCTTATTTGTTCTTTGTTCATAATTATTTCTTTTTTCTTTTTTGTTCTTATTTGTCCTCTTTGATCTCTTTTCTTATTTGTTCTTTGTTCATAATTCTTCCTCTTTTTCTTTTTTGTGCTTATTTCTCCGCTTTCATCTCTTTTTCTTATTTGCTCTTTGTTCATAATTCTTCCTCTTTTCTTTTTTGTTCTTATTTGTCCACTTTCATCTCTTTTTCATATTTGTTCTTTGTTCATAATTCTTCCTCATTTCTTTTTTGTTCTTATTTGTCCTCTTTCATCTCTTTTTCTTATTTGTTCTTTGTTCATAATTCTTCCTCTTTACTTTTTTGTTCTTATTTGTTCTCTTTCATCTCTTTTTCATATTTGTTCTTTGTTCATAATTCTTCCTCATTTCTTTTTTGTTATTATTTGTCTTCTTTCATCTTTTTTTCTTATTTGTTCTTTCTTTATAATTCTTCCTCATTTCTTTTTTGTTCTTATTTCTCCTCTTTCATCTCTTTTTCTTATTTGTTCTTTGTTAATAATTCTTCCTCTTTTCTTTTTTGTTCTTATTTGTCCACTTTCATCTCTTTTTCATATTTGTTCTTTGTTCATAATTCTTCCTCATTTCTTTTTTGTTATTATTTGTCCTCTTTCATCTCTTTTTCTTATTTGTTCTTTGTTCATAATTCTTCCTCTTTTCTTTTTCGTTCTCATTTGTCCTCTTTCTTCTTTTTTTCTTAGTTGTTCTTTGTTAATAATTCTTCCTCTTTTCTTTTTTTGTTCTCATTTCTCCTCTTTCATCTTTTTTTCTTATTTGTTCTTTGTTCATAATTCTTTCTTTTTCCTTTTTTGTTCTTATTTGTCCTCTTTCATCGCTTTTTCTTCTTTGTTCTTTGTTTATAATTCTTCCTCTTTTCTTTTTTGTTCTTATTTCTCTTCTGTCATCTCTTTTTCTTCTTTGTTCTTTGTTCATAACTCTTTCTTTTTTCTTTTTTGTTCTTATTTGTCCTCTTTGATCTCTTTTTCTTATTTGTTCTTTGTTCATAATTCTTCCTCTTTTCTTTTTTGTGCTTATTTCTCCGCTTTCATCTCTTTTTCTTATTTGCTCTTTGTTCATAATTCTTCCTCTTTTCTTTTTTGTTCTTATTTGTCTTCTTTCATCTTTTTTCTTATTTGTTCTTTGTTCATAATTCTTCCTCTTTTCTTTTTTGTTCTTATTTGTCTTCTTTCATCTTTTTTCTTATTTGTTCTTTGTTCATAATTCTTCCTCTTTTCTTTTTTGTGCTTATTTCTCCTCTTTCATCTCTTTTTCTTATTTGCTCTTTGTTCATAATTCTTCCTCTTTTCTTTTTTGTTCTTATTTGTCTTCTTTCATCTCTTTTTCTTTGATGTTCTTTGTTCATAATTCTTCCTCATTTCTTTTTTGTTCTTATTTGTCTTCTTTCATCTTTTTTCTTATTTGTTCTTTGTTCATAATTCTTCCTCATTTCTTTTTTGTTCTTATTTGTCTTCTTTCATCTTTTTTCTTATTTGTTCTTTGTTCATAATTCTTCCTCATTTCTTTTTTGTTTCATTTCTCCTATTTCATCTTTTTTTCTTATTTGTTCTTTGTTCATAATTCTTTCTTTTTTCTTTTTTGTTCTTATTTGTCCTCTTTCATCTCTTTTTCTTCTTTGTTCTTTGTTCATAATTCTTCCTCATTTCTTTTTTGTTCTTATTTCTCTTCTGTCATCTCTTTTTCTTTTTTGTTCTTTGTTCATAATTCTTCCTCTTTTCTTTTTGTTCTTATTTGTCCTCTTTCATCTCTTTTTCTTATTTGTTCTTTGTTCATAATTCTTCCTCATTTCTTTTTTGTTCTTATTTGTCATCTTTCATCTCTTTTTCTTATTTGTTCTTTGTTCATAATTCTTCCTCTTTTCTTTTTTGTTCTTATTTGTCCACTTTCATCTCTTTTTCATATTTGTTCTTTGTTCATAATTCTTCCTCATTTCTTTTTTGTTCTTATTTGTCCTCTTTCATCTCTTTTTCTTATTTGTTCTTTGTTCATAATTCTTCCTTTTTTCTTTTTTGTTATTATTTGTCTTCTTTCATCTTTTTTTCTTATTTGTTCTTTGTTCATAATTCTTCCTCATTTCTTTTTTGTTCTTATTTCTCCTCTTTCATCTCTTTTTCTTATTTGTTCTTTGTTCATAATTCTTCCTCTTTTCTTTTTTGTTCTTATTTGTCCACTTTCATCTCTTTTTCTTATTTGTTCTTTGTTCATAATTCGTCCTCTTTTCTTTTTTGTTCTTATTTGTCCTCTTTCATCTCTTTTTCTTATTTGTTCTTTGTTCATAATTCTTCCTCTTTTCTTTTTTGTTCTTATTTGTCCACTTTCATCTCTTTTTCATATTTGTTCTTTGTTCATAATTCTTCCTCATTTCTTTTTTGTTCTTATTTGTCCTCTTTCATCTCTTTTTCTTATTTGTTCTTTGTTCATAATTCTTCCTCTTTACTTTTTTGTTCTTATTTGTTCTCTTTCATCTCTTTTTCATATTTGTTCTTTGTTCATAATTCTTCCTCTTTTCTTTTTTGTTCTTATTTGTCTTCTTTCATCTTTTTTTCTTATTTGTTCTTTGTTCATAATTCTTCCTCATTTCTTTTTTGTTCTTATTTCTCCTCTTTCATCTCTTTTTCTTATTTGTTCTTTGTTAATAATTCTTCCTCTTTTCTTTTTTGTTCTTATTTGTCCACTTTCATCTCTTTTTCATATTTGTTCTTTGTTCATAATTCTTCCTCATTTCTTTTTTGTTCTTATTTCTCCACTTTCATCTCTTTTTCTTCTTTGTTCTTTGTTCATAATTCTTCCTCATTTCTTTTTTGTTATTATTTGTCCTCTTTCATCTCTTTTTCTTATTTGTTCTTTGTTAATAATTCTTCCTCTTTAGTTTTTTCTTCTTATTTGTCCTCTTTCATCTCTTTTTCTTATTTGTTCTTTGTTCATAATTCTTCCTCTTTTCTTTTTTGTTCTCATTTCTCCTCTTTCATCTTTTTTTCTTATTTGTTCTTTGTTCATAATTCTTCCTCTTTTCTTTTTTGTTCTCATTTGTCCTCTTTCTTCTTTTTTTCTTAGTTGTTCTTTGTTAATAATTCTTCCTCTTTTCTTTTTTGTTCTCATTTCTCCTCTTTCATGTTTTTTTCTTATTTGTTCTTTGTTCATAATTCTTTCTTTTTCCTTTTTTGTTCTTATTTGTCCTCTTTCATCGCTTTTTCTTCTTTGTTCTTTGTTCATAATTCTTCCTCTTTTCTTTTTTGTTCTTATTTCTCTTCTGTCATCTCTTTTTCTTCTTTGCTCTTTGTTCATAATTCTTTCTTTTTTCTTTTTTGTTCTTATTTGTCCTCTTTGATCTCTTTTTCTTATTTGTTCTTTGTTCATAATTCTTCCTCTTTTCTTTTTTGTGCTTATTTCTCCTCTTTCATCTCTTTTTCTTATTTGCACTTTGTTCATAATTCTTCCTCTTTTCTTTTTTGTTCTTATTTGTCTTCTTTCATCTTTTTTCTTATTTGTTCTTTGTTCATAATTCTTCCTCTTTTCTTTTTTGTTCTTATTTGTCTTCTTTCATCTTTTTTCTTATTTGTTCTTTGTTAATAATTCTTCCTGTTTTCTTTTTTGTGCTTATTTCTCCTCTTTCATCTCTTTTTCTTATTTGCTCTTTGTTCATAATTCTTCCTCTTTTCTTTTTTGTTCTCATTTGTCCTCTTTCTTCTTTTTTTCTTAGTTGTTCTTTGTTAATAATTCTTCCTCTTTTCTTTTTTTGTTCTCATTTCTCCTCTTTCATGTTTTTTTCTTATTTGTTCTTTGTTCATAATTCTTTCTTTTTTCCTTTTTTGTTCTTATTTGTCCTCTTTCATCGCTTTTTCTTCTTTGTTCTTTGTTCATAATTCTTTCTTTTTTCTTTTTTGTTCTTATTTGTCCTCTTTGATCTCTTTTTCTTATTTGTTCTTTGTTCATAATTCTTCCTCTTTTCTTTTTTGTGCTTATTTCTCCTCTTTCATCTCTTTTTCTTATTTGCACTTTGTTCATAATTCTTCCTCTTTTCTTTTTTGTTCTTATTTGTCTTCTTTCATCTTTTTTCTTATTTGTTCTTTGTTCATCATTCTTCCTGTTTTCTTTTTTGTGCTTATTTCTCCTCTTTCATCTCTTTTTCTTATTTGCTCTTTGTTCATAATTCTTCCTCTTTTCTTTTTTGTTCTTATTTGTCTTCTTTCATCTTTTTTTCTTTGTTGTTCTTTGTTCATAATTCTTCCTCATTTCTTTTTTGTTCTTATTTGTCTTCTTTCATCTTTTTTCTTATTTGTTCTTTGTTCATAATTCTTCCTCATTTCTTTTTTGTTCTTATTTGTCTTCTTTCATCTTTTTTCTTATTTGTTCTTTGTTCATAATTCTTCCTCATTTCTTTTTTGTTCTTATTTGTCTTCTTTCATCTTTTTTTCTTATTTGTTCTTTGTTCATAATTCTTCCTCATTTCTTTTTTGTTTCATTTCTCCTCTTTCATCTTTTTTTCTTATTTGTTCTTTGTTCATAATTCTTTATTTTTTCTTTTTTGTTCTTATTTGTCCTCTTTCATCTCTTTTTCTTCTTTGTTCTTTGTTCATAATTCTTCCTCATTTCTTTTTTGTTCTTATTTCTCTTCTGTCATCTCTTTTTCTTTTTTGTTCTTTGTTCATAATTCTTCCTCTTTTCTTTTTTTGTTCTTATTTGTCCTCTTTCATCTCTTTTTCTCTTATTTGTTCTTTGTTCATAATTCTTCTCATTTTTGTTCTATTTGTCCTTCTTCATCTCTTTTTCTTATTTGTTCTTTGTTCATAATTCTTCCTCTTTTCTTTTTTGTTCTTATTTGTCCTACTTTCACCCTTTTTCATATTTGTTCTTTGTTCATAATTCTTCCCTATTTCTTTTTTGTTCTTATTTGTCCTCTTTCATCTCTTTTTTCTTATTTGTTCTTTGTTCATAATTCTTCCTCTTTACTTTTTTGTTCTTATTTTGTTCTCTTTCATCTCTTTTTCATATTTGTTCTTTGTTCATGCAATTCTTCCTCATTTCTTTTTTGTTATTATTTGTCTTCTTTCATCTTTTTTTCTCTTATTTGTTCTTTGTTTATAATTCTTCTCATTTCTTTTTTGTTCTATTTCTTCCTCTTTCATCTCTTTTTCTTATTTGTTCTTTGTTAATAATTCTTCCTCTTTTCTTTTTTGTTCTTATTTGTCCACTTTCATCTCTTTTTCATATTTGTTCTTTGTTCATAATTCTTCTTCCTCATTTCTTTTGTTATTATTTGTCCTCTTTCATCTCTTTTTCTATTTGTTCTTTGTTCATAATTCTTCCTCTTTTCTTTTCGTTCTCATTTTGTCCTCTTTCTTTCTTTTTTCTTAGTTGTTCTTTGTTAATAATTCTTCCTCTTTTTCGTTCTCATTTCTCCTTTTCATCTTTTTTTCTTATTTGTTCTTTGTTCATAATTCTTTCTTTTTCCTTTTTTGTTCTTATTTGTCCTCTTTCATCGCTTTTTCTTCTTTGTTCTTTGTTTATAATTCTTCCTCTTTCTTTTTTGTTCTTATTTCTCTTCTGTCATCTCTTTTTCTTCTTTGTTCTTTGTTCATAACTCTTCTTTTTCTTTGTTCTTATTTGTCCTCTTGATCTCTTTTTCTTATTTGTTCTTTGTTCATATAATTCTTTCCTTTTCTTTTTTTGTGCTTATTTCTCCGCTTTCTATCTCTTTTTCTTATTTGTTTTGTTCATAATTCTTCCTCTTTTCTTTTTGTTCTTATTTGTCTTTCATCTTTTTTCTTATTTGTTCTTTGTTCATAATTCTTCCTCTTTTCTTTTTTGTTCTTATTTGTCTTCTTTCATCTTTTTCTTATTTGTTCTTTGTTCATAATTCTTCCTCTTTTTCTTTTTTGTTCTTATTTGTCTTCTTTCATCTTTTCTATTTGTTCTTTGTTAATAATTCTTCCTGTTTTCTTTTTGTGCTTATTTCTCCTTCTTTCATCTTTTTCTTATTTGCTCTTTGTTCATAATTCTTCCTCTTTTCTTTTTTTGTTCTTATTTGTCTTCTTTCATCTCTTTTTCTTTGTTGTTCTTTGTTCATAATTCTTTCCTCATTTCTCTTTTTTGTTCTTATTTGTCCCTTTCAATTTTTCTTATTTGTTCTTTGTTCATAATTCTTCCCTCTTTTCTTTTTGTTCTCATTCTCTTTCATCTTTTTTTCTTATTTGTTCTTTGTTCATAATTCTTCCTCTTTTCTTTTTGTTCTCATTTGTCCTCTTTCTTCTTTTTTTCTTAGATGTTCTTTGTTAATAATTCTTCCTCTTTTCTTTTTTGTTCTCATTTCTCCTCTTTCATGTTTTTTTCTTATTTGTTCTTTGTTCATAATTCTTTCTTTTTCCTTTTTTGTTCTTATTTGTCCTCTTTCATCGCTTTTTCTTCTTTGTTCTTTGTTCATAATTCTTCCTCTTTTCTTTTTTGTTCTTATTTCTCTTCTGTCATCTCTTTTTCTTCTTTGTTCTTTGTTCATAATTCTTTCTTTTTTCTTTTTTGTTCTTATTTGTCCTCTTTGATCTCTTTTTCTTATTTGTTCTTTGTTCATAATTCTTCCTCTTTTCTTTTTTGTGCTTATTTCTCCTCTTTCATCTCTTTTTCTTATTTGCACTTTGTTCATAATTCTTCCTCTTTTCTTTTTTGTTCTTATTTGTCTTCTTTCATCTTTTTTCTTATTTGTTCTTTGTTCATCATTCTTCCTGTTTTCTTTTTTGTGCTTATTTCTCCTCTTTCATCTCTTTTTCTTATTTGCTCTTTGTTCATAATTCTTCCTCTTTTCTTTTTTGTTCTTATTTGTCTTCTTTCATCTCTTTTTCTTTGTTGTTCTTTGTTCATAATTCTTCCTCATTTCTTTTTTGTTCTTATTTGTCTTCTTTCATCTTTTTTCTTATTTGTTCTTTGTTCATAATTCTTCCTCATTTCTTTTTTGTTCTTATTTGTCTTCTTTCATCTTTTTTCTTATTTGTTCTTTGTTCATAATTCTTCCTCATTTCTTTTTTGTTCTTATTTGTCTTCTTTCATCTTTTTTCTTATTTGTTCTTTGTTCATAATTCTTCCTCATTTCTTTTTTGTTTCATTTCTCCTCTTTCATCTTTTTTTCTTATTTGTTCTTTGTTCATAATTCTTTCTTTTTTCTTTTTTGTTCTTATTTGTCCTCTTTCATCTCTTTTTCTTCTTTGTTCTTTGTTCATAATTCTTCCTCATTTCTTTTTTGTTCTTATTTCTCTTCTGTCATCTCTTTTTCTTTTTTGTTCTTTGTTCATAGTTCTTCCTCTTTTCTTTTTTGTTCTTATTTGTCCTCTTTCATCTCTTTTTCTTATTTGTTCTTTGTTCATAATTCTTCCTCATTTCTTTTTTGTTCTTATTTGTCCTCTTTCATCTCTTTTTCTTATTTGTTCTTTGTTCATAATTCTTCCTCTTTTCTTTTTTGTTCTTATTTGTCCACTTTCATCTCTTTTTCATATTTGTTCTTTGTTCATAATTCTTCCTCATTTCTTTTTTGTTCTTATTTGTCCTCTTTCATCTCTTTTTCTTATTTGTTCTTTGTTCATAATTCTTCCTCTTTACTTTTTTGTTCTTATTTGTTCTCTTTCATCTCTTTTTCTTATTTGTTCTTTGTTCATAATTCTTCCTCATTTCTTTTTTGTTCTTATTTGTCTTCTTTCATCTTTTTTCTTATTTGTTCTTTGTTCATAATTCTTCCTCATTTCTTTTTTGTTTCATTTCTCCTCTTTCATCTTTTTTTCTTATTTGTTCTTTGTTCATAATTCTTTATTTTTTCTTTTTTGTTCTTATTTGTCCTCTTTCATCTCTTTTTCTTCTTTGTTCTTTGTTCATAATTCTTCCTCATTTCTTTTTTGTTCTTATTTCTCTTCTGTCATCTCTTTTTCTTTTTTGTTCTTTGTTCATAGTTCTTCCTCTTTTCTTTTTTGTTCTTATTTGTCCTCTTTCATCTCTTTTTCTTATTTGTTCTTTGTTCATAATTCTTCCTCATTTCTTTTTTGTTCTTATTTGCCTCTTTCATCTCTTTTCTTATTTGTTCTTTGTTCATAATTCTTCCTCTTTTCTTTTTTGTTCTTATTTGTCCACTTTCATCTCTTTTTCATATTTGTTCTTTGTTCATAATTCTTCCTCATTTCTTTTTTGTTCTTATTTGTCCTCTTTCATCTCTTTTTCTTATTTGTTCTTTGTTCATAATTCTTCCTCTTTACTTTTTTGTTCTTATTTGTTCTCTTTCATCTCTTTTTCTTATTTGTTCTTTGTTCATAATTCTTCCTCATTTCTTTTTTGTTCTTATTTGTATTCTTTCATCTTTTTTCTTATTTGTTCTTTGTTCATAATTCTTCCTCATTTCTTTTTTGTTTCATTTCTCCTCTTTCATCTTTTTTTCTTATTTGTTCTTTGTTCATAATTCTTTCTTTTTTTCTTTTTTGTTCTTATTTGTCCTCTTTCATCTCTTTTTCTTCTTTGTTCTTTGTTCATAATTCTTCCTCATTTCTTTTTTGTTCTTATTTCTTCTGTCATCTCTTTTTCTTTTTTTGTTCTTTGTTCATAATTCTTCCTCTTTTTCTTTTGTTCTTATTTGTCCTCTTTCATCTCTTTTTCTTATTTGTTCTTTGTTCATAATTCTTCCTCATTTCTTTTTTGTTCTTATTTGTCCTCTTTCATCTCTTTTTCTTATTTGTTCTTTGTTCATAATTCTTCCTCTTTTCTTTTTTGTTCTTATTTGTCCACTTTCATCTCTTTTTCATATTTGTTCTTTGTTCATAATTCTTCCTCATTTCTTTTTTGTTCTTATTTGTCCTCTTTCATCTCTTTTTCTTATTTGTTCTTTGTTCATAATTCTTCCTCTTTACTTTTTTGTTCTTATTTGTTCTTCATCTCTTTTTCATATTTGTTCTTTGTTCATAATTCTTCCTCATTTCTTTTTTGTTATTATTTGTCTTCTTCATCTTTTTTTCTTATTTGTTCTTTGTTTATAATTCTTCCTCATTTGTTTTTTTGTTCTTATTTCTCCTCTTTCATCTCTTTTTCTTATTTGTTCTTTGTTAATAATTCTTCCTCTTTTCTTTTTTGTTGTTATTTGTCCACTTTCATCTCTTTTTCATATTTGTTCTTTGTTCATAATTCTTCCTCATTTCTTTTTTGTTATTATTTGTCCTCTTTCATCTCTTTTTCTTATTTGTTCTTTGTTCATAATTCTTCCTCTTTTCTTTTTCGTTCTCATTTGTCCTCTTTCTTCTTTTTTTCTTAGTTGTTCTTTGTTAATAATTCTTCCTCTTTTCTTTTTTGTTCTCATTTCTCCTCTTTCATCTTTTTTTCTTATTTGTTCTTTGTTCATAATTCTTTCTTTTTCCTTTTTTGTTCTTATTTGTCCTCTTTCATCGCTTTTTCTTCTTTGTTCTATGTTTATAATTCTTCCTCTTTTCTTTTTTGTTCTTATTTCTCTTCTGTCATCTCTTTTTCTTCTTTGTTCTTTGTTCATAACTCTTTCTTTTTTCTTTTTTGTTCTTATTTGTCCTCTTTGATCTCTTTTTCTTATTTGTTCTTTGTTCATAATTCTTCCTCTTTTCTTTTTTGTGCTTATTTCTCCGCTTTCATCTCTTTTTCTTATTTGCTCTTTGTTCATAATTCTTCCTCTTTTCTTTTTTGTTCTTATTTGTCTTCTTTCATCTTTTTTCTTATTTGTTCTTTGTTCATAATTCTTCCTCTTTTCTTTTTTGTTCTTATTTGTCTTCTTTCATCTTTTTTCTTATTTGTTCTTTGTTCATAATTCTTCCACTTTTCTTTTTTGTTCTTATTTGTCTTCTTTCATCTTTTTTTCTTATTTGTTCTTTGTTAATAATTCTTCCTGTTTTCTTTTTTTGTGTTTATTTCTCCTCTTCATCTCTTTTTCTTATTTGCTCTTTGTTCATAATTCTTCCTCTTTTCTTTTTTTGTTCTTATTTGTCTTCATCTCTTTTTCTTTGTTGTTCTTTGTTCATAATTCTTCTCATTTCTTTTTTTGTTCTTATTTGTCCTCTTCATCTCTTTTCTTATTTGTTCTTTGTTCATAATTCTTCCTTTTTGCCCTATTTCTCCTTTCATCTTTTCTATTTGTTCTTTGTTCATAATTCTTCCTCTTTTCTTTTTGTTCTCATTTGTCCTCTTTCTTCTTTTTTCTTAGTTGTTCTTTGTTACTAATCTTCCTCTTTTTTCTTTGCTCTCATTCTCTTTCATGTTTTTTCTATTTGTTCTTTGTTCATAATTCTTTCTTTTTCCTTTTTTGTTCTTATTTGTCCTCTTTCATCGCTTTTTCTTCTTTGTTCTTTGTTCATAATTCTTCCTCTTTTCTTTGTTCTTATTTCTCTTCTGTCATCTCTCTTTTTCTTCTTTGTTCGTTCATAATTCTTTCTTTTTCTTTTGTTCTTATTTGTCCTCTTGATCCTTTTTCTTGCTTGCTAGCTAGCTCACTCCTTTCTCTTTTTCTTTTTTTGTGCTTATTTCTCCCTCTTTCATCTCTTTTTCTTATTTGCACTTTGTTCATAATTCTTCCTCTTTTCTTTTGTTCTTGCTTTCTGTCTTCTTTCATCTTTTTTTCTTATTTGTTCTTTTGTTCATTCTCTGTTTTCTTTTGTATGTATTCTCCTTCTGTCTCTTTTTCTTATTTGCTCTTTTGTTCACCTTTCCTCTTTTCTTTTGTTCTTATTTGTCTTCTTTCATCTCTTTTTTCTTTTGTTGTTCTTTGTTCATAATTCTTTCTCGATTTCTTTTGTTCTTATTTGTCTTCTTTCATCTTTTTTCTTTTGTTCTTTGTTCACTCCTTTCCTCATTTCTTTTTTGTTCTTATTTGTCTTCTTTCATTCTTTCGTTCATTCATACCCTTTTTCTTTTGTTCTTATTTGTCCTTTCATCTCTTTTTCTTATTTGTTCTTTGTTCATAATTCTTCCTCATTTCTTTTTTGTTCTTGTCATTCTCTTTCATCTCTTTTTTCTTATTTGTTCTTTGTTCATAATTCTTCCTCTTTTTCTTTTTTGTTCTTATTTGTCCACTTTCATCTCTTTTCATATTTGTTCTTTGTTCATAATTCTTCCTCATTTCTTTTTTGTTCTTATTTGTCCTCTTTCATCTCTTTTCTTATTTGTTCTTTGTTCATAATTCTTCCTCTTACTTTTTTGTTCTTATTTGTTCTCTTTCATCTCTTTTTCATATTTGTTCTTTGTTCATAATTCTTCCTCATTTCTTTTTTGTTATTATTTGTCTTCTTTCATCTTTTTTCTTATTTGTTCTTTGTTTATAATTCTTCCTCATTTCTTTTTTGTTCTTATTTCTCCTCTTTCATCTCTTTTTCTTATTTGTTCTTTTGTTAATAATTCTTCCTCTTTTCTTTTTGTTCTTATTTGTCCACTTTCATCTCTTTTTCATATTTGTTTTGTTCATAATTCTTCCTCATTTCTTTTTTGTTATTTGTCCTCTTTCATCTCTTTTCTTATTTGTTCTTTGTTCATAATTCTTCCTCCTCTTTTCTTTTTCGTTCTCATTTGTCCTCTTTCTTCTTTTTTTCTTAGTTGTTCTTTGTTAATAATTCTTCTCCTCTCTTTTCTTTTTGTTCTCATTTCTCCTCTTTCATCTTTTTTTCTTATTTGTTCTTTGTTCATAATTCTTTCTTTTTTCCTTTTGTTCTTATTTGTCCTCTTTTCATCGCTTTTTCTTCTTTTGTTCTTTGTTTATAATTCTTCCTCTTTTCTTTTTGTTCTTATTTCTCTTCTGTCATCTCTTTTTCTTCTTTGTTCTTTGTTCATAACTCTTTCTTTTTCTTTGTTCTTATTTGTCCTCTTTGATCTCTTTTTCTTATTTGTTCTTTGTTCATAATTCTTCCTCTTTTCTTTTTTGTGCTTATTTCTCCGCTTTCATCTCTTTTTCTTATATGCTCTTTGTTCATAATTCTTCCTCTTTCTTTTTGTTCTTATTTGTCTTGTTTCATCTTTTTTCTTATTTGTTCTTTGTTCATAATTCTTTCCTTTTCTTTTGTTCTTATTTGTTCTCTTTTCATCTTTTTTCTTATTTGTTCTTTGTTCATAATTCTTCCTCTTTTGTGCTTATTTCTCCTTTCATCTCTTTTTCTTATTTGCATCTTGTTCATAATTCTTCCTCTTTTTCTTTTTTGTTCTTATTTGTCTTCTCTTTCATCTTTTTCTTCTTATTTGTTCTTTGTTCATCATTCTTCCTGTTTTCTTTTTTGTGCTTATTTCTCCTCTTTCATCTCTTTTTTTCTTATTTGCTCTTGTTCATAATTCTTCCTTTCTTTTGTTCTTATTTGTCTTCTTTCATTCTTTTTCTTTGTTGTTCTTTGTTCATAATTCTTCCTCATTTCTTTTTTGTTCTTATTTGTCTTCTTTTCATCTTTTTTCTCTTATTTGTTCTTTGTTCATAATTCTTCCCTCTCATTTCTTTTTTGTTCTTATTTGTCTTCTTTCATCTTTTTTCTTATTTGTTCTTTGTTCATAATTCTTCCTCTTTTCTTTTTTGTTCTTATTTGTCCTCTTTTCATCTCTTTTTCTTATTTGTTCTTTGTTCATAATTCTTCCTCATTTCTTGTTCTTATTTGTCCTCTTTCATCTCTTTTTTCTTATTTGTTCTTTTGTTCATAATTCTTCCCTCTTTTCTTTTTTGTTCTTATTTATTCACTTTCATCTCTTTTTCATATTTGTTCTTTGTTCATAATTCTTCCTCATTTCTTTTTTGTTCTTATTTGTCCTCTTTCATCTCTTTTTCTATTTGTTCTTTGTTCATAATTCTTCTCTTTACTTTTTTGTTCTTATTTGTTCTCTTTCATCTCTTTTTCATATTTGTTCTTTGTTCATAATTTTCCTTATTTCTTTTTTTGTTATTATTTGTCTTCTTCATCTTTTTTTCTTATTTGTTCTTTGTTTATAATTCTTCCTCATTTCTTTTTTGTTCTTATTTCTCCTTTCATCTCTTTTCTTATTTGTTCTTTTGTTAATAATTTTCCTTTTCTTTTTGTTCTTATTTGTCCACTTTCATCTCTTTTTCATTTGTTCTTTGTTCATAATTCTTCCTCATTTCTTTTTTGTTATTATTTGTCCTCTTTCATCTCTCTTTTTCTTATTTGTTCTTTGTTCATAATTCTTCCTTCTTTCTTTTTTCGTTTCATTTGTCCTCTTTCTTCTTTTTTTTTCTTAGTTGTTCTTTGTTAATAATTCTTCCTCTTTTCTTTTGTTCTTATTTCTCCTTTCATCTTTTTTTCTTATTTGTTCTTTGTTCATAATTCTTTCTTTTTCCTTTTTTGTTCTTATTTGTCCTCTTCATCGCTTTTTCTTTCTCTTTGTTCTTTGTTTATAAATCTTCCTCTTTTCTTTTTTGTTCTTATTTCTTCTGTCATTCTTTTCTTCTTTGTTCTTTGTTCATAACTTTCTTTTTTCTTTGTTCTTATTTAACTTTGATCTCTTTTCTTATTTGTTCTTTGTTCATAATTCTTCCTTTTCTTTTTTGTGCTTATTTCTCCGCTTTCATCTCTTTTTCTTATTTGCTCTTTGTTCATAATTCTTCCTCTTTTCTTTTTTGTTCTTATTTGTCTTCTTCTCATCTCTTTTTCTTTGATGTTCTTTGTTCATAATTCTTCCTCATTTCTTTTTTGTTCTTATTTGTCTTCTTTCATCTTTTTCTTATTTGTTCTTTGTTCATAATTCTTCCTCATTTCTTTTTTGTTCTTATTTGTCTTCTTTCATCTTTTTTTCTTATTTGTTCTTTGTTCATAATTCTTCCTCATTTCTTTTTTGTTTCATTTCTCCTATTTCATCTTTTTTTCTTATTTGTTCTTGGTTCATAATTCTTTCTTTTTTCTTTTTTGTTCTTATTTGTCCTCTTTCATCTCTTTTTCTTCTTTGTTCTTTGTTCATAATTCTTCCTCATTTCTTTTTTGTTCTTATTTCTCTTCTGTCATCTCTTTTTCTTTTTTGTTCTTTGTTCATAATTCTTCCTCTTTTCTTTTTTGTTCTTATTTGTCCTCTTTCATCTCTTTTTCTTATTTGTTCTTTGTTCATAATTCTTCCTCATTTCTTTTTTGTTCTTATTTGTCCTCTTTCATCTCTTTTTCTTATTTGTTCTTTGTTCATAATTCTTCCTCTTTTCTTTTTGTTCTTATTTGTCCACTTTCATCTCTTTTTCATATTTGTTCTTTGTTCATAATTCTTCCTCATTTCTTTTTTGTTCTTATTTGTCCTCTTTCATCTCTTTTTCTTATTTGTTCTTTGTTCATAATTCTTCCTCTTTACTTTTTTGTTCTTATTTGTCTTCTTTCATCTTTTTTCTTATTTGTTCTTTGTTCATAATTCTTCCTCTTTTCTTTTTTTGTTCTTATTTGTCTTCTTTCATCTTTTTTCTTATTTGTTCTTTGTTCATCATTCTTCCTGTTTTCTTTTTTGTGCTTATTTCTCCTCTTTCATCTCTTTTTCTTATTTGCTCTTTGTTCATAATTCTTCCTCTTTTCTTTTTTGTTCTTATTTGTCTTCTTTCATCTCTTTTTCTTTGTTGTTCTTTGTTCATAATTCTTCCTCATTTCTTTTTTTGTTCTTATTTGTCTTCTTTCATCTTTTTTCTTATTTGTTCTTTGTTCATAATTCTTCCTCATTTCTTTTTTGTTCTTATTTGTCTTCTTTCATCTTTTTTCTTATTTGTTCTTTGTTCATAATTCTTCCTCATTTCTTTTTTGTTTCATTTCTCCTCTTTCATCTTTTTTTCTTATTTGTTCTTTGTTCATAATTCTTTCTTTTTTCTTTTTTGTTCTTATTTGTCCTCTTTCATCTCTTTTTCTTCTTTGTTCTTTGTTCATAATTCTTCCTCATTTCTTTTTTGTTTTTATTTCTCTTGTGTCATCTCTTTTCTTTTTTTGTTCTTTGTTCTAATTCTTCCTCTTTTCTTTTGTTCTTATTTGTCCTCTTTCATCTCTTTTCTTATTTGTTCTTTTGTTCATAATTCTTCCTTCATTTCTTTTGTTCTTATTTGTCCTCTTTCATCTCTTTTCTTATTTGTTCTTTGTTCATAATTCTTCCTCTTTTCTTTTGTTCTTATTTGTCCACTTTCATCTCTTTTTTCATTTGTTCTTTGTTCATAATTCTTCCTCATTTCTTTTTTGTTCTTATTTGTCCTCTTTCATCTCTTTTTCTTATTTGTTCTTTGTTCATAATTCTTCCTCTTTACTTTTTGTTCTTATTTGTTCTCTTTCATCTCTTTTTCATATTTGTTCTTTGTTCATAATTCTTCCTCATTTCTTTTTTGTTATTTATTTGTCTTCTTCTTTATCTTTTTTCTTATTTGTTCTTTGTTTATAATTCTTCCTCTTTTCTTTTTTGTTCTTATTTCTCCTTCATCTCTTTTTCTTATTTGTTCTTTGTTAATAATTCTTCCTCTTTTCTTTTTTGTTCTTATTTGTCCACTTTCATCTCTTTTTCATATTTGTTCTTTGTTCATAATTCTTCCTCATTTCTTTTTTGTTATTATTTGTCCTCTTTCATCTCTTTTTCTTATTTGTTCTTTGTTCATAATTCTCCTTTTTCTTTTTTGTTCTCATTTGTCCTCTCTTCTTCTTTTTTTCTTAGTTATATCTTTTGTTAATAATTCTTCTCTTTTCTTTTTTGTTCTCATTTCTCCTCTTTCATCTTTTTTTCTTATTTGTTCTTTGTTCATTCCTTTTCCTTTTTTTGTTCTTATTTGTCCTCTTTCATCGCTTTTCTTCTTTGTTCTTTGTTTATAATTCTTCCCTCTTTTCTTTTTTGTTCTTATTTCTTCTTCTGGCTACCTTCTTTTCTTTCCTTTGTTCTTTGTTCATAACTCTTCTTTTTCTTTTTGTTCTTATTTGTCCTTCTTTGATCTCATTTTCTTATTTGTTCTTTGTTCATAATTCTTTCCTTTTTTTTGTGCTTTTATTTCTCCGCTTTCATCTCTTTTTCTTTTATTTGCTCTTTTGTTCATAATTCTTCCTCTCTTTTCTTTTTTGTTCTTTATTTGTCTTCTTTCATCTTTTTTCTTATTTGTTCTTTGTTCATAATTCTTTCCTTTTCTTTTTTGTTCTTATTTGTCTTCTTTCATCTTTTTTCTTATTTGTTCTTTGTTCAATTCTTTCCTTTCTTTTGTTTATTTCTCCTTCTCTCTTTTTCTTATTTATTTCTTGCTTGCTTCCTTTCTTTTGTTCTTATTTGTCTTCTTTCATCTCTTTTTCTTTTGTTGTTCGTTCACTCACTCCTTCTCATTTCTTTTGTCTTTATTTGTCTTTCTTTCATCTTTTTTCTTTTGTTCTTTTGTTCATAATTCTTTCCTCATTTCTTTTTTGTTCTTATTTGTCTTCTTTCATCTTTTTTTCTCTTATTTGTTCTTTGTTCATAATTCTTCCTCATTTCTTTTGTTATTATTTGTCCTCTTTTCATCTCTTTTTTCATTTGTTCTTTGTTAATAATTCTTCTCTAGTTTTTTCTTATTTGTCCTCTTTCATTCTTTTTCTTATTTGTTCTTTGTTCATAATTCTTCCTCATTTCTTTTGTTATTATTTGTCTTCTTTCATCTTTTTTCTTATTTGTTCTTTGTTTATAATTCTTCCTCTTTTCTTTTTGTTCTTATTCTCCTTTCATCTCTTTTTCTTATTTGTTCTTTGTTAATAATTCTTCCTCTTTTCTTTTTTTGTTCTTATTTGTCCACTTTTCCATTCCCTTTTTCATATTTGTTCTTTGTTCATAATTCTTCCTCATTTCTTTTTTGTTATTATTTGTCCTCTTTCATCTCTTTTTCTTATTTGTTCTTTTGTTCATAATTCTTCCTCTTTCTTTTTTGTTTCTATTTGTCCTCTTTCTTCTTTTTTCTTAGTTGTTCTTTGTTAATAATTCTTCTCTTTTCTTTTTTTGTTCTCATTTCTCCTTTCATCTTTTTTTCATTTGTTCTTTGTTCATAATTCTTTTTTCCTTTTTTGTTCTTATTTGTCCTCTTTTCATCGCTTTTCTTCTTTGTTCTTTGTTTATAATTCTTCCTTTCTTTTTTGTTCTTATTTCTCTTCTTGTCATCTTTTTCTTCTTTGTTCTTTGTTCATAACTCTTTTCTTTTTTCTTTTTTTGTTCTTATTTGTCCTCTTGATCTCATTTTCTTATTTGTTCTTTTGTTCATAATTCTTCCTCTTTTCTTTTTTGTGCTTATTTCTCCGCTTTCACTTTTTCTTATTTGCTCTTTGTTCATAATTCTTCTCCTTTTCTTTTGTTCTTATTTGTCTTCTTCATCTTTTTCTTATTTGTTCTTTGTTCATAATTCTTCCTTTTTCTTTTTTGTTCTTATTTGTCTTCTTTCATCTTTTTTCTTATTTGTTCTTTGTTCATAATTCTTCCTTTCTTTTTTTGTGGCTTATTTCTCCTCTTTCATCTCTTTTTTTCTTATTTGCTCTTTTGTTCATAATTCTTCCTCTTTTCTTTTTGTTCTTATTTGTCTTCTTCATCTCTTTTTCTTTGTTGTTCTTTGTTCATAATTCTTCCTCATTTCTTTTTTGTTCTTATTTGTCTTCTTTTCATCTTTTTTCTTATTTGTTCTTTGTTCATAATTCTTCCTCATTTCTTTTTTGTTCTTATTTGTCTTCTTTCATCTTTTTTCTTATTTGTTCTTTGTTCATAATTCTTCCTCATTTCTTTTTTGTTATTATTTGTCCTCTTTCATCTCTTTTTCTTATTTGTTCTTTGTTAATAATTCTTCCTCTTTAGTTTTTTCTTCTTATTTGTCCTCTTTCATCTCTTTTTCTTATTTGTTCTTTGTTCATAATTCTTCCTCTTTTCTTTTGTTTCATTTCTCCTCTTTCATCTTTTTTCTTATTTGTTCTTTGTTCATAATTCTTTCTTTTTTCTTTTTTGTTCTTATTTGTCCTCTTTCATCTCTTTTTCTTATTTGTCTTTGTTCATAATTCTTCCTCTTTTCTTTTTTGTGCTTATTTCTCCTTTCATCTCTTTTTCTTATTTGCTCTTTGTTCATAATTCTTCCTCTTTTCTTTTGTTCTTATTTGTCTTCTTCATCTTTTTTCTTATTTGTTCTTTGTTCATAATTCTTCCTCTTTTCTTTTGTTCTTATTTGTCTTTCATCTTTTTTTCTTATTTGTTCTTTGTTCATACCCTTTCCTCTTTCTTTTTTGTTCTTATTTGTCTTTCATCTCTTTTTCTTTTGTTCTTTGTTCGTTTCTATCTTCTTTTCTTTTTTGTTCTCATTTGTCCTCTTTCTTCTTTTTTCTTAGTTGTTCTTTGTTCATAATTCTTCCTCTTTCTTTTTTGTTCTTATTTCTCCTTTTTCATTTCTTTTTCTTATTTGTTCTTTGTTCATAATTCTTCCTCATTTCTTTTTTGTTATTATTTGTCCACTTTCATCTCTTTTTCATATTTGTTCTTTGTTCATAATTCTTCCTCATTTCTTTTTTGTTTTTAGTTGTCCTCTTTCATCTTTTTTTATTATTTGTTCTTTGTTCATAATTCTTCCTTTTTTCTTTTTTGTTCTTATTTGTCCTCTTTCATCTCTTTTATCTTATTTGTTCTTTGTTCATAATTCTTCCTCTTTTCTTTTTTGTTATTATTTGTCCTCTTTCATCTCTTTTTCTTATTTGTTCTTTGTTCATAATTCTTCCTCTTTTCTTTTTTTGTTCTTATTTCTCCTCTTTCATCTCTTTTTCTTATTTGTTCTTTGTTCATATTCCTGTATTTTTTGTTCTTTGTATTCCTTCCTTTTTTCGTATTTCTTCTTTATTCTTATTCCTTCCTTTTTTCTTTTTCTTTCTTTATTTGTTTTCTTTCCTTTTTTTCGTTTATTCTTATTTTTTACCTTTCTCCTTTTTTATTTGTTTTTCTGCCTTCTTATTTGTTCTTTGTATTCCTTTCTTCATTTTTTATTTGTCCTCATTCCTTCTTTCTTTTTCTATCTTTCTTTTGTATGTTTTTTTTTTATTGCTTGAATAGATCAAGGGAAATAACTTTGTATTTAACACCAAAAATGCTCACAAAAAAAAGTGGAAGGCTCAGTTCATGTTCCAATTACAATGGTTTTGTCACAGCATGAAGTCCACGATAAGAATGTATAATAGTATGAAAGCGAAAGAGAAGGAATACTATAGAAAGCCGTATTAACTGCAATTGCTTTCATATGTAAATATAGATATATGCTTGAGTGCATGGATGCTTGTCTAAATATTTGCACTTGATTTCACTTTTGCATGTTTTCGCAGTCATGACTTTTGAACTTTCAAAATTCTTTAACTCTTTTCTGTAAACATGTAGATTATTACAGTTTTAGATTATCAAATAGATGCCTGCTTATTCAGATGAATACTTGGCCAAAGTGCTTTAAGAAATTGAGACAGTATTTGTTGACGAAACACTTGGATGCACCAGAATTTGAATTTAGTTTTACATACATTATAATCTGGTTTCTCTCCTTCTTAGCTTACCACTGAAACTGCTTCAAAATGAAAGTGAAAATAGAAGAAAAATAATCATAAAATCTGCTTGTCTCATATGATCTCGTCTAGCTTATATAGGATTTTTTTAGCAATGTTTCTCAACTAACGTCTTTGAGAATTGCCAACAGCTTGTTTTTTGTGTTTTGTTTAGAATGCTTTTGGTTATTTTAGTATTTGTTTCTTTACATTCTACCATTTTTATTGGGTTTTGGTCTCCATAACGAGTATAAAATTATGCTATCCATTAGAACTTAGATGCTTTTATGCTCATAACAAAACAAGAAAATAAAAATTACACTGTAGAAGCTAGTACCATATAGAAACTCTGACTCTATAAATATATCCATTAATAATGTATTTAAAGCTTTGCAATAAGAACATTAGAGGGTATATGTGTATAGATGCAAACATAAAAAGATGTATAATTCTTTCCTCTTTTCTTAATAACTAAATGTTTATATGCATGCATGTGCATTGGTGCATTCAAATGTGTTACAGATGCATGCTGTTAATACATGCATATATTTTTGCATGCATCAATATATATATAGATATATATATACATTTACTCATTTTCATTGTTGTTAATCTTTGTGAATATATAAAATTCAATGGATCATATTTGTTGCTAAATGTAATTAAGTTCATTTGTTTAATTTGGCTAAAAATGGGATATTGCACTTGTTAAAATCTCTGGCAACATCAAATGACCTCTCAGGTCAACTTCATGCAGCCTATACTTGGGATCATGCTTTTATCTATGTTAGAAAACTGTATTGCAAGGACTTTTTGTTTGGCCATGATCTCTAAGTGCACGCACACTCTAACTTACAGACACAGATTTTCGTATAAAAAGAAAAAAATGATAACATGACTGATATTATGAAGATGGAATACATGCAAATTTTTTTTTTCTAATCATTTCACCCCAAGCAAGGCATTCCACTGCCACTATTGCGCCTGGGGCTACATAGGGGAAGGTAAATAGAAAGAGTGGTTAGATATAGGAAATGTCCGAAGAGGGGTGATAGATAGTTGGGTGGGTGGGAAGAGTGTATGAAAGAATGGAAGCGAGTTAGTTTGTTAGGAGGTGTCTATTGACCTTACATTTAAACTCCAGTCATGAAGCAGTCATGTGGAAGGAAATTCCACCGTCGGGAAGTGCGAGAAAAGAAACTGTTGGAGTAGAAGCTGCGGTTGCATTTTATCGGTTTCACTGTAAAAGGGTGGGATCTAGTTGCTAATCTAGTATCTCGTGCAAATTCGAACCTGGGGGCACCAATGATCTAAGTTCATCGGAGCAGAAGCCGTGAAAGTATTTATGTTCCTATATACAAATATCATTGATCTGTTTGTATTAATTATTTATCTTATTAAATGTCAAATTTTCAAAACTTTCAAATTGAACTATGTTTATAAGTAGCAAGGTTAATCATTTTTGTTTAGTTTTGCAGTTATTCTACTGATCTTACTGAATGAAATATTCACTAAAAAATAAAATTTTAACTTTAGCATTTTACAGTATTTATATTATTTGGACTATTGTCCTCATCTTTGTTGGGATTTGTATGATGTTTCAGTTGTTGTACGCTCCGGCCTTCTTCAGGTACTAGGAATTTTGAATCAACCCTTTATTACAATCACTGGGGTATATCATTCTCATCCCTTGCATAATACTGTAAATATTACCTCATCTCAGAAATATAGACAGACAGACATTTAGAATCTTATATTGATTAATTCATTCATATTTTATGACTTATCAATCATTTAAAGGTCATTTAAAGTCAGAAAATATTTTTATATTGTAAGAATACTTTTTTGAGATCATAATGGTGTAGTGATACACATCATGCTAAATAACACATCGATAAGGGAGAAGTGGATTCATGCTTTTCTTAAGGGTATTTGCATATAAATGAATATGATGTTCCCAAATAAGATTGGAACTCAGCTCTCTGATTTTCAATTCTGAACCACTATTTTTTTTTTTTCAGGTGGGAAAAATTTATTATAGAAACTTGTATTCCCAAGCAATCATCCATCTAGGTACTTACTAAGCTTGGCATTGCTTAATTTTGATTGCATAAGAACTGGTGCATCAACTTGATATAGCTACAAGCCAATTTTATTTTGAGTTATTGATGAATATTTACATATATAAGAATATATATTTATATATAAGAATGAACATAAATTATTACTGCAACAGTGTTTCTTGGTTGTTTTCTGACTCTAAAAAATATTCTGAAGTTTTCCTTTTCTAGTTAATATTAAAAATTATCAAATACTGAAGTATTAACTCCAACCAGTTTATATTGAATATTGAGCACATCTAATTTTCAAATAAATGTATAAATCCTGATTTTTGTTGAAAAATGTGTCAATCATGTTAACTATGCTTTTCTGCATTTCAGATGATTATGGCAGAGAGCGTTAATGCTAATCCTTCCAAGAACTGAACTCTTCATCCTTTGCTAACAAATACTGTCAAATTACCCTGTTTCACCTGCTAATTAAAAATTAGCCATTTAAGATAAAAACACTGGTCATCATGATTTTTGGTACTAAGAAACAAAACGTTTTTTAACTAATTTGATGAGGCTGATTCCAAAAATGACCTTAGATTTTCATGATTAGCTACCATTTTTGCTGTACTGAAATTGCTCATTCATGGAAAAAAAAATTACAGTCTTGGTTGATTGCAACAATTAGTTAATAAAGGTAGTAGATACCCATTAATTTTCATGTAAACCAAGCAATCAGCTACCTGAAATAAACTATTTTTATAAAAGAAAAAGGGTTTTTGAGTCAAAACTTTTAAAATAAAAATACCACTTTTTTCCAGTTTATCACCAAAATTCAAATTAAGTGATAAACTTTATCAGTAATACATTTTATCAGTAATATGTTAATATTTAAATTTTTTTTTTATAGTCATGTCACCCCACAAGCAAGGTCTTTTGCTGCCACTGATGAGTAGGAGGTTACATAAGAGGTAAGTTATGAGAAAGAGTTACAGGTTACAGGAGGTGTCAGAAAGAGGATAGGAGAAGGATGAGAATACTGATGAGAGAGAGAGAGAGAGAGAGAGAGAGAGAGAGAGAGAGGATACAAGTTAGTGAAATAGAAGATAACTATTGACTTTACATTTGAATTCTTGGAGATTGCAGCCGTCGGGAAAGAAAGTAAATGGAAGTGAATTCCACAGGTGGGAAGTGTAAGAGAAGAAGATGCTGAAGTAGAATTTGCATTTGCATTTTATTGGCTTCACAGTAAATGGGCAGAACCTAGTTGCTAATCTTGTGGCTTGAGCAAATTCATGTGGGGGGGGGGAGTACCAGTGAGCTAAGTTCATCTGAGCAGAAGCCATGAAAGTATTTGTTGAAGAGACACAGGGAAGCCACATTGTGCCAGTAAGAAAGTGACTGTATCTGAGCTGCCAAGTCAGGATCGATCACATTACAGATTCTCCATTGGATTTTGTCAAGGACACCTAGGTGAATAGCAGGAGCACCCGAACATCGCTGTCTAGATAAATTCCTGAATAATTGCAGTGATGTGAGTGATGAGCAAGGAGAACAATTCCATCAAGATATCAAAACAATAAAAGAGCACTACCAGGGATGGAGGATAAACAAATGATGGCTGACTATTGCTGGAGTATCAAAAGTAACTTAAATAACACTGAACATGACAGACAATCAAGAAAGAGAAAATTTTTACCATAGTTCTTATTTTCACAAAGGTTTTATTTCTGCTGTAAATGGTTTGATGAAAATATTTGTTGGTCTTGGTATATTCAATTGTGTTATTTTTAAAGACTTAAGGTCTGATTGTTATTGAAAAAATATTATTTCACAATAAGCAGACTGATATTAGTTGGTTTAAATACAAACTGAGAAGTTTCTATGATTTTATTTTGAGAAACATTGGCATCGGTCAAAATTATATATACAAAAAATAAATTAAAAAGATGCTTTTTTTGCAAAAATGAGAAATTTCTGTACAGCAAAAATGGTAGCTAACCAAGAAAAAGTTATGCCATTTTCAGATTCAGTGCCCTCAAATTAGCTAAAGAAAATGTTTGATGCCTTGACATCATTTCAAATGTTTTTTTTGTTGACCAGTCTAATTTGTTCAGAGGGTGAAAAATTAATTTACCTCTGGATTCTTTAGCTCTCAACTCAGTATCTATGCTAATGAGACAACTATTTACACCTGTCTTAATAGTTTCACTGAAACTGTTACTTTCTCTGACTGGTGGCTGAAAAGGGCAGAGTATTGCCCATTCTTTCACACGTATGTAGACAAAAAAATGTAGGATTGATTAGTTAAAGTTAACTTTACAACTGATTAATAAATGTAACCTAAAATCTGCTGTTAACTGGGGCAAGAAATGGCTTGTTAATTTGAACACTTCCAAAGTAAAACTGCTTTTTATTAATCATTTAAAAGACTCTTTGATGCTAACCTCTAAGAGAGTGACTCATTGTATCTTTTAAGATTAACATTTTTTGCTGAGATGAAGTGAAAAGATTATATGGAATCAATTGCAAGGCCTGCTGCTAGAAAAGTTGCTTCCCTGTGCCATGGTAGACAATTTTTCTCTTCTAGATCTATCTTACACATTTATAAGTCTACCAGTCGAATATTGCTGCCACATATTCTCTGCTATGTATCTAGAGATTTTTGTTCAGATTCAAAGAAGAATTTGCAATATTATTGGTCTTGACCTGACATCCTGGGTTGACATTTTGCCCTTACCATAAAGTTGCTTCCCAGTGCCTTTTCTATAAATACAGTTATAGTAATTGTTCAGATAAACTTTGTTCTATGGTACCTAGACTTTAGGAATTTAAATGTGGTACTAGATTGGTGGAAAGATCTCATCATTTTTACAGTTAGAATGGCTAGATGTAACCATAAGTTCTTTGCTAATAATTATTTTTTCTTCCAGCTTCTTTGATCTTCAAAAAATTAAATGTGATGTCAGTCATTATCTACTGTATTTTTGAATCCTCCTCTTTTTTTGTTCTCAATCCTTAAATTTTTTTTTATTCTTTCACTCAGTAACCACTTGTATCTTTATTGCCTTGCTTGGGATGAAATGATTAGAGAAATGACCCATTTTTTTCCTGTAACCCAAGTGTTAATTTGTATGAAGAACAGGAGATGTTTGACTATATTTCTATGGCAATACTGTAGTATGAATCTAATGAAAGTTGTTCCATGTATCTTCTGCAAAGAAATTAGACAATGTCTTTTCTATTTAGAAACTGTCTCTCCTTTACAGATAAAATATCTATAGATGTTGTATAGATATTTAACAAACACAAATACACATTTTTTGAGAAGTTAGTGTAGTGTCAGCCTTAAGTTAAACCTCACTAGATATATTTTTTATAAGTTTTGTCTTAACAACTTAATTCCCATAATTCATTCCAACAGCTTTAATTTACCCTAAACACTAAACAGCTATTTATATCCAATGGGTGGATTTTCATGACATTTGCTTTTTTTCAACTACCACTAATTTTATGTCATGTTAAAGATCTAACCAGTTTTATGAGTGAGTGTTCAGTAAATAAAACTGGGAATCAAAAAGTATACAACTGCAGGCTACTTTTGTTTGAAAAATATTTGATAAAATTTCCCTTTCTTTTTTTTTCAAAAAGATTTGATAGTCAATGTTACTTTTGAATGATGGGTAATCATGAAAGCCATTTTTTTCAAATTGATTTTAGTTATCTCAGTTTTATCAAATGACAAAAACTGTTACAAAAACCTGAAAGTGTTGGAATAGCAATGTTTTGCCTTCCAAAATCTAAACAAAGTATTAAAAAACAGAAAAATTTCATGAGAAACAAAGAAAAAACTGCTATCTAATATCAATTCTTCTATATGGCTGTGAATGCGAGACAGTTTTCTCATAGATAAATAAGAAAATTGAGACAAATAAGATATGATTCTACAGAAGGATGCTGAGAATACTATGGACAGAACATGTGAGTACAAAGAAAGTTTTAAGGAAAATGGAATAAAAAGGACATTTATACTTAGAATGAGAAAGAGAGAGAGAGAGAGAGTGAGTGAAAGAGAGAGAGAGAGAGAGAGAGAGAGAGAGTTTAAACCTTTTGGAATGCATAATGAAGAAAGCAAACTTGGAGAATACATCTAGGAAATACATCTAGGAAATACTGAAGACAAAAGAAACAGAGGTAAATATTGAGTAGCCTATTTAACAATCTTGTGCAAATGAATAGCAGAACAGACAATGGGAAGAATAGTAAAAAGGAAGACATGGAGAATATATAAAGGAAGAAGGTGTATCCACTAGCATAAACATTTATGCATGTTTCTATGAGGGTAAAAGGAAGATGAAAGTTGTTTATTAATTGATAAATTTAATTCTTTTGTGAACCAAACTTTTGTGAGTAATATTAATAAAGTGGTTTATCTGATGAGTACAAATCTGTCAAGGGTGATGATGGCAGGAAACTTATTGAAAATTCCAAAGATGAAAAAAGACTAGGAAAAATAGGGAATGCATGATAAAAAATATGAAAAAAAAAAAAGAAAATAGATTGACAAGTGGAGAAATACTTCAAAGAAGATTAAAAGAATAAATATACAAAGTTGTAAATCAAAGAGAAAGCAAGAAATATTTGAAGAAGAGACAAGGTAAATGTCAAGAAGAACATTGTTTTGAAAGATCAGTGTCAAAATTGTCTTGAAATCTGTAATGTTAAATGTCATTATAGATTCCAATCAGAAGCCTGGGTGTTTCTATGGCTTATAGATAATTTGAGTATCATTTTTACAAATGTAGACAGAAATCATTACTGATGCAGAATCAAAAACAGTCTCTGACATTTTATTTTGCAAAGTAAAAATGGGAAAAAAGTTAATAATCTTCTGTAAAAGAAACATAAAAATGAAATTCAAAAAAATACAGAGACTAAAGGTTGTTTGGGAAGAAAATTAAACGACAAGGAGATGCACCCATTATTTTGCTATGAGCAAGCTTTAAATGATATAAATACAAAAAAAAGGGCTTTTTTTTTTCATAATCATTTCACCCAAAGCAAGGCAGAGCTGCTACTGGTACACAGTAGGTTGCATAAGAGCTGAGTGATGAGAAAGAGGAACAAGTTATAGGGGAGTCAGAGAATGAGTAAAAAAAGGATGAGAACACTGGTGTGAAGAGGGCTGCATGAGAGTAGAGTGGAAAGGAAGATGAAGATGATACAAGGATTGTCAGAGAAAATATGCAAATCAAGGAGATAAGAGATTGGTTTCACTGTAAAAGAGTGGGACCTAGTTGCTAGTCTAGTAGCTCGACTAAATTCCTGTAGAGGGGGCATCAGGGAGCTAAACTCATTAAAGCAGAAGCTGTGAAAGTATTTGTAGAAGAGACAGAGGGAAGCCACATTGCATCAGTGAGAAATTGAGTTACTAGGTCTTGGTCAGTTACATAACAGACTTGTTGTTCAATTTTGTCAAGAAGCTCAAGATGAATAGCAGGGGCACCCAGCCAGATGTGACAGCATTATTCAATGCATAGGCGGATGGTAGATTTATAATAGTGCAAGATGGATTTAGGCAAGAAAAACTTCCTGGCTTTACAAAGGGAACCAACCTTCTGAGCAGCAGATTTAGCTATGGATTCAATGTAGTCATTTCACTTGAGGTCAGCTGACAAATTTAGGCTGAGGAGGCGCAGTGTTTGCTTTCAGGGAGACTAACCTGATCCATTCTGATGTGGGGTGGGTACGAGCAGTTGTCTATGGTGGTTAAAGGATAGCAGCTTTGTTTTGGAAGCATTAAAATTTATGAGCCATTTTTTACCCCAGCCTACCACAGATTGAAGGTTCTTTTCAAGATCAGCTGCAAAGTTTGCTTTGTCAACATTTTTTGTGAACATTGGAAATGTATTTCATGTGGAGGTACTATTTAGTTAGGGAACTAGAAAGGGTTATTCTGAAGATGACACATAACATCAGAGAGAGATGTTAATAATATGGGAGAAGAGGTTTCATCTAGCTGCTAATTACCCATAAATCTTTTTACTTTATTACAGTCATATGGCAAAATGGCATCAGACATGAAAATGCAGATAAAGCAGAGGCACATCACTGAATTTCTCCGTGTGGTTACTCGCTGCCCATTTACAGAGGTGTAACAGTAAATGTCAGCACAGTTATATGGTGGATTATGCATTTCACCAGTGCACAGAGCAATAGGCATGACAATCCATGTTAGGAGATAGTGATGGGAAGACTTGATGTTTACTGTTATATCACCAATATCCCTGCCTGTGATATCATAGGTCAATATAATCAAAGAAGCATTACTTTTGGAAATACCTTCATATATATATTTTTTATACTTCTGAGCTGAAGTAGTATTTACATTATTTACATTGTTCATGACATTTTGGCTGTTGCTTGCTATGGCCTTCTTCAAGTGATTGGAATTTTTAACTAAACACTTTATTTTGATCACTGGAGTATATCATTCTCATTCCATGTGTGATGCCATTTCTGATAGCCATGTAGTTATCTCCCTTTAACTTAACTAAGAAAATGATGTACTGTTGCCATATTTAGGCATGAGCTGCCCAGACCTCACTTTACAGTTTTGATGGAGTTCAAATGTTTCTCAAAGGCTTTGTTTGAGAAGAATTATTTTCCACAATACAACTAGTCTCTCACAGGTGTGTCTATCTCTGATCTATCACTACTACCATAGAAAGTGCTTGGACAAATTGCAACACCTGGTTCCACTAGGATTGATCTTCTCAGCTAAAACCCACCCTACCACTTACATAGTAGCAAACCACCCACACCCATTCCATATTCCATATTCCATATTCCATAGAAAAAAGTTAGTTACACTCAAAAAGCAGCTTTTTCCCTGCAAACAACTGCACTATAAGACAGACATTGTTAGAGCTATTGTTAAGTTTGTATATATATATATATATATATATATATATATATATATATATTATTTTATTAAATTACTTTAAACCAAAATGGAAAAGTAGGAAGGTAAATTCCAAGAAACTGATCTTAATTAATATTAAAAATTTTAATATTAAAAAATGATGCAGGAGGAGAGCTCAATGTAATTAAAATTACAGAGCCAATATAATTTATAATTTATATATATATATATATATATATATATATATATGTTTTTGTATCAGAGTCCTCATGAGACATGTATAAGTTTGTAGACCAATAACATTCTTTTATTAGATTGATGCATTCATTCTTAAGGTACAGTTTCTAATGGTGGTCTTTTAAACAGACCTTAGATGATGCACATGGCCAAAATTGATCTAGCAAGACAAGCTTGGCAACCTTTACACCTCACTGAACTGCACAAAAAACGATTTCTGATGTCAATGTTGGTATATCATGCAATAATTAAGTGATTAATCAAAAGTTTTATTGAAAAGTATCTGATAGAAATCCTCTGATATTTTCTTCACTTTCAACCACTTGAAATCTATATCATAATTCAGAATATTCACTTAAATATTACTAACATAAAGCAGATAGATTTTTCTTCATGTGCCATGTCCCTTCAGGACATGGGCGATCATGGAATTGCACTTGTCTCTGTCTCTTGTCGCTCTTCATATTTTTCATCATGGTATCTCTCCCAAACCCTGCTTTGCCATCCATTTGCTCAGATCTATGAAGTAGATCTCATACTGCTTTCCCTTTTCTCTCTTTTCTTCTATCCATCTTGTGGGTATTAGATTCTTCCTCATTACATGTCCCAGGAACCTCATCTGTCTCTTCCTAATGTTAAGTATGATTTTTCTTCCCATTTACATTCTCTCCAATACCTCATTGTTGCTCATGTGCTAAATTCATGGTATCCTCAGCATCCTTCTGTATAACCACATTTCTGCTGCCTCAAGCTTCTCCTTCATCCTTGATGAGATTGTCTAACATTCACTTCCATACAGAATGACAGATATCACATAGCAATCTAGCACTCTTTTCTTTGTTTCTAATGAGGTTTTTCTGTTTCTCAGTACTCTGGTTAGCTTTTGAAACATGCACTTGGCCATGCCAATGAGTCTTTAGATCTTAATGTTGCACTTTCCATCCTCTGTCAAAACACCCCCAGGTACTTATCTGAAAATAACAAGTAAGAAAATCAGAAAATTGTAAGTCATTTTGCTGCATATATCTCCCTTCATTGTTTTCTCTTCCTACTGCAAAATAAATTATAGTAAAACATCTTGCATGAAACAATTCCACATTTTAATCTCTACCTGCAATATCTTTAATGCTGATGTATCAAAGATTAATAATTTAACTAATGTATGCTTATCAGAAATTTTTAACAAGATGGAAAACTTTATATAATTTGGTCAAAGTTTCATTATCCCTTAAACATTTTCGAAAACTGTCAAAACATATAAGCAGACATATTTTGCTAATACATTCATATCAAAAACAAAAAAAATGTGATTATCTGCACTTTTAATGCAACTTCATTGAATTAGTCCATCATTTTGCATGCGTCTTTCCTAAAGTTCACAATAAAATATTTATAAAAGGGAAATACAGGCAAAAACTATTTATACTATTTACACTTGGACTGCTGTTCTCATCTTTCACAACAGAAAAATAACAATAAAAGATTCAGTTTGAAATTCCCTGGAGAATAATTTTAATATATACATCTGATTAAGACCAGAGAACAGAATGGCCAAAATAATGTGATAACAAAAATAAAAACAACTATCTGAATTGAAATAACGGCAACGCCTCTCATCCCAGAAATTTGATGATAACAAGAAAAAAGATGAGGACAAAAGTCTAAATATAAATAGTGTAAATAATGATAACACCTCATTCCAGAAATCCAAAATAAAGACAATCGGGTAATAACAACAAAAATGAGGACAATAGTCTGAATATAAATAGAACAAATAATGATAACACCTCATCCCAGAAATCCAAAAGAAAGACAATCAGGTAATAACAACAAAAATGAGGACAATAGTCTGAATATAAATTGAACAAATAATGATAACACCTCATCCCAGAAATCCAAAATAAAGACAATCGGGTAATAACAACAAAAATGAGGACAATAGTCTGAATATAAATAGAACAAATAATGATAACACCTCATCCCAGAAATCCAAAAGAAAGACAATCAGGTAATAACAACAAAAATGAGGACAATAGTCTGAATATAAATTGAACAAATAATGATAACACCTCATCCCAGAAATCCAAAAGAAAGACAATCAGGTAATAACAACAAAAATGAGGACAATAGTCTGAATATAAATTGAACAAATAATGATAACACCTCATTCCAGAAATCCTAAATAAAAACAACCGGGTAATAACAACAAAGATGAGGACAATAATCTGAATATAAATTGAACAAATAATGATAACACCTCATCCCAGAAATCCAAAAGAAAGACAATCAGGTAATAACAACAAAAATGAGGACAATAGTCTGAATATAAATAGAACAAATAATGATAACACCTCATCCCAGAAATCCAAAAGAAAGACAATCAGGTAATAACAACAAAAATGAGGACAATAGTCTGAATATAAATTGAACAAATAATGATAACACCTCATCCCAGAAATCCAAAAGAAAGACAATCAGGTAATAACAACAAAAATGAGGACAATAGTCTGAATATAAATTGAACAAATAATGATAACACCTCATTCCAGAAATCCTAAATAAAAACAACCGGGTAATAACAACAAAGATGAGGACAATAATCTGAATATAAATTGAACAAATAATGATAACGCCTCATCCCAGAAATCCTAAATAAAAACAACCGGGTAATAACAACAAAGATGAGGACAATAATCTGAATATAAATTGAACAAATAATGATAACACCTCATTCCAGAAATCCAGAATAAAGATAATCAGGTAATAACAACAAAGATGAGGACAATAATCTGAATATAAATTGAACAAATAATGATAACACCTCATTCCAGAAATCCAGAATAAAGATAATCAGGTAATAACAACAAAGATGAGGACAATAGACTGAACATGTATAGAACCAATAATAATTTCTTCTCCCAGAAATTCAAGTAGAAATTATATAAAGACCAGTTTACATTTTAGAATTAAAAACCCAGAGAAACTCTTTTCATAAAGTGATCATATTTGGTTATGTTTTTTTTTATTTCCTTTATTCTTTAAGTCATATGTAATACATATGTAAATGTTACTTTCTTGCTGAAACTTTCACATTTACACTACAGAAGAGTGTAAATGTTTATTTTTAGTTCTCAAAAATTATAGACTGGGAGTGACTGAACATTGAAATACATGAGTCAGGAAGCAGGAGAGAAATAAATTGTGTGAAAAATGACAAAGAATGAATTGACTACAAAGCAAAAGATGGACAGAGGGTGTAAAAAAAGAGAAAGAAAAAGAACGATATTTGAAATTTAGTTTTGATGCCAGAATGCACTTTCTGAAATAATCAACACAAATGAGTTAATTATGTGGAAACATTTTGTCTGCATTTATGTTATATTTTAAAAGAAATGCTTCTTGTCTGCTGCCCATAGGAATTCTAGTCTCCTGACATGACTATTCAAAGAGATTTTAGCCCAACCAGGCATCCCTTGTTTCTAGAGAAATAATGTGTTATTTGTACTTACATATGAATGATGCTATATTTATATAAGTGTAATTTTTTTCTGAGAGGGGGAAAGTAAACTGAAGCAAGATGGCTACAATGTATCCACTAAAAAATGCATACAGACCAATTAAACTTTAATTCGATTGAAACTGTTTGTGAAAAATTTGTAGGATTTCTTGACTTCCTTTTCATTTCTCTGATAACCAAAGTTATAAAATTTCAAAAATAAAATCTTGTAATTGTTTTTTTTTTTAAATTAAAGTTAAAAACAAATTTCAGAATTGTTTTCAAGATACTAAATGCTGAAAATGTTATTAATTTTGAAGATTGTTTAAATGAATCTAATTTCCAACTTTGGTAGATATTAAAAAATGCTCCCCACAAAATTAATTTATTTATTTCTGTGAATTGCCATGACTTTTTGACAGAAGTAGAATAGTAATTTCCTGTTTTGGTAATGGAAAGGAGTTACCAGTTGTAACAGCAAGTAACAATTCTTGTTTTTTTTTTTTGTCGTTATTTTTAATAAGTTCATCCTAAGCAAAACAGTAAAACCACTGGGAAACAAGGTGTAATTGGGTGTGGGTTAGGGTTAAAAAGAGAAATATTACTAAGGAGAAAGAACAAAAGAAGAGTAATCAGGAGGATAGCAAATAACAAATGATATTGAATTTAAACTTTTGAATATTAAAGTTGGTTTTGAAAGCATGGAAGCCAGAAGTACCATAAACGAGAAGTGTGAGAAAAGAAACTGTTAGCATTGAATTTATGATTACATCTAGCCAACTTGACTGTAACTTAATGAAACCTTGTTGCCAATCTAGTACTGCACTTAAATTCATACAATCTAGGTACCATAGCAAAGAGTTCATCTGAACAATTACCATGTAAGTATTTAATTCAATAAATGCATGGATTTTGTATACATTTATATACAGAAATAAGTGTAAGCTCAGGAAAAAAGCAAAAAGTCTATTCTTCAACAAATTACTAACCTTCTAATGTGAAAGAGAAAGTAACTGACAATATGTTTGTTTGAAAAACTTGTAATGACATTAGGATACAATTTGTTACCAGAGTCTAGTTTGTGTATTTCATTTATCTCTTTATCTGAGGCTTTCAATATCTAATGACAATCTCATCTAGTCCTGTTGCTTTGTTTCTCTTCATCTTTGCCATTGCAATCCTTACATTAGATTTTAGTATCATAGATTCTTCCATAATTTATGCATGTATTGAAAGGTTTTCTATTTATTCATTCTACTGTTACCTTTTCTTTTCCTCTGCAGATCATTCTTTCTTTGGATTTTACAAAAGTAATGTTTTTCATCCTGTCCAGAGAAATTAATGTCTACAGGCTTAAAAGTCTCATTAAAGAAAATGTTTCTTTTGACAAAAAATAAATTTGATGTTGATTTTTCCAGATTAAAGAGAATGCAGGTTCAAATCCTGTTGAAAGACACATTTTCTTTAATAAGACTTTTCAATCACTAGGCTGGCAGACATTAATTACAATATTCTAAAAAATAAAAAGAGAGGGATGTTTACTCAAACATATAGTCACTAAATATAACATTTATAGTAAGAAGTACTGTTGGATTAAAAACCTATTAAATGCTTTAAAATGACTGAAAGTTAGCAGATATAAACTTTGAAAAGTATGAATGAGAAATATGTATTTCTTATATAGGGTAAATGAGACAGGCTTTGCAGTAATAGCTTCTCATAGTTAACTGGCTTGAAGATGATTCCAGGGTAAAAAGAACAGGGGTTTGATTTTCTTTATGTAGTGCCACTTTTATACTAAAAAACTGCTTTGCATGATGAAAAAAAGCCTCAAACTTAATAAAAATATTTTTTTGTCAAACTGTTTATGCTGTTATTAAGAGGAAAATCCAAAGTATTTTTTAACCCTTTCTAGCAGGTTTTAAATTTTGAGTAAAAATGTTGGGTATTTTTTGTATCAGTGGGGGACCAGAGCTGACTATTAGAATTTTAGCTCCTTTGTTTCTGGTGAAAAACCCATTCATTTGGAAATTCTTGAAAAAATCAAATAATTGTCAAATTTTAATAAACTTTTTAGGACTTATTAAAAAATGAATGAATTTATTTATGAAATTATTATTTATTTAAAATCTTTGTAAAAGTATCTTTTTATGCATCTTTACCACGCCCTTCCAATCCTAACTTAATTTCATGAAATTTTTAGAAATTAAATTGTGTTTGTAAACAGGTCTCTTTGGAGAATGCAAATCGTCTATTTTTTTTTTTGTTGATCTCTTCCCAAAAATCTGCTCTGAATAGTAAAATAAAAAAATGTAATAAAATAATAAAACTATGTCATTATTTAATTAGATAATCTTTAATTGCTTTTATAAATAATATATATTAAGGACATTCTTATCTGAATAATAACAAATTTTGCAATTAATAATGAATTTTTACAATAATTGTTTTCATTTTTTCTTTTTTAAATTATAATAATTTATAAAGTTTCAAAAATCTTTCAAACATTTTTCAAAACTTTGTCTGCGTTAGGTTATTATGTTAAGTGAAGGCAATATTTATTAAGTGAAAATTGAAAAGCCTTATACAAACTGTCATGCACTGAGATTTTAAAAATTAAAAATTTTTTTTATGTGCATAAAACATGTCCATTTTGAAAGTATGGATGACAATACACAACATTATCAGAAAATAAGATCAATGACTAGAGTAAATTTAAAGCCAACATTCTTAAAATTACGAAGAATATTTTCAACATTTGTAAGATTTCTGAGTACTTAAAAATGATATAAAAAAGCATTTACTCATCATTTTCTTAAATTATGTTTCAACAGATAAAGGTTCTGCAGCACACTGATAAACACGTAAACACCTAATAAATACTTGTCAAGTACTTCACAAGTGCTTATCGGGCATTTAAAGATATGTAAATCATTGCTACTGTTTGTTTTTAAAATTGATTTTTATACTTTTCTTTAACTTAAAGTAAATAATATTTACTTCAGATTAATTTTACTTTAAATCAGCTAATATTCCTAAAATGAAGTTTCAGAAAAGTATATTTTATTTTTAGAAGATTTTTTAATAAAGAAAATTACACTGTGTTGAAAGACATTTAAAAATGGTGCTAATTAGCTATTTTAGAAAAAGATTTTTAAAATCGATTACAATCAATATAATTTCTGTTTGAAATACACCAGAGTATTTTGCTTACTAGAAGTAGTAAATTTAATCTTTTAGCTCTAAATTAAAGATGAAATGAAAGTTTCAAGCAAGGTATTGTGAAAAATATGGAGGTACCTAATTTTATCTAATAAGACTTTAAAACTTCCAGGTTGGTAGATGTTACTTTCATTGTTTAAAAAACAGGAAGTCTACTCAAATGTGTGCACCCATTAGATATAATAGTCTATAATTTTTATAGTGATAATAAATAATTTAGTGTGCAGAACTACATTGTGAAACCATTTATTTCATAATCAAGTTGTCTATTTTTGGATTTTTCCCTCTGTGCTTTTGCAAGTCCCCAAGTTCATAACTTACACTAGGACACTTATACTTAATATGAAAGAAACAGTTGAAATTTCTAGGAAACATAATGAGGAAAGAGGGTTTGGAAAATTTGACACACAGAGGGCATATTCAAGGCTAGAGGGGCATAGGAAAACAGTGCATTATCTACCTAATGGCAAATCAGGTTTTAGGAGAGAACTAAAAGACAACATTTATTAAGAGCTACAAAGGAGAGGAAATTATGGAGAGCCATGATTGGACATGGAACAAAGAAGAAGAAGAAGAAGAAGAAGAAGAAGAAGAAGAAGAAGAAGCAGAAGAAGAAGAAGAAGGAAACCTACAAGTTAACCATGACCTACACTATTTTTATCTGAATGTCTGCATCTGCTTTTAATAAGAATCAGCCTGAACACATGACAAATGTAGACTTCAATAATCCATTTTCTTATGGTGATTGCCAAGCCAACAGTCAGAAATCTCTAAATATATTAACAAATGTTAAATAAATCATCTACTTGTAGGGTCTTAACTTTTACTCATAATACCAACATTCACTACAGTTTTAAAAATAAAAAAAAGAAAATATTTTTTTCTAAATACTAAATAATGCATACAATGTGTACCTTTGATGCTAGTAGAATTTGATGCTAGTAGAATTTGATTTCATAGCTTGTTAATATCAAAAGCATGAAAGCAAATGATCAGCAAAATAAACTCTACATCTCTAACACTCTTCTTCCTTCATGAAAAAAATGACATTAACAGATGGAGATGAATATAAAAATTGTTCAAATGAAATAAACGGCAGTTAGTTGTCAAAAGGGGATCACTTTAAATTATACACCAATTTATATGATCATTTGTTTAATTCATTGTTTTTGAAAATGTAATCTGCATTCAATAATGCTAAAAGTTTCTATTATTTTCAGCACTAACATTAGACAACATATTTGCCATTTTGTTCCACTACTTTCTGCCATTTTTCAGGCAATTTTATAATTCCATTCTTCAACAACTTGTATTTTCTTTTTTGGCAAAGAACTGTACTTTGCACTCTTACAGAGAATTGTAATTTTCCATTAAGAGAGAATTCACTAAAGACTGGAATAAATGGTCATCCAAAGTTGCAATATTTACTGAATACAGCAAATAAGTGAAAAATTATGTAGAGATTATATAACAGTTATTGGTACAGAAAGTGAACATTGTGAGTTGAGTTCAAATTCCAGCCTTGTCTGTGGCATTCACTTTTGTATTAATGCTCTAGGGAAGGGCATAAATTCATCATTAACACATCACTCAATAAATCCCAAGCCTAAATAATAAAATAACAAATTTAGGCAAAATTTAACTTTATTCATCAACATTGTTTTCTTCTAATGCTTCTCTAACAATTTGATGCCTTTTTATAGAATGATTTGCCTCAGTTTCTGATATTACTTCTTCATTGGAGCAAAATCTTTTTCTCTAGAGTATTCGTTTGAGGTTTACAAACATCCAGTAGCTGCTGGGGGCCTGATCTGGAGAATAAGGTGGATGAGGAAGCAATTCAAAGTGCAATTCATGCAGTTTTGTCATTGGTGCAATCGACTTGTGATATGGTGCGTTGTCTTTGATCACTTTTTTATTCTTCATTTGTGGCTGTTTTCTGGTGATTTCTTCCTTCAAATGCACCAATAATGCCGTATAGTAGTTGCTATTGAGGGTTCTTCCTTTCCCAAAGTAATCAATAAACAAAATACTATGTGCATCCAAAATAACAGAGAACAAAACTTTGCCCGCTAATGTTTGCATTTTTGGTCACTGGACGGCTTTCACCTGCTGCTGTCCACTCAGCTGACTGCCGATTTGTGTGAAGTGGTGGATCCATGCTTCAGCCATTATCAGATATTTATGCAAAAACTCCTTGTTGCATTGAAACAGTTGCAAACAATACTCCAAATTACTGATGTGTTGTTGTTTTTGATTGATCATGAACAAATATGGCACCCACTTTAAACACAGCCTTCTCATTGACAAATGTTCATGCAAAATGATGAATACACTGCCTTCTGATACATTCAACTTCTCTGCTATCTCACACAACTTCAATTTACAATTGGTCAAAATGAGTTTGCAGATTTTTTTTTTGTGTTTTTCAGGGCAATCTGAGCATTCAGCATCATTTGTGTTTATACAACCGCATTTAAAGTCAGTATACCACCTCTTAACCATTATTTCCAACAAAGTAGAGTCTAAATAACCCTTATTAAACCATTGCTTTGTTCAAACAGTATTTTTCCTATCAGAAAGCAATGCTTTATCAACACATGAAATTCAGATTTTTCCATTGTTTTGAAAATTTGCAACAGTAGCTTCACTTAAATAGCTGTAATTTGTAAACTAATAATCTGATTGGTCCCAAATTAAGTCACATGCCATTTAAAGGTTAGTACTTCATAAAAATCATATGGATTTTTTATTAGTAGTACCATTTATATGTCAGGCCCAGAACATATTGAGTGATGTATTACTTCTCCACCAGTTTTGAGTTAAATCGTAGAATAGACTGGTCTATTTAGTGTTGGATGACAGGAAATCTAAGAGGATTACTCTAAATTTAAAACTTTGGTGCAGACAATTGAAAACTGCTCCACTATCTTTCTCATGAAGTCATGGCTGTGTATCAATGTAAAAAAAGGAAATCAGAAAAAGAGCATGACTGTCTGCATCCTAAAATTACATTGTAATAAAAAAATTGTAAACATTCTAACTGAAATAATTTTACATAGTTACCAAAGAAAAGTCTACTCTCTCTTTATCCTCATGTAATATCACACCTCGTCTGTTGCCCTATCTGGCCTGGTGCTCCTTCTGGACATCTAGAAATTATTGCAAATTAAAAGAAGGATTTCTAATGTAATTAATCCTGACCAGACATCTCAACTTCAGTCACTTTCTCTTTCCTTTGTCTTTTTTTAAAAATATTTTCATAGCAACTTCTTGGAAAAACTTTTCTTTCCCTGGAGCCCTGACTACATGAATTTAAGCATGCTACTAGATTGGCAACTAGGTCCCACCCTTTTACCATTGAAATTGTTAAATGTAATAGTCACTTCTATTCTAACAGTTTCATTTCTTGTACTTCCCATCTGTGGAACTCCCTTCTATTTTCTTGCTTCCCTGATAACTACAATGTTCAAAAATTTAAATGTGACATCAATTGCAATCTTGTTTTCTTAAACCCTGTTCATTTTTTGTTCTTCCTTCAATCCTCCCTATTCTTAATTTTCTCATTCACTTTCACACCCTCACAACCCCTTGCATTCTAGTGGCAATATCACCTTGGGGTGAAATGATTAAAAAAAAATTCAAATGCTTTTTGACAATTGCTGTTTTCAATTGATTTAATTGGAAGCATTCCCAACTTGACTCAATTTTGGTTTGTCCATAAGGAGCTCCTTTTCGGATCCCTCCATATGCATAACATCACTTTCTTTGGATGAAGACTGACATTTGGTAAGATTAGTAGTGGTTCATTTCACTTGTCGCTTCATTTCTTGCATTCCATATGGCTGTAAAGGATCCATTTTTACCTTATCATCACAATTTCTTTCAAGGGTGGAATATTTTTACTGTTTTAATCACAAATTGGTCACAGAAATATTGTTTGGTAGGGTTTTATTCCATTCCCACATGTAGAAGTCACACATCAAAATGATTAACATAACTGCTATGACAAGCATTTGGTTTCAAAGGAAAGGAACAAAGATTATGGTTTCAACATACATTGGTCAAATTCAGAATGTTTACATAATTGTGTGAAAGGTGGCAAAAATTAGTTCTTGCTGGTAAGGAAAGTGATTAGGTGCAAGGGTGTTGTTGCTAAGGCCTGGAATTGACCCATTTCTTGGGTTGATTGGATGAAGTCACAGTTGGTTTCTGGAGAGAGGCCTGAAATGGATTAGTGAAGGCAAGTTGGTGTTGGTTGATGGGGTTTGATGCATGTCATTTTTCATGGTTGAAATTGACACTGTTGTGATGTTTGATGATCTTGTGATTGTGTGATTAGATCAAAGTATTAAAGCTGAACTTTTATATTTTTGCTTTAACAGATATGTACCAGGGACATCCATTTTTTCAGGAATGTTTGTGATTGGCTATTACATTTTGAGATTTTGGCAAGGATTTGTTTTGTGAACTGGATGTGATGTTTGGAGCCCCCCTGAATGGAAGACAACATTTTTATTGTGTTTTGCTTTCTTAGCACCCTCATCCAGACACATGTTTGGTGAAATTTATTTGTGAATCAGAAAGGTATTAGTATGACATAACATGCACTTGATTTTCAATGCTTGTCTTGCCAGGGGCCTATTGGCAATATCTTACTTTTAATTCCTGGTAACGGGGTCTTGATTAAGATGTGCAGATAAATGTGATGGTTACCAGTGAGTAAAGTAGAATTGGAGAACCAGGTTCAAATTCTAGGCTCACTTATTATATTTACTTTTGTACTAAAGCCCTTGTAAGAACATCCATCCATTTTTTTCATCCCACTCAAGCTATAAGCTATTTAGTAAAGTAGATAGAGTTATTTAACCAAGCAACCAGACTAGGAGAATAACAACTCTGAGAAGGTCCTAGGAAACTATTTTCCCCTTAAAGTGAATACTGTTGCTACATCTGGTTGGGGGATCCTGCGATATATCTCAGGGTTCTTGACAAAATCCAAAGAAGGATCTGCAATGAAATTGATCCAGATTGAGCAGCTCAATTTCAGTCACTTTCTCACTGATAGGATGTGGCTTCCATCTGTCTTTTCTATAAATATATTCATGGCTTCTGTTCTGATGAGCTTATCTTCCTTGTGCCTCAACCACTTGAATATACTAATAACTGGCATCTAAATAAAAAAATTTACCATCAAAATAGTCAAATGTAACCACTGCTTCTACTTTGACAGTTTCTATTCTTGCACTTCCCTCCTGTGGAACTTCTTTCTGTATACTTGCTTCCCTGATAGCTACAATCTCCATGTCAATTGCTATTTGGCTTACGACCATATCACGTTGAATACACAGGTCGATCACTGAAGTTAAGCAACGTTGAGCCTGGTCAGTACTTAGATGGGTGACCACTTGGGAATACCAGGTGCTGTAAGCGTTTAGTGACGGATGTGCGTTGTGGTGCAGTTGATATTGGCCTGGAAAGAGAAATTGGTGAGCTGAGTTCAAATTCCAGTTGAATATCTTGCATTCACTTAAGCACTGGTACCCTTGGGAAAGGTATTAATCCATCCCTTCCCTCCAGTTATGGGTTAAATAACAGGGTAAGACTTGGGAACCCTGCCCTTAAAAACAAATCCCAATGAATCTTGATACTCGAAAAGAAAAAGTATTACTAGACACAAAACTTATATAAAAAAACAACAATAAATTGTTGAAAGAAAAAGGTATTACGAGCAATAAATAAATAAAATTTAGTTGGCAATAAATGACCCTCCGAGGTTGATATGCCATAAAACCAACCAACCAACCAACCAACCAACCAACCAACCAACCAACCAACCAACCAACCAACCAACAATTGCTATCTTCTATTTCCTTAATTCCTATCTTTCTCTTATCCTTTCTTTTACATCCCCTGTGCCATTTTTTTCTTTTCTCTCACTGTAAGCTTCTGCACATCATGACTGACTAGGCAGATTTTTTCACAGTAGGTTGTCATTATTTTCTGTGGTAGACCGGTTCACAACCAAGGCTATAGAATCTGATCTGTCTAGCTATCAACCCATAGCTGGAGTGAGAAGAGAAGGATTAATACCTTTCCAAAGGGTATTTGTGTGTAAGTGAATGAAACAAATTCAAACTCGGATCTCCAATTTCTCATTCTGAGCCGATATTCATTACACCACAATGCACTCAGCCTTAAATAGTCAACACGACTGAGAAGCATCATTCGATTCGATAAGAAGCCTCTGGCACAAAATGAAGGCTGTTTTTAGCCAAATCAATAGATGATCTGGCTATGCTTGCCAAATTGTCTGTATTAGACTACTTGATGACCTTTACTTTATACTAGATGGTTGCTTATATTTGGATGTTGGTGTTTACAGTAGATTATTAATTTGTTTAAAATTATACAATCACTTTGCTTTTTAGTCACCAGTAGAAATGGAGTCTTGTGTCTGAACAGTTACTGATTAGTACATTTGTGTGAAGAATAGATATTGTGTTAAAACTATTTATCCAGTTGTTTTAAGAAAAAAATAGCAAAAATAAAAAGTGTTTTTCTAATTTAATGATAAAAAAAGGTATTTATTTATTTAACATAACTAGATTTAAATAGTGGACTGAACTGATCACTTAAGCCTTGAGTGGTGACCAATCTAGGAGAAGGAAAACTCTGAATTCCAAAACCCCGAGATCGCAATAGGAACCATCTTTCTCGAGAATGCATGCCAATTTGTAGATAAGAAAAAGAATCAATAGTGAGTCATGATCATCTGAAGGGACTGGCATTTTTTAAAAAGCAGGAATGAGTAAGTTTTCCCAAGTTAACAATAAAAAAGGCATTTGTTTAGTCAAAAATATAATTAATGAAGTTGATAGTTTGCCAGAATGTTCATTGGTGCATATAAATTGGTATCATATTGGTCATTTAGTGGTTATGGTGAAGATACACACTCAAAGTTTTCAGTTTTTGGGTCTCTTCTAAAATAAAAAGAATGTTTTGTTCAGAGAAAGAGAGGCACTCAACTTTATTTTACTGAATTAACATGGCAAGAGCAACTGAAAGAAATGCCCAGATAATACATTTTTTTCAATATTTATAAATACAGTTACGCATTGTTATGTATCTATTTAAATTTACTTGAGACATTTCTATAAATTTATGAATATAAAAATTTCTTTTTATATTTATTGATTTACTAAAATGGTATAATTTCCTCACAGATGAAGCAATGAAAATGTGGTTTTATAAAAGGATGCTGAGAATACCATGAACTGAACATGTGAGCAATGACAAAGTTTTAGAGAAAATATAAACAAACAGGACACTTATACTTAACATCAGGAAGAGATAGTTGAAATTTCTAGGACACATAACAAGGAAAGAGAGATTGAAAAATTAGATACACACAGGGCAGATTGACGATAAGAAGAAACAGAGGAAAAAAGCAAGGCATATCCTACCTAGAAAGTTTGAGTAAATGGCTGGCTGAACAAGGTTTAAGAGAGATAACAAAGAAAATTTATTAAGAGCTTCAAAGGACAGGAAATCATGGAGAGACATGATCAACAACATCCTGAAGTGACACAGTAAATAGAAGAAATAATAAATATTGCATTATAGTTGGTTCACATATTTTTATAATCTGTTTAATACTGTTATCAATTCTCAAGAATAAAGAAAATGTTTGTTTGTTTGTTTTTGAGGCTTAACGACCTATCAATCCTTATGGGATCATTTAAGGTCATAACCAATGATTTTGGGGTAAGGTTATTTTATTTTTACAACATTTTTCTTTTTCACGATTCATTGGGATTTGTTTTTAAGAGCAGGCTCCCCAAGTCCTACCCTTGTTATTTAACCCATAACTGGAGGGAATGGATGGATTAATACCTTTCCCAAGGGTACCAGTGCTTAAGTGAATAGAGGGTATTCAACTGGAATTTGAACTTGGCTCACCGATTTCTCTTTCCAAGATGATATCCACTGCATCACAACGCACATCCATCACTATACGCTTACAGCACCTGATATTCCCAAGCGGTCACCCATCTAAGTACTGACCAGGCTCAACGTTGCTTAACTTCGGTGATCGAGCGAGAACTGGTGTATTCAACGTGATAGGCCATAAGCCCAAAGAAAATGTATATTTCCACTTTTATATACTTGGGTTTTATTAAAATTTTAATCATCACTTGAAAAAACTAATTGCTGAGGGAGTCAAAAGTGTATCCAGTAATAGTGGTATCAAGGAAATAGCTGGCCTTTTGACACACCTGATTTTGCAGTTATGAAAGCAAATATTGCCAGAAATTATATCTATACTTTGTGAATCATTCTTGCCAGTCATTTCATGATACTTCTGATTACAAGAACTGTATTTCAATCAGAACCATATTTCATACTAGGCAAGTTTTCTTTTCTAAATCTGCTATGACTTTACATATATACCCATAAGTAATAATCTTTCACACCCTTATACCCACTTCTAATAAATGTTTATGCATAAAATAAGAAAAAAACAACTTTTGCTATAAAAGGATTTAGTAGCACTCCTGTTACATTTCTTATGAGGAGTGATTCATTTATGACAATAAAACTGTTGAGTCTAGTAAGTACCCATACTAAATTTGAGGTATACACATGACATAGGGCAAGTATAACAAACTCATGACTATCCTCCTTATCCTTATAATCATTTCCTACCATCTCCCTTTTTATTTATATTACACATTTTTAATAGTAACCCTTCTACTATTTCATCTTTTTATATTTGCCATATCTCTTCAAGGAGATCATAGCTCTCCATAACTTCCTGTCCTTTGTAGATCTAAAGTAAGGCTTGTGTTTTTGCTATCTCTCCTAATCCCTGTTTTACCAACTATAATTGGAGTAGATAGACTAAACTATCGCCCGGTTCACACTCCACCCACATCTATTGAACAGGTGAAGAGGCTCATCCTTTGTTTCCTGTTTAGGATGTGGTTTCCGGCTTTCTCTTTCCAATCTTTTTACTCCTATGTAGCCCCCTGCACATCAGTGGCATTACCGCCTTGCTCAGGGTGATATGATTAAAAAAAACAAAACAAAACTATTTGCTTGTTAGACTATTTGCTGCTTTCCTCTATCCCTCTTGCTTTCATTATATCATGGGAGTGTCAAATTAATCTATTGATCCAAATATTTCTCACATATATATTTATATATATATATATATATATATATATATATATATATATATATATATTCAATTAATGTAATAGAATTTTATGAATGAAACACTGAATTCGTTAAAAATGCTATGGATAGAACAATGAATTCATTAAAAATTGCTTATCACAACCACAGATTTGTCACTCAGAAATTCAGTTTTATGTTTTTTTTTGTTTTTATTTTAATCATTTCACTCCAAGCAAGGTAATAAAGTCACTAAGATGCAAAGGGATTACTGAGTGTCAGAGAATATAAGAAAAAAATTAAGACAGAAGATAATAATTGACATTACATTTATATTTTTGGAGATCAAAGTTGACAGGATACAGAAAAAACAGATTTTTAAAATCTAAATAATGATGTGGAAAACTCTGAATTGATTAAGACATATATTTAAATTCTTTCAAATAAAATTTTGAAATCTAAATCATATGTCCATAAGAATTTGTAAATGGATTCAGATTTTCATAGATATCATTTTCCATAAAATAAATAAGTCAAAGGTTTTTGTTAAAATCATATTTGGGATGTTTTTGAGTTAAAAATATCATGCAGAGTACAATGGGTAAATTGTCGCCATTTTATATTCTTAATTCCAAGCATGTGTGTTGTTTGTTTTTGATTTTGTTGACTGCACAATATATAAGGATTAATTGGGTAATGCCTGTAAGAAAAAGAGCACTATGAAGTAATTCCCTCCACTAGAAATTTGCAAACAGCATGCTGTACTGCATGGCATTCATGTCAGAAGCTCAAATACAAACATTTCAGAGTGTTTGTGTGTCAATCTGAGAAGAGTGCAGAGGATTCAGAAAGAGTTGGATGATATATCCAGTCAACATCATGGTGTTTGGAGTGATCACTTGTGTTGGCAATGTTATGCCTCCATTCATCTTCCCACAGGGCCTCAGACTAAACATAGAGGCCTACATCAAGTTCCTTGAGAACATAGTCCTGCTCTGGGTCAAGAGGGTGGCTGCTTGAAGACTCTGTGTCTGGTAACATGCCACACATGCAGGAGAGCCTGGTCATGGTTATCAGACAATTTCTGCAACCACATCACTCCTTACATCTGGCCACCTAACTCCCCAGACTACAACCCCCTTGATTACTGTGGATGGGATGCAATTGAGCAAGAGACCCACAACACTCCTTGTAACACCAAAAATGAACTGAAGGCAAGACTTATTGCAGCATACACCAACTTAAACAAGAAGAGTTACAGGAGAATCCAATGTTGTCTGAAGGTATTAATTGAAGCCAATGGTGATTATACTCTTTAGTATTTCAAGATATTTTTGTGTAATTTTAGTAAATATATCCGTTAAAATGAGATGTCAGTGTTATTTTCATTTTGTGTAATTTATCCATTGCACACTGTATTTATGGAAAAGTGTAACTGATGTTTTTGGTTTTATATAGTTTGCAGTTTATTTAAAGCCAGAAAATATTTTTAGATTGTAAAAAATTGGAGATAACAATTTACTGCTACAAGTCATATAAATAACATTAGTGTGTGTGTGGTGGGGTGTATTTGTATGTAAGTGAAGCGAATTTAATTAACCTGGATGGAATTGAAACTTTGCTTTCCAATTCCGAGCCATTACCCAATACTGCACCTACACATCCAAGCTTACAGCACTTGGTATTGCCAAGTGGTTACCCATCTTGGTACTGACCAGGCTTGATATTGCTTAACTTTGGTGATCATACAAGAACAAGTGTTTCAATGTGATATGTCTGTAAGCCTCATTGGTAGGGAGCTGCAATAAAAAAGATATTTGTAATTTGTAAAATATTAATTGATTTTTAAAATCTGACAATGAAAGAAGTTCTTTTCCAAACCTTTATAATTCATTTAAAATGTAATGGTTTTCTTCCTAAAAGGGTAAACAAATTTGTACCTTGTTGTAACTCTTTTTTGCTTGCCATTAAACTAAAATTTTAAACATGCCCTGTATTTGAATGTATGTTTAGATTAAATGAAAAAATAAAATGGGTGTGCAAGAAACTTTATAGTTTGTTAACTCATTGTTCCGTTGATGGCATCAGTAGATGTTTGTTTATGTTTAGTGGATGATGAATCCCTGTAAAAGCATATTCAATGTTTCACAATGAAATGCCATCATGTAGTAGTGGAAGATGTTGACTTTGTCTTGAATATCTTCACATCAGATGGATTTGATATAAGTTTTACAAAACAACTTGTATCACAATTAGTAAGTTATTTTGATAGATTCTTTTTATCAAATTTATTATTAGTACTTGTTAGTTATTTTGGTAAAAACACATGATAAAATCTATTTGAAAGAAACATAAAAAAATTATCCAATGTAATATTTAAAGGCTATCAAAAATAAAGTTTGTTATAGTTGCTTGGTGGTTAAAATAGCTGCATTTTTACCTTCAGTGCTTTTCAGGAACTAATTTCATATGAAAGTCAAGATTTTAAATGCTGATTTACATCCTGAATTTGAATATTGCTCTCACATCTGGTCTGGTGCCCCTACTATATATATATTTAGAGATTCTCAATAAAATCCAAAGTATAATCTGCAATGTTACTGGTCCTGAGCTTGCATCTCGGATTCAGTCACTTTTCCACTGCTGCTTCCCTGTGCCTTTTTTTATAATGGTAACTGAAATTTCCTCTTTGGTACCTAGACATTATGAAATTAAGTGCAATACTAGATTGGCAGCAAGTTGTCATCATTTAACTGTTGAAATAGTTAAATGTAACTGTAAGTTCTATGTTAATAGTTTCTTCTCTCACACTTCTCATTTAAGGAACTCTCATCCAACTTCTTGCTTTCCAGTCAACTTTGATCCTCAAAAATTTTAATGCAATATCAATTGTTTTCTTTTGTCTTCTTAATTCATATTCTTTAAATGTTCACTCTCCTTAACAGTATTTTTTCTTCTATTCTCTCACATTCAGTAACCCCCTTACATGTTAGTGGCGTTATTGCCTTGCTTGGGAGTGAAAATATTAAAAAAAACTATATACACACAATTTAGAAAATTGCCATAATATAATATTCTTTTATTTTTAGAAATCAGTATATGTGTATGCTTTTAAATTGGGCAGATGTTATGTGATATCAATTACTATCTATTTCTCATCTTGTGAACAGATTTATCATATTTCTGTGATGTTTTGATGATTGAAATGTGAACTTTGCTTAATGTTTTGCCATTGGTCATCTTTTATTGACATTAAACTTCTGGTATCCTGGTTACTTGCAGTTAGTTTATTTACATTATTTGAAACTAAAAAACTTAAGGTTGATTTACATTCCTTTTTTGAATTGTTTCATTTATTTCTAAACACTGGAGAAATGAGGTCAAGGCATAACATTTACATTACATGGAGAAAAGAGTGTTAAGATGAAAAACAAATCAAATTAGAAAAATCACTTGCAAAGCATATAATCATAGTGTGAACTTTGAATTTTATTTTGTAGTCATTTTAAAAAATCAAGGTGTTAATCAGAGAGAAATAATCATTTTTAAAATACATTAAAACTTTAATGACAAGTGGATATAAGATTTTACTGAAATCAGAAATTAATGTTTTTATATATATATATATATAGAATGAATTTTATAAAGGAAAACTCAACAGGTCATATTAGTTATAAACTATAGTTCATTTCAAGGAGCTTACCCAGCTCATATCATCATTGAAATGAACTATAGTTTATAACTAATATGACATGTTGAGTTTTCCTTTATAAACTTCATATGCTCTGGTTAACACCCATGAGCTCTCTATATGGATTTACCTATTAATAATTTATATTAAGGAAATCTTGTTAGATTATCCTCACCATTTACGGATTGACAACTATATATATATATATATATATATATATATATATATTTGTTTTAACTGATTTTACACCAAACAAGTCAGTAAAGAGGTCACTGGGTGTGGAAGAATTAGAAATGAGAAACTTTACTAAGTAGAAAGAACAAAAGAAGAGGAATCAAGAGGTCAGTAGAAAGTAACTGACATTGCATTTAAATTTTTGAAGCTTAAAGTTCGCAAGAAAGCATGGAGTCAGAAGAGAGTTCCAGAAGTGAGAAGTGTAAGAAAAGAAACTGTTAGCATAGAACTTATGGTTACATTTAGCCAACTCAGCTGTGAGATCTTGTCACCAGTCTAGTAGTGTGCTTAACTTCAAAAAGTCTAGGTGCCATAGCAAAGAGTTTATCCAAACAGTTACCATAAAAAGTATTTATAGAAAAGACACAGGGAGGCAACATTTTGGTGGTGCGCAAGTGACTGAAACCAAGCTGCCAGATCAGAACCAATAATATTGCTGGCTCTTCTTTTGATTTTATCATGGATTTATAGTGGAAGTGCCAGACCATATATGTCAGCAATATTGATAGCATGAATGAATGGTAGACTTGTAAATATGCATATATATGTGTGTGTGGGGAGGGTGTCAAAATTCATATATAAATAAAAAATATATTTGTAAAAAGACAATATGAATGAAGACAAAATGAAAACTTTCCTTACCTGATGTGTCTGATAAAGTTTATCAGAGTATGAAACGAGTCAGCTAAGAAAAGTTTTTCATTTGTCATATACATGCATATATTATGGTATTAAAGACAAGAAGTTTTTTACTATAATCAGCCATGCCAAGTTTTAAAACAAAAACACCAGTCGACCAGTTCTGTCCCCTCTCATCAGAACTGTAAACAGGAAAAATTTATGAAAAGCAAATCTGTTATGGTTGAAATGAATGAACAGAGGGGGAAAAATATTTTGATTTTTGCTAAAAGTTATTACATTGAAGATGCTAGAGACTCAGCAGAGCAATCCCAAGCAAACACTCCCTTTGTTTACAAAGAGAGGGTTGCCTAGACCTGATAAACAGCATCTCCAACACCTTCAGATAGAACAACAAGTGGGATCTGGCCAAAAAATGAAAACCAGTCCACACTAAACTTGAGTTATATATGAAATGATTTGCAATGGAAGACCTGTATATATATATATATATATATATATATATATAGTGTTGAGTTGTGTTAATTTTGGCAAGCAGGCATTTTATCATAAAGTGTTAAATATCAGGTAGAGATAGAGCATTAATAAGATTAATGCAGAAAAGTTTGTCAGGCATAAACCTGCTCAGTTAGGTGACAAATTTCTCTGTATGAATCCTATGTGTGTGTGTGTGTGTGTGTGTGTGTGTGTGTGTGTTAAAAAAATCAGAAATTTATATATATATATATATAAAATCAGTTTTTAGTCATAATTAAATTAGAACAGTACCCAGTATTAAAAAGTGTTCAATACAATTATATTGTAGAGCTTTTGAATATGTTTTGTTTGTAAATGAGTTATTTCTGCAACCGAGGTTTCAACCTTTCAGTATCTTTAGGTGATTTATAATAACTGATTTTTCAACATTTTTCAAATGTACTGCAGGGATTTTTATGAATGCGCAAATGGAGTTTTTTAAATTAGGGATGATTACTTCAGTCAGTTAGTTAAGTGCCATACATGATACACGCTTGGGTGATCATGTCTCGAAAGAGACATGACTGACTGGGCAGAAGATTATCCCACAGTAGGTTGCCATTGCTTTCTGTGGTAGACTGGTTGCCGACCAAGGCTATAGAACCCAATCTGTCCTGTTATTTAACCCATAACTGGAAGGAAGAGACAGATTAATACCTTTCCTAAGGGTATTTGTGCGTAAGTGAATACAATAAGTTTCTTAAAACACTTTCATCCAAGCTTTTATGATCCTAAGATGTATCTATAGATGTGATTACATCTGGACATTACATCTGATCTTTCAATTAGTAATTTTTTTGTTCTGGAAACAATATAATGGATAACTTTTCCAAACTTTACAATGGTGGTGATGTCTGCAAATTGTGCCAAGTGGAAAGTTAGCCATTATAATGTTTTCAGAACAAATAATGATGGTGTTTTAGCACTTTATAGGTATCAAGTTGCAGTATACTATAATTATTATAATTATAATAATAACTATATATATATGTATATATATATATGGGATAATGAGACATAAATATTTATGTATCAGGGACAATTCTGTGAGAAAGATGTATGACAAACTTGAAAAATACTTGTGTGTGACACACCCCAACCTTCAAGACTCAAAAGGACTGAGTTTGTTTACATTGGTGTGATCAAAACATGTGCATGAATAAAGGATACTGGGAGTTCTAATTTTAAACTTTAAAAATTAAAAGTAATTTAAAATTACAATTTCCACTATTTCTCATTCATGAATGTGCAATCCCATCTGCTTAAACAAATGCAATCTGATGAGGTCTTGAGTGATGGAGCGCATCACATCGGGGCTTTTTTTGCTGTTTTGTTATATTTATGTATATATATTTATATATTCCCAGATATCTTCTTCTTTATTCTCTGTGTCTCTTCAGGAAGTATGTGATCATGGACTTCCACTTTCCCCTATCCCTTGTTGCTCTTGACACTTTTCTTCTTGATATCACTCCCAAATCCCACTCAGCCATCCACCTACTCAAATCCATAAAGTATGTTTTCCACTGCTTTTCCTATGCTTCCTAATTATGTCTCAGAAATCTCAGCTGTCTGTTAAGACACTAATAAAACAAAGTGTAAAAGAGAGTTAAACCATGCACCTTCCCACTTATAGTTGACCTCATTTGACCCTGCGAGATACAGAAAAGTATGAGGGGAAAGGAATAAAGACGAGTCAATAAAAAATGTTTGTCATGTGCTGCAACCAAAGGATTGGTGATTCTTTCATTGGCATCATTAATGTTTGCTAGATTTGAAATTTAGCACAATTCAAAAAGCACTGTTCAATATTGAACACTAACAAATAACTACAGAAGATAGATGAAAATTTTGAAATTTTCCAAAAACTTTCAGTTCCTACATATATACAAAATAAAATCATTAAAATATCTACAAAGAATATCTTTGTTATCACATATACATACTTTACTCATTTCATCCAAAGCAAGGCAATAAAGCCACTAAGGTATAGGTGAGAGGTTACTGAAGTTGAAAGAATATGAGTTAAAGAGAGAGAAAAATAAAAGTACTGGAATTAAGTGAGAAGCCATAAAAGAGTTTCACAAGCATGAAGTGCAAGAGAAAAAAACTATTAGCATAAAACATACATTGTCATCTGGCCATTTTAACATTAAACTGATGAAAGCTAGCTACCAACCTAGTATTGTGCTTAAATTTGTAAAGTTTAGGTGCCATAGATGGAAGTTCATTAGAAAAAATACAATAAATTTATTCATAGAAAAGACACAGAGTATGACATTTTCATTTAAGTGTCAAAAAGTTGACTGGCAAAATGAATTAAATGAAAATTAATTAAATGATAATTAATTAAATCATAATAATAATTATTTTATTAAACCATTATAAAAATAAGTTCATTCTGGGTATCCAAAATTTTTAAGAACCAGGTGTACTAAACCGAGGTCATTAAGTATAAAGATACCTAGACCCAAGCAGAAGGCTGACCCTAAAACAAAACACTCTGCAGATGTGATGACCTGTCAAAAATTACTTCAGTTTCAAAATATAAACATATTTTGAGTGTGGCAAACAGGTGGGTTGCTTCACCCGGGGATTGAGTGCAAGTATAGCACAAAGTAATAAATCATTGATCAACCAACCACAGGGCCTGCTTCTTGTTAGCCCACCCCAATGACTGCAACTAATTGGCTGATTATCTAAACCAATCAGATACAACCCAGTGGGGTTGTTACGATGATAGCCATTGGCCAGTGATCCCTATTGGCTAACCAATCAGGAGCTAATTATTTGGGATTCGAGCCCATAAATAGAGAACACCCAGAGCAAAAAAAATCGTGTCAGTTCATTCTTCACTACCCAGAACAGAATCAGTTGCCACTGCATACTCCATCATTGACACTGCCTAATTGCAGTTAAGATTTCTTCAAGCTAAGGAAACTTTTTCCGCCAGTCAACTACATTCACCCTTTCACTTTGCGGTTTTTGTTTTATCTTGATAGAAATTATTGTATACCTGTGTAAATAAACGTTTGTTACTGTTTATAACAAATGCTTTTCATCATTTCTTTGATGGTGTGGCAACTATTCTTCTTCTCCGATGCCAAATTTAACACTCCATCGACTGAATTGTATCCGTCCTCCCTGTCATGAATCTTAAAAAGCAACGTGGGCATGAAAGGAATCAGAGAACAACCAGTCTGGAACATGTGGTAATCATGAAACCATCAGCCAGCCCAGTATCGTGAAGATATAGTACCACAAGAGAAGCTACATTATGGTGGTGGGATAGTAAGTGAAACCAACATGCCAGATCAAGACTAATAATATTGTAGATTCTTCTTTGGATTTTATCAAGTATCTCTAAATATATAGTAGATGCACCAGAACAGATGTGGCAGCAATATTCAAAGCAAGGATGAAAGATAGATTTATAAATGTGCAAAGATGGATTCTGATGAAAAATTGTCTGAAACAGTGAACCAACTTTTTTAGCAGTAGACCTAGCAACTGATTCAATATAATCTTTCTATTTCATACCAGCTGAAAACATTAGCTCAAGAAGATACAATGTGCTACTCTCCTAGGGGTTAGCATATGCCATGCTAACAGAAAACAAAAACGTTTTTCTATGATAATTAAAAGAGAGCAATTTCATTTTGGAGGTGGTTAAAATTAACAATTTCCCCAGTTATCAACAGGTATGTTTGAGATCAGCTGCTAATTTGATCATTTTGAACTGATCAGACGTACTATGAAAACACGATTAGCTGCATCATCAGCATAAGTACCAAGATGAGAATTGATGACATCAGGAAGGTCATTGATGAAAATTAGTAACAATGTAGGCCCAAGGATAGAGCATTGAGAAACACCTGCATTAAAGTAAAAAGATCTAGATGAGTAACCATTCAAGAGAACTTTCATATCGTAATTTGATAATAAAGATTGAATCGGATCAAAACTTCATCCATAAATGCCATAATCTTTAAATTTGTGAAGACCAGCAGCTAAACCCTGTCAAATGTCTTTGAGATGTCGAATGCAACAGCCCATTCTTATCTAAAGCATAACAGCAATAACCTTTAACATTTCAGCAGTTGACCTAGAGAAGTGAAAGCCATATTGCTTATCTGAAAGATGATCCTATGAATTACATGTATATCACACAATACTGACTTAAGTGGAAAGTGAAGCAAAGATACTCTAGGTGAGTAAAGAGTGGAATTGGAAAAGAATTTAAGATCAAGACATTCTGTTTATCAGCAGACAATGACAACACTTCAAACTGAGTGAAGAGAGGAGAAAATTACTTATAGAAAACTTATTCTTATTTAACACACTATTTCAGAGGTGCCAATTGTCATGAGAACCAAACTTGGTAGAAACTATACAGTCCCTCATTCTGTCAGGAAGCAAAGTCTTATCCTCTTTGAGGACATGTTTACAATTATTAAGAGCAGACACAAAGAGACATCTGTTGTGATCAAACTATGACGGTGATACAATTAGAAAAAGTGATTCTTGTGGACTCTAATGGCTGAACAGGCAGGTGAGAACCAAGAAGATTGTGATGTCAGGTGTAAATAAATGTATCTGTAATAGTAAGATGAATAAAATTAATGGCATAGATGCTTTTATATCAAAAGATACAAAGGCATTTATATCAGCTCTAACCCAGTAAGAAACCTCATTGACACAATTCCTAATAGGAAGGTAAAAAATGTCAATCCAAGTGGTGCATTGAAGAAAGTCACCAAATGAATCCCAATCAGTAAACTGATAAAAGAAAGACATTTTGTAAATAGGAGGTTCTTCTATAATAGATGAATCAAACAAAATGCTAACAGATGCTACAGAATGATCAGAATTACCAAGAGAACAGACCTAGAAGAGAAGGTAAAGAATAAATCAATGAACAAAGCAATTATTAAGAAACTATTAGAGAAACCCACTATTTGACTGAGAGACTAACAAAAGAAAAATTGTATGTAATATGTATATTATTTATAAATACATCTAAATATAAGAAATGGCAAGAGGAAAACCCTTTATGTCAATGCATTTCTAAGGCAAGTTCGTCATGGATTGAAACACATTGGTATAAAAGGTTTTTCTTTAGTCATTTCTTTTATTCATATTACCATTATAGATGCATTTATTTATATCTGAATTTTCATACATCCACACACACATAAAAGATCAGAGATAAATATTTATTGTATGTGTAGGTATAGCTGGTCAGTCATCTCTAAGGATACCTGTCTGCTAGGACGGCTAGCTAATCCTGTTGCAAAAGTTTGCTTAGACACATTTGCATTTGTTCAACACTCACAGCCAACCTGTGATTTATACCATAACTATTTTGAGCGGACCTTAGTTACAGTTTCTGGGAGAGAGGGCAATAATCTGGCATGATTATTCAGGATAACTTGTGACTTGATGATGGCATAAGCAAAAAATGATAGCTTACAAGCAATTTCAGCAGATGTTATATATATATATATCAGTTAAGTACCATGCATGAAAAGCACTTGGTCTCAAAAGAGATATGACTGACTAGGCAGAAGATTTTCTTGCAGTAGGTTACCATTACTTTTATTGGTAGACTGGTTACCAACCAAGGCTACAAAATCCAATCTGTCCTGCTATTTAACCCATACCTGTGACAGATTAATACCTTTCCCAAGGGTATTTGTGTGTAAGTAAATACAACAAATTCAACTGGAATTTGAACTCGGCTCTCTGATTTCACTTTCTGAGTCAATATTCACTGCACCACAATGCACATTTATAGATTTATTGGTAGTTATTTTATCATGATATGAATTCAGACACTAATGACAAGTTATGATTGACAAACAATCACACCACATGTATCATTGTGTTTACAGGAGGTTGGAAGTGAACTAATTTATATACTGTTTTTTGTAGACCATCATTGTGTATGGAGTTAAAAAGCATCCTATAATATATATATATATATATATATATATATATATATATATATAATATATATAGAGATAGATAGATAGATAGATAGATAGATAGATAGATAGATAGATAGATAAATAGATAGATAGATAGATAGATAGGGATTTGCTAAAACTGTTTTGGCACAACTGATAACAAATGTTTTGATATCATGTCAATTTCCTCAGATTTATAATTCCTCATGCCAAGAAACATTCATCATCCTCTCATACCTATACATAAATAATGGTAAACTTGATTTCTCCATATAAGTTCCATCAAAAATCAAGACAACTGTGAGTGATGATAACAGCTTATTATTTAAGGATCCTGGAAGAACTAAGCATTTTGAGAATTTAATCCTGTAAAACAAGCTTTTTAAATGAGTATCTTTCAAAACACTTTTTTAAGGTTAGGAAATAAGAAGTCAGATGATGATAAATCAAATCTGTAAAGTGGATGCCTGATAATTTCCTATTAAAACTTTGCAAAGTTCTTCTTATTTGAAAAAACAATTAGACAGTAGTGAACAATTGTTGCGGTAGTGGAAAAGGACTCTGATGAAGCTTTCCATGGGGCTTTATGTTAAATCTTTTGCTAATTTTCTTAAGAGTTTTATAAGTAAATGTGACTATCTTTTTTCTCTATAAAAAGTCAACCACGAAAATCCTCTCAGCATCCTAGAAAACTGTTGCCATAACCTTTTCTCCTGACCAGCTTATTTCTTTTGGATTCTTCTTTGGATCTTATAAAGCAGCTCAATCTTTGACTGGACCTTTTCTGCCTCTGGATAACCATTGCTTTTGCCAAAAGATGACCATTGTCTTTAGGATTATACTGGTAAAGACAAGTTTCATCTCCAATGATAATTCATCTCAGAAATCCTTCAAGATTTGAATCCCATTTGATTGATATTAGTTCTTGGTTCAATTTTCACAGGATTTATGTTCACCCCCTAAAGATGGTTGTTTTTAAACAGGCATAAACTTAATTCCATCAAATCAAAACACTTCTAGTTCCTAAAAGGTTAAAACCTGTAATTCCAACTTTATTTTGCTGCAAACAAATATCTAAACTTTCAAATAGTTTTCTTACAATGCTCTTTTCCCACAAACTTTTTGAATGTTTCTTGTAGATGTGTGTATGTATGCGAGTAACATGTTTTATTTCTTTCTTTTTTGCTTTAGTTGTAAAGAAAACAACAAAAAAAAAACATTTATTTAAGCAACAATAATCTTGTTTCTCAAGAAAAAAATTCTTTGTCACTTTTTAAAAAAAAAATTCTTTGTCTCATTTTTAAAAAAATTCTTTGTTTTGTTTTTCTTTTCAAATATTCTTAAATAAAAAATATTGTTTTTGAATTTCTCCATGAAAATGAGAATGGAAAGAAATAGAAATAAAATTAAAAAAAATATTGGAGAAAAAGTAAAACTTTCTAGTAGTGCCTTTCATTGTCCTGTCTTTTAAGAAAGTTTATAAAATGGTATTATTATAATTTTGTTGCGATAGGTGTCTAGAAATAGAAGATATATTAAGAGAGATTACTTGTTCTGGTCATTGACATTTTTAAAGATGTGTCTCAAAAAAAATGAATAAATAGTTTTCTAGCTATAAAAGTTATCCTCTTTATACAGAGAGACTGGGGTGTAACGTTCATAGTGTTTTCTCAGATGTTGTAAAAAGGGAGGTAGAAAATAGAAAAGAAGATGACTAGAAATTGAGTGCAATGTGTCATGTCTGCTGATCTGTTTGTTGACTGCAATATGGTATTAGGAGAGAAAGTAACCTGCTTCTGTATACAAAATCTCACTGCATATTTTTGTGCTATAAGCTGCTCAAAAATTCAACGGTTGGTAATATTGCTTTTGAGTTTGGCTCTAGGTCACTTGAGTACACTGAGAAGTGAACTGTTGAAAAAAAGAAATTGGTGCATGATTATAACACAAGAAAGAAAGGAAGAGTTTGATTATTATGACAAAAGAAAGAAAGGGTATGATTATTAGGACACATTAAAGAAAGTGTATGGTTATTACAACAAAAGAAAGAAATAAAGAAAGAAGTAAAGAAAGAAAGAAAAAAGAAAGAAAGAAAGAGTATGATTATTACATAAGAAAGGAAAAGAGAAAGAGTATGGTTATTACAAAAACAAAAAAAGTTAAAGAAAGAAAAAAGAGAAAGAAAAAGGAAAGAGAGCTGAACTATCATTATTAGAGAAGAAAGAGAGAGAGAAGGCAGAAGAATTATTATAACAAAAGAAAGAAAAAAGGATGAAGAGAGAAGGTTAATTAACTTTTGTGAGGAGGAAGGTGTAATAAAAGAAATATATAATATGAAATAAAAATCAATAAAGAAAATACAGAAAAGGGGAGATAAAAAATGGAAAAGAAGTGAGAATAGTTCAAGAAAGAAAGAATTGTATAAGAGAGGAAAAAGTCAAAGGGAATTAGAAAGAGAAAGTAAAAAAACGAGATAAAACTAAAATGCATTTCAGGAATCTGTGTAGTTTTTATGCTGCCATATTTTTGTGAAAATATTGTTTACTTGGCAGATGCATTAGCAAGTGTGAATGTGCCCTTTTTTTATGTTTTATATGCACATTATAATAGAAGCCCATTTGCCCAAGTGTTTCTGTTGCATTTATAACCCTAAGAAAAAAAGAATTATCTCTTTGAAGATAAGCTGATGGATTTCAGTACAGTTTTTAATTAAAAACTTTTTCTGTGCTTATAAAAATCGAAATGAGAAATTATCTGAACATAACTTTGCACTATTTTTCGAGTAACTACTAATATCAAAACAACTAATTCCCAGTAATTAGTAAAAAATAATTTCCAAGCTAGAGTTAATTTGTCTTTCACCATGTGCATTGTAGTGCAGTGGGTGTATTGGTTCATAATGAGAAATTGGAGGTATTAATCCATCTCTTCTACATCCAGCTATGGGTTAAATAGCAGGACAAATTGGGTTCTCTATCCTTGGCTTGCATCCAGTCTACTGCAAAAATAATGGCAACATACTGTGGGAAAACCCTCTGTCTAGAATCAAAAAAGGCAGAATCAAAAAAGTGTTTATCATGTATAGTACTTAATTGATTGTCACCTCACCCAGAGGATAAAGAGCCAACATCTCTACCTGTAAAGAAAAGATACAAAAGCATTGACAGCTCCTCATTAATAGTGAGGGGTTGTTGATGGCTTATGCTCTACTGTAGTAATTTGTCTTTGAAAATAACTTTGAAAGTACAAGGAATCAGGTGTAAATAAAAGGGATATCATGTGAAATAAGAATTTATATCAAAATGAATTTTAATTTGTATTTTGATACTTTCTATACAGTCTGTGACACTTTTTTTTTATCTATGACAGAAATGGTGTAAATTACATTCTGAATTTGTTGATTTAAATCAAAAAGGTTTCTGAAATATTGGAGAAAAATAGAGAATAAAGAACAAAAATATACTGCTAATATAAAAAATAAATAAAATTATAATTGAAATAATAAAAAATACATTAAAAAAGTAAAAGAATTGAAATTAAAATTGAAATTAAAATATTTGAATCTTAATGGATGTTTATAAAACATTAACTAAAGAACAATTCTAACAAAATGAAAAGGCTTTCGTTTTAACCGTTTGATCACTGATGTTTTAAAATCATTTCAACCTAACCAATGTAATAAAGCCACTAAGATGCAAGAAGTTGTCAAATGGGAGAGAATATGAGAAAAAGAAAACATTATTAAGGAAAGAGAACAAACTAATAACAAATAAACTCTCTTAATCCCTTGTGTCAGAAAAGTAGATTAGCCTGTTTGGCTTAGTTAGAAAGTGATAAACTCAGCTTTTCAAGCAAGAACTAACTACTTAATCGCGGATGGAATTTTTTGTTGATAGGAGAAAATGGTAAACACTCACGCGCGCATGCACACACGCACACAAGCACACACACACACACTCACACACAGTAGACTGAATGCTTATATAAAATATCTCTGTTAAAAAGTGGACAAAGTCTATTATAAAATATCCTTGCCATACTTCATGATGAATTTTTTAAAATAGGTAACAAGAAGATAAAATTTATCAAAGAAACTATCTAGATGGTGCCTTATATTAAAATTGATTTATTTCTTGTAATACTAAATCAATGTACTACTAATAATAGATTTCCTAGCAGAAATCCAAACAAAATCCAACCTAACTAAAGTGTATGCTCATGTAAAACAATGCTCTTTCAAATTCTGCAAAGCTAACCGTTGCCCACCTTGCTAAAAGAGAGGTTTTTAAAATATCATAATCATGGCCTTCGGTCTCTCTTGATATTAACATAATAAAAAACTTGTCTGTCATTAAAAAAGATTTCAATGAGAATGGAAAAAGTATTGAAGTTAAGAATGGAATAATACTACTAATAATTCTACCCTTTGACCCCTTTTCCACAGACAAGATATATCTAGCCTATCACTGCTCTACTTTCATGGCAGATGTCGAGGTTAACTATATTTCTTGCTTCTACTAGACCAGTTAGGACCCATCATATCTTGTATATGATTTCTTTCATATTCATTTGGTAGTGAGTAAGTTCCATTTAGCTTCTTCTGCAGAACTGTTGTAATGTGGAATAGATTCTAAGAAGATGCTTTTCTGATGACTACAATCCTAACCTCATCAACTTTAGGATCAACTGTTATCTGACTGTATGAAATATGACTGAATTTACTAAAGTAGGATCCTATTAAATCAACAAAGTCACCAGAGATTATTAACCAGTATCAGTCAGTTAAGTGCCACATGTTTGGGTGATCATGTCTCTTTCAAGATATGACTTACTAGACAGAATATTTTCTTGCAGTAGGTTACCATTTCCATCTGCAGTAGACTGTGGCCAACCATGGCTAAGGAATGAAAACAGTCCTTCTATTCAGCCCATATCTGGAGAGAGTAGAGGGATTAATACCGTTTCCAAGAGTGTTTGTGTGTAAGTGAATGCAACAACTGCAACTGGAATTTGAACTTGGTTCTCCAATTTCTCATTCTGAGCTAATATCCATTGTACCACAAAGTGCATCCACCAACCAGTATACATGTGTATGGCTAGCCACTCCTATACAAAGATGCCTGTCTACAAGGGTGGCTAACTAATCCCCATTGCAGATGCTTACTCAGGCATACGTGTTTTTTCAATGCCTACAGAACACACCTGTAGTTTATACTGCAACTATGCTAAGCAAACCTTAGTTACAGTTTCTGGGTGAGAGTGCATTATCCAGTGCAAACTACAATCAGTACAAGGCCAGAATGCTAAAATCTTTAGTCATGATAACTTGTGACTTTGAGCTAGCACAACCATCAATGACCCCCTCAAAGGAAGCCATCTACCCAATTTCATTCACAAGGCTTGGATCAACCCATGGTATGGTTTTCAGACACTTTCCACAGGTGCAGCACACTGGGATCATCTCCACCAGATTGATAACATCAAGAAGTCACCTCCCTGACAAATTGACCATGGTGAGATTTGAACCCAGATATCATGGTCAGAAAGCAAACATTCTAACCACTCAGCAACATGCCCATAAAATACATATGCAGAAAGGTTAGAATACATAACTCTGGATATCCACTATAAGCCATCATTTCATAAATACCAACCTCTATTTATTAATTATCAAAATTCTTCAATAATATTTTTATCCCATATCTACCTAGCAAATATAGTATTATATCTACTTATCAATGTCTCCAACTCCTTAAAACAACATAGCCAAACCAAGGCAATTTTGATTCACTTGATATAGAAAATCTGTTCACAAATGTCTCTGTTGATGAAACTATCATTATAACCCGTAACTTTGTTTATGAACTCCATTCAATTCCCCTTCCATCAATCAGACCTAATATCTTCAGAATATTGCAGCACAACTAACGTCCCTTTCTACAATTTCTCATGATAATAACATTTAGATACAGCCTACAGACTTTCTAAAAGAAAAGAAAAATCTGGAAATAATTTTAAATAATTTAAATCCCTTCTTTGAACTTAAATTTCAATTCTATTTGAAAGATAACAGCCTAAAGTTAATTTTTGTGTATAAATAAGTTTTAGGCATTCTTAAAACCTTAGCATGTTTTTTATCTAGCTGCCATTGTATACAAAAAAATATAAGCAAATTTAAGAATTTCTTTAAAATTCCATATTTATCCACTATTTTGAGATTATGAGTAAATTTAAGGATTAATTTAAAAAGATTTTCAAAAAGTAATGCTTAATTTTTACTTGAAAACAGAATGTAAATAACATTTTATATTTATGCCTGGTAGCCTGTGAGGTCAAAAGACATAATAAAAAAACATGTAATTCTACCCACCCAAAAAAGTGTGTGCAACCTAAAGAAATATAGAAAGCCAGCAGTGCAAAAATTAGGAATTTGTTATTTAGGTTTAAAAATAAGTTTTCTTTAACATTATAAAGAATAGTTTAAGAATATAATTCTTTATTCTATAAGCTTTTATTAAACTTAGCATATTCAATAGAGATGTGTGTTGTGGTGTAATGAATATTGGCTCTGAATGAGAAAACGGAGAGTTGAGTTCAAATTCCAGTCAAATTCGTTTCCTTCACTTACATACCCTTGAGAAAGGTATGAATCCATCTCTTCTCCCTTCACCAATTGGTTAAATAGCAGGGCAGATTAGGTTCTTTAGCCTTTGTTGCAACCAGTCTATCGCAGAAAATAATGGTTACCTACTGTGGGAAAATCATCGGCAACAGTATTCAATGCATGGACAAATAGCAGATTTTCATATGTGTAAGATGGATTCTGATGAGAAAAACTTCCTGGCCTGACACAGTAACTCAAACTTCCTAGCATTAGATGTAGCTATTGATTCGATGTAGTCATTTCACTTGAGGTCAGCTGGGTGGGTGAGGCCAACGAGATGCAGTGTATTGCTTTCTGGGTGACTAGCATGAGCCATACTCATGGGAAGTAAGAGAGTTTGTCTATAGTGGTTAAAGGATAACAGATTCAGTTTAGAATCATTAAAATTTACAAGTCATTTCTTGCTCCATTCCACCACAGACTAGAGATCCTTTTCAAGAGCAGCAGCGATGTCTACATTGTCATTCTTGGCAGATTTCTTACTGAGACATAAGTAAATATTGGTGCCATCAGCATAGATGTTTACTTATGAACTGATTACATCAGGAAGATCATTGATGAAGATCAAGAAAAGTGTGGGATCTAAGATAGAGCACTGAGGGACACTCGCGTTTGTGTAATAGAATCTGGAAGCATGCCTGTTCAATATGACTTTCATTACACAAGTTGACAGGAACAATTGGATTAAATCAAACAAGCTTGAAAAGAAGGCCAGCATGCCAAACTCTGTCAAATGATTTGAAGATATCCAGAGAAACAGCTTGAGCTTTCCCATTTTTATCAAGAGCCTGGTATATGTATTCGGTGATAATTGTTAGCATATCAGTGATAGACTTGATGAAGTGGATGCCATACTGTTTGTCAGAAAATAGGATATGGGATATAAGATGGGATATAAGATGGGATATAAGATGCTTCAGCATTGATAATAGCTTTGAAAACTTTGCCAAAAATCAGTAGGAGGTGGATACAGGGTCTGAGCGTTCTCCAGAGTTTTTAAAGACAGCAACTACCAGAGAACAGACAGGTATACATCACTCAAGCCTCAATTCTAGATGGGAAGTTGTGTGTGGGTATTCTAGGTGAGTCAAATGTAGAGTTGGAGGAGAATTTGCTAGTAAGGCACTTGACCTTGTTCATTGTGCCTGTGAGGACCTCAAATTTATTGAATAAAGTCAACTGTTTGCTGTTAACACACTTTTGCAGAGCTGCCAACCATCTTTGGAACCAAATGTGCAGGCTGCTATATGCTGCTTCATTCTATCAACAATAGCTTAGCATCATTTAGGATCCTCTTGCACTCAATACGAGCATATTATAGTCAGATGCATCACTCCAGTAAAGCTGGAAGAAGTGATTCCTGTGGGCAATGGCAGCCAAGCAAGCAGAAGAGAACCAAGAGGATAAATGCAGTTTAAGTCAGAACATGTTGGCTGGGATGAAAGCATTGATGACAGCTTTCACTCAGGAGGAGACCTCAGAGGCACAGTCTTTAATGAGGAGACTAACACTTTATTCCATGGAATATCACAAAAAAAGTCACTGAATGACTCTCAGACTGTGTATTAAGATATTCTGCTAGTAGAAGATTCCAGAGGGGAGGAGGTGAAGAGGGATATTAACATAAACCACGGCATGATCAAAGTTTCCAAGAGAGCAGAGCTGCATAGCATGGCAGGAGTTAGAAATAGAAGTAAAGCAGAGATCCATCATGCAAGCATGTCCTTCAGGGATACTGGAGATGTACATGGGGAAATCCACCACTTGCATGAGAGAATGAATGATTGTGAAGTTCAGGATATGGATGCCAGCAAGATCAGTGACATAGTTTTCAGTCATGTGGCATGGTGGCCATTGAAGTCACCAAATACAATCATATCAGCAAATGAGTGAGAGGAAATAGCTTTATCTATATTATCAAAAATACTGTCTAGCAAGGAACAGTCAGAAGAGAAGTGGGGTGGCAAAACAGTAAAATAGCTGAGTTTAGTAGAGAGAGACACATGTATGAATGGTCAGGAGATCCAAGAGAAATCATCCTAGCAAGAGAGAGATGTTTGCTGACATAAACATCTAGGCCATGCATGTGGACACTTGAGTTCTTCTTAAAGAGGGGAAGGTAACTAGAAATTGAGAAATCAGTGCAGAGGATTGTGTGGTAACATGAAAGACAGAACCTTGTTCTTGTTACTGTTGTGGAGGTTAATTCCTTCTCTGCCTCAGCAAATGTAAATACAAGTGTCAAACAAAAGCGAGCATTGAGCAGGGGCAAAAATAAATATATAGATAATAATATTTATTTACATATATCCATAAACTGGTAACTTCTATCTATTGCTGTTGCTAAGGCAACAGGGAGAGAGTGATGAAATGGACATTTGTGGTAGTGGTCATTGTCATTGATGATCTCTTTCTCAGCATGTCGGTGTTGACATCAAATGCTGGTCTGTGTCAGATTAGTTTGAATTTGAGGATATATAGTTTTTAGTCCGCTCAAAATTAAGGTTTGGTTTTGATTTTTTTGTATGGGAGTGGTTCTGACTGGTCATTATATATATTTAATTTTGTTTTGGTTAAAGCAGATGAATCTATGGCAAAACATATATACGCAGTCTAGTTTGGGTTGTTGAGTGGTCAATATCTGGTTTGTGTAGAAAATGTAAGATACATGACAGCCACTTTGTTATATAAAAAAAGCAAGTAAAAACACCTGACATGTAAATTTTATGAACAAATATCTGTAAGAGTATGAAATAATGCTAACTCTGTTTACCCAGCATATTCAGAATATATTAAACTTTTGCTCTGTAAATAACTCCTTAGGTTTTAAAAACTCCATCAAGTGAACATTTGCTTTTATCTTTGCAGTTACATTTTTCATTAACATACTGCACATACTATTTTAAAGTCTTGGTGTTTTTTCACTTTATGTAATCTTCTAAATTGTAGGTACAGGTGTATCGTTAATGTACCTCCAATTTAAATTGTCTACTTGACAAAGTTTGCAAAATCAAAGGAGTTATTTATAAAGTAGGAGTTCAAGATACAATTAGACAGAGAAAAATATATGTAGGATGTACTAGAGGCAACTAAAAAAAAACAATAGTACAATCATAAGTCAACATTCAAGCGAGAAAGCTTTAAAAATTGTAGCAAACTATCCAGCTACATGGAAATTAAAAGACAAAAATGGCAAAGATCATTATGTAACCTGGAGTATATTAAGAAAGGCAATGATGGGGATGTCTGCAGATTGTGTCAAGAAGAAAGGTTGGCTATGCTATCATTCCCAAAACAAAAAAGGTTCAAAATGTCACATTAGAAAATATATTCTGGGCTCGTAAAAAACCCAGACGAAAGCATGTACAATATTATTTTGCTAGTCTTGACTAATTCCTCCTTTATTTTAAACATCCTGGTAAGCATTCTAAAACTTCTTTTATGTATTCAAAAAATCATTGGATAATCAGTTAATATATAACGCCTGACAATACTGAAAGGTTGAAATCATGGTAGTATATTCGGCTAATCTTCCTAATTTGAATATTTAAAACCTCCACATGTTCAATTTTTATTTTTCTTTAAATATGAATTGAGAACTTTTTGATAAAACTGTTTAGCAGTCTAATTTGACTCTAACCAATAACTGGTTATATATATATATATATATATATATATATATATATATATATGTTGTGTATTTAGACAGCAAGTTTCATTAAAAATGACAGACAAGGTACTATGGTTAAGTTTTTATATAAATTTTCATGTGAACTTAACATTTTTTTCTTTTCAGATCATAAATTATATAATAATTGTCCGAATGTTTTATTTTTCCAAGTGCTTTCAGCTATACTTTTAGCCATTACCAAGGATGAGTTTTATTTTACTTTTAATTGAATATACAGATTGTTTTATGGGTCCTTACGTATTATCGGGAGGACCTTTGTGGCCCGCTTATAACACTAAGGAACTGGAAAAATCAGGCTTTCATCACCTCAACGTCAACCACAAGTACAACTTTGTGGATTCGAACACCGGGGCTCATACGCAGACAGTGGAACGCCTATGGGGATCGACAAAGTGGCGAAACAAGAAGCACTGTGGCACTGCACGTCACCATTTGGAGTCGTATTTGGCCGAATTCATGTGGCGGAAGCATGTTGCCTGTACTGATGTCTTTGAGTCACTTTTGGAAGCAATTGCGACGTTCTGGCCTCCGGAATTACAAATGTAATGTTATTTTATTGTTTTAACCGTTTCAATAAATAATTTACTTTAATTTTTGAGTCGTTTTTTTAAAGGTCCTCCCGATAATACGTAAGCACCGTTTTATGTATGTATGTACACTTATAGGAATGGTTTATATTCCAAACACAGTGAGTATATTGTGACTGTGTTCATAGTTGATATTGTTGAGTGTTGGCTTTTTTTCATTATTTTAAGCTTTAAGGATGATGCTATTATATTTGTATTATTGATGAGCATGTTACAGGTAGAGTTAGTAGGTCTCCATATGTATTTAAATGAGACATAATAGAGATATGGTCAGAGAGAGTCTTCTTGTTAAACATGTAGTAGTATATTCAATGACTATATTTGTAAATTATAAAGACAAATATGTTATTGTGACTGTGAGAAACTGTGTAGTTATGCTAAAATTGTTTTAAAATTTGCATTCATAGCAATTTTTAAACATGTATATACATGCTCTGTTTTATTTATTTTAGAATTTAAAAAATTTTATCCATTGTAATTATGGAATTTTCACCAAAAAAAGCATTGCAATAAAAGAGAGCTGACCAGGAATTGGAATTGGTAGAAATGTAAAATGACATTAGTATATAAATTTTATATGCACTTCAGTATGTTGTTGCTATATTTGTCATGAATTTAGCCCTGAAGATGAACTTAGAAAAAGTTAAAAGTACTTTAGTTAAAAAGAACTATGGTGCCCTTCTTGATGCATTTCATCCCAATATCAAGAAACTAATCAGGCACAATATAAAAATAACTAAGCAGTCACAAATCATCTGAAGACTGCATTGTGCATGGGACTCTGGGTCACGTTACTAGTGAGGAAAAAATGTGTATTTATTAGTATATATTTAATAGCTCTGTTACATTACATTGAGCACTGTTTTAGTAATACTAACACACAATGTGTGATATTTTATATTCATATTTTGCTCCTTTTAGTCCAGCACTCTGTTACAGGTGTAATAAAAGTACATATACTTTGTATCCTAACTGTTAACAAAATATGGAACCACTAAGCTTAGTTGCTTAACTAAAAACATTAAAGTTCTTGACAAAAGATTGAGTTCTTTTGCATAAGATTGAGAGCATAAAAAAAAAAGAATGAGATGGAAACTTTTTTCACAGGACCCAAGACTGAATACACTGACCTAAATGAAACTGACTATTATGGATTTAAATCTACAAAAACATTACCCCCTGATGAACAGTTAATGGACTTTGAGGAATCTATTATCTATAATCAACAAAATTAAATTTACCAAAGCTTCTAATGAACTACAGCAAAAAATGCATAAGGACATTTTAAAGAGTAAGAAATCAGATTAAATAATAATTAAAGAAGACAAGATAAGTAATCGATGTGGATACGTACCACAAAGCTATTAACAAAGAAGTTAATAAGTTTTATAAAAATGCACCTGATTGTTGTGAAAATGACATCAACAATGAAGTCAAAATAATAGCTGCTGATTTAATGATTGACAATAGAATCTATAAATTCTATAAGCACTCACTACTATGAAAGATAATAAAACTAATTTCCAAAACAGTCCACAGTACAAATTACTTAATCCAACTAAAAGTAATATTGGAAAAATTAGTAAAAGTATCCTTGAAAGAGCACGCAAATATATGAAAGATATTTTGGGAATTAACCAGTGATATAATACAGCAAATGCCATAGAATGGTTTAATAATGAAAGAAAGAATAATGAGTGTACATTGACCCAATTTTATATTTGTGATTTTCACTGTCTATCACCATACATTTTTTAATGTCTGCCATCATTTTAGCTAAAGAATACTGTCCTATTAATCATACTGAGATTAAAATTATAAAGCAGGTACCAAAAGTAGGTTATGTCATAATGATTGTTTGTAGACTAAAAAAAGTAACACAAAATTTAACATTGCAGTGGGCTCTCTTGATTCTACCAAATTATTTGAACTAATTGGAATTTTGCTATTGCAGTGATTCTTTTCAATATTAAGAACACAGGACCCTACAGAAATGATGGTATAATTCTCCTCCATAAAACATATCCAAGAAATACAGATTGATTAAAAAAGGATGTGATTAAATTCTTCTCTGATCACAAGGTAAAAATTACCACAACCATTAATGCTTTCTTGATGTAACCTTGAACTTTTGTACTGGTTATTACAAACCATATGCTAAAGTCTTACATAACCAAATATACGTTAACAATGAATCCAACAATCCACTTCAATATAAAATAATTTACACAAATCTGTACAATTTAGATTATCCATTAACTCCAGCAATAAAAAAACATTTGACAAAAATAAAATTAAATACATGAACGCATTAGAACTAGCAACCATAAATATAGAATATTTATAAAAAAAATAAAAAAGGTAAAAATAAACAGACGCTGTTATGGTTTAACACCCTTATAACCATAATGTTCAAATGAATTTTGAAACAATTTTCCTTAATTTAATTCATAAACCCATCAAACAATCTACAGTATAAATGAGTTTTAGCCAAAGTAATGTAAAGATCAGCTATAGCTGTGTTAGAAACATCAAAAATCTATATATCCCATCCTACAAATATTATACTGGATAACTATATCACAAAAAAAAAAAATGTTAATAAATTTAAAAAAATAAATGCAACTTCTGAAAAGATATGATCTGTTTATAAAATGGCCAATGTATGACTGAAAATATTGCATACTGAGCTAGTATACATTCTGATGGCAATATCAAATTTTACATTAGGTCCACTCAAAATCCTTGGAAATTTTGTTTTTATCATCATGAAGTGACTTTAGGCATTGTAAGATACATGAATATTATGATTCTTTCTAAATATATCTGAAAATTAAAGAATGATGACAATACACCCATAATTACATGAGATTTTTCATGTATGTGTTGCGTCCCTTCAGGACATAGGCGACCATGACCTTCCACATCTTCCTATCCCTTGTCACTTTTAATACCTCTTTTCCTCCTATCCCACTCAATTGCCACTTCACCATACATCTGCTTAAGTTCATCAAGTATTTCATGCATTGCCTTCCTTTGTCTCTCTTTCCCTCTATTCCTCCTCTGAGAATCAAGATGTCCAAAACTTCCTTCCTCAGCAGTCTTTTTTCTGATATTAAGTATCAGTTTCCTTCTTGTGTCCATCCTCTTCAAAACTTTGCTGTTGCTCATGTGTTCCATCCATGGTATCTTCAGCATCCTTTTGTAGAACTACATTTTGGTTGCTTCAAGTCTTTTGTTCATCTTTGATGAGATTGTCCAGCATTCACTGTCATATTGAAGGACAGACATCACAAAACAATCAAGTACACACTTCCAGCAAAATTATTAAAATTATATTATTATAGTATTAGCCAATCCTCTTTTGCCTGCCTTCATTTGCTCCTTATTGCCTTGTGTAATTTCTTTTATTCTGTTCCACGTCTCGGCATTATTTTCTGTCTCCTTCGCATCATGTCAAGAATCTCATCTGTGATTCACTCATTTTTTCTTGTATGTCTGTTTTCTTTTGGGATGATGTTCCTGACCGATGTCACTAATGCTTCTTTTTTAGTGTGTCACATTTTGAGTTTCCATTTTCAATGTGTCCCTCATTTATTTTTTTCACTCTATTCATATACTTTTCCTGCAGGTTGAGGTCAGTTATGTGTTGTATTGCTGCCTAAGTGCTGCACTAGGCTTCTCCATTCTCTGCAATTTTATCCTTACTTAGCATATAACTGGGAGGTGGTCTTTTCCACAGTTGGCACTTAGATAAGTTTCACAATGAAACACTGTGTTCCTGAATCTCTTATTTATTGTAATATAATCAATTTGATTTTTTGTTTTACCTCCTGGACTTCTCTGTGTCCATAATTGTCTTCTTCTTCTTCTATGTGCCCTGTCCCTTCAGGACGTAGGCGATCATGGATCTCCACGTCTCCCTATCCCTTGTGGCTCTTAGTATGTTTGCTCCTGTTGCTCCTGGCAACCCCTGTTCCGTCATCCACCTGATCAGACCCTGCAGATATTTTATCCGCTGCCTTCCTCTGTCTCTCCTTCCTTCTATCTGACCAGTCAGTATCAGGTTCTCCAGGCTCTCCTTCCTCATTGCATGTCCCAGGAACTTCAGTTGTCTCTTCCTGATGCTCAGCATCAATTTCCTTTTTGTTGCCATTCTTTCTAACACCTCGTCGTTGCTTGTATGCTCAGTCCACGATATCCGTAGCATCCTTCTGTAGAACCACATTTCGGCCCCTTCCAGTTTTGTCCTCATTTTCGATGATATTGTCCAGCATTCACAGCTGTATTGAAGAACTGACATCACATAGCAGTCTAGCACTCTTTTCTTCGTTTCTATTGAGATTTTCCTGTGTGTTAGTATTTTGCTCATCTTCTGGAACGCGTCCTTTGCCATGCCAATTCGCCTTCGGATCTCCCTGTCGCACTTTCCATCTCCTGTTAAAACACTTCCTAGGTACTTAAATTCTTGGACTTGTTTGATTCTGTTATCCCCTACCTGTATTTGGCATTTTGGGTTGTATCTTTTGCTGATGACCATGCACTCAGTTTTCTTAAAGTTTATTTGTAGTCCTTTCTTGTCACTCTCCACTGCTACTTTCTGTATGAGATCTTGCAGTTTACTTTCCGTGTCCGCAATCAGTACTGTATCGTCCGCATATCTTATGTTGTTCAGGTTGTGGCCTCCAATAACAAATCCTGGTGTGTCATCTAGGGTCCTCAAAATATTCTCGCTGTATAGGTTGAACAAATCTGGTGAAAAGACACATCCTTGTCTTACGCCTTTTTCTATCTTTGTGTATCTACTGAGGTCGTTACCTGTCCGTATGCAGGCCGTTTGCTGCCAGTAGAGATTCTTGATTATTCTTATGTCTTTGCCGAAAATGTCGAGGTTGCCTAGCATTTCCATCAATTCTTTGTGTCGTATTTTGTCGAATGCCTTCACGTAATCAATGAAGCATAGGTACAAGTCTTTCTTCATTTGTAATGCCCTTTCAGAGAGCATCCTAATCATGAATATGGCATTCCTTGTTCCAGTGTCCTTGATGAACCCGCACTGTTCCTGCCCTATCTCTGGCCTGATTCTGCTTCTCGCTCTATTCATCAGGATTCTGACCATCAGTTTTGTAATGTGACTTATTAAGCTGATAGTTCTGTGTAGTTCACACTCGTTTGCACCAGGTTTCTTCGGCAGCACTATAAATATCGACTTGCATAGGTCTTCTGGTATTATTCCGCTGCTATAAATTTCGTTTATCATGTCGGTAATCTTTTCTATGCCATATTCTTCTAAGGCTGTCAGCAGCTCTATCACTATGCCATCTGGGCCAGGTGCTTTATTTCTGTTCATTTTGGCCATTGCAGCTTCCACTTCGGATTTTAGTATTTCCGGCCCATCCATCTCCTTGTGTATTCTCAGTTGTTCTCTCTTGTCGCAAAAGAGATCCTTTATGTATTCTTCCCATCGCTGGAGTATTTCTTTTTTCTCTAATATAATTGTCTTAGGTATTCTTAAAACAATGTGTTGGTTATTACCTGATCATTTGCTGTGCATCATTGGACCAATTTTTCCTAATCCAAAGTTGCCAACTGTTACCCCTTCCTTCTCCTTATCTACTTCAGGTCTCACATGATTCTAATTTCTTGTGTTTTACACTGAGCCTTAGTTCTATCCAGTGTGGAGTAGAATGATTCTATTTTGCCTCAGTGCTTTGTGTTGTCAATGCATATACAATTATAACAGCAATGTTGAAGGACTTTCCCTTAAATTTGACCAGGAGGAATTTTTTTATAACTAGCAGTACCCTCAAATGCAACTCTTCATGCCTTTGGCCAGTATCAAGCTGACATCCTATTCACAATTTTTGCTGCCTGCTGTCCTGACAAAATTTCTGTTGTTTGGCCATCTAATTTAGCACACTCCTAGAATACAGATATTCAATCTACTTCTCTCCTATCTGAAATTCTCTTGCAGTTGACAGTTGTTCAGTGTCCTGAGTCATTTTTGTATTTGGTATGAACAGTCACAGGATAATGGTTCAGGGACACCTGTTGCTCATGCTGTTCCTTCTTGAGTGAGAGATCAGCTCCAAAGAATTTTGTCCCCTTCATGCTTTTACATGGGATATAAAAACTAAAACTAAATCTCACAATGTGGAAAGCTATAGATGCAATTTATCTCTTATATAAAATTTAGCTATTTTAAAACACAGAAATAACCCTAACTTATTAAACAAGAGAAATGAATTGATTGTCACATAGGCATAAAAATAAATACCCATTGAAATATGTTAATCCAGATTAATTTCTATTGTAGATTATTAATGCCTTTCTTTTTTTAAATTTTTTTCTGTTTACTTACCTTCTGTTGAGCAAATATAGTTTTTTTTATAAGAATGTCTTTACATTAGCTCTGATTACTTTTTTCTACCTATTTTTATATATGTCTTGATAATTTTTTATAGTTATAGATACATTTGTTTGAAGTACAAAATTTAAAAAAACATTAACCACCACTTATTTTAAATATAAAATATAAATCCCATTTAATTTAAATAAAAAATTTAAAAAATTTGTAATCCCTGTATAATACATAGACTGTGTCAACATTGCATTAACCAGATAGCTTTATTAAATTTAAATTATGTAATGGCTACTCCCAATTCAGCTACCTGAAGATTGTGTTGGGCATGAAACTCTAGATTATGCTACTAGTGAGGAAAAATAAATGTACATTTATTAGTATATACTTAACAGTTCAGTTACATCGAGCACTATTTTATTAAAACGAACATTCAATGTGTGATATCATGTGTGTGTGTGTGTGTGTGTGTGTGTGTGTGTGTGTGTGTGTGTGTGTGTGTGTGTGCATTGGTGGGAATGCTGTTTTCCCCTTAACTTTAGGATCCTTTTGGCCAACATTTTTTCAGAGGGTACCATTTGTAAAGTTAATTGATATGAGACAGAAGACTAACCATGGCGACAAATTGGAAGAGAAGAGGTAGGTTGGAACACAGTTAAAAAATAATTTATTGTAAAAAATTATTTATTGTAAATATTATTTATTATTGTAAAAGGAATTTATGAATATATATATATATAATGTGCAAAATTTTGTACTTAGCTTGCTTCTAATGTGGATTATTTGCTTAGATATAAGCATGATATTAGCATTTCATAGAATCCAGTAATAAATAACATCAATCAGCTCAGAAACAGAAATTATAATTTTACTCTTATTCAGCATTTAAAAATATATATTTATCAGCAACAATAATAAACAAAAAAAAATAACTTTGACTTGTTGCTGATATATATATATATTACTACTAATTTCTATATTACTACTAATTTCACAATGCCTGAAAGGTCAGAAATTATCAAATTCCTAAAGTGGAAAGTATAGAGTAATTTAAATAATTTTATATTTTTAATTATTTACTTCCATAATTTAATCAAATTTTATCCAATTTGTTGCTTTCTTGAGTGACATTTAATCAGGCTGCATTAAATAAACAATCCACTTTTGAATAATTTTGGAATATTTTCATTATTCCATAATCCAAAATAGTTCAGACATGTTCAACAGAATTCATATCTAGAAGCTGATTGGATCTGCTATACTTGAGCCTTTTTTGAAAACAATGCTGAGAGGTATAAAAAAAAAATTAAAAAATATGTGGATTGAACAATTGTAGAAAATTTTGTCTCCAAAACACTGAAGTTAGGGTGCTGAGTTAATCAGATAATTGACAAATTGTATTTGTATTAATCTTGCATAGAATCGCCGACTGATGTCAATTTGGTAGGGTTTCAAGCCTGGCTAGAAGCAATCAGATGTCTAATCATACTGATGAGCTGTAATACAGCAAAACAGAACTGTCTTTGGATGACTATTTATGCTCTCACCAACCAATTGAGCATGATGGGAAAATGGTGAACTTTAAAAACATTAGCTACTCACCTCTATTTACACATCGTTCATTCAGTAATTAATTTAAAATCCACTTTCCTCTACCGAGCACTCATAGCTTAGAGGCAGAATCGCTGAAGGATGTCAGTTTGGTTGATTTTCAATCCTGAATAATCATACTGATGAGCTGTGGTACAGCGATACAAAACTGTCTGCAGATGACTATATATATATAAAGAGAGAGAGAGAGAGAGCTGACCAGATGAATATTGATGAGTATTCCTAACTGAAAAACCAATAAAACTTTTACTCTTGTATACAAATACTTGTTACAAAATAAAATGTTTTGTCACTCAGTGTTGACCTCAGTGTCCACTTTTATATTTACATAAACTCATACACTCTCTCACTGATATTGAACACTTAACCCATAAATACAATATATCTTAGAAAAATAAATGGGAAACATATAGTTCTAAGGTATGTTATATTTATGGGTAAATATAACATACCTTATATATATATATATATATATATATATATATAATGTATGTACATACACACATATATATACATATGTATATACAGTGTGTGTTTGGGCAACAACCTCTCTTTTATGCAGGTTTCATTAAAGATGCAATATACATGCATGTATACATATACATATCTATACAAATATGAATTCAAATCAATCAATGTATATATAAATTCAAATCTATCTATCTATCTATCTATCTATCTATCTATCACAGTCTGTTCATATTTATCTATCTATCTATCTATCTCAGTCTGTTTCTATCTATCTATCTATCTATCTATCTAATGAACCTGTTCCTATCTATCTATCTATCTATCTATCTAATGAACCTGTCCCTATCTATCTATCTATCTATCTATCTATCGCAGACTGCTTCTATCTATCTATCTATCTATCTATCTATCTATCTATCTATCTATCTATCTATCGCAGACTGATTCTATCTATCTATCTATCTATCTATCTATCTATCTCAGTCACCTTATCTATCTATCTATCTATCTATCTATCTATCTATCTATCTATCTATCGCAGACTGCTTCTATCTATCTATCTATCTATCTATCTATCTATCTATCTATCTATCTACGCAGACTGCTTCTATCTATCTATCTATCTATCTATCTATCTATCTATCTATCTCAGTCACCTTATCCTTATCTATCTATCTATCTATCTATCTATCTATCTATCTATCTCAGTCTGTTCATTATCTATCTATCTATCTATCTATCTATCTATCTATCTATCTATCATGCAGACTGTTCTATCTATCTATCTATCTATCTATCTATCTATCTATCTATCTATTCATTTGAATTAGTTAAAAGTGACATCATGCAGTCTAGCTCCATTCAACTTATTGAAAAAATAGAATAAAAATTAAAATGTCAGACTTTGTTGGTTGATTTTAATAAATGTTATTTAAATGACTTTTTGTTGGTGACTAATTTTTTAGAGATGGTTTAGCAGAGAAGGTACTTTAAGTTTCAAATCTGCCAGTCCCAATGACTAGCCAGCAAGGTAAATTATTTATTCTTCAATGCACAATGAAATTGGACAGTAATACTCAGGTGCACTGGTACTGACAAAGAATAAAAAAAACAAGACAAAAAAAAACATACACACACTAACGAATAAAGATAATAATTAACATTTAAAACCTGATGAAAATTGTCAGCATTTGGTAGTGTATCTTTGACACAGGACCCACGGATAAAACTGTGTCTCAATTGCTTTGTTCAAAAACTAATAAAACTAAAATTTTAAATAAACTTTCTACAGTAATGGGTTAACTTTGTTATTATTAGATATACAGGGTATAATGGGTAAAATGTTGCCATTTTATATTTTTAATTTCGTGCACGTTAGCTGTTTATTTTTTATTTAGTCAACTGCACAGTACAGTAGGGTCAGTTGGGCACAATCTGTGAATAAAACAGCACCATGATACAATTCACTTTGTCAGAAATTTTGAAACATCATGTTGTCCTACTTGGAATTCATGCCAGAAACCCTAATACAAATATTTCAGAGTGTTTGGGTGTAAATCTGAGGACATCGCAGAGGATTAGGAAAGAGTTGGATGAGTTCAGTGGTGATTACGAAGGTGTTTGGAGTGATCACTAGTGATGGCAATGTTATGCCTTCATTTATCTTCCTACAGTGTCTTAGAATCAAAGTGCCTTGAGGAGGTACTGCTGTCCCGGGTCAAGAGGGTGGCTGCTGAAAGACCCTATGTCTGATAACAGGACTCTACACCATGCAACACAAGCAGGAGAACTCAGTCATGACTATCAGAGAAATTTTTGTGACTACATCATTCCTTACATCTGACTACCTAACTCCCCAGACAGCAACCCTCTTTATTATTATGTGTGGGGTGTAGTTGAATGAGAGATCAACAGAACTCTTTGTATGACCAAAGATAAACTAAAGGCAAGGATTATGGCAGCATTCACCAACATAAAGAAGGAGACCGTCTAGAACAGTTGCAAATCATATGGATGCTGTGGTTGAAGCCAACAGTGATTTTATTGAATAAATTTACTTTTCAAAATATATTTTTGCAATTTTGGTAAATATATCTGTTAAAAAGAGATGTCAGTATTATTTTCATTTTTGTGTAATTTAGATGACAATTTATAGCTCTCACCCTGTCTGATAAAATCTTCAGGAAGGCAAAGTGCTGCTGACCCAAAGTGAGTTAGCAAATTAGTTTTGAAAAAGACATGCAACCTTTAAATTTTGGGTGATTCTTCAGAATCCAGTAGGTAATCTCAAACTTTTGGCTTATAGTGTGCGTGTGCGTATATATATATATATATATATATAGTCATCTGCAGACAGATCTGTTTCACTGTATGACAGCTCATCAGTATGGTTAGACATCTGATTGCTTCTAGCCAAGATTGAAACCCGACCAAATTAACATCAGTCGGTGATTCTACCTCTGATCTATGAGCACTCGGTAGAGGAAGGCGGGCTTTAGCATGTTATATACAATTTGAACACACATCAGTATATATATATATATTTATATATATATATGAGAGCATGTGTGAGTGTATGTAAACATTGTACTTGGTTCTATTATATTATAAAAAAATAATACTTTTCATGATATCTTTATTCCTACATCTTATATCTTAATTTTATCTTAATTCTTGTTATACTAATTATATCTTAAATCTTGTGTCAAAACCAATTTTGTCTACATTAAATTTTTCTTATCTTTCATCACAAACCGGATAATACTCATTGAACATGTCCCCTTCCAACTATAGGGGGAGATAACTAAATTGAACATTAATGTTTCAGGCACATCTGCCTCATGATCACTATCATATTTCTCTCCCATCTTTCTCATTCTCTTTCTTTTTTTTTTTTCCAAATTAGTCAATAATTCATCAATTTTTAAAGTTGTTTCTGATCTTTTTTACACTAGGCTTATATTTTATCCACTCTGGTTTTACTTTTTATTCTCGTTAGATTCTTTTTCTTATTATTTTTTATCATCATTTCTGTATCTTTTATTTCACTTTGCTTCTGTTTAAGTCCATAAATAAACAGCATGATTTATTTTCATTCATATGCTTTTGAGTATGTGAAAAATATAAACAAAAATAAAAACTGAAATTTCAGGCTATTTAATAAAATATTGATCCCAACAAAAATATTTTTAAACTTTACTTTTTATCTTTTACGGTTTATAATTTCCTGCAGAACAAAATTAAATGTTTATATCTTTCTAAAACTTAACAGGATGAGGTCAAAACATTTGTGTATTGTATATAAAGAAGTTACTGAAAGATAGAGTTGATCAATTTTAAAGATCTACAAAGAAAAGTGTCAGTTTTATAAAGATGACATACACATTTGAAACAGAGTTTAGAGAAAAGAGTTTCCATTTTATTTTTCACCCACAACTTTAATGTTATTTGTTTTGTAAGAATAACGGCTTCAGTGATATAAAAAAGAATTACACTATTTAGAATAGGCGGTATGCTTGAATATTCACACTTATTTTATAAAGTGGTCTCTATTTTCTTAATCTATCAGCTAACAGTGCCTTCTTTCATAATTTGATGTCTATTCCAGATACACTTATATCCAATTCAGTAAGAAATTAGATCCAAAGTTTATGCAGGTTCACTAAGCTTTCCATTTGCAAAAATAAAATCTAGAGGATCACAAAGTTTAATTAGTTGCAAGGTCAAGAAACAAAAATTAGTTTAATATGGAATACATTGAAATGAAGCATTCAATATTTAGCCAATTTGTTGGTATTACAAAGAGAACATAACGGATTATTAAAATTAATTTTTTGCTTCTGATGCCTGAGATTGTTGATATAACAAAGAATAATAGATGTATTTAAGGCCAATAGGGGTTACTTGGTTGTACTCATTTCCTCTCTTTGTTGTACTGGGTTACCTCGTACTCGTAGCAAATCATGATTCCTGTTCTGACATATTGTTGAATGCCAATGTTGGATTGCATTACAAAGTCGAAGGGCTCGAATTGCTAAACTATTTGTCTATAACTGGGAGAAAATTATATTCTTAACTGTTTCAATGTTATCAGTATAAAGTAAATATAAACTGTCCCATTTTGTATTCATTTTATGCATAACTAGCAGTATACCCTGGAATTGCTTGGGTGTAATGAAAGCTTTAAAACTAATCCATGGTCCTGGAGCTCAGACTCTTTGGACGTTGGCACAAAAGACTAAAAAGCAATAGTTGTTTTCAGTTAAAGCGAAACCGTAGACTGAAAGAAAAATGAATGGATGTAATTCAAATTTTGATTTCCTGGTATCGATATCAAATAAGTTTTTTTTGTCGTAAACTGAATTTTGAAGGCTAAATAAGTCCTCTGAGTAAATGGTATCATGGCTGAGACTAAGAACTACCATTATGCCTACTTAGAGCCAAACCTGAAGCAAAAACTAAAATAAAAGGGCTGAAAAAAATACAGACATACAGGCAGATAAACAGACACACACACACACACACAAACATCTTGCCTTTTATATATATATATATATATATATATTATTGATTTTCTGCACTATTGTAAGAATTGCAACCTTGAATATCATTTCTTATGTCTTTGTCTATGAGTGTATCAATCGGACCACTCTTTCTATAACCCGATTTTTTTGATTATTGATTTTCGATATTTATTGAGAGTATCTCAACACAAAACCTAGCTAAGAACACTCACAGACACTTATAGTACAACTGTGTAAATTTTCAAGAAAATCGGTTCAGCCGTTTCGGAGTCTATAGGTAATGGACACACACACACACACACACACACACACACAAACAAAGCTCCATTTATAAATAAGTTTAGATATGTGTTAAGATCTCACACAGTCTATCTTGTCTGATGAGAAGATGGATTGTCTCCTCTTAGATCAGGTTTTGACTGGGGGTGAGAAAAAGAGAAGGTCGCAGCCATCTCTTCTCACACTTACATGTTTGACTAGGAGTAAAAAATCCATATAATTTATTCCTGACTGGATCTCATTTATTTCCACTAACATTTGGTAGCAGAGATCAAGATCTATGGCAATGATATGAGTTCCAAACTGTTTGAACCACCGCTTTTAAACCCAGAATTTTATGATTCGTGGAAATGGGAAATTCATTCATGGCAATTCATTCATGTTACTCACAGGACAAGCTCATGCAGCTGTATTAGAAATGGATATAAAACTACTCAATACCAAGGATGGAATGGCCAAACTCATCGGAAAATTGAACAAACTTCTTTTCTATACTAAAACAGAAAAATGTGGAATGCATAAAACAAATTAACCAGATTGTAAAAAAGGCAAAAAAAGAGAAATCTCAAATTCACATTCCAAACTTAGGCAACACTAAGCTTTTGCAAATTATAGCAAACCTGATCAATGGTAGATTGCAAGGTGGATACATAACTTTTTTGGTAGGTGACAATAACCAATACATGGCCATAGGCTAGCAATCCAAATGAATCAAAAGAGTTAATAAAAGCACGCTCGGTGGAGAGACTCTGGCCATGGTTGATCTGACTGAGGCCTGCTTTTATTACAGAAAATTGATACTAGGTTTGTTAAAACTAGAAGACCATCCTACCAATAGAAAAGTAACATACAAAACAGACAATTCTTGTCTGTATGATGCAGTGCATTCCACCACACAAATTCTTGACAAAAGACTCTGAATTGAGATGGCAATCCTCAGAGAAATGGTCGACAGAGGTGAAGTTGCAGAGATTTCATGGATACCCACTGATAAACAAATTGCTGATGCCTTGATAAAAAAGGAGGTTCCTTCTTTCAAAATACTTGCATTTACATTTGAGTCCAAAGAAGCCTCAATCTAATTTCTTATTTTCTTCTTCTATGTGCCCTGTCCCTTCAAGACGTAGGCGATCATGGCTTTCCACATTTCCCTGTCCCTGGTGGCTCTGAGCATGCCTTCTCCTGTTACACCATGCAACCCTCGCTCCGTCATCCACCTGATCCTTCAAATATGTTATCCGTTGCTTTCGCCTGTCTCTTTGATGACTACTATTGCTATGTTGAATGATCTCCCTTTCAGTTTGACCAGGAGAACTCTTTCGAAGAACTGACAGTATCCCAAAACACATTTCTTCATTTCTTTGTCCAGTATTAAGCTGACTCCTTTTTCATTATTTTTGCCTCCTGCATATATTAACCTATGGTTGTCACTGCTGAAATCTCCATTATTTGGCCATCTGGCTTTGTATATTCCCAGAATATTGCTTTTTAGTCTGTTCATTTCCTGCTTGACATTCTGTAGTTGTCCGCCGCTGTTTAACGTCCTGAAGTTCCATGTCCCCAAGGTAATCCTTTCTTTGTTGCGCACAGTTGCAGGGTAACGGTCCAGAGACACCTGTTGCTCATGTTGTTTCTTCTCGGGCAAGGGACATATTTTGGGAAAAACTCTCCCCTTTATGCCATGGTTGCTAACAGTTGCCGGATGATGGTCAGGTGACACCTGTTGCTCATGTCGGTCCTTACCGGGCAAGGAATTGCTCTCTTTGGAAACAACCCCCTTCACGCCGTTAGGTTTAATATGTATTCATTGTATAGCTATGATTTTATGCAGGCTAGATAGATAGTGGAGTGATATCCTGTTGCCTTCTCCACAGTGATTTATTGAGACACCACCTCTAGTTAGCTAGCCGTTGACTCATCAAGAGTTCCTCCACCCTTTGCAGATTAATTTTTTTTTTATCCTACTGGGTTGCTAACATCTCGTATAGGAAAAAAGAAAAGTGGTGTGGAAGAAAGAACAAATATTAAGTACATACTTAGTATAAATTCAAAGAAGCAGTCTTGTAAAAACAAATGTCAATTCCCCTAGTTACTATTAGCTAGCAAAAGAGAAAGCATTACATATCCAGTTAACAGAAGATATTTTCTTTGAAATTTCGTCCTTCCTCAAAGAGGACTTCTGTTTCATTTGGATAATTCCGGCAAATGCTGATTTTGCGATAGCACGTGGTCTAAGGTGGGGAGACAGAGAGACAAATTATGCTATTAACTATTTTACAATACAAAAATCAATTTTCAATTAAACATTAATATATTTATAAACTTAATACAAAAAAAAATTTCAATTATTTTGAAAACAATATTGAAAGCAAAGCATGAAAACCAGTGAAACGAATTTTTACAGACTTATAATTTTGTTTCCCGTTCTCTTTCATTTTCCTTACAGATAGCATTTCAATGCTGCCACCTAAAAACGATGTCCTCAGCACCAGGAAAAAAAAAGAGAAGTGTTAACATCTAACACAGTCTACCTTGCTTGACAGGAAGAAGGATTGTCTCCTCTTAGATCAGCCAGAAGGAGAAAAAGAAAAAAGAGGCAGCCATCACTTCTTATATCCATATAGATTTCTCTAAGAGACTAGTTGCTCATGCGTTTGACTAAAAATAAAGAACCTACATAATTTATTCCTGACTGGATCTTATTTATTTCCACTAACAACATGTACTCAGTATTTTATAAATAATTTCATTCTCTCTCTCTCTCTCTCTCTCTCTCTCTCTATATATATATATATATATATATATATAATATATGTACTCAGTATTTTATGAATACATCCTTATTGATTCTACATGATTATTAAATTTAAGCTTGTGTAGAGTATAGTCCAATAGAAATGAAGAAAAGAGTTCTAGACTGCTACGTGATGTCAGTTCTTCAATACGGCTGTGAATGCTGGACAATATTATCGAAAATGAGAACAAAACTGGAAGCGGCCGAAATGTGGTTCTACGGAAGGATGCTACGGATATCGTGGACTGAGCATACAAGCAACGACGAGGTGTTAGAAAGAATGGCAACAAAAAGGAAATTGATGCTGAGCATCAGGAAGAGACAACTGAAGTTCCTGGGACATGCAATGAGGAAGGAGAGCCTGGAGAACCTGATACTGACTGGACAGATAGAAGGAAGGAGAGACAGAGGAAGGCAGCGGATAACATATTTGCAGGGCCTGATCAGGTGGATGACAGAACGGGGGTTGCCAGGAGCAACAGGAGCAAACATACTAAGAGCCACAAGGGATAGGGAGACGTGGAGAGCCATGATCGCCTACGTCCTGAAGGGACAGGGCACATAGAAGAAGAAGAAGAAGAGTATAGTCAGATTCATGCCTTTTTCAAGGACATTTTTGCAAAAGTGAATACAACTGACTAACCTAAAATTTGAAATCTAATTGCCGATTTCACTTTTTGAGCTAATATCTGTTACACTATTTACATATCAACAGGTATATATTTTCTTCTTTTATGTACCCTGTTCCTTCCTGACTTAGGAGATCATGACCCTCCACATTTTCCTGTTTTTTGTAGCTCTTAATGAATTTTATCTTTTTGTTATTTCTCCCCAACATTGTTCTACCACTCATTTACTCAAGCTCATCAAGTATGTTACAGGCTGCTTTTCTCTGCTCCTCTTTCCCTCAATCTGTCCTGTGAGTATCAGATTTTCTAAGCCCTCCTTCCTCATTATGTGCCCCAGAAATTTCAAATCTCTGCTGTTAAGTATAAGTTTTTTTTTTGTTTCCATTTTCTCTAATACCTCATTGTTGCTTACATTTATGGTCCATGGTATCCTCAGCATCTTTCTGTAGAATCACATTTCTGTTGCTTCAAGTCTCTTCTTCATCTTTGAGGAAATTGTCCAGCATTCACTGTCATACAAAAGGAAAGATATCGTGTAACAGTTCAATATTCTTTTCTTTGTTTTTAATAACATTTCTTATTTGTCTTAGTTTTTGGAATGCATTTTTGGACATTTTCATCTATTTTCAGATCTCTCAGAATTGCCTAGGTGTATAGGATGAATAAATTCAGTGAGAAGGTACATCCTTGTCTTAACTATTTTTTATATTTTCTGAACTCATTTTCTGTTCATAAGCAGGTTGTTTGCTGCTAGTATAGATTCTTGATTATTCTAATATTCTTTTTGAATATGTCAAGGTTGTTGATTAGCTCTAAAGTCCTTTACTTTACCAAGCACCTTGTGTAATCTATAAAAAAAAAGTTACACATGTTTCTGTATTTATTTTCAGAATGTCATCAGCAAAAGTTCTAATGACATTCTGAACATAAATATAATGCATTCCTTGTTCTGGTGTCTTTGATGAATCCACATTGTTCTTGTATTATCTCCAGTCTGATACTGCCGTGTACTCTATTCATTACAATTTGAATGATGATTTTGTTATGTGGCTCATTAAGCTGATTGTTTAATGGAATTTAAATGAATCAAATTCATTTGTGCCTGGTTTCTTAGGCAGTGCTATAAAAATGCTTAGGTCTTCCAGTATGCCACCAATGTTGTAATTTCAGTTTTTATTATTTCTGTAATCTTGTCTCTGCTGAAATCATCTAAGGCTGTCAGCATCTCTATTACTGTTCTGTCTAACCCTGCTGCTTTGTTTCTGTTCAATTTGGCTAGTACAGCTTTCACTTCAGTCAATAATATTTTCTGTCTGTCAGTATTTCTGCATATTGACAGTTGTTCTCTTTCATCGTGGAAGAGTTCTCTGATACATTTGTTCCATTTCTGAAGCATTTTTCTTTCTCTAATATCAGTGCATCGTACTTTGATTTTATGAAACCTGTTAATGAGCATGTCTTTTGTCCTGTTAGTTCTTTTTTTATGCATATCTCCTTTATTTGTGATACTCACTCTTTCTATTTTGCACATTTATTATTGAGCCATTCTTCTTTAGCCTGTCTGCATTTGTTTCTTAGTTCTTTGTGTAGTTTTCTATATTTTCTTCCATGTCTTGGCATTGTTTTCTGTCTCCTTTGCATCATGTCAAGAGTCTCATTTGTGATCCATTCATTTTTCCTTTTACATCCATTTTCCTTTGGGATGATATCGTTTGCCTATGTCAGTAAGGCTTGTCTTAGTCTGTCCCACTTTAGATTTCCATTTTGTTCTTCAGATCTTCTTTACACACTGTTCATATATTTGTCCTTCAGTTTCAAGTCATTCAAGAATCTGTTGTATTACAGTTAGGGTGCTGCATTAGGCTTCTTCAGTTCATATAGTCTTATTCTAAGTTTACATATAAGAGGAAGGTGATCGCTTCTGTTGTCGGCACTTGGATAGGTTTTGCAGATGTACAACTGCATTTCTGGATCTCTTGTTGATAGTTATATTGTTTATTTGGTTTTTAATTTCTCCACCTTGTCTTTTCCATATTCATCTTGGATGTTCTTGGAATCAGGTGTTGGCTATTTTATGGTCATTTGCCATGTACAATTGGACCCATTTTTCTCTGTGTTGAGGGCAGGTTCCTAGTCTGAATTTGCCTAATTTGGCATTTAGGTTACCCATGATAATTATAATTCCTTGTAATTTACACTGAGCCTTAAACGTATCTATTAACAAAGTGTAAATTAGATTCTCCTATTTTCATTTATGTTAAAAGAACAGATGTGTCAGAAATATCCTTATTTCTAAGAATACTGTCTCTCCAGAATGTTCTACTGAACAAACATACATTTAATAAATTACTTAAGCTTTCATTACACATTTACTGGCAAAGTTTTACCTTTCTACCATAAAAAATTGTGCGTCAAAAGTACAGTTTTTTGTTTGGTACCATACACTCCCTTACACATTTTCTTTATTCTTGCAAATTTCTAAAAATAATATTAAACACTATTTATTAGGTTGCTTATTTACAAAAATAACTTTATATTTATAGTGTTAAAATATGCAAACCAACTACACTGTAATGTTTATAATTAACCAATTAATAATGAAATAAATATAAAAACAACTTTTTTATTCATAAATTTATAAAAAATTACTGCATTATAAAAATATATGAACCAATTAAATTGAATTTTTTTTATTTATCATTTTTATAAAATTTGAATTGATTGGCAATTAACTGATGTTTTGCCAATCATCCCATAGAACACAATTTGCCAGCTTTGCCAATAGCTTAAGAGAATCTGCTTTGTGTCCACTCTTCATTTAAGATTTCTTCATCAATCAGCTCTTGACTGGTAATAAACATATTAAATTTTCTAGGCATTTTTTTAAAAATTAGCATCAATTTAAAAATATGTTCAAAATTATGTTTAAAAAACTGTTTAATATTATGTTTTTTAGAAAAGAGTAGAAAGAGAGGCATCAGTAATTGTTGAACATGATTATTAAAAAAATTTAAAAATTAAAACAAAAAGTAATCAGTAATACAAATTAAAGGAAGAAAATGTATAATGTCAGAAAAAATCATGATTATTTAAATTTTTTGTTCTGTATTTCATAGATATTTTTATAAAATTATGAATAAAAAAAACTTGTTTTCATAATTATTTATAAAATAGTAAATAATAAATATTTCATTGTAGTTGGTTCACATGTTTTGAAAATTTTGTACGATTTTATAAATTTTTTACTGACAAAAATTTTTTCCTAGTTATTTATCTATAAAATGCTAAATAATAAATATTGCATTAGTGTTGGTTTATTTTGATAATTTTAAAAATTTTTATGAATTTTTTTTATAAAAAGGTTACTTTTCAAATTTATTTCTTTATTTAACAGTAAATAATATATCTTTATGAAATAATAAATAATAAATATTGCATTAACATATATATTAGTATATCGGTTAACATATTTTAATAGTTTTGTAAATAAATATTGCGTGTTGAGTTTGGGTAGTACACGGTAATAGCAGGTTCAAGAAAAAAACTGTCTTTTTAAAACTGTTTTTTTTTTTTGCGAGCTCAGTGGTTAAACTTTGCCCATTTCTTTTCCATTCATACAGTTATGAATTCAGTATTGGTTGCTGAAGAAAGGCAGTATATACTGAGATATATATATTGTAAATTACAATATTTAACATACACTGTATTTAAGTCCAAAAAAATTGAAAATAAATAAAATTTAGCAATGTTTATAATAACAAGTGATTTATCTTTGTCTACTGTTCAAGGTTAAATATAGTCTTCTTTACAAAGTTAAAGAATGTTTATGTCAATAAATTTCTCTTGTTGTATTTAAACAGAAAATAATGTAACATGTAGCTATAAACATTTGGGTTACAATTTCAGCAACAGTTTGTTAATGTATTGAAATGTAAAGTGCATGATGTTGACATATGTGTGTAAATTTGTATGCCCTGCCAAAAAAAAAAGTGTTTTTTATCTATTTATGTGTCTGTTTACATAGGTTTTTGAAAAAGCTCCAGAGAAGAGTTCAGAAATAGATCTTCAGTATTACATTTGATCGAACAGAAAATATATTGATTGTTTTACCATCAAATTTCACCTAATGAAGGCACTTTCTGGATTTTTGTTGTTTAATAAAAATCATATCTTCATTTCTTCTTAAACCTTTTGCAAAAAAATGGTTGTTTCAATTTTAACCACCTTCATTGACCTGAAGACACAAATGCTGATCATTATTCTGGGCCTAAAACCACAGTGATTCTTATCTATTAATAAGACTTTTTTTTCATTCATTTTACTCTAGGTAAGGTGATAATGCCATTAGGATGCTAGGGGTTACTGGGAGTGAAAGAGAATGAGAAGAACTTTAGAAAGGACAATAAAAGAACAGGATTCAGGAATCCATAAAATGGTGATTGGCATTACATTCAAATATTTGAAGATTTTAGGCAGCAAGGAAGCAAGAAACAGGAAGAGAGTTTCACAGTGAGAAGTGGAAGAAAAGAAACTTAGATTAGCAAAAAAGTTTATAATTTTTAGTCACAAGCTTTTGTAAATGATAACTAAATACAAATTTGTTTAAAAATTCCATTTGCAGTCTGGATTTTACTAAAATTTTTTAACGTCTTTTCTTTTGTTTTATTAGATTCTTTGGAAAATAATTACTTATTTCACTGTTATGAATTATGAGTCAACCAACCAAACCAGAACCAAGGGTGAATGGTATAAAACTGTCTCAAATTAATTTACTCATATCATCTCTTCTGTCTGAGTTGTTCATTGTGCTTCTCAGAATTTAATCCCATTAAAATAAATTAAAATGTAACATATTACTCACTGTATAAATTCTGAAAGAGTATTTAAAAATATTTGAGCAGTGTATACTGATACAGTGAAAGCTTTTACTTGTTGCCTGTGGTTTAAAAATAGCAATTGTGACATATCTAACAAGCCTCACTCTGAATGACAAACTTTGGAAAGGGACTATTGAATTGTATCCACCAAATATTTGGTGCAAAAACAATTTTCATATTAGACTCTGTTCAGAAACATCAAAAGCAAAGTGGAAAAACTTGTAAAGCTAACTTAACACAACATTCTACTATCTGCTGCAGTCTTTTAACAAGGAATGCCAATCTTTCATTTTTTGCATTGCATTGTCAAAATTGATGAAAAATTGGTTCGGCAACATCAACAGAAAATGAAAAAGACAGTGATTATCTCAAAAAGAGAAACAAGTATCGATACCAAAACTTGTACTCCATCCACAGAAGTCCTTGTTTTGTGTCTGGTGGAATATGAAAAGTGTTATACATTATGAGCTGGTGAAATATGGAAAGACTATCACTACAGGCATATATTGCCAACAAATGAATAAGGTAAAAAAGCATTACATTAAAAATGTCCAACTTTACTAAACAGAATTATTATTCTGTTATTCAAGCAAACCCAAGAAAAAATAAGATTGTTAGAATGGGAAATTCTTCCCTATCCTTCATACTCACTGGATTTTTATTTGTTTCAATCACTAGAATATTTCATAAATGGCGGAACATTTAGAAAGAGAAATCAGAAACAATCATGCAAACATCCAGATGTCTTTAAACGGAATGAAACATTTGCTTTCCCAACAGGTCTTCATTGAAAATGAAGGTGATTACATTTTTGATAAATACTAATTATGTAACCTTCCACTTTAATTTTTTTTTCAATCAAATTCAGCCAAATCAAGGCATTGCATTTCCATTTTTAAAGATTAAAATAAAGCATGGAACTGAAAGGGAGCCAACTTAACTATACAACAATGAAACCTCATCACAAGTCTAGTCCTGTGCTTAAATTCATAAAGTCTAGGTACATTTGTGAAGTATTTGCTCAAATAATTACCATGAATTTATTTATAGAAAAGGCACAAAGAGGCACTAAAGCCAAGACTAAAATCCAGTTTAGGACCAATAACATTCCTGATTCTTTTTGGATTTTATCAAGAGCCTTTAGATATATAGCAAGATCACCAGACCATATGTAGCAACAATATTCTAAACATGGATGAATGGTAGGCTTATAGATATGTAAGATAGTTTCTGGAGATAAAATTGTGTAGTCACAGTGAACCAATTTTCTTAGCAGCTGACCTCACAATGGATTCAATATAGTCTTTCCACTTCATGTCAGCCGAGAATGATAGCTTGAGAAGGTGCAACGAGTGACTCATGGATGCTAGTATCAACAATACTGATGGGAGACAAGGAGTCTCTCAGATGATTAATTGAGAGTAGTTTAGTTATAGATGTGTTAAAATGAACATGCCATCCTTTGCCCCGGTTAACAACAGACTGAATATTGTTTTTGACATCAGTCACCAATTTGACCATATCAAGCTGAACAGTCCTACTATTGAGATGGGAATAAATGGTTGTATCATCTGCATAGATATCAAATCTAGAGCTGATATATATATATATGTATGCAAAAAAATAATAAATATACAATGGTCTTTATGATAATAGAGGGGATAGATATATATTCTTCACTACTCAACAACATAATTATTGCAAAAAAAAAAATATGGCACTGTGAAAGAGCAAACATACTTTCATAACTGGAAGTAAAGTTTAATAATTGGTAGTAAAGAGAATGAACTGCCTCGCTATTATCTCTCTCCATGAGTGTGACAGAAGAGAAATCTATCTATCTATCTATCTATCTATGTCTCTCTCTCTCTCTCTCTCTCTCTCTCTCTGTCTATACACACACAAATAAAGTACACATCAGCCTTTATTATAGTACAGGGGATTTTCTTTGTGGTGAACTTACCTGCTGATTAGTGTTGCTGTTGCTGCTACCTTTTATGCTCGACTGCTGCTGTTGAGAATTATCTTAGTGGATTAAATCATTGGTTTATGAATTTGAGGATATAGTGAGTGTGAGTTCAATCCCTGTGCCAGGCATTGTGTACCTGAATTCAGTGAGAACAAGTTGAGCAGTGACTAAAAATAAGGACTAGACTAGAACTGGACAGTCAAACAAGAACAGTCTACTCCTGTAAATTAAATAAAGGGTTCAGTTCAAAGCTTCTTATAGTTTATCCAGAGTGAAACACATGATGAAGGCTGGAGGGCATAATAGTCGAAATGTTGTGATGACAACAAAATAAATGAGGAGAATATTTCAAATATAAATAATATGAATAATGATAACTCCCTATCCCAGAAATTTAAACCGAAACTTAACTCTATATAATTTGCAGGAACACAAATTCCTCAGTTTTCATTTTCTTTCTAATTTTCGGGCTTCAAAAGATGGAAGTCTTTAGCAATATAGTTCACTTCTTTTACTTATCATGAATCTTATAACATTTTATTCTATTACTTTCTATTTGCATTTATATATAGAGAGAGAGACAGAAAGAGAGAGAGAGAGAGAGTGATAGATAGATAGATAGATAGATAGATAGATAGATAGATAGATAGAATCAAAAAATTCAGATGATGTGAACAAATACCAAAATATTAATAACATGTCACTGAACTTACTTTTTTTCGTAATCAAATTATCTTCCAATAGTTTCTTCTTCTTCTTGCTGTCTTTTCAATAGGTGAGTGATCATGACTCTCCACAATTTCTTGTCCTTTGTAGATCTTGGTAAATTTTGTCTTTTTGCTTAATCTCCTAATCTCTGTTCTGTCAACCATTTACACACGTCATTAGGTAGGTTATGCATTTCATTTCTCTGTCCTTCTGCTTCTCTTATCTTCAATATACCCTGTGAGTGTCAAATTTTTAAGCCTTCTTTCCTCATTATTTGCCCAAGCAATTTTAACTGTCTCTTTCTGATGTTACATATAAGTGTCCTTTTTGTTTTCTGCGTATACCTAAATGCCACCATTGCTCACATATTCAGTTCATGATATCCTCAATATCCTTCTGTAGAAGCACATTTCTGTCACCTTAATTTTCTTTTTCACCTGTAAGGAGACTGTCCAGCATACACTGTGATATAAGAGGGCTGATATTACCTAACAGTTCACTTGAATTAAAATTCCATTTTTTAACAGGACTAGTGGAAGTTGCATAGTATATATTAACATTTTGATAAATACTGTAATTTTAAGCATTTTTTTAATCGATTAAGTGTTCAGTATTGATTACACAGTAAATTGCTTTTATTTTTATCACGTGATACTTATCTTAACATTACACTTAGAATAATTTCCATTTCCTTTTTGGGTGGGTCCATATGTACAATGAAGGGAGGTAACTTATGTTTCTGTCTGGGTATTTGAGTAAAACTCACTTTTTGTTTTATACAATTATTCAACTGTTTTCTTATCTCAGCTGATTGGACAAACATATTGTGGTAGTGAGGAACTGTAGGACCCTATTTTTAGTTAATCTTTTCGTCTCTAGCATAAACAATTCATTGTGGTACAATAGCAGCTTGTGAATGGTTTTTCTTTGAGATAAAAAAAATACACACTAGTTATTTTCTGCCTTCTGGCTATCTACTTCTGCAATTCATTTAAATGAAGGAAACTTGTTTTGGAATGAATTTTCAGTGGTTGACATTACTTCATCTTACTTTATTTTTCTATCCTTATGCCATTATAAAATAGAAATACAGATATTAAAAGCTTGACTCATTTGCAAGACAGGAAGTTCTGATATTCATGTTTCTTTCTTTGTTTCTTGTAATTTTACAGTAATATAACTCATATGTAAACATTGTCAAATACAAGTTGGAGGAAAAAATATTCATTGTAAAAATAGGAAAAATCTCCAAGAATAACACCAGGTTGTTTTCTTTTCTTTCTGAGTTTTTCAATTTTTATTTTTCTGTTTCGCTTTTTCTGAGGTTTCCTTTTAACTTTGACCAATCAAAACAAATGTTTATTCTTTTTTATTTACATGGTATTCAATTCCATTGTACACAACTTCTGTCTGACAATGTATGAAAAGGAATAGTCTAAAAGAAAAGGTATATTTTAATTCACTGGTACACTCCCTCTCCCCACCTCCTTAGTTCTAATAGATTCTTCTTTTAAGTGTAAGGTTGCAACCTCATGACAGTAATAGCTGTTACTGCTCTGCTTTTCATAGCAAGTAGGTTTTTACAGAGTAGAGTTGCTAGCTGCAATTTTAAATTCAGAGTTGGCTATTTATTAGACTGGTTATTGATCAAGGATAAAAAGAATATTTGTGTGAAAGTAAGTTCACTGAATGCAGATAGAATTTGAATGTGACATGCTGATTCCACATTTTGTATAGATTCACAAACATGTAGCATAGCTGTGGCTCTATTGACCACTGATGGAGTAAGAGGAGAGAATCTTTCAGTGAATTAAAATTTAAACACAAGAGATAAGCACTTAATAATTTAAGCAGTTAATAATTAATTAAAATTTATTCAACAGTCATAGGCTTGTAAAATATACAATGAAATACTGAATAGTCTGATTGAATACCTACTTGTAGTTTTCTATGTTTGATTATCTGACGATAAAAAGTAGGCTATTCATACTGTTCTTCTTCGTTTATATGCTGTGTCTCTTAAGGACATGTGTAATCATGGCTCACCATAACCTCCTATCCTTTGTAGCTCTAAACAAAATTTGTCCTCTTACTATTCTTTACCGTTCATGCTTTGCCATCCATTTACACAAGCTCATTAAGTAGGTTACTCAGTGTTTCCTTTTACCCCCAATATATCCTGTCAAATTCTCGAAGCCTTTTTCCTCATTTATGCACCTCAGATATTTCATCTGGTCTTTTCTAATCTGAAGCAATGATGTCTTTTTTGTTCCCATTTTCTTTTAACTCTTTCACATTGCTTACATGCTCCATCCATGGCATTCTCTGTATTATTCCGGAGAACCACATATCTGTTGCCTTAAGTCTCCTTTTCATCTGTGAGGAAATTGACCCACATTAACTGTCATATGAGAGGATTGGTATTACATATCAGTTCAGCTCCTCTATCCATGTTGGTAATATACTTAAAAGAAAGAAAAAAACAAGTGTTAAAAATGAGGCTGAATACCTCTTGTATGTTGAGGAAAAAGATGTGCGAGTCGTAATCAAGAACAGAACATTTTGAAGAGAAGTAATGCTAATGTCTGTCAAAGATGTTTATCTTTTTTGATTGGTATCCTGTCATTGTGTCTAAAAAGTCACATTTTTAAACATTTTATTCATTTCTTCAATAAAAAATCTCAACAAGAGGTCAGCTATTACACGTATTGTCTTTTTTATTATAATCTGTATCATTTCCTTTTAACTTGGGTTATAAAACAGAAAATATTTCAAGAGGGAACATTTGAATATGTGTTTCCATGAAAACAATTTGACCTCTTTCATTATTCTGAAAGTAAGCCATTTCAGTATCTCTTGTCATGAAAAACAGTACTTGCTTCATATAGCAAAAAAAGAAAACACACAGAGAAATAGACAAATATATTGAAATTTTGCATATGATAATGGGCATTATTTATTTGTTTGATTTTACTCATCAAATTTCAGATTTTGTAAATTTTTTTTTTTTCAAGTATGTTTCTCTGTATAAACAGATTTATGGCCACATCATAATAAAACATGGGTTTTTGTACCATCACCAACTTTAAGCAACATTGAGCCTGGTCAGTACCTAGTTGGGTAACTTCTTGGAAATACCAGACACTATAAGCTTGGATATGCAATTAGTGTAATGGGTAATGACTTGGAATTGTTAAATAGAGCACCAAATTCCAGTTCCAGCTGGCTTCATTATATTTACTTATGTGAAAATAACCTTGGGAAAGGTATGAATTTAACTCTTATTCCCCTCAGCTATGGATTAATTAGTAAGACTGAATCAATGAATTCGTGTAAATAAATTTTTACTAATGAAGAAAATTTCTTTTATTCATAATTTTGTTTATTCAGTTGAATATTCATTTGAAATAACTAGCCTAACAAAGCACATTTTAGACATATTTTTGGATACTTGATGATGGCCTAAGACTACTTGGCTGAAATGTTATATATACAATAATCAAGACAAGAACAATAGTTTGAATAATTTAAAGTATATTGACAATTACTGATCTTACAAATGAAATAAGAAATTATCAAAAATCAGTACCAAACTTTCATTGATACTGACATTGAATATAAAGACTCCAAAAATACACCATTGATATCCTTCAAATGATGGGATAGGAGATAACACATCACTCAATAAGTCCCCAGCCTGACATATAGATGGTGCCACTAATAAAACAAATCCATATGATTTTTATGAAATACAAACCTTCAAATGGAATGTGACAAAATTTGAACCCAATTGAATTATTAGCTTATTAGTTTACTAATTACAATTATTTAAGTGAAGCTACTGTTGCAAAAAAATTTAAAACAATGGAAAAATCTGAATTTTGTGTGTTGATAAAGCATTGCTTTCTGATGGGAAAAATACTGTTCAAGCAAAGCATGGCTTGATAAGTGGTATTCAGACTCTGCTCCATTAGAAACAATGGTTAAGTGATGGTATGTTGACTTTAGATGCGGTTGTACAAACACAAATGATGCAGAATGCTCAGGTCACCCAAAATCGGCAGTTGTTTTGGAAAACATTAAAAAAATCCACAAACTCATTTTGATTGTAAATTGAAGATGCATGAGATAGCAGAAGAGTTGAATATATCAGAAGGCAGTGTATTCACCATTTTGCATGAACATTTGTCAATGAGAAAGCTCTGTTCAAAGTGGGTACTGTGTTTGTTCACAGTCAATCAAAAACAACAACACATCGATGATTCAGAGCATTGTTTGCAACTGTTTCAACTCAACAAGAAGGAGTTTTTGCATAAATATGTGACAATAGATGAAACATGGATCTCCATATTTTGGGATGCGCAAGTTATTTTGTTCATTGATTACCTTAAGAAAGGAAGAACCATCAATAGGGAATATTATATAGCATTATTGATTTGTCTGAAGGAAGAAATCGCCAAAAAAATGGCCACAAATGAAGAAGAGAAAGTGATCTTTTACCAAGGCAATGTACAGTGTCACAAGTCAATTGCAATGATAGCAAAACTACATGAATTGGCTCCAATGAATAAGTGATATTGGAAACTGAGGCATATTTTGAAGCCAAAGACAGATCATTCTACAAAAAAGGCATTGAATTGTTAGAGAAGTGTTGGAATCAGTGTATCACTCTAAAAGGAGACTATGTTCATGAATAAAGTTGAATTTTGCCTAAAAGTTGTTGTTTTATTAGTTAAGCTTGGGATATATTGAGTGATGTGTTAGAATAGGTGGGATTTATGTTCTGACATCACAATATGTAGAATAAACCAACACCACTATGTTCAATGATCAGGACTTATTTGCTGACATCATGTTATGTTGGATAAACCAACACCACTTAGAAGTCCTTTTAGATGGGCAGTGCTAATGAACTGATATTATTTTACAGAAAATAAACCAGCACCACCTAGACAGAAGGCCTGTTCGATGGTCAGGGCTTATGTGCTGATATCACGATATTTACGATAAACCAACACCACCAAGATAGAAGACCTGTTCAATGATTAGGGCTTATTTGCTGTAGGATAAACTAGGTGAAATACTTTCATTAGTTGTTTACTGTTTGAGTGTTCTTGTTATTTATTTTGTAAATATTGTTTAAGTTTTTTTAATTTTTTTACAAAGAAAATACTATATGGTTGTTCTGTCTCAAAATTTCAAATTGAATCATAAAAATGGACCAAAAATGAATGTATTTTCTTTTTTAGAAGATAAGGATTTATCAGATTCATAGATACGTCTTATCAAAAAGGAAAATTTTGTACCAAGCAAAAATAGTAAAGTGAGTATTTTTTTTATATTATTTGTAAAAAGCATTAAAACTTAATGATTAAATTAATTTCATATATTCCAATTCACAATACATTGAAACAGGTGACTCCACTTGTAAAAGACTTATTGATTTCTGTAGATAAAATTAAACTCATCATTTTTAATACATTTTCTAATGGGAATTTTTATAATAATTTCTAATAAACATTTAAAAACAAATGCTTAACCTTTTTTATTTGTAAAAATTATCCAAACCTCGAAGTGTGATTGCTGTATTGCATTTGGCAATGCCTTTCTTTTGATTAATGCAAGATGAGTCATTTAGATATTTTTATGCAGTTAATTTATATTTGAGCAGCTGAAGTTCATGACACAGAGTAAGTTTGATTATTCAGCAGAAAGTTTTTCTTCCATGTTGTATAATTGTTCCCCTAGAGGTTATAGGCTGTTAAGAGATACCAAAGATTTAGTTTTATCAAGTTATTCAGCCATCAGAAGACTATCCTTATCAACCTATATAAAAATTTATAGTTGAGCAACATAATTTTTTTATGTATATTAGAAAAAAGTTTAAATTACAAGAGAAAAATCAGGCATTACAGTATCTTTACTTGTTGAAGAAACACACCTAAAAACCTTATTTTGATTATAAAGGTGATTATGTTTTGGGCTTAGCCAACAACAGCAATGCAACTGCAACATGTGCTTTTGCAGTGTATTCTTGCAATACAAGGATGTTGAGTACATTATACCAACTAAATGTCTTAAAGGTGAGAATTTATTTGACATAGTTAAACATGCAATCACTCAGTTAAGTGCAATATGTGAAACACGCTTGGGCGATCATGTCTCGAAAGAGACATGACTGACTGGGCAGATTATCCCACAGTAGGTTGCCATTGCTTTCTGCGGGAGACTGGTTGCCTGCCAAGGCTATAGAACCCAATCAGTCCTGTTATTTAACCCATAACTGGAAGGAAGAGACGGATTAATACCTTTCCAAAGAGTATTTACATGTAAGTGAATGCAATAAATTCAACTGGAATTCGAACTCGGCTCTCCGATTTCTCGTTCCGAGCTGATCGTTGTAGTCCAGTGGCTATCAGCTCGGAACGAGAACTCGGGGAGTCGAGTTCAAATTCCAGTTGAATTCATTGCATTCACTTACATGCAAATACCCTTGGGAAAGGTATTAATCCGTCTCTTCCTTCCAGTTATGGGTTAAATAGCAGGACAGATTGGGTTCTATAGCCTTGATCGGCAACCAGTCTACTGCAGAAAGCAATGGCAACCTACTACAGGATAATCTTCTGCCCAGTCAGTCATGTCTCTTTCGAGACATGATCGCCCAAGCGTGTATCACGTATGGCACTTAACTGACTGAAACATGCAATAATTAGTCTAAAAGATATCGGCTTTAAAGTAATATGTCATTACAGAAAATAATGCAATAAATATGAAGACTATATCTATCAAAACTTTTCAAATCCAGTTATGAAAGCTAATCCTTTATCCTTCATATTTGATTCAGTTTATATACTAAAATGCATTAGAAACAACTGGCTTGGTCAAAAAGATGTAAAAAGATGTAAAAAAGATGTAAAAAAAGATGTAAAAGCATGATGTTCCCAAAATTTTGTCGTAAGAAACAGAAACAGAAATATTTGCATAACTTTGCAGAATACATAAACAGATTTTATACTTGGTGGATGATACTGAATGTAAGAACACTGTATAATGGTTGGCAGCTTAACAATAAATATGCTAATCCACTGAAAGTAAATGATGACAATTATCTATTTCTTATTGTATTCTGCAACTGGTTAGAATCTTAGAATAGCATTCCTGGAAATAATGGGAAGCTAACAAATGAAACCATCACAGCTTTGCATCGTACTACTTATGCAATTCTAAAACTGACCAACTATTGCACAAAAGAATTGAAAATGATATATTGCCTGGTAAATTTTAAACATATCACCTTGAGGATAGATTTGGCCAGTACCTGAAACTTGGTAGAGATCGATAAAATATCTCTATACATCAAGTGTTTGAGTGTGGAATAAAGATCCGAATAATGTCAGTTTTAAAATTGAGTCTGCCTGCCGCTTAATAAATACAAGTATTGATTTGAGGAATTTAAAAAATAATTGTGATGAATGGCAGGGGAGCAACATTTAACATTTGATGTAACAGATGAGGATGTTAATGAATGTGGAGAAGTTGTTCCTGTGACATAGCCGGTTATTACTCTTATGCAGTTTTTAAGAAAAGGAAATGCAACAATTTCAAGGATTTAATATCTGGAAGGGATAATGAGGACAAAATACATTAAATAAATAATCATTTTCAAAAGATTAATGAAGGTTCTCTGCTATATTCTAATGATACTACTACAAATTTTGTTCTCTCACCTCACTTAAAAGTCACCATGTTGGTATTGTGCCATGTGATTCAGTTACGTCCTCACTGAGAGCTTCTGATTCAGAGTCCCTACAGCCTCAGAACTAGTTCTAGATTGATCCAGATGTGGATGGTTGATCAATGATGCCTCAGAAATGAAGCCATCTGCAATCTGATTCAGAAGCATTGTCTTCAGAATCAAAGAAACCTGCATGCAGGTAAAGTAACATGTATATCAACTCTGTCCTGAGCTGGTGAATTGAGCCCAGTATGACTCCAGGCACAGAAAACCTGAAACTGTCCAAAGTAGTGAGTTAACGAGAGTCTCCAACAGGGCCTGTAGACAGTCCAGGAAATAGAACAAATTCCTCCCTGACATGTAAAAGGAAATGTGGTAGGTAACCACATAGTTATCTCCCTTGTTTTACACTATCTCCCTTGACTAAAGAACTCTTTAGTTTAAAACTTAAACCTCATCACTTCAAGTGGAACATTGACAAAAGTGTCGTTGATGCTTCTGTAACTTTTCTTTTTTATAGATAAGGGTGTTGACCCTGTTTCTCAGGGTAAGGTAAACTGGTTACCAGCCAAGTCTATAGAATTCAATCTGTCCTACTATTAACCTATAGCTGGAGGGAGAGAAGATGGATTAATATGTTTTCCAAGGGTATTTGTGCATAAGTGAATGCAACAAATTCAACTGGAATTCAAACTCTGCTCTCTGATTTCTCATTCCAAGCTGATATCCACTACACCACAGTGCATATCGATTCTTTTAGTCTAAGCCATTATAAATATTATTTATGGATATTTTCTAAGTGCAGCTTAAATGTGGCACAAGGCCAACATATGGAAAACCCAGTGAGGATCAAACTCATGACTCAGTTGTAATTGTTTTAACAATACAAGCTTGTTAACCCTTACATCCTGTCAGGGTTCTGCTATAAATAGTATCTATGTTTGTACTAAACTCTTCAAAGTTAAATAAAGCTTCTTAAGCACTATTTTTCACTCTGTTCTGTCTTATTACAATAGAATTTGGTTAATGATATGTTGCTGTCAAATAAACAAGAACTGACATCACAGAGACAAAGGGAAAAGGAAAATATAATACAATAATCAACAAATATACCATATCATAGCTTACACCTGATGATAAGCAGATATTATTTGCCTGAAACTTCCATAATAGTGTCTATCATGATCAAGATAAGAACAGCAGTTTGAATAAGTTAAGTATATTTCAAACTAAGTTTTACTTTTCTATCCGCATATATGGCTGTATTTACAGACTATGAAAAGCATGTCTGATGCTAGGATGGCTTCTTTATTTAATGGTAAACATCATATAATCAGGCATAATAAATTAGCAGAGCACTGGCACCGAATTTAGAAAAGGTTTGAGTATTGATAAATTTAATCTATTTAATTGTTAATCAAATAAATTAAAAGTAGATTTATTTTAGATTTCTAGCATACCTAATGAGGAAAGATAGCTTGGAGAAAATCAACACTCACTGGGCATATTAAAGTCAAGAGAGACAGAAAGAAAGAATGAGTAATCTACCTAATGAGTTTGATTAAATGGATGGCAAGACATGGACTGAGGGAGATATGAAGGGGACAAATATTATTTGGAGCTATGTAGGAAAGATAATTGTGGAGAACCATCTTAATTTGATTTACTACTCATTACTGTACTGGTGACAGAAATATGATACTGATTTCTGAAGGCATATTGAAATAGTGGAAGACGACTTCCAAAAGTTAAGCAAAGTATTTAATAAATAGGAAAAATTAATTAGAAACAAAAAAAGAGAGATGAACAGTTGTAATAATTGTATTATATAGCAGCAAATCGTGTTGAATACACTGGTTCCCATCCGATCACCGAAGATAAGCAACATCGAGCCTGGTCAGTACTTAAATGGGTAACCATTTGGGAATATCAGGTACTGTAAACGTAAGGACCAAGAATGGTTCAACGGTCATCCAGGTTTGGGGGTTGGGTGCAGGGCTAACAACCCTGTCCCATAAAAGCAGTTTGTTACAGAAACAGCAACAAAAAATTGCTGCCCTATGCACCATCTGGGTGTGATGGATAAATGATGATGATAGCAGCAAATGCTGGTTAATTCATTCACAGATGAAAAGGAGACGAGGCATCTGAAATATGATTCTACAGAAGGATGCTGTGAATACTATGGATGTAACATGTATGCAATGAGGAAGTTTTACATTATGCATTTTAAAGTATACATAAAAGCATAAAGATAAAATACAGTCAACATTAACCTTTTGCTGATGTTTGAGGATTGTATAATTTAGTAATTGTTGCTATAAAACTGATTGTTCAGTTTTAAATGATGCCATACAAGCTTCTTTATCTTTTAATGAATTGACCATAAGAGAAACAAGAAAAAAAAATTTAGAACATGTAGGAAAAATATTATTTTATCATCAACTGAATCTTGCATAAATATCTAAGCATTTACTTAAACAAGATTTTGAAATATCAACACAATTTATTTGCTTTGTAAAATTGACAGAAAATGAAAATTGGGTTGAAGAAAGTGAAAGTTTTATTTGTCAGATAAGTTCTTTTCAGAAAGAAGCAAATAAATCACTTTGAAAAGTACATCTACTTCAAAGAAGTTCATATCAGTGTAAACTTTTGTGTGTCTTCTGTCGAAAGTGCTAACAAAGACAATCACTGCCATTCATCATGTGAGACAAATAGAAACAGCTATCCATTGTTTTGTCACATTCTTATTTGTTATGTGAAACCCAAAATAGAGCTGGATGGCAAACATTTTTCAAATCATTTTTTTGAATACTATGCTAATGGCAAGTGTTACTGTTTTGTTGGTTGAGGATCTTTTTTTTTTTACAATTTTTTACACAAGTAATGTGATTGCTTCTACAAAATATTACCAGAGAGAGAACACATGGCCAACTGGATAAAAGCATTGGTTAGATCCATAGTAATGAGTTCAATATCTGGCTGCTATCCTTACGAACACATGACCCAGTGGATAAAAGCATTGGTTAGATCCATAGTAATGAGTTCAATATCTGGCTGCTATCCTTACGAACACATGACCCAGTGGATAAAAGTGTTGGTTAGATCCATAGTAATGAGTTCAATACCTGGCTGCTATCCTTACGAACACATGACCCAGTGGATAAAAGTGTTGGTTAGATCCATAGTAATGAGTTCAATACCTGGCTGCTATCCTTATGAACACATGACCCAGTGGATAAAAGTGTTTGTTAGACCAGAGACTTGACCCAAAGAGTTGGGAGTTCAATACCTGCCTACATCAGTGGTAAACAAATAACTTAGAGAGTTGAGGGAGATAACTAAAACATCCAAAAGTAGCATGGCTCATGGAATGAGAACAATATACCCAAGTGATTGAAATAAAGGGTTCAGTTCAAAATTCCAATCACCTGAAGAAGGCCAGAGTGTACAATTACTGAAACATCATAAGTATGGCAATAAAGATGAGAACAACAGTCCAAACAATGTAAATAAGGAAAGGAATCATATTGTTCTTGAGAAAACATTTCTCAATGCAACTTTTAGAACTTGTATAAATTTCCAAATAATGTTAACTATGTTCACATCTGGTAATAAGCTCTGGAAAGACAAAATTTCAAAGTTATTTTATATAAGCCAGGTTTTGTTAGATTTAACAAAATGCAAAGAGAATTTACTCACTTGAAGACAAATATTCTTTCAGAATGGAGACTTGTATCATTGGAGAACCAACCTATCAAGCAATAGAGCTTGTTAGTTTGCAGTTTTTAAAGTGATTACTGATCAACTATGAAACCTGCTTAGTTGAGTAATTATCTTATTCTAAAAAAAACCTCCCTTAATACCATGACTCTTAATAGCATGAAATCAGGGTGATATTTTTAAACATATTTCAAAGATAGTTTTTCAGGAATATTGTTCATCAATTTAAATTTGGTAAAGTCAGCTCAGAATGACAAATTGGAGGGCTGAGTTCAAATTCCAGTTGACTTTGTTGCACTCACTTATGTGCAAATACCTTTGAGAAAAGTATTAATTCATCTCTTCTCTCTCTAGCTATGGATTGAATAGCAGGACAGATTGGGTGTTATAACCATGGTTAGCAACCAGTCAACCACAAAAAGAAATGGCAACTTACTGTGGAAAAATCATCTGCCTAGTCAGTCATTGAACCAAAGAGACATGATCGCACAAATGTGTATCATATAATGGCACTTAACTGACTGAAGGTCAGATTTAGGTCTGTTGCTGGCAGCATTTCACCCAATACAAACATTGACTGGTTAGTGTCTGAATCAGCCTGCACACTAGTTTTTTGGCTGGTTGCATGTCACCCCACAGGAAAAAAAAAAACAAGACCTGTCAGAGGGTGGAGGAGCTTCTTATATGAACCAACAGCCAACATATATATGAGGCTAGATTGGGGTCTCAAGCCTTGAATGGCAAATTTCCTAGATATGTTACCTTAATAAAAACACTTGATGTACTTGGACTACTGTGAATGTCTAAGTTGGACATCAGAAAGAGAATCCAGCCTTGTAAAACCTAGCCTCAAATCATTATGACAGATCCCTTGACAGGCAGGTCTTACCTTGCTTTGTGCATGATTAATCCTGTTCCTGCCTCAACAAAAGTATACAGCTATGTATGGTCATCACTAAACAGCATTTGGGTATAACTATAACTGTAATTTGAAATGAACAAATTAATATTGGCCATCAACTTTCAATAATGCAGCCAAAGTATATGAAAATAATAATTAGTCTTGATGGACAATGCTTAGAAGGTTTTCAAAGTAGAAGCAATGTTAAAAGAATCCTCTTGCACTACAAATATTAAGGACATATACTCTGTGTACCATGGGCGTGTGGCCAAGTGGTTAGAACATTTGTTTTCTGACCATGAAACCTAAATCTCACCATGGTCAGTTTGTCAAGACGCTGATCTCTTGATGTTATCAGTCTCGAGGAGGCAATCTCAGCATGGGGAACCATTGAAAAGTCCCTGAAAACCATACCATGTGTTGACTCAAACCTTGTAAGTGAAATTAAGTAGATGAGACCCTTTGAGAGATGTCAATGGTTGTCCTAGCACAAAATCCTAAGTCATCATGACTGAGAGTTTCAGGATCCTTGCCTTGTTCAGACTGTTGTTCATATTAGATAACATGCTTTCTCATAGAAACTCTTAACTAAGATCTGCTCAGTATAGTTTGTTTATTGTGGGTGTTCAACAAACACAAAATGTGCCTGAGCAGGCGTCTGCAACGGGGATTAGCTAACCACACCAGTAGATAGGCATCCTTGGATACAAGTAGCCAGCCATGCCATGGACCAAACATGTGAGCAACAACAAGGATTTGGAAAGTATGGGAAGGAAAAGAAAGCTTATACTTAACATCAGAAAGAGACAGCTGAAGTTTCTAGGACACATAATGAGGCAGGAGGGCTTGGAGAATAGAGGGAAGAAGAGACAGGTGAAAGCAATGCCTGACATACTTGATGAGCTTGAGTAAGTGGATAGCAGAGCAGGGTTTGGGAGAAAAGGTATTAAAAGCTATAAGGGTTACAGGGAGGATGTGGAGGGCAATGATCAACTATGTTCTGAAGGGACATGGCACATAGAAAAAGAAAGAATTTTCTGTGATCTTAATCTTTATGAGTTTTGCATTTTATATTTGCATGGGATTATAATCAGTGCAAATGATAAAGTTATAATTGTACAGTTTGATTTTTTAAGTAGAAAGTATTTATGTTACTATAAGTCTACCAAGAGAAAATAATGTTTTAGCCAGAAGAGTACCATAAATGCTACTAATTTCAGCAGGGAAAGGTGGTGTTTCAATATTTAATTTCACCATATTCACTATAGAGTCATTTTGCTCCTGAACAATTTTATGTTAACAGGCCTTACAGACTTTATGTATTGATATGATTTCAAGAAAAATAGCTTTTCATCTCTGGAATTGGTGGAAGTTGTTTAATTCCAGACCTTTAGAATAAGTTTTGATGCATCTCAGATGTTGCTTAATTAGAGTTGTTCATTTAAAAATTTATTATTATTTTTATCTTAATTTTATTATAAACAAAATGAAAAGAGAGACTACAAAATAAGAATGTAAGATAAAATAAAACCTAAAATAAAAGAAGAATTGAAGAATCAAAGAAAAATATTACAAAATCAAATCAAGCATGCAACATATAACGTTTTAAAGACATTGAGATGATGAGAAAACAAAGATGGAGCCATTGTTTAGTGTCAGCAGTTATCAATTTCCATTTGAAGTATAGAAGATCTTAACAAACTTCATTCTTAGTAGCACACTTAGAAACAAAAACCTTAAGAAAGAATTGATTCTTGTTTTGACACATTATTCATGTGTCAATATTTGAGAAGATTCATAAGTCAAACCTGTGATGAAAGGTGTCATTTGAAATCTCAACAGTTTTTGTTCATTTTAATTTGTAGCGTTTTGTTTTGTCATTTCTGTCTTGGATATAAACAGTCTTTTATATTTTCTTTTCATATTCTATAGAAAATAAATTGCCAATCTTGAATTGCATCTGCCCAGATCTGTTTTATAGAAAAATGTCATGTGTACACCTTTTTTAAATGTGTAAGAATTTGATTTAGAAATCAAATATGTCAATGTCCCCATGTGATGAGAAAAACTGACTAATATTGTGATGTCTTTTATTGTATTAAATGCTGACTTTGATCAATGATCTGATAGAAAAACTGATACAAGGATGACAGCAAGAAATATTTACTAAGATTACTAGAATCTGATATTTATGGCAGGGTTGAACTGGTTTCTTCCCTAGAAAAAGTTTCGTGGCACTGTTTGGGCTCCACAAGCGGTCCCCAGCCACATGTTGGGCAAAGATTTTCCCAAAGTATGTTTCCAATTCCCACTGTGGTAGTCTGTTGCCAACCAAGGTTCTAGAACTCTGTCTGTCCAACTATTTACCCATAACTTCATTGTGCCTATGATCCACAAGAAAAACAGAATTATAATCTTTTATTTGAACCTCATTATAAACTAAAGAACTAAAACAATTTCTTGGGATTCAATCTTAGCATAAAAGAAGAAGATGAGAAAATATTTGATTATGATGAATTGTGTATACAACAACAGTAACATATTTTAATCCTGGTCTATCTTTTCACAAAATTTTGAATTCAGATTTTTGTCTCTTTTATGATATTAAAACAAGTCTGTCAACATTATTTTTATAAACCCTGAATGAAAATTTTTGTCCAATTATTTTCAGTCGACCAAAGTACAAAACCGCTGACATTTTATTGTGACTGACATCTGCTGCATTAAAATGATAAATTTAATTTACTGTTGTTATTGATTATTGGTGTTTTCACTTTATATTTTAAGAAATCTTTTCCAATTTTCTTGTATTGTTAAAAGATAGAAACACTGGATGAATAAAATATTTCAATGGATAGACTTTTGGAAAAGAAAGAACTTCATAAGATGCTATCATTGTCTGTATAAGGAATTGAAAAGAAAGGAGTTGACAAATTAGAAGGAAAAGAATTTAAAAGATATGGAGAAAAGAAAAAGAAGAATTTTGAATAGAATTAAAAGAGAAATTAACAAGAAAGAAAAAAGTAAATTCAAAAAGTCAATTGGAATTGCATAGAGAAAATCATAGTGAAGAAAGCAACACAGATTGAAAGCAGATTGGGGGTGAAAGGTAATAATAATGAAAAGTGAAATGCTAAAAACCAAAATAAAAGCTAGTTAATAAAAGACATGATGAAAAAAGGAGAAAGATCTTATGAAACTGAAATATGGAAAGAATCAGAGTTAGAAGAGAAGACATGATGAAAAAAGGAGAAAGATCTTATGAAACTGAAATATGGAAAGAATCAGAGTTAGAAGAGAAGACATGATGAAAAAAGGAGAAAGATCTTATGAAACTGAAATATGGAAAGAATCAGAGTTAGAAGAGAAGACATGATGAAAAAAGGAGAAAGATCTTATGAAACTGAAATATGGAAAGAATCAGAGTTAGAAGAGAAGACATGATGAAAAAAGGAGAAAGATCTTATGAAACTGAAATATGGAAAGAATCAGAGTTAGAAGAGAAGACATGATGAAAAAAGGAGAAAGATCTTATGAAACTGAAATATGGAAAGAATCAGAGTTAGAAGAGAAGACATGATGAAAAAAGGAGAAAGATCTTATGAAACTGAAATATGGAAAGAATCAGAGTTAGAAGAGAAGACATGATGAAAAAAGGAGAAAGATCTTATGAAACTGAAATATGGAAAGAATCAGAGTTAGAAGAGAAGACATGATGAAAAAAGGAGAAAGATCTTATGAAACTGAAATATGGAAAGAATCAGAGTTAGAAGAGAAGACATGATGAAAAAAGGAGAAAGATCTTATGAAACTGAAATATGGAAAGAATCAGAGTTAGAAGAGAAGACATGATGAAAAAAGGAGAAAGATCTTATGAAACTGAAATATGGAAAGAATCAGAGTTAGAAGAGAAGACATGATGAAAAAAGGAGAAAGATCTTATGAAACTGAAATATGGAAAGAATCAGAGTTAGAAGAGAAGACATGATGAAATATAAACAAAAACAAAACAGGGACAGACTACAAAATAAAAAAAAAATTATATAAGATAAAATATATAAAAAGAATGAAGAACAAATTGAAGAAAAATATTACAAAATCAAATCAAGCATGCAAAAAATAAAGTTTTAGAGACATTGTGATGATGAGAAAACAAAGATGGAGCCATTGTTTAGTGTCAGCAGTTATCAATTTCCATTTGAAGTATAGAAGATCTTAACAAACCTCATTCTTAGTAACACTAAAGAAAACAAAAAAACCTTAAGAAAGAATTGATTCTTGTTTTGACACATTATTCATGTGTCAATATTTGAGAACATTCATGAGCCAAACCTGAAATGAAAGGTGGCATTTGAAATCTCATCAGGTTTTGTTTAATTTTTTTTTCTAATGTTTTATTTTGTCATTTCTGTCTTGGATATTTTGATATTTTGATATTTTCTTTTCATATTCTATAGAAAATAAATTGCCCATCTTGAATTGCATCTGCTAGATCTGTTTTATATATATGTTCCTCTCTATATGTTTTAAGAATTTTATTTGGAAACCAAATATGTCAAAGTTTCCACAAGAAAATAAGATTCATATCTATTAGTTAACTTTGTCTTCAATTAAAGAGTCCTTTGGCTTCTGTTTTTAATATCTTCTACACCCATGAGCATAAATATATATACTAATAAGCTAAGATTTCATAACCATTTACCTTATATAGTGTTGGTCCTCTATATGCTTGACTCATAGAACCTATGCCTGCTATCAAGCATGGACACTGCAAGGCTTCAAAACTTTCCTCTGTGATTGGGTACCAGGACATTACTGGCAGGTCCGTAGTTTTGACTCAAGCAAGAAGCAAATTTTAATCATCTATTAAACAGAAATCACCTATTTATAAGACCTCTTTCCATTACCAGCATGCTGAATGGGACTCACTCCATGATTATAAAATCATGGAGTGAGTCCCATTACCATCATGGAGTGATGCCCCTTACAGTGACATCTTCATCCTTCCAATTGAGAATTGCATCACTGAATGTTTTCTTCTTGTTGTCAAAGCTGGTATAGGTGCTTTCATTCCTTCTCAGATACTAGGTGAAGCCTCAATCTCCTCAATGGTTCACACCAGCATGATAGGCTGCTATAGCTCACAGAAACCACTATTTCTGGCTATACCAGCATGAGAGCTCCCATCACAGCAGACACCTATTTGTTGCTGATTTGAATAAATGTAAACGAGTCCTTGAGGGAGCTAAGTCTCTGTTTACAGAGAAAATGAGGCACTGCATTGCATCTAACAACTTTGGATCACATGATTACTGACAGCTCTGCAATAGTGTATTAAATAAGTGAAAAGTATCCATTCCCCTATCTTCAATCAATTTAAGGTGTTAACATCTTTTGCTTTATAGCTGAATTATTTCCCTGTAAATTCTCTTCAAACCTTATTCTTGATTCGTCTGGAGTATCTCTGTCTAACTTACCACTTAAAAATAAGTCTTTGTTGAGTGATATACATATAACCTTTTCTATGGTCTGCTATCATCTCTAATGTAGATCCTCATTAGGTATATGAACCTAATGGTATACCTGTAATATTCCTTAAGAAATGTGCCCCCAAACTGGCTCCAGTTCTCTATAACTGATAATAAATACCTCATTACCTCCTGTCTACTGGAAGTCATCATTTGTTGTTCCAGCTTTTAAGAACTCTGATGAGCTTTCCAACCCTTCCAACTATAAACCTATAAGCCTTCTATCTATTTTTGGCAAACTCAAAGAGGCCCTAATCAATGCTCATCATCTCTCATTACAGGGCCTTTTCTGAGACAAGCAATATGGCTTTTGTTTCTCCAGGTCAACTACTGATGAGAATTGGAGAAAAGTTCTGTCATTCTCTAGATAAAAACAGTAAAGCCCAGTCTGTAGTTTTGGAAATTTCAAAAACTTTTAACTTTCATGGTAATTGTTTGAGTGAGCTCTTTGCTAGACTACCTAGACTTAATGAATTTAAGTTCAGTACTAGACCTGTATTGAGATCTCATCAATATACAGTTCAGCAGGCTAGATCTGGCTGTAAATTGTATGCTAACAGTTTCTTTTCTTCCACTTCTCACTTGTGGAACTTCCTTCCAGCTCCAAGCGTTCCAGCCAAATTTAATTGCCTTAAGTTAAAATGCAATGCCAATTGCTCTCTATTGTCCTCATGATTACTTTTTTCTCTTGCCACATTAGTAATGTTTCTATTCTATATTCTTCGACACTCAGTAACTACTTGTATCTTAGTGGCTTTATTACCTTGCTTGGGATGAAATTAATTTTCATCATTGCTAAAACAAATCTGGAATTGCTAGGTCACGAAGTCATATTTTCATAATACAATTGGAAACAAGATCTGCTTCCAACAGGGATATGACGTTAAGATCTTGTGATCTAATCAAAACTCAAGTGGCAATTTCTGGATCTTCTTTTTTCAAGGTACCTACATAAAAAAGAGAAAGAGCCAAACTTCAGTTAAAATGGATGGGTTAATCATATCAGTTCTTCAATGCTGATTGTCAGGATGGTGCTAAATTACTCACACCTATGTATGAGACACACACACTCCCACATACACACACATACATACTTCATTCACTTAACTCCTTTGCAACAATGTTCATAGTTGACTATTATACACTTACACATGCATGTATATGTTGTATTCTGTATATGTTGATAGAAATTCTAAGGAAGCAAAAATAAAAAATGTTGCTCTCTGTGTAGGAGCATCACATCCAGCTCCTAAAAGAAATCTTCTAAAAAATATAAAATGCAATTTAAGAGGAGTCAATCTTAAATGTTGCCATCAAAGCAAAAAAAAACCATGATGAAAAAAATGATGATTCATTTTCTAACACAGCTGTTTTTTAGAAAACCACTCATGAGTTGTGGCATACGGGCAAACTGTCAATGCCCCCACCAGTGAACTTAATCGACCTGACACACATATCAACTCCAAGTTGACTTTCCCCTTCCTCTAAATCAACCTCCACGTTGACTTTCTCCTTCCTCTAAATCATTTCCTTCTCCACAAGGAGACATTCCATTCATATCCTCTGTATCAGCAACTTAAAGAATTTTATCTTAATAATTCTTGCTTTTCTTTCTTTTCACCTCACTGTTGTTGTTTTATTGGTTTTCCCATGCTTCATATGTGCATTTATAACATAAATATTTATGTACATAAACATGCAAGTTCTTCACATCCACAAGGTTCTTCGTCTTTGAACCCTTGAGATTCCTAAATTAATCACTTCTCACTTTGATAAATACTAGGTTGGCCAGAAAGTCTGGGCTCAAGAGGAAAGAAAATAACAAATCTTGATCTCTGTCTGGTAGAATCTACAAGGAGTACTGCATTTTGAACTTGTTCCACATGATTGCACCATCAACACTAAACTCTACTATCAGCAACTAGACTGTGTGCATAACAAACTAAAGAAGGAGTATCCTGATTTGGCTAGTCAAAGTTGAGCTTTGTTTCAGCAAGACAATGCAAGGTTGACAAAGGAGAAAGGATCTTGATATTCTTCTACATCCACCATTCAGTCCCAATGCTGCTTTGAGTGACTATGGGCTGATTTCACTCAATGGCATACTTCTTCCATAACCAGTTGAGAGAGTTGATTCATAGCTAAATAACTTGTACATGAATGATATGGTCTGTCCAACAGAATATTGTCTTAACACATACATTACTTCTTCTAGATTTTTGTAGTTTCTCTCCAAAGAACCCTGGTGCCATTACTTCTCCAAGATAATATTTTCCCTATACTCTTACCAAACATTGGATACAAGAAAAAGCAATACTCATCATACCAGGTGACAATCTTCCATTGACACTATATCCAGTTCTGACATCTGAGTGATCAATGAAGATGCTTTCAGGGAGGAACATTGAGTAGTATTCATACTTTTTTATAACTCACATGCAATTTGAAACACACTTTGATACATGCTGTGGTTGTGACATATCTCTTCTCTCACTTTGATTTTTGATCTTCAAATTATGCCTCAGTATTACTTAATTCTTATTAAAAAACCCAGTTCCCTTCTTGACCAACAAATGAAGGTTAATCATTTTTCCTATATTAAACAACTGCTTATAAGTACTCACCACAACTGAATATAAGTAACCTTTCAGTAATCTTCTGGCTCATAACTGTGGCACCCTACAAGCAGTGCTGCTTCAGAAAGGTTCATATAGAGTTTTCTGGTCATCAGAATTGAGCCTTCAATAAAACCATCCAGTTTGCCTTCTGCCTCATAACTGTGCTGTTTCAAAAATACACTAACCTAATCCTCTAGCCATAACAATATGCCTTTTATCAAATTAATTCAGATTTTCCTTTTTATTCATAACTGTGACATCCAATATATCAAAATAAAGTAATCAAGTTCAGCTGACCCTGACATATGCAGTTGATCTGAGTCATATGTCACTGGTTACAATGTTTTGGCTTACCAGTGTATACGAATACATGATAGAGTAGGATAAGTTTTTGGCAAAAATACCTCATGATTAAACAGGCTGATTAGAAAATTTACTTTGAATCAGCTGCATTTCTATTTAAAAAGTTGACTGAAAGGAAAATCATTTGTACATTAATTACAATTTTACACCATTTAGTCTCATTTAAGAAAGAAGTGTATGGCATATTTAATAATTGCCTTCCCTTATTAACAGAAAATTGAAAACATATTAACCATCATAAAAACTCTCTTTCTCTCTCTCTCTCTCTCTCTATATATATATATATATATAATAGAGCACAGTGATTACTGATGGTAATAAAGTGGTTCTTGATGTATAATATATATAATGATGCATAATAGCAGAGCTAAAATTGATGCTAATGATAAATATACATTTTTCTTTACTGGTCTGTATTTATTATTATTAATATATATATATATATAAATTGTCACTATTTTATATTTTTGTGCATTGTTTGTTTTTGATTTTGTTGACTGCATGGTATAGTAGGGTTAGTTGGGCAGACAATTTCTGCAATTACATTCCCCCTTATATCTGCACACCTGCCTCCCCAGGCTGCAACTCCCTTGATTATTATGTATGAAGATGAGTGAGAGACCAACAAAACTTCTTGTAACATGAAAGATGTTAGATAAAAAGTGCATCATGACACAATTTATTCTGTCAGAAAATTTGAAAATGGCATGCTGTACTGCTTAAAATTTGTGCTAGAAGATCTACTATAGACATTTCAGAGTGTTTTGGTATTGAAAACCGTGTAGAAGATTCAGAAAACGTTGGAGGAGTGTAATGGTGATTACAAAGGTGTTTGAAGTGATCAGTAGTGATGTCTCCATTGATCTTCCCTCAGAACCACAGACTCAATAGAGAGGTCTACATCAAGTGTCTTAAGAAGGTAGTGCTACCCTTGGTCAAAAGGGTGGCTGCTGAAAGACACTATTTATGGCAACAGAACTCTGCACCATGTCACACAAGCAGGAGGCTATTAGACAATTTCTGCAATTACATTACCCCTTATATCTGCCCACCTGTCTCCCCAGACTGCAATCCCCTTGCTTATTAACATATGGAGTGCTGATGAGTGAGAACAAAACTCCTTGTAACACAAAAGATGCACTGAAGGCAAGGATTATGGCAGCATTCACTAACTTAAAAAAAGAAACTGTCCAGAAGAATAGCAGGTGGTTCTACTACATTGCATGGGGTAACGAAAAAAATATATATATCAAGTCATGAATCTCTGTCTATGTCCCTTTTTTTATGTCTGGATGACAAATTTTAAATAAATTATTTTCTTTCTTAATCCCCCTCGACTTATTTTTTTTTTTAACTTCCTGTTCATGGATATGTTTTTGGGTTCCTTCCGATTTGTGAATTTTTGTAACATATTTAAATTAATAAAATTTTGTTTTGGATTGTTGCTGATGAAGCGAGAGTTTTCCCACTGAAATAGCTATTCAACAAAATGTAATTTTCAGAATTTATTAATATAATATATATATATATATATATATATATATATATATATATATATATATTGTTTATTTGAGCAGCAGTCCTTTTTTATATATGTTTTATTGAATGTTATGAAAAACAAAAAAATTGTGTCTATCCTATACAGCTTTTCTGGTGTCCTTACAGTTTTTCATTTATGAAGACCAAGTGTATATGGGAATTGTCCAGAATGATTATTGTCCTAAGTTCTTTTAAATTGTTCTTTAGCCATTTCCAAAAAGTTCATATATTTGTATGTTGTACAATACAGAATTATAGGTTACTTCCAAAAGACACTCAATATATTTTGACTTGTACAGAATTTTGTACTAAAATTCCCTTATAAACTTAATGTTAACAATAAAATATCATTATTTATGTAAAACTGAACAATAATATATTTAATACCAATAGTAAATGTATTTAAAAAACATTTAAAACCCACTAAGAACTGACTTCCCAATTATAAAAGTGAATGTAAACTTGAGATAAGATAGCAGTGAGAAAAAACTTTCTTAATCTAGCCCACCTAACTTCTTCCTAGAAAATATTTTTCAGTAAATTTAACCATATTCAAGAAACATTAGCTAACAACAATTTTCCCAATTTCATTATCAATAACCAAATAAGTTTATTCTTATAAAAGTTAAACAGAACCAACACTAAAATAATAGTGCAACACATAATGACATCTTATCAGCAACCAAATGTGCAGAAATTATAAACAAGACAAAATCCCAATGCAATGCATAATAAAACAATGTTTTTTCTGTGATTTTAATAAGATTTTAATGAGGCTTTTACTGAAATTTAATATTTTTATTGAGATTTTAATTTAATGTAATTTTCACTGAAACTTTAATTTCAATGAGATTTTAATTTTAATGAGATTTTTGCTGAGATTTTTTTTTGCTGAGATTTTGGCAAATTTGAAGAAATGAAACAATATCTGACTTTCTTCTCTAGAATGTCAGATGTCATATATGCTTGGGCAATCATGTCACTTTTTGATTAGCAGAGAAACTCTTTGCACTTTCTTGGGCTCACATTTTCTAGGAACATGAAGTGGAGTGATTATATTGAATCTATTGCTAGGTCTACTGCTAGGAAATTTTGTTCACTAAGTCATGCCAGACAATTTTTCTCATCAGAATCCATATTGCACTTTCATAAATCTACCAATTGTCTATGCATTGAATATTGCTGCCACATCTTGAATATTGAATATGGTGCACCAACTATATATCTTGAAATTCTTGATAACATTCAAAGAAGGGTCTGCCATGTAATCAATCTTGACATGACATCTTAATTTAAGTCACTTTTTCACTAATGTGTCATGGTTTCCATTATTCTTTTCTACAAATATTTTCATGCAAATTGTTTTGATGAACTTTTCTCTTTGGTAACTCAACTGCATGAATTTAAGTGTGGTGCTAGATTGGCAACTAGGTATCACCATTTTAATGTTGAATTAGTCAAATGGAACCATATGTTCTATTCTAATAGGTTCTTTTCTTGCACTTTGCTGTGGAACTCTGTTTTGATTTTTTGCTTACCTGCCACCTACAATCTCCCAGTTTAAATGTAATGCCAATTGTTACCTTCTGTCATCCTGAACCTTGTTCTTTTATTTTCTCTTTCTCTTCTTCACTAAAGTTTTTTTCTTCTCTTTCACTCTCAGTAACCACTTGCTTTTCAGTGGTATTATTGTCTTACTTGGGGTAATTTTTTAAAATTAGTGATTGCAGAAGTAACAGCAGAATTCCTGTATTAGTCTGCTGTTACTATCTGTAATAGACTAGTTGCCAACTAAACCTACAGAACCCAATCTTTCCTTCTATATAACTCATAAGTGAGTGGAGCAAGACATGATTTATAACTTTTCTCTAGTCCCTTCAAATAAGGGTGGTGACTTGTCCCTTCAAGTGACACCCTGGAGTTGATAGTTATAGTTTATGACACTTTAAAAGTCAAAATAAAACAGAAGCTAAAAACTTTCAGAATAGTGAAGATCATCAAAAATGCCATATATAAAGTATTATATAAGTTTAAAACTCACAATGGCTATCAATAGGTTTGCCAGGAATTAAAAAGTGAAAATACTTTTGATACACTTAAATATTATAATATTAGTTTTCAGTTAGGCATCTATGTAGATCACACCACCATTTAGTCCCATCTCAATAAGAAATCTGCCAAGGCTGATAAAGTAAACCTGGCTGCAGCCCTTCTAAAGGACATACAATCTGTGATTGAAGTGGATAGGAAATGGCAGGTAAATCTTTAATGCCTCCAAGATGAAGCTGCTTTCATTTAACCACTATCGAGAAAATTTCCTACCTACCATCAGAATAGAAGATGCTAGTCTCTGAGAGAGCAACACACTGTGCCTCTTTGGCCTCACTCTCTCAACCGACATCAAATGGAACAGCTACATTGAATCTATAGCTGTATCTATTGCTGTGTTAAGCCAGGAAGTTTTCTCATCAGAACCCATTTTGCACCATTCTACCATTCCTCCATGCATTGAATATTGTTATCATAACTTGTCAGGTGCTCCTGCTATTCATTTTAAAATTTGTGATAAAATCCAAAGAAATATCTGCAATGTAATTGATCTTGACTCAGCAGCCTACCATCAGTCACTTTTTCACCAATGTGATGTGACTTCCCACTGTATTTTCTATAAGTATTTTCATGGCTACTGCTCTGATGTGCATTGTGGTGCAGTGGATATTGGCTCAGAATGGAGCTGAGTTCAAATTCCAGTTGAATTCATTGCATTCACTTACACACAAATACCCTTGGGAAAGGTATTAATCCATCTATTCCTTCCAGTTATGGGTTAAATAACAGAACAGATTGGGCTCTATAGCCTTGGCTGGCAACCAATCTACCACAGAAAGCAATGGCAACCTATTGCAGGATAATCTTCTACCCCGTCAGTCATGTCTCTTTCGAGACATGATCTCCCAAGCATGTTTCACGTATGGCACTTAACTGACTGACTGCTCTGATGAGCTTTTTTTCCTGGTGCCTTGCCTACATGTATTTATGCTTGCTACTAGACTGGCATCAAGGTCTCAGCCTTTTACCATCGCAATAGTTAAATGTAATTGCCCCTTTCTTTTCTCACACTTCCTGTTTGTGAAACTCCTTTCTATTAGCTTGCTTCCTGGATAGCTATAACCTCCCAAAGTTTAAATGCAACGTCAGTTGCCATCTTCTATCTCCTTGATTATCATCCTTTTGTTATCTTTCTTTGACATCCCCTGTACCTTGTTTTTTCTCTCACTGTAACCCCCTGTACACCAGTGGTGGTCCTACATTGCTTTAGGTGAAATGATTATAAAATAAATAAAAAAATAATTATTTCAAATTCACAATCATATTTAATGTCCTAAACCAAAGCAGGAAAAGACTAAGAAAACAAATTTAAAAACTCAACAAGGCCAAATATTAACTGAGTTTTTCAAGCTGAAGCATTAACCTTATATTCGTCACTACAATATTTGAGGAAATGTTGGGTTAATTATTACATTTTAGTGGAGAAAGAATCAAAATTATTGCTGATTGATTCAATAGTCTGCAGTTCTCTTTCAACCAATAAACCATTAAAGCTGAAGTACTGTATTTATTGTCAAGTGAGTGGAACCAATGGTTGCAATCAATGTATAAATACTTGAGGAAAATTGTAACCTGTTAAGAAGTCTGGCAAATCTATTAAAGGCAAGACACGTATTTCTTATATAAAGACTTCTAGGACATAATATTCAAAGTAGATTCTATCAGACTCTTCCCTTCATATTCCATTAGTGAAATGTAAGTTCCACTCAAAACAGCTTCTTCCAACAAACCATGACATTGTGGAGCTGACACAGGGGGTTGCTACCTCAATCACTTTTTGTTTAAGTCTACAGTTAACTATTATCTTTTCCACATATCCTCATAAACTGTTCCACTCACCTTTTCAAGTCTAGAGTAAATATTGTGAGTAAATATTGTATTAACAACAGGACTCTTTTCTAACCACTACAATCTTAACCGGTTCAAGTTAACTGTTATCTTTTCCATATATCCTCATAAACTGTGCCCCTTACATTTTTTCTACCCCCCTCTACCTTGAGTGACTCTTGAGACAGTTATATGATGTTATCATTGTAGAGACTAATAAGAATAAGAAACTAAATCTCTTATGGGAAATCATGGTTTATTTAACTCTGGACTTTGTCAATTAATATTGATGAGTAAGATTTCAGTACCATCTAGTGGACCTGAAGAGAAGTTTTCTGGCAGATAAGATGGAGTCATTTCACAAAGGCTTTCTTTAAACATGAGAATGTGAGAGGCTTTATTCAGTTTTCCTCTCAGATAGGGCATATATATCCAGTTGTTTATTCATTACATCTCAGAGGTACCCACCAATATCCTGTGAGGCATGAATCTAAATGCTATGAGATTATCTTCCAGATCAACCTGCTGATGCACCAGACTTCTTTGATGCTCTGATGTAACAAGTGCAAAGTTTATTTTGGTATCATATCTGGTGAGTCCAATACATAATTGCATATTAACTTCTTTTAGGACAACAGTTCGTTATTGAGATTAATTTTGATTCATCTTGTATTTTCTGACACGAATTGTGTTATTAGTCAAGTGTCATATGTTATACATGCTTGCGAAATCAAGATTTTTCCTCAGTATACTGCCATTTCTGCAGTAATCTGGTGGCCAACGAAGACTATAGAGCCAAGCCTGCCTTACTAATTAACTTATAGCTGGGGGAAGAATAAATAAATTCATGCCTTTCTCTAGGTTATTAGCATATAAGTGAATGGAACAAGCCCCAATAGAATTTGAACTTAGCTCTTCAGTTTCTAATTTCAAGCTGTTATCCACTACACTACCTACACATATTCAAATCACATATTACAAAATTAAAAATATGTGCATTATGTTTTGTCTAGAAAGCTGTAAAGAGCAACTAGTGATCTTAATTTTTGGTTGCATCCAAATGGATAAAATAAAATACAGTTATAAGTATATGCAAATTTTCTATTTATAAAAGATGTGGGTGCCTTTGGGGCAGACAAACCAACAATCATTATGAAGGATAGATAAACCAATTCACATGTGTAGGGATTTGGAGAGATAGAGATCAAATGAAACAATTAAAATTTTGTTTAACAATTAACACTGGTCAACACGATTTTTGATGATAAGAAACAACGCATGGTTTTTACCTAATTTCATGGAAGCTGATTTCGAAAAAGACCTTCGATATTCATGGTTGGCTATCATTTTTGCTGTAATGAAATTGCTCATTTTTGGAAAAGAATCAATTTTCAATCTTGGTTGATCACAATATTTAGTTAGAGGTCGTAGAAACCCATAAATTTTTAGGTTGGCTGAGGAATTTATGTCAGTCATCTGAAATAAACTATTTTTATGAGAAAAAATTATTTTTGAGCCCAAAACTTTTAAATAGAAGCACTGAATTTTTCAAATTTATCACCAAAATTTAAATTAACTAATAAATTTTATCAGTAATACATTTTTCAGTAATAAACTAATATGAGTATTAAGGTTCATTTTTTACATAGCTATCTAGATAATTGCAGCAATGTGAGTGTTGTGCATGGAGAACAATTCCATCAGGATATCAAAACAAAGGAAGAGCAGTACCAGGGACAGTCAAATAAATGAATGATGGCTGACTCCTGCTAAAAAATGAAAAGGGACTTAAATAACATTGAACATGAGAGAAATGTTTTACTATAGTTCTTATTTTCACAAATGTTTTATTTCTGCTGTTAGTTTATTAAATGATTTGATGAATATAATTGTTGATCTTGGTATATTCAATCATATTATTTTTAAAGTCTTAGAGTCTGAATGTTATTGAAAATACAGTATTTCTCAATAAGCAGACCAATGATTTTATTTTGAGAAATATTGCTATTAGTCAATATTATATGTACAGAAAACAAATGAAAAAATGTTTTTTTTTCCAAAAATGAAGCAGAAAAAATAAGGTTCAGCATTCAGCATTCTCAAATTAGCTAAAAAAGATGTTTAGTATCTCGATACCATTTTAATTTTTATTAGCCAGTACCAAATTTATACATGAAAATTAAAAAAGGTTACAGAGTTTAAGAAATTGTTTTTCTTGATATAAAATCTATTGGTTTGTTGTTATTAGCTTCAACAGTAATAATCATATATATCACATTTATATTAGCCTATTTCTTTTCCATCTTTCTATCATCATCAACTATCATAGTCTCACTAATACCTTTATGCAAAAGATTTGTTATGGTGTTATAGTTTTTAGTCTTGTAATATAATAAGGATATGTCTTGTGGCATAATGGGTATCAGCTCAGAATGAGAAATTGGAGACCTGAGTTCAAATTCCAGTTGAATTCATTGTGTTCACTTATGCCAAATACCCTTGATAAAGGTATGAATCCATGTCTTCTTCCTCAAGCTATGGTTTGAATAGCAGAACAGATTGGGTTCAACGTCTTTGGTTGACAACTAATCTACCACAGAAAGAAATGGCAACCGACTGCTTGAAAATCATCTATCTTGTCAGTCATGAATTGAAAGAGACATGATTGCCTAAGCATGTATCATGATGGCACTTAACTGACTGAACATATTACTAGTGATATTCATCATTACTATTGCAGCCTTAAGCCAGATTAATGTAAGATTAGTAAATATGAAAATATATTTACATCATTTTAAAAAACAATAAAATTTCATTTTTAAAAGTTATTGGCATTCAGTTTTACTAATTCATTTCTTTTTAAAACAAAATCTCTTCACATAGAACCAACATGTCTGCTTTCATTTTCTTTTTCAAAGTAAAACTATTATAATGTGATCATTATAAAGTTTAATTAGAATGCAAGACTAAGCCACTCAAACATAAAATTGTTTATTCAACTTGGAACTTTGTCAATTAATATCAACAAGAGGATATTTGGCTTTGAAAGTGTAACAGGAAGAAGTTACCAATTGTAATGACATTCTGTAGATAGTTTCAACATTTTCAAAATAAATTAATTCAACATCTACAATGATTTTAGATATCGTATTTATATAGAAAACTTTGTGTAACATACCTTAAAAATGGAGAGAAAAATTTATTGTTCAATAAACTGCTGACAATTTTACTATGAGTGAGAAAGTGACTAACAATGTGAAAAACCTGTACAGACATTAAAGTATGAGGGATTACGGCACCATGACAATAATCAAAAGCAGCACAATATTTGACAGGCCCTTTGAATTTTCTCTTTGAATTTTGAAGTGACAAGACATTTTCTTTTGCTCCAATAGACACATGGCATATAAGTACTTCAGAGACACAGATTGAAGATTGTATTGAACTGTTACTCATTTCAATTTCTTTCATCCTTCTCTAATCTGTCTTATTAATATATTTATTAATCATTGTTTGTTTGAATTTCAGGTTTTGTGTCCTGTTTTTTTACCTGGACTCACATGAGTCTACCAAATATTGTTTGTGGGACAAGTGTATTAGGAGACATAAAATGATAATACTTTTGATTCTCACAACAAGAATCAGTTTCTGATAACAGTCTAATTTGTAGCATTGTCTCATTTGTTGAATTGGCATATTTTCTTGTGTTGGAGAGAGATATATTTCTGTGATATGCTGTAGTGGTAATATTATTGTAGTTGTATGTTTTTTGTTCTATATTGGAGATAGTTCCTTGAGACTAAGAAGTCTCCCAGAGGGAAATCAGACACATTTTGTCACTACAACATCCTGTGCTTGAACAGCAAAAAGAGAGAGAGAGAGAGAGAGAGAGAGAGAGAGAGAGAGAGAGAGAGAGAGAGAGAGAGAGAGAGAGAGAGAGATTGTGTTCTTACACAGAGATTACTGCTTTATACAATGCCACCTAATGAAGAGACATTTTCTGGCAGATAAAGTAGAATAATTCTACAAAGGCTTTCTCCAAACACAGTTCTTCTCATGAAAATATGAAAGACTCTCTGTCATTTCCCATTCGGGTGAGGCACTTATATATTTTCCTGCTATCTAGTTGCCCCTGTACTTATCCTAAGTTTAAAAATCAGGAGTAACCACTGACATCCTGTGACTATATGACTGGCTATGATATCATCTTCTAGGCAAACATTCTGATGCACCTGACTTCTCTGATACCTTTGTGTGACACTGTGTACAAAATCTACTTTGATATCTTTTAGAATCATATTTGAGTCATCATAGACCAACTTCTCTTATGATATTGTTCTCTTATTTTTAATATTTGAATCATTTCATCCTAAACAAGGTAATAGTGCCACTAAGATGCAAGAAGTTAATGAGAGTGAAAGAGAAAGGAGAATAAAAGAACAGGTTTCAGAAAGACAGAAGCGTGTGATTAACATTGCCTTTAATTTTTGTTTTTAATTTAGGCAACAAGGAAGCAATATAGCCAAAGAATTCCAGAGGTGAGATGTTCAAAAAAAGAAACTATTAGAATAGAAATTATGGTTGCATCTTGCTATTTCAACAGTAAAACAATGAAACCTATTTGCCAGTTGATGCTAAATTTGCTTCAGATCATCTGGTATTTCCTGGAATTAAGCACATTCTAAACAATATTACTTGAGATTTTAAACTGATTACAGACATTAGCAAAAATTTTTGGTTATTTTTCTATTATATTTTGAAAAGTAACAGTTTTGCCAGTTTATAATCCATCTCCCTTTATATAAATGTTTCAAAGATACTGTTAATCCATATATCTATGTGATAAAGTATATTGTATAATAGAAAACTGAATTAATATCTTGGGTTTAACAGAAGGAATAAGTAATACTCTGATCCTCTTTGAAATTAGGAGGTACTGTCCAAGACGGTTTCCCAGGTGGGTTATTTTCTACTTTTTAGCCATAAGTTAATGCTTGTATCTATGAAGCTTAGGCATTAATAACTAGTAAATTAGTGTATCTGTGAGAAATTTAAAAGTTTATTTATTGGATATCATTCCTATCAAACCTTATTCTCTAAATAGTCTTACATTAATTTGCCTTGTATCTGGAATCTGCCCATTCCAGTGATTGAACTCAGAATTATTATGCTACCAACTGGTGAAGAGGATTAAAGCAGACTCAGACTTGGTTGAAACAGGGCAATGCTAAAACAAAAGGATAAGATGAGATATTGCTAGACCTGGACAGCAAAATCTAAATGAATAGTTCAGTTCAAAATTACTTAAAGCTTATCCAGACTGACAGACGCTAGAAGAAAGCCATAAAGCCCAACAGCTGAAACATTATAATAACAACAACGTTGAATATTTGTCTATATTTCTGAGATGAGGTATTATTTACATTATTTGGATTCTTGTTGTCATATTCACATTCTTTTTTTCTTCAATTTTTTAGATTATACACTTTGACTTTCATGACACTTCTGGATGTTTTAGTTATCTCCCTTTAACTCTACTCTTTAAGTTTTTTGTTCACCACTGCTGTAGCCAGTGACTTGACCCAAAAAGTTGTGTGTGCAATATGTGAATTTGGAAGTGGCATGGCTCATGAAACATGAACAATCTACCCCAGTGATTGAAATAAAAGAGTTCAGTTCAAAATTTTAATCACCTGAAGAAGGTCGAAGTGTATAACAGCTGAAACATTATGATAATGGCAACAAAGATGAAAACAACAGTCTGAACAATGTAAATAATTCTAGTCATGCTATTAAATATCCTTGTCAGATCTAGACTCTCATGTGAAAGTTGTGCATGGCATTCAAATTGTTCAGAAATGTCTAAACTATCAGTTATATACAACTGCTTTGCAGACCAATGATTAAAAATGGTTTTGAGCAAAAACATTTTTTAGGTCTTAACAGTTTTTGTTTGCCACTGCTGTTGCCAGGTGTTGGGTCAATCACTGGATCCAACCAAGTCTTTTATCCACTGAGCCATATGTCCTTGAGGACATGGAATGAGAACAATCTGATTGAAATAAAGGGTTTGGTTCAAAATTCCAATCACCTGAAGAAGGTCGGAGTGTACTACAGCCAAAACATTGTAAATCTCATTATAAAGATCAACAGTCTGAACAATGTGAATAGCAATTTTGAGGCCTGACTGTAAATAATGAAAACTCTTCATCCCAGAAATTTTCTTTTTACAATAATTTCACCCCGTACAAGGCCCAAGAGCCATTTTAGGTAGAGGTTTATAGAGTGAAAGGCACAGTTTATGCAGATATATGGGGAAGATAATAATAGTTAACACTAGACTTGGACAAGTTAAGATTGAATAGATTAGAGAAATATCCTTTTGTGAGCCAGTTTCATAAAGTAGCATTTTGTGGGAAGAAGTTACTTGAGTGGAATTTAGGAAATACAAAGAAAATGAGGGTGGTTTGCTAAAATGGTGGGTCTTATCCATGTAGATTAGAATTGATGGAGCTAAGTAATGTAGTTTGTCTGAACACTTTCCATGTTAGTAATAGACCAGCAAGAGGCTTGCAATGTTTTGTCTGTTGGATAATTCAGACAAAGACCTGGCTTTTATTGATGTTTTTTTTTTCAAACAAATATGCAGCTGAATCTCATTTCTGTACAGTAACTATTTTGTAATAAAAAATTATTTCTGTGTTCCTGCCCTTCAGCTCTTCTATAAGAAGACGATTACATACTAAGTTGTGCCAATGCAAGCGTAAAGCTACAACTACTTAAATATTAACAACGCCTATTTTGTTTCAAGAACTGTTGCTCTGCCAAAACATACACCATGAAATCATTTGTTAAATATCTATTTGTAGATATCATTTCAACTTTTAGTGCAATGATTTTGGAAGTCAGTGTTTCCTGCTTTATTACTATTATTTAAAAATAGGATATCATCTAAATTGTTTTTACAAATAGCAGCATTTAATAAATTCATATACCCACAACAGAGAAAAATAAATGATTTTATCTGATTTGGAATTTAATTAAATTAATTGAATTTGAACAATTTGCTGTAATGAGATTTTCTGCCTTTGCTTCAAGCACTAGAAGAGTTTAGAATTAATGAATAGATTCAGTTATTCTTGACTGATTGGCAAGTTTCATGAGTTACATTGGCATCTACCATTAAAGATGATAGACAGTAATCAGATAAGAACAATAAAAGTTTATAAGTTATTTAATAAAGAGAAAAGGTTTTTGTAATATTCACAAACATTTCAACATGGAGATTATTTTTCATGAGAAAGATGTTTCTTTTTTAAGCAAACAAACTATTTTTAATGAGAAAAAAATATATATATATACAGAGAGAGAGAGAGAGAGAGAGGGGGGAGAGAGAGGTAGAGAGAGAGAGAGTTGAATATATGGATTGGAATCTGACAAGATGATAGAATAAAGTAAAGAACAAAGTAGGAAACATATCTCAATCTAATGTTTTACATTTATTAAAACTTTTTCAGAGATTGAGGTAAAAATAAAAATTTTACAAAGAAACAGTATATTGGTATGTCATAATTTGGGGTTGATTCTTATTGGTTAGAAGTGTGTCATGTGTATTAAAGAAATGGAAAATTATATTCAAATACATGTGCGTGGAATTTTTTATATGTGTATGTATGTATAAACATTCTTGTCTGTTTACATGTATGTACGTGTATTAACATGCATGTCATGTGTATTAAAATGATGAACAATTTTTTAAATATAAGTGCAAAAAATCTTTTGAACGGTAAAGTGTATGAATATTCCATGAACATACAATTGAAAATAATTGTGTTATGATTTTGCTAATTTTTGAAACAAGTATGTTATAATCTTTCTCAGAGTCAGATACGGCCTTCATTTTATTAGCCAAATATTCATTCCCAATCCAATAATGAAGAAAGAGGGCTTGGAAAATTTGATACTCAGAGGACATACTGATGGCAAGAGAGACAGAGGAAAACAATTTTTTAGCCTGCTCGTGTCACTGGACGGCAGAACAAAGTTTAGGAGAGATTAAAAAAGACAAAATTTATTAAGAGCTACAAAGGACAGGAAATTGTGGAGAGCCGTGATTGTCAATGTCCTGAAAGGGACACAGCACATAGAAGAAGAATTGTCCTTCATAGTTTATGGTGATGTCACATTGGCTAAATGTATCATGCATTTTAATATGCATTAAAAACTGTAATGCTAACATTTAAGAAGATTTTGTTTAGTTTTAGACTTTTTATTTTATGTTTAGGTATTCTAATATTAAGACTTTTTTTTTACTGCAAATGTTAAATGTGGTATATCTGTATTATCTAGGAGTATTTTCTGATGCTGGTAAAAATCTTATTGCTAAGCAATATATTATTGTGATGTTATCATACATTATTAATGAAATGAGAAAACCCATTTTCTCATATGTGTTTTTGATGGAAGTTCAGAAGTAAAAATTGATTTTTCCATAGAAATTCCAGTGATCTTAGACATTCACATTAAACAAGTTAAGTTGTTGAGTTAACGACAATATTGATTTCAGATGCTTCCGAACTCAAATGAGCCGAGTTTTAGTTAAGTTCGCTATATCATGACGCAGTAATTTTTAAGAAAATGGTACAGAACTTCAGTAAAATAATTACAAACACCACTCTTCCTTACAGAGTTTATTTAAACACTCTCATACACATATTGAAATAAATGGTACATGGGAACACACGATTGTTGAAGGAAAAAATATATATTTCAGATTTGGACAAATGTGTGAGTGTGTGAGTGTGTGTATATTTATATAAATATAGTGAAGCTGAAAATTTATCAGCCTGACCCCCTTCTCCCCCTTTCCAAAATCAGCATCTTGATGTTTGGTCATGGAAATACTAATTTTGAGAAGTAGGTCAAGCTGAGAACATTCTATTTATGGTCATAAGAATATTAATATAAATGTATATATATTATTATTCCTAAACATAAAATATATATATTTTTTTCTCTAGTAGCATGATTTCCCATGTATCATTTTCTATAAATGTAAAATATATGTGTTCCTGTGTGTGTATGTATTTGTGAATACATATATGTGTATGGGTATGATAATGTCATCTGATACAATTAATACTCATGATGAATAAAAAAAAAATCTTGTTTCAGAAAGAAAGAAATCTTGTTTGCGTGTTTATGGGATGTTTGAAATTCACTTTTTGTTCATGCATTTTGAAACACACTTGAAAAATATGAATGGGAATTCGTTCCTTAGAGATTAATTTTGAATTACATCTAAGCAATGAAACCTCGTAACTTATACGTTTGAAAACGAACAGAATCTTAAAGGGAAATTGGGAGGAGACATTTCCAGTTACATGCTTCATTAAATATTAGGAGGAATTTTGCTATTAAATTGTTTCACTTTGGCATTGACAGAACTGTTGGTAGATTTTGGGGAGATATATATTTTCTGTTTAGATATTTTGAGCACACTATTGTCTGTTACTGTTCTGAAGGTTATCCTTAGCTAAAGAACCTTGTCTACCCTTATTTTGAAGCTAGATTTCATTCTTTATGAAAGTTATGATTTAAATTTTTTGTATTTGTGTAGCAAAAGGACATTTCATTCAAATTATATGTGCAATTGTGCATATATGTTTGTATATGCACAGATACTTTAATTCAGTGAAAGAACAAAAGTATTACTACAAAATTTTAAAAATCTTCAAAATGTAAATTATATTTATTATTGAATAATCTCCAAAAATCTGATATTTTTTTAGGTTTTAAAAACTGAACAGTTTTTTACCGAGTCATATCATTTTCCCTCTCATTCCATATTTAGCATTTTTACCTGAATTAATTTTTTGTGGCTATTAATTTTTTCTACATATAACCTAAATTCACATTATCGATGTAACTAATAAATTGAGCATTTACTTTGTGGCCATCTATACTGTCAGGTTCTAAGTACCAATAAATAAATACGAAGGGACTAATATAGATATATGATATGTATGAATAAATTGATATAGACAGTCATGAACAGATTTATATCAGTTGACAGAAATCACATCATAATTATCAATAAGATACTAACATTCTGTCACTGCATGTAAAAAAAGAAATATGTTCATTTATTTTTTATATTATTTCATAGCCAGGTACATATGTAAGCAAAGAGACAGTTTGATGAATATGAAGCTGTTATGCTTTTCATTTTTTCTTCTTACTCCAACATTATGATTTTATTTTTCAGACCAGGGTAGTATTGTCCAGACTGAGTAAGCAAGGAATGTATTATCCCAATAACTTATTTCAAACGCAGTCAAATTGTGTGCATATGTTGTGTGGACGCTTTTATCATATAATTTTCTACTTATAATTCTTAAGTTTATGAAAATGGTTTGGCTTGTCTTTTTTCTCTATTAGACAAAATTAATCAAATTATAAGGGTTGTTCAAATTGCAACAGATGTAACAGTAGAAGAGCAGATACAATAATATAAACAGATGTGATAGTATAAGAACAGATGTAATAGTAGAAGAGCAGATATAATAGTATGAGCAGATGTAATAGTATGAGCAGATGTAATAGTAGAAGAGCAGATATAATAGTATGAGCAGATGTAATAGTAGAAGAGCAGATATAATAGTATGAGCAGACGTCATAGTATGAGCAGATGTAATAGTAGAAGAGCAGATATAATAGTATGAGCAGATGTAATAGTATGAGCAGATGTAATAGTAGAAGAGCAGATGTAATAGTATGAGCAGATGTAATAGTATGAGCAGATGTAATAGTAGAAGAGCAGATGTAATAGTATGAGCAGATATAATAGTATGAGCAGACGTAATAGTATGTGCAGATGTAATAGTAGAAGAGCAGATATAATAGTATGAGCAGATGTAATAGTATGAGCAGATGTAATAGTAGAAGAGCAGATGTAATAGTATGAGCAGATGTAATAGTATGAGCAGATGTAATAGTAGAAGAGCAGATGTAATAGTAGAAGAGCAGATGTAATAGTATGAGCAGATATAATAGTATGAGCAGACGTAATAGTATGTGCAGATGTAATAGTAGAAGAGCAGATGTAATAGTATGAGCAGATGTAATAGTATGAGCAGATGTAATAGTAGAAGAGCAGATGTAATAGTATGAGCAGATGTTATAGTATGAGCAGATGTAATAGTAGAAGAGCAGATGTAATAGTATGAGCAGATGTAATAGTATGAGCAGATGTAATAGTAGAAGAGCAGATGTAATAGTATGAGCATATGTAATAGTAGAAGAGCAGATGTAATAGTAGAAGAGCAAATGTAATAGTATGAGCAGATGTAATAGTATGAGCAGACGTAATAGTATGTGCAGATGTAATAGTAGAAGAGCAGATGTAATAGTATGAGCAGATGTAATAGTAGAAGAGCAGATGCAATAGTATGAGCAGACGTAATAGTATGAGCAGATGTAATAGTAGAAGAGCAGATGTAATAGTATGAGCAGATGTAATAGTAAAAGAGCAAATGTAATAGTATGAGCAGATGTAATAGTATGAGCAGATGTAATAGTAAAAGAGCAGATGTAATAGTATGATCAGATGTAATAGTATGAGCAGATGTAATAGTAGAAGAGCAGATGTAATAGTATGAGCAGATGTAATAGTAGAAGAGCAGATGTAATAGTATGAGCAGATGTAATAGTATGAGCAGACGTAATAGTATGTGCAGATGTAATAGTAGAAGAGCAGATGTAATAGTATGAGCAGATGTAATAGTAGAAGAGCAGATGCAATAGTATGAGCAGACGTAATAGTATGAGCAGATGTAATAGTAGAAGAGCAGATGTAATAGTATGAGCAGATGTAATAGTATGAGCAGATGTAATAGTAAAAGAGCAGATGTAATAGTATGAGCAGATGTAATAGTATGAGCAGATGTAATAGTAAAAGAGCAGATGTAATAGTATGATCAGATGTAATAGTATGAGCAGATGTAATAGTAGAAGAGCAGATGTAATAGTATGAGCAGATGTAATAGTATAAATAGATGTAATAGTATAAGATCAGAAAAATACATATAACCTGAATTAATAAACACTATTCTAAATTTGGTCCTCAATAAATCTTCCTTTCTCTCAATTGAATGTAGACATATACCTGCTGCCATGTTGAAGCATCCTGGCTGCTTCCTTAGCTATGGGGAAGTTGATTTTTTCACTTCATCATTGGGGAACCATTCTTGTTTGAGTATTTCCATTCATGGACCCCAAACAGATCAAAAGATAGGTATGCCAGATTAAGAGTGTAGGGTGAGTGAGAAGAAAGTGTTCAGCAATATGATTTGTTTGTCTGTCTGGTTTTTAAGCTTCTGTAAAGCCTTACATCAAATACCTCATCATATGGATCAGATTTTTTCTTTTTTTTTAACTTTAATGTTTACCCTGTACAAAAACAAAGAGTCACTCAAGGTAGTAGTAAGAGGCAGAGTTTATGAGGATATATTGAGAAGATAATATTTACTGTAGACATAGCAGTGATTGAGAAAGTTGGTTCCACAAATAGAACTTCATGGGAAGAAGGATGAAGCAGTTCAAGTGCAATTTCCATCTCACTAATGGAATACAATACAGAGTGGTTTTCTACAATATATGGTGGGTTTTAACCTTGTGAATATGGCAACAAATATGAGAGCAACAGTCTGAACAATGTAAATAATTTGATGTTATTGAATATCCTTGTCAGGTCTAGACTTTCATGTGGAAGTTTTGTATGGCTTCCAAATTGTTCAGAAATTTCTAAACTATCAGCTACATGTAATATAGGAAAACGATGTGAAGCATATATTAATGAATAACAATGCGAGGCATACCAAGACTGATTTTAGAAGGCTGAAAATGACAGATCTCCCAACACAACTTGGAAGCCTTGCTTCCCCACAAGAAGAACAAGACCCTAATTGCATTAGTATGACATACATGAGTGGAAGCATGGATTGTTGGTAAAGGAGAATTTGGTAGATGTACAAAATACAGACATCAGCCTTCCTCTGTAATCCTTGGCCTTCTCCTGTAACTTCAACCAATTTATTTCCACCAAGAGATCGGGACTGAAACAGACGCAGGGTGTGTTGACTGACCTCCTCTCTGTCCAGGGAAAAGGCTCAAGAAGAGAAATTTACCTAACTGCAAGTCAATAGACTTATTGTTGATGATCTTGGACCTTCATCGTCTCATACCATATGATTCCTTTGCTGAGTTCACTCAACACAAGAACCAAAACGTTGTCAGTATAGGCAGAGTTCTTGGCCGACGTGGTAGCGCTAGGTAAGGAGGATGAAAAAACTACCAAGCACGAGCTTGGTCTCTTGCTTTTATTGTGAGGGTGTTCCAGTGATATAACTAAGGGCTAACCGGAAGTGGTCAAAACGCTGACCAATCTAGAAGATACCTAAACTACGAAAGGGACGAACAAAAAAAGAAGCAAAACGATACAGTTCATGTGCTGTGGTAACAGAAGATATACTATTAATTTTATATCAGTGAATATTTTTTTACTCATTTCTCCGTGTCACATGTACTGGACATGGCCTATCTGCCTGAGGAAAGAGGCATGAAATCGCCTGTGACTATAAACGGTCATGTAAATTTACCCAGTGCCTTAGAACCAATGAAATGCCTATAAGTTGGCGAGAAAAAATCTGCATAACTGACTGAGGCACACATAAAAGTGAGCAGATTTCGTCTTTAGTGGGGATTTTGGCAAATGTCACTTAGGGTGTGTAGCAGAACCAGGATTACCGGACGGCAAGGAATACGTTTCAACAAATCAGCTGCGAGGTTCAAGGACAAAGACGTGGCAGTGAGGAACATGAAACAGATTACAACAAACATTTTACTAAAGCATAATATTGAACACAATTTTTTTATAAATTTTCAAACATTTCCAAACATGCTTGGTGTCACTGAGGTATGGCTGCTAACACTAAGTGAATACCCTGGCATTATGCGCAATGTGTTAGAGGTGATTTCTTGGATATTAATTTTCAAATAGTAAAATATACTTAAATAATTAAACAGTTAATAATTTATTCACGCATTTTTATTTTTTACATTTTTCGTTTTTTTTTATTCAAAAGAAATTATGGAATGAAAATTAAAGAGAAAAAAAAATGAAAATCCTGAATTTAAGGTTCTGAATATTTGCAAAATGGTCTTAGATGTCAAGAAGTCATCACTTAAATCATAATTGGGATCCTAACTAGCAACAATAATCTCTTTATTTTTAAAAAATCCTAATAGGGAAGTGTTGAAAAGTTCAAAGCCTGAAAATTTTATATTTACTTTTCAGTTGAGTTGATTAAAAGATTTTTGGTTCTTGGGTTGAGATGATGTCACATATCTCTCTCCATAAGAAGAAGCACCCTCAAATAAAAAAGAATTAAAGAATTTATAGTCTCTTTATGGCCTGGAATAAAACAGAAAAAATGTGTTGGTTTGGAATTGTTAAGGAGCATTCACATTCCAATCAAGGAAAATTAAATCTACTAACATTTACTTGATTCCACCTATTTACTTTTCAGTTCAACATACAAGCATCACCACTTCCTTTACTATTCCAAAATTATTTTGACATTTAATCATTGGAATACTTTGTTCTTTTTTTTCTTTTAAATTTCGCCAAATCTTACGATGTGTTCTGAGGCCTATTCCAGTTTCTATAAAAGGAAGAAACTTAACAAGAACCTTCACTTCGTGATGACGAAGCCAAAGATGTCTACGAAATTTGCCAGGAGCACAACCGCTCACTTCATTCGCCATGTGACACGAAGCTGAATCCTTGAGTGAGAAATTTACTTTTGGATGCTTATCAAGTTAAGTAATATACTTAACATATATTATTCGTTCAATTCATTCTCTCACTTCAATTGCAACTCTCACTCACTCACTCACTCACTCACTCACTCACTCACTCACTCACTCACTCATTTCAACTGACATTCACCTCCTAATATTAAAGGAACATTTACAACTGCACACACACATTTCGCTACAACTCCGAACTCTGAACAATTTCTCTTGGAACATTTACAGTTAGTAATTACACTTCCTACAAAATTAATGTTATTCTGTTCTGTAAATAAATTTACACTTATCTATACAAGCGAGTCAGTTTTGCCTTTTGTTCAAGCTTCTGATATTTTAAATTATGAAGACTTCTTTTGTGTTTGACACAAAGCCAATTTTATAAACATCGCCGAGGCCCCTACATGACTTCTACAAACTATAAGTGTGAGAGAAGAAACTGTTAGCATAGAACTTACAGCTACATCAAGCCATATCAACTGTAAACTCTAGAATCTATAGAGGAAAGTAATATTTATTTTGAAAAATACAAGACCAAACGTGAGCTGATAGGAGAAGGCTGGTCTTCAGTCTGTCTCATCTTAAACGTATCTAACCACGATTATTGACCCTAACACACTACAGTATTTCTTACACCAAGACAACAAATTCTTACTTTTCATTCTTACTACAGCCGCCATAATACCCCAGAGTCTCTATGTAGTCTTAACTTGTTCCCATCTGTAAATTCTTCTGTGGTAGGGGAGAAAAATACCAATAGAGAAATGTTCATCAGAACAATTATCATGAAATTATTTATAGAAAAAGCACAGGGAAACTGTGTTATGCATTGATTTATTTGAAGAAGAGACTTAGGACTGGAACTTTTCAGCATCTCTTCAAGCATCATATCATTTAAAAGCAGTATCTGTCAATATTTTTTACTGATTGGTTGATAGCTGTTGTCAAGGTTACCATTTTTGTTAATGGTTGAAATTTAATTGCTGATGGCTAGCTCTTCTTGTATGTCATAATATTTAGGTGACATATTTCCTAACTGTTGATTGAAATCTCTAAAACAATACCCAACAAAACCGACAATTCAAAATTTATTTTCACACCAGAATGATTGAAAATGAAATCTTGTTTCAGGACAGTAAAGATCAATAAGAATAAATGGGAAAAAACAATGGAAATAGTTTTTTATTCCCAAACTTAGTAAAGAGTGTTCGAATAACTTGGACCGATTTTAAATGTAAATTAAATTTAAGCGTCTAATGACTTTTTCAATATCTTTCAGATTTAACAATTTCAGTCTTTCGCAATTTTAACAATTAACAATCGAACAATGTGCTAAAGTTATCGAAGCCTTTTACGAAAATGGACGTTCAAATGGGCACTTTGCGACTTTAGTGATGAAGCCCATTTTTATTTTGATGCATTCGTTAATAAGCAGAATTGTTGCATTTGGGCTGACGAAAATCTAAGGCAAATTGTTGAAAAGCCACTGTATCCACAAAAGGTCACTGTTTGATGTGCCTTTTCTGCTAGCGGAATCATTGGGTCGTATTTCTTCGAAAATGATGCCGGGAATTTTGACAGGCGAGCGATACCGTGCTATGATAAACAACTTTTTATGGGCTGAAGTGAATGCGATGGATGTTGAAGATTTGTAGTTCCAACAGGACGGCGCACAGTTAATGCAACAACGGTCTTATTGAAGTTCCCAGGTCGCATCATCTCTCGAAACAGTAATCTCATTTGACTACCAGGATCATGCGACTTGGCGCTTTTAGATTTCTTTCTTTGGGGTCATCTAAAAAAAAGGTCTATGCTAAAAAGCCAACAACAATTCAATAGCTGAAGGGTGAGATAATAAGGCGTATTGCTGAGATCGAGGAACAACTATGCAGTGACGTCATCAAAAATTTTGACCATCGAGTGGAAGTGTGCCGCCGAAGCCTTGGTGGATATTTGGGCGATGTTATTTTTTCACGCATAACTGCCATGATTTAAATAACATGATCCAATAGTGAAATCAATAAAATTTAACCAATAAGCACTTTTACTCACTGCTAACTTCGATCTGTCTTAATAAAACACTCTATAAATGTAAAACAAGAAAGTATTGATATTAAGATGAGCAAACAATATATTGAATGGCTATAAGTCTCTTCCTCATCTTCTACTGCGTGTCATGCCAATTTAGGATGTAAGCAATCATGACTCCCCACAAGTTCCTATCTTTTATTTCTCTTAGAGATGCTTGTCTTTTACTTAACTCCTACTCTCTGTTCTGCCATCAGTTTAAACAAGCTAGCTACATATGTTAAACACGGCTTTTCTTTGTCCCACCCGCCTTTAATATGTCATGTGAGTGTCAATTCTCTAAGTTCACTTTCTGTATTATGTATCTCAGAAATATCAGGTCTACTGCTAGGAAATCGGTTCACTGTATCATGCCAGACAACTTTTATTTTCAGAATCCATTCCGCACATTTATAAACCTATCATTTGCTTGTGCATGAAATATTGCTGCCATATTTGGGCCGGTGCTCCCACTATATATATTGCGATTCTTGGCAAAATCCATAGAAGGATCTGTAATGTAATTGATCGTGACCTGGCACCTCGATTTCAGTCACTTTCTCAATGATTTCCCTCTGTCTTTTCTACAAATATATTAATGGTAATTGTTCCTCGTTGGTACCTCCATTGCATAAATTTAGGTGTGCCACTAGATTGGCAACTAGGTCTCACCGTTTTACTGTTGAATTAGGCAGATGCAATCGTATGTTAACTTCTAATAGTTTATTTTCTCGCACTTCTTGACTGTAGAACTCTCTTCCGTTTCTTTGCTTCCCTGCCACCTACAATCTTCCAATTTAAAGGCAATGCCAATAATCATTTTCTGTCTTCCAGACTCCTGTTCATTTATTTTCCTTTCTCCCCACCTCCTAACTAAAGTATTGTCGTTCTCTTTCACTCTCAGTAATCTTTTGAATTTTAGTAGCATTATCGCTACATTAAAAACGTCTCTTCCTGATTCTGAGTAAAATTTTCCTTTTTGTTTCTATTTTTCTTAAAACTTCCTCCTCACTCACATGAATCACATGATATTGTCAGCATCCTTCTGTAGAACCACATCTCTTTTACTCCTTCATACCTTTATTGACATGCATTCATTGGCATTTAGGAAAACTGATAATACAACGCCTTTTTCTTTCTAACAACAAATAAATTCAATGAGTACAAAAGTCCACATGCAAGATTACAGTAAAAAAATAATTACTTTTTAGCTAAAAGCATATTTCTCAGGGAAATGTACATTCATGACCTTAAGCTGAAATTAAATATTAAGGTTTTTCCCCTACTTTAGATTACATGCTGGGCAGACGTCTTATTTATATAAACAGGCTTCTGATGACATGCCTAGATGATTATTATAACATTTTTTCTAAATATATCTCTATTAAAAATAGTTGCTTTCGGAGAAATTATTGATCTATTACAAGCAGTCTTTGTTCCCAGCAAATAAGCAGAGTAATGTAAGGTGCATTGAATTAATATTTATGGATTGCAATGATTATGCAAAAACAAAAATCCTATATATATTGTATTTGTTTGACAACAGACAAATTTGTGGGAATTACCCTACCTAGTGGCGTTCTAGTCAGGGCTGTAAAGAAATGGACATGAATCCGCTTTCTCTTCTTTGTTTCAGGATGTAGTAGTGATAACATTGGGACTAGTCTCTAGTAGGGAAGATTGTTTCTCCTGGCAAACCGACTACTTAATTTCAATCATACCACATGGACATCACACACACGCACGCACACATACATACACGCGCGCGCGCGCACACACACACACACACACACACACACACACACACACACACACACACACACACACTGTAGCTAAGTTTATAAATCTTTTTCTTTCTTGTTTTGTAGCTATCTGTATACTCGTAAATATAATTTTCTTTTTTTTGTCTTTTTTTGTGAGCTATGTTGGTTTTTATAAAAAATTTCTGCATAAAAATTTTTCAAGTGTTCTTAGTCACATCCGCAAAAAGTTGCAACTCGTCTTACTACAAACTGGTAATCATTAGTAACCCCTTCATTACAATTCTGTAGCACTTATTCAAAATGAACACAAATTGGTATTTAAAATTGATTTATTTTTATTATTCAGTCGAAATCAGTAAATAAGAAACAAAACCTGTAGAACGATTGTTTAAGGAAAGGTTTTTAATATATATATATATAGATAGATATATTAAAACAGACAAAATAAGAAAACTTATCCACAGAGAATTTAAAGGCTTAAACCTAAAAGTAATAGTTAACACAAATTTAAAAGTAGTAAACTTCTCGATGTAACATGAGATTTAACAATAATTACCAACCATACATAAAACCCAACGAACATCCGCTATACATCCACCCAAAGTCAAACCAACCCCCTAGTATAATCAAACATATACCCCCCCAAAGAATATAGAATTAGTCAAAACCCGTCCAGTGAAGAAATATTTAGCAAACACAAAAGTCTCTACAACAAGTCCCTAAAAAAGCGGCTACAAAAACCCAGACATCCAATACATAACAAACTATAACCATAACAGGAAAAATAGAAATAGAAAATTCATTTGGTACACACCTCCTTTCAACCAAATGATAAACACCAAGCTAGGACAAAAGTTCCTGAACTTAATCAAAGAACATTTCCCCACCAATAACCCCCTTAGTAAAATCTTCAACAAAATACACTTAAACTAAGCTACAGTTTCACAAACAACCTAGAAAAGATCATAACAAACCATAACAAATATATCCTAAATCAACACGCAGATCAGAATAAAATCGACTACCAAAATACAATAAAAGACAACAATAAAAACATGTGTAATTGTAGAAACCCTAGCAACTGCCCACTACAAAATAAATTTTAAATAAACACAATGATCTATCGATGCAGCATAACATCAATTGAAAATCCAACTATAAATAAAGTGTATATCGGATCAACTAAGAACACTTTTAAGCAGCGCTGGTACATGCACTTAACTTCATTCAAAAACAACTTATACCGAAACCAAACATCCCTTTCTACATACTTTTGGCAGCTAAAGGATTCAAAACAGAAACCCAAAGTAAAATGGAAAATCCTAGAAAAAACTAGATCTTGCAACTCACTTGACGACATCTGCCCTTTATGTTTAAGTGAAAAGCTACACATTCTAAAGTATCCCAACAGTAGCGAGCTATTAAACCGTACAGACGAATTATGCAAACATCGCAAATATTTCTCGTTAAAATTTAAATAAACAAAAAAACACCCCACCCACACGACTCCCCAAAATGCAATAAATACACATAATCAACCCTATTAATAAATAGAACAAAAAACGTAGAAATAAAAGACAACAAACCCCACACCACACCAACAAGAAGTCCAGCTACCTGTAAATGGTAGAAAAATAAAAGAAACTATCGACACTGCAAAAAACCAAAAAAGCATTTATCCCAATACAAAATAACCTAAACTAAACGAAAAAGTGACCTGCCCAAAACTAAATAACACATATCCTCCTCTAAACCAAATAGCAGCACCTTAAGAACCATAAAAGAATCAACTAGACCATCCAAAAATCACACACCACTCATATCATTAACAACGACGCCACTACTACTACATCCAGACAAGATAAATAGGAAACCTGTCCTGAACTAAGCCACCTCTCCCAACACCTAACTCTAAGACTACAATAAGGCCAACAGAATCCAAATAAGCTCCCAACCCTACTTTCACCTAAAAAAGCAAATTTACCATAAATAAACCGTTTTCGCCAGATAATTTTCATTCCAACTTCATCACCCGATGAGAAGCACCTAAAAACAAGGTTAGCTTCGAAACGCGAAAATTTTTGTGTAGTGATACTATGAATTTATAAACCATTGTAACAACTATTACAGTATAACGCTCTACGTTTGTATCGAGCACTCTTTATAAAAGTAAATCCATGAACAGCAGGTTAAAAAACCTACGAGTTCCACAACTTTGTTACAATATATATATATATCCAGACTCTGGTCACAAGACTTGGGTCTTTTGTTGTCAATTCGTCGTTGTGGAGAGACGCACGTGTTAAATTAATCTCTTACAGCCAGGACACATTTCATGGTCTTAAAATATACTCACACAATTTCACACTTCAGATATGGCCACTTTTTACACCAACTACACTGTAACAGTGGGATGAGGATACGGTGTTACAATTGGTTGCCGTGACCAGGATTCGACCTAAGAGATATCCGGAGGACATGAAAAGAAAGGAAAGAAGTTACGACCAAAGATTATACCCAATAATTACCTAGAAGACATTGAAAGAAAGTAAAAGAGAGAACTCTTGCGAGTGCAGAATACGACAAAAAAAAAAATAATAAAAAATAAAGGACTGAATCGAAGTTTTTATTGATCCGAAGAGCAGATATTTACAGGAACAAAAAAAAAAAAAAAAAAAAAACGCAGCAAAAGCACACCCCCGGGTAGGTTACTTTTTGGTTTCCCTCGATTATAGTATTTTTTTTATCGCTTAATTGTGGTACACGAAAACAGCCAGTAGGGATTTAGTGTCACCCTCGTCCTTCAAATTTACCAATTAATTGAGGAACACCGCCAGAATAAATAAGATGAGTATCGGTCACAAGTACGGAAGGCGAAGCTACTGTCCCCGAACTAATGGCAGCCTTTAGGAGTCTGTCGGGTGGGGATGAAGTTACCCACCTATCGAGGCAACCCGGCTGGGTTTCATGATCGGTTGGTAGCTGTACAAAAGAAACAGCTGGTATACGGGTTGATAGACCGGGAGATAGTGTTGTTGGCATATGAAACAGCTGCGGGACCAGTCTCAAAATTTATCGGGGGCTTATACAGGGAAAACCCCCAGACACTCCAGTCACTGGAACTAACCAACGTCTATATCGACATGGCCCAGTGAATACAGACGTTGGTTAATTCCAGTGACTTGACCCAAAGAGTTATGAGTTCAATACCAGAATAGACGGATTAATACCTTTCCCAGGGGTATTTGCGCGTAAGTAAATGCAACGAATACAAACTTAAATTCAAACTTAGAGCCCTTAAATATCAGTTGCGAACAAAGTTGGTGAGCTACAGGGAGCGGAAGGTTTTTTGGTGTTCACTTGTGAAAGTCGCTAACCGCCGCGATAAGAGCAAAGAACCAAGGCTTTCGCAAGGAGAGCGATGAAAAAAAAGAAAGGATTTAGTAAACCATTCCATGTCGCCATCGACAACGGAAAGAGAGATCATAGAAAGTTTAAAGAAATTTAAAAAATATCGTCAAAGGTCCGATGAAGCACGTGGGTAGCCATATTGAAAGAAAACCGAAAGACATTTCAAATATCGTAGAAGATCCCAGAGACGTTCATGGGATCTTCGTCAAAGTAAGTTTTTCTGTTTCTCTATTCGGAAAAAAAAAAAAAAATGTTACATCTTTTTGTATATCTTACCATTTTGCTTCCTCAAAGTTTGTCTTTTTTCATTTTCAAAAGTTTAATCTTTATTTTTTTGTCTTGAATATTTGATTTGCTATCCGGCCTTAATTTTGTATCAGTCATCCGTGATACATGCTTGGGTGATCATGTCCCGAAAGAAACATGATTGATTGAGGAGAAGATTTTTCTGCAGTGGGTTGCCATTACTTTCTGCGCTAGACTGGTTGTTAACCAACGCTAAGCCGATCTATTCTGCTATTTAACCCATAGCTGGAGAGAGAAGAGTTGGGTAATTGCGCGTAAGTAAATGCAATGACTGCAACTGAAATTTTGTATAAGGTGCACAGAAAGGAAATTTGTATGTAAATGTTGTATTTGTTTCTTAGGTTTCACAATATACTAACAATCTCGAGAAAAATGGAAAAAAATAAGCTGAAATCTGCTACAAAATATGAAGGTACAAAATGGTCTTGAAGTGTATTACAAATAGGTTCATGCCATAAAAATAACTAAATAGTCATTAGGGTAATAAAAAATAAATTAAATTGAATTGCAGAATGTGTGGGAAACACGATGAAAAGGTCAAGAACGAATCATCTGCTTAGCTTAAATGTCCGGAGTAGCAAGAGCTACTCCGGACATTTACACTTTCATGGAAAGTGCATTGAAGAACTACATTCGTTGGTTCCGCCAGTCCTAACCTTCACGGTAAGGACCTACCATGCCACTCACATTATTATAGCAAATCCCTTTCATCTCCTCGGTGAGTAGTAAGTTCCACTTGAACAGCTTCCTCACAGGAAACGCTGCTCCGTTGAACCCACCCTCAAGAAGATGTTTTTCCGATTACTGCAATCTTAATTTGTTCAAGCATAGGGTTAACCTTCTTCTCCTATAAACTGCCTTCTAACGTAATTGCTCTACCTCGAGTGGTCCCGAGCCTTGTACAGGGTGAACCTACTGTAACAAAAATAAAAATAATAGAATAAAATAAAAATATAAAATAGAATTAAAAAAATACACTAAATCTTACTATTGATGATTTGGGATTAAGGCGAGACAGACGATGTCACGATATTTTTAATTTTTCTTTCCAATGCTTGAGTAAACAAGCGAGCAAGGTTTGTCAATAATGATTCATTAATGTTACAACGATCGCGTAGCTAACCATGGCCATGCATATTTAAAGGATGAGTCAACAGTTATTTTTTTAGACCTGTTTAAATTAACCTTGAGTTCCATGACAAAATTCGGCAAATATTTTTACTTTTTCAAAATAACACAACGCATACATGGATAATAGAATCAAGATAATTATTTTATTTTATTTTCAACAAAATAAAACAAAAAAAAAATGCGATACAAAATCGAAAATTAAGTTGGTGTATTTCAAAGTGGGTTGACAAAGAAATATTTTGTATGAAATTAATGCTTTTTTTTCTAGATGTCTGAGTTCAAATAAAACGCAGTACATAAGCGTGGGAAAAGAGAGAAAGAGGGAAAGAGAGAGTAGTTACATACAGTGTGAAATGAATTCGTTGTACTTAGCTGATGCATTTGTGGATGGAAACAGGGTAGAAGATTGAAGCTGTTACTTTGAAGTTGCCGATGCCTCGAAACGAAGTGTTGTTGAAAGCAAATGCCTCTACCGAAACTTTCTTTGATAACCTGTGCTTGCTCACAAGTTCGATTTTGGCCGGAAGTGGAGTAAATTTCTCCCCTCATTTTAGGTAGGGGAAGTCACTCAATCTCAGGGAACCAACCCTATGGCAGAACCTTGTTAGAGGTAGGGTCAGTGTAAAATCGATGTCAGCGTGACAGTGGTTGAGGGCAACTGGGCCTGAAAATTTTAAGTCTTTGACCCATATGTCTATGCGTGATGGCGCTGCCCACATAAAACAACATCTTGCCTTCGTGAGGAGGAAGGATAACTATATATGTGCTTATATTGCTTAGAAATGTTAAACACTATAATTAAAACGATCTCATTGCTTTATTGTTTTTTGTTTTTAATTTCCCCCTCTAAGGTCGTATTTCGTCGCGTTTGTCTGTTCGTGGTCAATATATCTCAAGACTTGATGGATAGATTCGGATGATACTTTCAGGGATTAGTGGTCTCATGACTGGCACGAACTGATTAGATTTTGGGTTTGATCCAGTACAGGATAAAATTTATAGGTTATTTTTCCGGTTTTATTATTAAAATTTAATTTTTTGGTCGAGTTCATTTTTTTGTATTTTCACTTGGGTGCAGTCGAATTCATTGTAGTTATTCTTTCTCACTTTAATAATCATCTCTTGTTAATCGCTGAGATGATGTCGGTATTGTCTTGGCGGAGGTTTGCGATCTTTGACTGCTCTTTCTAGTTCTCTCATGTTGCATTTCTTCTATTTCGTGCGCAAAGAAAAGGATTCAAAGAAACTGATTTTTTAATTTCGAAACCGAAGGTACGAGAGTTGTTTATTGTGTGAGTATGTCTATGCATAGCCCATAATCTTATCGACTCTCTTACCAGTTACAAAATATTAGGGTCATTTGTAGTAACAAGGTGTAGTTATTATTGTGATGGCCAGTTAAAGATGATTTCTTAATTTATTCTTATGCTATGGGCAAAGGAAGGAATACATATCTGATTGAGAAAGGCACGTCAAATACGAAAATAATTTAAAAAGACGAATAGTAATTCAATGTCACTTTTTTATATGTATTATATTTGTAATTTTTTTTGACAATATAATAGTAAGTGTCATATGTAAGTTAATGGAGAAAAAATGTTTACAGAATTGTATGAGAGTATTTTAAGTTTTCAATGTCTTGGGGGAAGAGTTGATGAAATAGTATTTTTTCTATTTTTTGATCATTGCACACTTAGACAATAAAGACATGACGCAAAGGGCTACTGAATGTGAAAAAAAAAAAGAAAATATTATTAGGGAGAGAGAGCAATAAAAGAACAAAAATTAAGAAGACGGTCCTGTACCATTCCAGTAAGTACCTTGCTCCTAATAGTATCCTCTAGATCAGGCCGAAAATGGAAATCTGTTGTCATATTTGGGCAATATTTGCCCAGTCTGCACTTTCTAGTCTCGTTAGAGTGCAAAAGCGTCTCCAAGTCTTTGTGGGTGACAAATTATTTTCCACCTTCTAACCTCTCTCTCTCTCTCTCTCACTCACTCACTCACTCACTCACTCACTTTCACGCACATACACACAGAGGCTTGATGCGGCGGGGCTCTCACTGCTCTGTTGCTATTTCCATGGAAAGTTCTCGGACAGACTAAGGCAACTTTGTCACCGTACATCTTTATTTTTGTCATCCTGGCGTTTCAGGTGTGACTTCAAAATTTCTTAAAAATCTGCGGAATCAGTTACCAAAATCGGCCCCGCGACAATAGTAAATATTTATGAACCCCTGGAACATTTATTCCGCAAACAATATTGGCGGAATCCTTGTGAGTCCGGGTAAAATTAAGAAACGCAAAACAATGAATATGAAACAAACGACAAGGCATGTTATTAACATAAGGAATTACAGGTGAACACAATTGAAATGAAAGGAAAAGACATGGAAACTAACGATGAGAATGTGTTTGTGAGTGATAGACACGTGTTGAACGTCTAAACACAGTGTGATGTATTACATTTTATTTTCTAATTATATGCAATTTTCCTGTGGAGTAATAATTAATTCAAAATTTGCTGTAAGTGACAAACACTTCCATACCTCGGAAATAGAAATGTAGGAAGGAATATGGCTGGATATATTGAGGATTATGGAAGGTTGCTGAAATGTCACATCAGAGACGATACCTAAGCTTAACTTCAAGTTTACTTAAAAGAACAAATACAAAGAACGATTATTAGCTATCCTGTTTTCATGAATAAAGATTATTTTTCATTGAACTCCAACAGACCTCAGCTTATAAGGATTTTAGCTGTCAATATACAGTAGAGGCTATAATGTAAGGAACGGAAACAACAAAGACATAAATATATGTATTACTTAAAAAATAATGCTCGATTAGCAATGAAATTTTCATCGAATAAAGATTAGGGTGTGATGCATAAATATTATACAAAGTTACAAAATTTTACATAATAATTTGTTTTAAATAAAGATTAAATGAAACAAAGGAAATAAGCTACTGGACAAAAGTTAGGGAACGATCTTGTTAATACTTGATTGTGAACAAAATATCAACAAAATTTAATATTTGATAAACATCACCTTATTTTCAATGACTTCTCTGCATCGTCGACCACATGATCTAATTAATTTCTTGGAAAAATCAGCAGTAATTCCTTCCCATTCATCTCTCAATAACTCACATAGTTGATCCTGGTTTTTCAGGTTTCTTTTCTGAGGCCTTTCTCTAATTATCTTCCAAACATTTTCTGTTAAATTCAGGTCGGGGCTCTGGGCTGGACACTTCATTAGGGCGATTCCTTCTTCTTCAAATAAAGCCATAACTTTCTGAGCCTTGTGGCAAGGTGCATTCTCCTGCATGAAAATAGGAGATTCATAAAGATTATGGTGTAATGTTGGTATCACATGCTGCTGAAGAAGCCTTTTGTAAATCTCAGCATTAATATTGCCATGTACGCGGATGATAGGGTCAATTCCTGCCGCCGCCAAACTTAACGGTTTTCTTGACACAGTGAGAAGGCAGTCTTTCACCTGTTCTACGGCGTACGTAAGTTTTGCACTCATAACCAAATATAGTAAACTTGGACTCGTCATTGAAATGAACTGTATCCCATTGTGCTTCACTTCAAACAGCATGTTCTCTCGTAAACTCCAGGCGTGTAAATTTTTGTAACTTTGTATAATATTTATGCATTACACCCTAATCTTTATTTGGTAAAAATTTCATTGCTAATCATGCATTACTTTTTAAGTAATACGCATATTTATTTCCGTTCCTTATATTATGGCCGCTACTATATATATATATATATATATATATATATATATATATATATATATATATATATATACCTTCCATTTCGCCTGAAGAGGCATTGGTGACCCAATGCTGAAACGAACGTGCTTTCGTAGCGATTATATATAGAGAAATTATGTACATGTTCTAAAGTATAATTTATAATATATATATATATATATATATATATATATATATATATATATATATATATATACATAAAATATATATACAATATATACGAAATGATAAATCAACAATTTATTAATGTATAAAATATTTTCCAACAAGCAAGTTTCTAAAGCAAGTGTATTACAAAAGAATAAATATAAAAAATACAAGTTAGCAGTCAACATTTTTATATTAGTTAAAAAAATGCCCATCTAAAGGTGTGTGCAGTATAAGTTATAAAAAACATTAGGTAGGCTTATAATGTTACTGAAAGTGGTTTCTCGAAACAACATCTTGAAAAAGTTGACTTATCTTATACATGAACGGAAGTGGGTAAATTGCTTTATTAAATCGCTGATCGTTTAAATATTTGCCGACCGGAGCTAGTAACAAACATTATTTGGCTCGACTTCACTGGAATTAAAAGAAATTAGAATTAAAAGGAAGCAACCGAAGGAAGGAGTGACGTTATGCTACTTATTTTGAGAGTGTATTACGCAATAAATGAAGAAATCTGCGCAATAGTCAAAATTAATCTCCTAATGTTGATGTTATAATTCACGAACCACAAATGAACGGCTCGTTTTTGTTTTGTACACACATTGAAATTGGCAAAAATATTCACGCAGCCTAAGCGAAAATGCTATACGTCATGTTGCCAGACTTGAAGTTACCCCTGTAGTATAAACTTATAAAACGTATCTTATATGATAAGTTTGGTACATCGACGGAGTGTAATGGTTAGCGAGCTAGAATCGTTCCGATTGATTAGTGAGTTCGATTAACAATGCTTTTGACCTTGTGTCACATCTAAGCTACGCTTAGAAAATCACTTTCTTCTAATCTACATCTGCAGAGCATTCATGTCTTCAAAACTCTTTTGATTTTCTTTTATTTCCTTTGTTTTATTAAATACTTATATTGTTTTATTAAATACTTATATTGTTTTATTAAATACTTATATTGTTTTATTAAATACTTATAAAGCATACATGGTTCCTGTGTTCTTTTTCATTCACTCACACCTGGTTCAAACTGGTTAACTACATTTGGTCATTGTCCAAATACTGCATTAAATCCACACACATTCTTAATCAAGTTGAAAAATGTGTTTCTTTTTAAATTTTAAATAAATTGTGCAAATTTATGCAAAATATATACTTAAGATCTGATAGGAATTTTTATCGTTTTTATTCGTAGTTAATATGAGCGCTTGAAAGATCATAAATAAGTCATGAAAATGTGCCAAAATTGTGGCTATAATTCTGAACATAGTTCCGCTTTTTAAGTTTTGCAATAAACCTAGTTACTTGTAGAAAATTCCGTCGCTCAGGAGTATTTTAAACACTAAAAATTCGAACGTACGAATTCCAAATAATAATAAAATAAAGAAAATATGGGTATACCTGTTAAATAAGTAATTTGTATATACAAACATATGTATATGAATTTTAAACAATCGAAAAGGAGTAAAATTGTCATTAGGTGAATTACAGTTCTTGGATAGTTGGTACACGGAAAAATATATTGTTTAGAAAAGTCTTTTGAATAGTTTACTAACAGAAAAAAAGATGTGGTGGAAAAAGGACTTTTATCGTTAGCGAAGATTCACTGATCGTCTTTCTTGTGGGTGGAGATTATTCATTAGAATTTGCCTTATGATTGGCTACGCTGGGGCTGTAGTTGATTCGTTTGAAGTCGCCGACACATGTTTCTTTCAGCACGCGCTGGAGAGAAGGAAAGCGCCATGTGGTCACGTTTTCTTTTAGGCTTTGAAAGAACTGAATATCTGCTTCTTGAAAGTCGTAATCTGTGGGTTTTTATAAGATTTTTTTTTCCGGAAGTAGAAAAGGCTGCGGTTTAGAAAATAACTTTTATCATCAGCGAAAATTCACTGACCATCCGAGCTGCTGCTGTTGGAGATGATTCATTTGAAGTCGCCGACACATGTTTCTTTCAGCTCGTGCTAGACGGAAGTAAAAACTGTGTAGCCATGTCTTTTCTTCTGCTTGAACGGTATGGAAACAGTTACATATCTGTTCCTGAAAGTCGAAATCTTTGGGCTTTTGTAATTTTTCTAGAAATTAGACTCGAAAAAATAAGGTTTTAGTTTTCTCTGGTCAACTATTTCACATAGCGATGTTAATTTCAGCAGACACTTTGATTTAAACGGTGTGTGTTGTATTGTGGAATTTGTTTGGCATGTTTGTAATTTTGTCTATTATTGGGTAGATAATAGAGTTTGGATGTGCTTTAATATCGCATGTATGTAATTTGTGTTGGAAATAAGATTTATTTCCTATATACTATAAAAGAATCATTCTCTTATGCGTTCTCACTGTGTGCAGCTCTTCAATGACTTTCTAGTTGATGTGGACCCTATAATAGACATGTCGTCTTCACTAAAATAACTAACAAAGTATGTAACATATCTCACATAATAAAATTCAAATATAAACTTATTAATTTTAAACACGAGAAGCATTTTAACCTTAACTGAGTCCATCCGTTAAGCGCCATGCGTGATACACGCTTGGCCGATCATGCCTCTTTCAAGACTGACAGGGTAGAAGATTTTCCCACGGTTAGTTAAGTGCTATACGTGATACATGCTTGGGCGATCATGTCTCAGAAGTGATATGACTGACTGGGCAAATTTTCCCGCAGCAGGTTGCGATCACTTTCTGCGGTAGGATGGTTGCCAGCCAGGGCTATAGAACCCAACCTGTCTAGTTATTTAACCCATAACTGGAGGGAAGAGACGGATTAATTCCTTTCCCAGTGGTATTTGCGAGTAAGTGAATGCACGAAATTCAACTGGAATTCGAACTCGGCTCCCCGGTTTCGCATTCTGAGCCGATATACTCTGCACCACAACGCCGGTTGCCTTGATTTTCTGCGGTAGACTGGTTGTCAACAAAGCTATAGAACCCACTCTGTCCTGCCATTCAATCAATAACTGAAGGGGAAAAAGATGGATTATTATTTTTTTCCAAGGGTATTTAAGCGTAAGTGAATGAAATGAATCTGACTGGTATTCGAACTCGGCTTTCCGAGTTCTCATTCCGAGCCGATATCCATTGCACCACAACGCACATCAATAGCTGCATAAGTATTAAAACACATCTATAAAATATCTATAGACAAATAACACACAATAAAACTAATAAAACCGTACAACAGAAAACCATAGAATGCAACTCAGAAAGGTTATTAGCCATCATGATTTAAGCAGATGACGCCAAAATATCGCGCGAACGTAGCAGTAGACATATCACGCGGTATTTTAAGGCCAATTAGGAATAAATAAATAATTCTGGAGCTGATTTCTTAGGAGAAAAAGGTATAAATATCACGAATTCCTGCTACAAAAATGATATACGCAAATGCCAACAAGGTCCATGTAACTATAGCTTCTGATATTCAAGACCCCATGTAAAACCAAATCTTTCTTGCCTTTTCATCTGTGAAGAAACTGTTCGACATTTGCTGCCAAATAAGGAAATTGATATTTCGTAGCCGTTCAGCAGTCATTTATTTGTTGTTTCTAACGAAATTTTGTTATTCAGCTTTTTGAATGAATCTTTTTCGCTATTTCATTGTGTCTTCAGATTTCTGTCACATCTTCCATTGCCTGTTATATTTTGCAAATATCTAAATTTCTGTTGATCTCTTCTCATAATTCATAGTTAGTACTTTTTTTGTTTTCTATTATTATCTAGTCCCTGTCATCATATATGTTCACATAAAACCCCACTCTGTGTCGCATCTCCTAAGATGGGAATATAAGTGAATAGACATTTAGGAGAATGGTTTGTATTTAAGCGAACTCAATTATTTTGAAGGGAAACATTAAAACACAGTAATCTTTATTATTCACGATCTTGAATACAGTAGAAAAATCAACCAAAAGTAGCCGCCGTCTTGCATAGAGTTATGAGCGATAATACTCCATACATTATGACTACCCCAATATCCGTGCTGTGGACAGTGATAAAGTGAAACTATTAATTTACTATAATTGTAAATATTACAATCACTGATTACATATATCCGCTTACTAACATAGCCCGAATTTTCCTACAATATCTGCTTCTATTACTGTAACTAAATTTGCAACACGATCATGGCTTCCATCTTTTACGTCACAGATTATTTGAGATTGACGGTTGGTTTACAGGTTGCAAATCAATAAATCCTGGACAGTGGCTAAACTAGAAGGCTGAAATAATTCTCTACATTATTGCTTATTCAGTAATAATTTAACCATTTAAACATAGTAAAATTGCATTTTATCAAAATTATCATACGTCTATAGTATGAAGAGAATTTTTATTTTGCTTTTAAAACAATATAATTTCATGGTAACTTCCAAATGTTGAAGAGAAACTCATTTAAATTTCCGTGTACAAGATAAACTATTATGAACTGATTGTAGAAAAAAGTATACCAAACACTAAAACACAGAATTTAACAAAAAATAGCTGGCTTAAAAGGTCTGGATCTATTGGAGCCTCGGTGATGTTTGTCAAACTGACTTTGTGCCAAACACAGCCGAAGTCCCCACAATTTAAAATATCAAAAGGTTGAAAGAATAAAAGTGTTTTGTTTGTAAAATAAGTGGAATTTTATTAACTGAACGGATAACAAATTTTTAAGAAGTAAAATGTTCAAATAAAAAATGTACATAATTAATTAATTTGTAAGAGTTAAATGTTCAAAGAGAAATAAGAATAAGGAGTTAAATGAATCCAGAGCTTATAGTTGTAAGTAGCAGAATGTGTGTATGTAAAAAGATTAACAGTTTACTAATAAAGTCTGTGTTCCTTTCTTTTTTATGGCCGGCGAGAAAGTGAGAAGAAAGGTAAAGCAATGAAGGAAAATGGTACTTATCTAACGTTGACTTTTAGGAGTCAGTTGAAAATATCTTTTTGTTGTTTCTTTCACGGTGTGTGAGTGAAGATGAAGAAAGGAAAATTGGAAGGAGAGAAAGAACAAATGTATATCGACGAGACATGTCAGTTTCGGCGTTTTGAAATTTCTCCCTTACATTGTGATAAGGTCATTATCAGATCCCTGATCCCATCGGACTGTCTTTGGCCGGTCAAGAGACGTGGATATGTAATTAGATCATGTTACGTGATCTGCTCGAACCGCATACCCATTTTTTAGGTGTTAAAAAAATTTGACCGGTGTCATATTTCAATTTGATTTTTCTTATCCAATCAGAATCCAGTATTTTAATTTTCACACCGGCTTGTGAAATTTGCCTTGGTCTGGTTTTTCCAAAATGTTTTGTCATTCTGATCCGATTTTGCAGGTGTTCAAATCTACTTTTGATGTTTCAGTAAATTGTTGGATGATATAGGATTTGCGTTCTATAGATCAATTAAAAGAGCTCATAAATAGAGAGAATGAGCAACACAAACACAGCAAGTGTACATAACAATAAAAGTAACAGGACGAAATGTAAACCAACCAACGTGATCTATGAAATCAAAGGACGTATCACTGATTTATAGAAAAAGAAAAACATACTCCAAAGGTGGAGCGATTACATTAAAGAATTTTTCAAGATGTTTCAAGAGAAATAAACCAAAGCTGGAAAATACAAAAGGGCCAGAAATACTAAAAGATGAAGATTTGCACCGAGAAAATGAACAGGAACAAATCTGCAGGGCCTGATGGGATCGTATTAGAAATGCTTTCAGCCTGAGATGACTTCGACCATAACAAGATCACTAAAGTAATAAACTATATATACAACAGTGGTTACATACCGGAAGACCTCACTAAATCTATCTTCGAAAAATTGGCTAAAAAAAGAGGTACAAAAGAATGCGAACTCCATAGAACAATTTAATGAACTACATAACCAAACTAATGATGCGTTTCCTGGTGCGAAGAAGAATTAAACCGAAATAGGACAAGAACAGTGCGGCTTTGTCAAGGATACCGGAACAAGAAATACGATATTCAGGAAGAGAGAGAGAGAGAGAGAGAGAGAGAGAGAGAGAGAGAGAGAGAGAGAGAGAGAGAGAGAGATTACTATGCTCTTTTCATTAAAGAATAAAGCTTAGTCTCATCATTTTGCAATTGAAATGGCTAGCTACAACCGTAAGTTCTATGCAAACAGTTTCTTCCATCGCACTTCTCTTTTGTAGCATTCTTTCGCGGCTTCTTGTTTACCAGACAATTTTGAATTTAAAAAGAGATAAGGGAAGGCAGTGAGTCACTTAGCTGACGAAATTGTGTTAATGGCTGGCAGGACGGGAGGCGGAGGCTTTAGTAATGAGAGAAAACCTGCTAAGAGCCGCAAGAGATAGAAAGTTATGGAGCGCCATGAGCGTCAATTTCCTGAAGGAAAGCAGCACGAAGAAAAAGAAGTAGAGAGAGAGATTTGTATTTCTAGGAAAATTAGATTTGTTTGGAAAAGGTTTTAGAATGAACTATACTTTATACCAGGGGCTCACCATACTGATAGAAAATAAATTGAGAAAAAATAGAAAAGGGTGTGAGACAAGGATGCGTTTTCCTTCTAGATTTATCCGACCCCTGCGGCGGCGTTATCCTAAGAGAACTGAAACCCTAACTGGATTTATTATCGGTGGGCGCAATCTTAACAATATAAAATACGTAGATGACATTGCGTTGATGGCCGACACGGAAACAAAAGTACAGGACCTCCTAGACAGGGTATAAGAATAAAGAGTGAAGAAAGGACTAACCATCAACTGCACGAAGATAGAAAATATTGTCATCAGCAAGAGAAAAAGCCCAAGATATAAGTTACGAATTGGAGACAGGAACATCGAGCAGGTATAGGTCAAATATGTGTGAAACGTTTTAACAGAGGATGGAAAATGTCACACTGGTATCCAAACACACATCGGAATAATGAAAGTGTAATTTTCAAAAGCTAAGTAGCGTGCTGAAAAACGAAAAAAGAAAAAAAAAATTCAGAAGCAAAAGAAAAAAAATCCTGGGTTGCTATGTAGTCGTGTTAATAGATGGCAGGACGGGGGGCGGAGACCTTAGAAATGGGAGGAGACATGATAAGAGCAGCATCAGATAGAAAGTTATGGAGCACCATCAGCATCTATTTCCTGAAGGAACGCAGTAAAAAAAAAAAAAAAAAAAGAAGAAGAAGAAGAAGTCTATGAAATACAGGTTCACTTATCATCCGGTTCACACTTCTCCCCGGTCTTTTCAACAGGAATAATTTTTTATATTGTTTCCTATTTAGGCTTGGATTTCCACTTAGTTCCAAAGTCTTCTCATTCTCTTTTACTCCCAGTAGCACCTGTTGTATTAGTAGTATTATCCCCTTGGGGTGACCTGATTTAAAAAAAAAATCTTATAAATAAATAAATACCATGTGGAAGCTATTCATAAATAAATAAAGAGAACTAACAGCAAAGCTTCAACAGCAGCAGCAGTAAGAAAAGAGTAGTAGTGGTGAATGAGATAAAAGCGTGAAACCTGCATCATCAGTGGAGTTAACAGCAGGTAGGATAGAAGACTCTAGGTACGAAGGTTTTAATTGATTCTACCTACTGTAGATTAAATAAAATGTTCAGTTCAAAATTCTTTGAAGGCTACCTGGATCGGCAGTTATCTGGAGAAGGCCGGAGTGCACAACACTGGAAAAGTTTTGAAAATATCAAAGATAAGGAGATTAGTCCAAAAGTAAATAACATAAATATAAACTCTTATTTAACTGTGATAATAAATATTGTATCCAGTGTGCACCGAAGAGGGACGAGTTTTTGGAAATAAACTTAATAAAAAGAATTCAGATTATCGAGGGTAAACAGCCCTGACATTGCTCAGCGCTGTTCATTAAAGAATAAAGTAAAGATTACCCTCATCGTTTTTACAATTGAAATGGCTAGCTATAACCATAAGTTCTATGCTAACAGTTTCTTCTGTCGCACTTCTCGTCTGTGGAACTCTTTCCTGGCTTCTTGCTTTCCAGTCAATTTTGAATTTAAAAAATTTAAATACAATGTCCATCGTTATTTTTTGTCTTCTTAATTCCTGTTCTTTTCTTGTTTTCTTGCCTTAAATAATGTTTTCTTTTTTTATATTCTTTTGCACTCAGTTACCACTCGCGTCTTAATGACTTTCTTGCCTTGCTTGAAGTAGAAAGGTTAAAGAAAATAGTATTTCACGAACTCTTCCCTCAAGACTTTGAAAACTTAAAAGACCCTCAGGCAATAAAGTGAGCTTTATTATACAAGTGCAACATTAATCTACTATTAATAGCTTAAGGCTTGTGTGGTTAACAACTTTAACAAAATATTGCACTAATATCGTAAAATGAATGTAGGTCATTAACGAAGTCAGAGGAAAAGTAATGAAAAGAATTTAAAACTGACAAGGTTTTCCGTATTACTGAAACAGACATTAAACGCACGAGAGCGTTATTACCTCCCTCATATTCCTTTCCATTCTTTCTTTCTTTCTTTCTTTCTTTCTTATAATGTATATGTTCCTTTTCTCACTAAAACTAAACGAAATGGTTCATTATTTATCGGACGTAATGACAGGGAGTAACGTATATGCTAACAAACTTACGAACTTATTAACTAACGAAATCGAAAAAAATTATGATATAATCATCGTTAATTCTGATTGCTTACATATATATATATATATATATATATATATATATATATATATATATGTGTGTGTGTGTGTGTGTGTATCATTGGGTTTTGATGATTCTTAGTGCCAAGATTGCTGATTTTTTGAGTGATTTTTTTAAAAAGATTTTTGGCAAGTAGTTTTTTGTATTAAAGTGCTCGATATCGAGAAAGAGATAGAACATTAATAGGATTAATATGGAGAAGTTTATCACATAACTGAGCAGAGTTATGCCGACTTTAAAGTTTCGTGAAGGTACCATTGCAATGTCCTCACTCCTCAGGGCATTTTTCATGAAGAAAAGGCCCTGAAGAGTGAGGACATCGCAATGATGCTTAAACTTTTCTACATTAATCATATACATATATATATATATGTGTGTGTGTGTGTGTGTGTGTGTGTGTGTGTGTGTGTAACTCCCAAGCAAGCACCGATATTCACATACGTACGCATGTGTATGTATTCGGGTCACACGTCGGGCGTTGCCTGACACCATGAATTCAATCACTCGTTTGATCTGTAATAAAATATAAAGAAATATGCAGAAGTACTCGTTATTAATCCTTCAGAAGACACTGATTACCATCAACAAACTCATTTGTATGAATAGACATTAATTGGATGCAACGGGAAGTCACCGCACACCACTCACGCACACACACACGCACACACACACTTATATATATATATATATATATATATATGTTTCGTTAAAATGACCGGCAAGGAAGATTTTATAAATTTCCAGTGAAAAGGAATCATGTAAGAATACTGGGAAAATTAAATAAAAATTAATAATTCCTTGTTGGTGGTTTTTAACGAAACATGTTTAAAAGAAAGTTTGCTACCCAAATATACACTAATATATATATATATATATATATATATATATATATATATGTGGACATTGAAGTCAACACCGAGAAGCGACAGTCTGTTCCATGCTAAACGGAGTCGTCAGGCCGTGACCTGACAAATGCGTTTTGCATGAAACAGACTGTCGCATTTGGGTGTCAACTTCAGTGTCCACTTTTATATTTACATACGCTCTATCCTTCCTGATATTGAGCACTTTAACCCATAAATATATCATACCATAAAACGATTTTATCGTTTGATGAGTTAAAGACAGGAACATTAAGAAAGAAAATCAAATTTTATTACTATCAACAAGAGTTGCATTTAGTTATGCTTTCTGGTTTTTAAGGTGGAAAAATTAAATTTTTGTTCAAATCTCTTTTAACAGAGTTATGTATTTAAATGAAAAGCAAAAAAAAAATCAAGCAAAAAAAAACATCTCAGTTTTATTTCTATCCGTCTAAAATCTTGTTCAGAATCAATAAAGGAGTTTGGAAATGCGACTTCACATTTAAATGCACTAACGTAAGAATAATTTTACTTTTTCCTAGCCTCTATTATAATGTTGGTTCCTTTTAAGAAAAGCATGATCAGTGACGATAACAAAAGCCTAACGTCAGACTTTCTCTACAGATGGAATATCATGGCACAACCACCATTTGAACACAGTTTTTCTTTGTCGCCGTTTCACTAGTGTATCGCATAAAATAAAATTTATAGTGAATCAAGCAGTGTCAGAATAATTTTCACAATAAATACATTTTAGGAGTTACTCAAAATTGAGAATAAAATTAGTTTTAAAAGCACAAATGTATTAGTTTATATAAAAATGAAAATTGTTTTATATTTTTGTTCATAATATCTAAATTAGTCTTGGATCTTTTCATAAACTGTAAACATGTCATGTGCAGTTTGTCTAGGTTCTGCTTGTGAATACAGAAACTCCCAAATGTGAATGCTTTTAACATCAAGTATGCAAAAACAAAGCATAATTAAATATCATTAAGATGCTATTACTGCTTCGGTTAAATTCTCCCTGTAGAAAAGGCCAGTAGAGATTTTAATTTATTTTCAGATCGAAGCATCTGGAAACTTTTCAGTTTTGTAAATAGCAGGTCATCTGCTCAAAGCTGATATGCATTCACATGTAACAGAACCGACATTTTGACTGTGTGGTTAAGTGCTGTTTTCCAATAATGAGTAATTCGAGAATCTAAAAAATAAATTACTGTACACAACAATCTGATATATATTTGACTTGCAATTTTTCTCATGATTAAAAAATTACAGTAGATAAAAAATATATATTTGGTAAAGCATGAATAACAGATTTACACAGGGTTCAGAAAAATTAATTCACATATCCAATTCTTTCTTTACACGGAGTCGTTGGGAGTATTGTCCAAAATTTTTATAGTAAACTTACAAGAATAGAAATAAAATTTAAAACAGTAATTATTCATATTTGTACAAAAATGATTTTTTGTACAAATGAGTGCAGATTGATTTTTATTATAGGTCAGTCAGTTAAGTGCCATACATGATACACGCTTGGGCGATCATGTCTCCAAAGAGACATGACTGACTGGGCAGAAGATTATCCCGCAGTAGGTTGCCATTGCTTTCTACGGTAGACTGGTTGCCGACCAAGGCTATAGAACCCAATCTGTCCTGTTATTTAACCCATAACTGGAAGGAAGAGACGGATTAATACCTTTCCCAAGGGTATTTGCGCGTAAGTGAATGCGAGGAATTCGTGAAAATAGATATAGATAAGGTATACGCATTTTAGTAAAAATGTCTTTATTTGCAGTCATAGGCAAAATGCGCCCCGTTTGGTCTTTCTGAATGGCACGTTGAATTTTATAAGGAAAATAAGGTTTCTTAACGGTGCAATGTTCTTTGAATTTTGTAAAATTTCAATGAAAGTAACGTTTTCATCATTTAAAACCATTGGCTATTTTGACTAAAGAAGATCATACGTGAAAAACATGTTTTACTTTTGAAACAAGAAACATTCATAATAATTTTCTCTTACAAAGAAATATGTTTTTATTTTAAAATAAATAAATTAGCAGTGGCATGTGTCAAACCTACTGACGTCATTGATAATAATATACGAAGACTTCATTTTTTTTAAATTATAGAATAAATGTAGAAGAATCTTTTATCCAAAGAAAAAATACTCAACTTTTCTCTCATTTCTAAGGTATATGTTTTATGCATATGGTCTTCTGTAGTGAAAATAGATGAGAAAAGATTACCGTGAATCTTTTTAGTAGTGCGAACTTGTAATGTGTCATAGATCATGCGCCCCATTGCTCGAAAAAGGTTGCCTGTGTCTGTTATAAAAGTATAAACATCTTGACATAAAGGATTTGTTTGTAGTTTCAATGGCCGGACAGTCTTTTATCTCTGACCTCTTCTTATAACCTGGGATCATTTTCAATTGGAGCAGATAGACTAAACTATCGCCCGGTTCACACTCCACCCACGTCTATTGAACAGGTGAAGAGGCTCATCCCTTGTTTCCTGTTTAGGATGCGGTTTCCGGTTTTCTCTTTTCCAATCTTCTCACTTTTTTTTTTTCAATTGGAGTAGATAGACTAAACTATCGCCCGGTTCACACTCCACCCACGTCTATTGAACAAGTGAAGAGGCTCATCCCTTGTTCCCTGTTTAGGATGCGGTTTCCGGTTTTCTCTTTTCCAATCTTTTCACTCCTATCTAGCCCCCTGCACATGAGTGGCGTTACCGCCTTGCTCGGGGTGATATGATTAAAAAAAAAAATTGGAGCGATAGATTTGTGTAGATGAGCTGCTGATGGTTTAGAGTTGACTTACTATGACCTGTTGCAAAGTCACGTATTTATTTTTAGTTGAGATTAATTCGAGTGTTTTTAAATTTATTCAGACTAGCAGTGACTGATTTAATAATGCCTCTATTTTATTTGAGTTCTGGCTGAGGAAATATCCTGGGTACCTAATTGTAAACAGTAGTTTAGACATTGTGATAACCATCGATATTTAAGCAAGTGTATTATCTTTAATGATGTGTACGTAGTAAAACTATGGGCGTGGAATGTAGAATGAACAAATGGAGTTCAATTTCAGGATTAGTTATGTTCACTTCATATTGATGCCTTTGGGAAAGACATGAATCTATTTCTCCCCTAGCTATGGATTAATTAGCAGGGTAAACTGGGCTCTCTATTTGAGTAGCAACAAATGAATTGAAAAGAAAATTAGAAACCACTGCATTATCTTTCTTAAGAAATCTTGGCAATTTAAAGATGATGAAAAGAAAGCTATGGAGAGTTGTGGTCGTCTAAACTCTGAAAGGGCATGGCATTAAAATATATATTTAAATTTTACATATTTTTTGTTAAATTTCTTAGTGTGTTTAACTTTATTGTTCCAGTATAGTTACTCCTAAGAGAATTGTCACATTCTCTAGCCTATTGATTCTTTCATAGTTAACCTGGATCATCCCTTTAATGTCCCAAAACATAGATACCGTAACTTTGTCATTGGATTATCAACTTCGGCTATATTGGTGATTTTCCTGTCATGACTATATTTGAAGCTTTGGATAAAAAGACTGGTCACGATTCTCAGAAATCCGTCTGAGAATTTGAGTGGACTTCTTATCCTAAATTTTTCTTTCGTGATTTGACCAATGCCTTTTACATCTTTGATTTATAACAAGATTATAACAGCTAGGATTATTTCCAAAGACTGATAATCAGCCATTGCTTCGAAAATAATCTTTTTTATTTTCATTTAATGACCGTTTCATCAATGCGATGTCTGTCACCTTTGCTGGTCACTAAGTTAATTCAACTTAACACCGAGTCATGCAGGTGCTGAGCGAACATTTCGTGATGAGGTTACTAAAACAAGTTATAAGGGTAGGTTCAAGTCGGAGTCAGAGATGAGACTAGCGTCAGAATGTCTATATGAGGGCTTGTGACAAATTATCGATTGATGTTATTCTATTGTGAAAACCGTCTATCAAGGTACACATTCATTACAAAACTATGGCAACACATTATATTTGGGCACGATGAAGGCCAAAATAATTTAATAGTATTCATTGTGTTTTAACAGACAACTCAATCGACATTTTCTAGTGACTTTACAGTTTACAATTATGAAGAATACAAGAAAGAAATCTAGTAAAATGTGTTTACTTTTTTTTAATGGTTTCAACCCAAGCAAGGCGGTGCCGCCAGAGATGTGCAGGGGGCTTCAAAAAAAAAAAAAGAGTAAAAGTTTAAGCAGGAGGAGAGTGAAAAGAAAAACGAACCAGTTACAAGGGGTGTCAGAGAAAGGGCAAGAGAAGGATGGGAACACAGGTGTGAAGACAATTGCGAAGGTAGAGAGAAAGGAAAAGAACAAGATATACGGGGTGATGTAAAAAAGACTGAAGTCAAGTGGATGAGAGATTGGAATTGACATTGTTTTTAAATTTCTACGCGGTTGTAGCCGTCAGGAAAGCAAGTATACGGAAGGGAGTTCCACAGGCGGGAAGTGCGAGAAAAGAAGCTGATGGAGTAGAATTGTCGGCTGCCTTTGGTTGATCTAAATGTAAATTGGTGGGACCTTCTTGCCAGTCTGGTTGCACGAGCACATTCTTGAGGAGAGGGCACCAATGTCCTCAGTTCATCGGAGCAGAAGCTCATGAAAATATTTGTAGTAGAGACAGAGAGAAGCCACATCACGCCGGTGAGGAAGTGGAGGAGTCGAGTTGCCAGGTCGAGACCCATCACATTACAGATTCTCCTTTGAAGCCTGTCGAGAAAACTGAGATGAACAGCTGTAGCACCTGACCAGATATGACAACAGTATTCTATGCACGGTCGGGTGGTTGCAAGATGGATTCAGGCGGAAAAATCTTCCTGGTTCGACACAGTGACCCAACCTTCCTAGCAGTGGATTTACACTATCTCACTTCTTTTGTATGTAATGCTATGAAGAAAAGTGTGTAGAGGGTGGACGTCTCACCCCACCGCAGTTATTCCATCAGTGATAATATCTTGACACGTTGCTTTTGTGCAAGCACATCCTTCCCAGGTTCGACAAACAACATATTTACCCGGATCTCGAGCTTTGTAATTTTTCCCGTTTCAAAAATCAAACCCCAATTGAAAGGAACAAAATTTGAAGGCGTCATGAAAATCCAAGAGGAAGCTGCTTCCTATCACCAAAAAGGAATTCCAATGGAACTGGATAGAGTGTGTAGCTTCAGATAGGGGGTTACTTCGAAAGAGATTAAAAACCGAACTAATAATTATATGTCTTAGTTTCCTTTTTATAGCACAAGTCCTGATACTTTTTGATCAGACTCTCGTATTTCGTGTTAATAAATTTCTCTTCATGTACTTCAACCGACTTAAATGTTTTTAGTTGTTATATTTATTTAAATTTTGTGTTTAGCTTATTTTCATCTCTCCAGCCAATGATAGTGGGAATCTTTTTTCTGGTTAAATTTGCAGCACTAACTTTAAATACTTTCTTTCTGATTAGTTCACCTTTACTTATAGAAGAAAAAGAAGAAACTTGAAGCGACAGGAATGTGGTTCGACAGAAGGATGCTGAGAATAACATGAACCGAACATGTGAACAACGAAGAAGTTTTAGAGAAAATGGACATAAAAAGGAATCATGCTTAACATCAAGAAGAGACAGTAGAGGTTTCTAAGGCACATTAAGTGGAAAGATGGCTGGGAAATTTCATACTCACAAGGCGGATTGAAGGCGACAAGGGCAGAAGAAAACAAAGCATAACCTTCCTAGTAAGCTTGTATAATGGATGGCAGAGGAATGTTTAGGAAAGATAAAAAAACAAAAGCGCCATAAAGGTTAGGAAACTGTGGAAAGCCATAATCCTGAAAGGGTTCGGGCAGCATAATTGGGACAAATCGGTAAAAATCATACCCGCGCGCTTCAACTATTAGTCAATGGCATCGCATTTATAGTCAATAACTTTAAGAAAACATTTTCTATAGTGACTAATCTACAACATAATTCTTTTTGTAATATTGTTCCATTCTCCAAAAACGCATCGCTTACAGTGGATCTGAACTTATTTTTTCACCGATGAACCCCCTTTACTGCTTTTTTTTGTGAACCCCCATAGCCATTAGACAAGTGGTTATCAACCGAGGTCTACAAGGACCCTTCTGTTTGTTCTTGTCACTGACCGATGGGTGAGTAGTCAGGTTAAAATGAAATATAAAGGGAATAAAACCTAGATGTGAAGCAGTGAATGATAGTCAAAAGAAAAAAATTAAATGATAAAAAAGAGCATCCAACCAGATCTAAGGATTTATTGTAGGGAAGTCATTGTTGGTAACCTTAAATTTACGACACTATAGTGTAAATTATCAATTTCTTTCTTCTACTTGACTGCGATAAAAAAACAAAAAAACAAAAAACAAAACAAAACAAAGCTACGTGAGTATTTCTACTTTTATTATTTTAATATGGTATAAATTATTGTAGAAATTCCACTATTAGTAATACGAACATTCCAAAAGTAGAATTGCTCTATGAACCACTGAAATATCACCGTGGAGCCCCAGTTCATTACTGTTTTATGTGTGGGTCCTTAGTAATGTTACATGGACCCACAGCGTGCATGTGGACCCAGGTTGAGAACCACTCTATGTTTGAAGGCTGTTTTTTATGAACCCGTGGGATTATCCCACCGAGCTGAGAGTTACTAAGAGCGGGTGGTTAATATTCTCACTGTCAAAGAATTACACTTCCGCGAACTGCTTGAGTGAGGCAAACCTTTAGCGAAGCCCAGCTTCCTCTTCTTCATCTACCATGTCCTTCAGAACGTAGGAGGTTATGGACTTCCGCTTAGCCCTGTCTCTTGTGGCCCTCAGTATTGTTTCTCTTAGTATGTCTCACAAACCTCGCTCCGCCATCCATCTGCTCAAGCCTATCAAGTATCACGCGCTGCTTTCCACTGTCTCTCTTCTATTCTTCCTCTGAGTATTAGATTATTATCATTACGTCCTAGGAACCTCATCTGTCTTTCTTCTCGTTTGCATCGTCTCCAACACCTCATCGTTGCATATATGCTTAGTTCATAGTATCCTCAGCATCCTTCTGTAGAACTACATTTCTGCTGCCTCATCCCTCTCCTTCATTCTTGAGAAGATCGTCGAAATTACACAGCCATACAGAAGGGCAGATATTGCATAGCAGTCCATAGCAGTCCAGCACTGTTTTCTTTGTTTCCAATGAGAGTTTTTGTCTCTCAGTTCTTTGGTTAGCTTTTGAAATGCATCTTTGGCCATGCAAATGCGTCTTCAGATCTCAACGTCGCACTTTCTATCCTCTGTCAGAACGCTTCCCAGTTATTTAAATTTAAATTTACTTGTTTTATTTTAGTTTCTCAAATCTGTAGTTGGCATTTTGGGGCCTTCTTTTTGCTGATGACCATACATTCAGTTTTCTCGTAGCAGATCCTTCATCTTCTTTTAAGTGTTTGCTCTGAGTACCGTGTCATTTGCGTATCTTACATTGTTGAGATTCTGGTCGTCGATTATGAATCCTGGCAAGGATTTTATTTCTCTCAGAACAGTTTCACTGTATAAATTGAAAAGATCCGGTGAGAAAACGCATCCTTGTCTTACGCCTCTTTCATTTTTGTATACCTGCTGGATTCATTTCCTTTCCGTGCGTAAGCAGTTTGTTGCCAATATAGGTTCTTGATTATCTTAATGTCTTTTCCGAAAATGTTAAGGTTACCGAGCATCTCGAACAAGATTTAGTAGCGTACTTTGTCAAATGCCTTTGCGTAGTTTATAAAGCACAGAAGAAGGTCCTTCTGCATTTGTATTGCTCTTTCCGATAGCATTCTGGGCATGAATATTGCATTCCTTGTTCCAGTATCTTTAACGAAGCCACACTGTTCTTGTTCTATCTCTCGGCCGATTCTGCTGTGCGCACTGTTCATTAGAAACCGGATGTTGAGTTTTGTCATGTGGTTCATTAAGTTGATTTCTCGGTGGAGTGCTATGAAAATTGATCTGCTGAGGTCCTACGGTATATCACCACTGTTGTTGGTTTCGTTTATTATTTCCGTGATCCTGTCTACGCCAAATCCATCTAAGGACGTCAGCATCTCTATTAAAATACCGTCGGGTCCAGTTGCTTGTTCCTGTGCAATTTGGCCAGTGCCGATTCTACTTTGATTTTCAATATTGCTGGTCCATTCGTGTATTGCCATTTGCTCTCTCATGTCGTGGAAGAGATCTCCAATATACCCGTCCCATCTCTGAAGTATTTTTTTCTTTTTTTAGTATGAGTGTTCCGTCATTTGCTTTTATAAATCCTGTTGCTAAGCACGTCTTTTTGTCCTGTTAGTTCCTTCATGTTTTTATGCATATCGTCTTTATTAGTCGTGCTCAGTCTCTATTTCGGTGCATTTGTCGTTGATTCAACTTTCTTTGGTCTGTCTGTTTAGGCCATTCACGAGGCTGTTGTACTGAAGTCTTGGGACTGCATTGGGTTTGTTTAATCTCCGTAGTTTTATCCTTAGTTTGCATACAACTGGTGTGTGGTTGCTTCCGCAGTCAGCACTTGGGTAGGTTTTGCAGTATAGCACTGCATTCCTGAGTCACTTGTTGATAGTAATATCATTTATTTGGTTCTTAGTTTTTCCTCCTGGACTTCTCCATGTCCATAGTCATCTTGGGTGCCCTTAGAACCAGGTATTCATTATTATCTGGTCATTTGCTGTGTCCGATCGAACCTATTTACCACTGGGGCCACTGCGGTGTTCTAGTCCGAAATCGCTGACCGTTTCACCTTTTCTCTCTTGGCCAATTTTGGCATGTCTAAAATATTTATGCTTAATCTAGGCATCGCCTGCTTCAAGTTTACCAGCTGTCCAGTTGTTCATCGTTCTGACGTTCCACATCCCAAGAGTCATTTTTTGTTTGGCGCGAACACTTGCAGGATAAGTGAAAGGTGTCCGGGGACACCTTTCACTTATGTCTTTCCATTCTGGGCGAGGGATAAATTCTGAGGAAATTTGTCCTCTTTACGCCGTTTATGCTAACAATCGCTGGATGACGGCCCGGTGACACCTGTTGTGCATATCGCTCCTTACCGAGCGAAGATCATTGTCTTTAGGCTTAACCCCCTTCACGCCCTTAGGGTTTATAATTCTATTGTTCATGTCCATGAATATTCTTGGGAGGAGTGGTTTCCCGTTGCCTTTGGTTTCAAGCCTGCAGCGGAAGGAGGTACGATTTGTTACTGATGGGGATGTACAGTTCAACACTTTCAAAAAATGAATTTCAACATTTTCAAAAGAAATTAATTCCAGCATGTGAAGGAACTTTATACATATTGATATAAAAAAAACATGACTCTGAAAAGAAAACAAATTGTATTGGTGTGTTGAAAAAACGGTAAGAAAAACATTTATGTGCTTAGCTGTAACGAAAGTGCACCGCGTGGTTTATTTGAAAATTAAAACGTCTGCTACACAAGGAGTGCCTCCCTGGAGGAAGACTGCACACGTATTTCTCCTGCCGCATCCTGGAGTAAAAAAAGAAAAAAATGTGTTAATGTGTTAATATTTTTATATTCCAGAATACAACGATACTTAGCGGGCGTTCTGGCAGACAAGTGGGATAACCTCCGCAAACCAACCTCTATTCTACGGACATGAACTATCTAACTTTCTTTTAGACAATTCTGCTTACCGAATAGAAAACATTTTTTCTCGCGTCTATTTTTCGCTCAGAAATTAGCTTTGCTTCGATAAAAAATGAATTCTTGTCTGTTAACATTTTTGTTTGCCAATTTTTATTTCGAAGAAAACCAAGTTCAATTTCGCATGAATCATTTTAGCCAAAAAAAGTACTCGCTTTCACTAGGCCCCCAAATAGGAGTAATTCTCAAAGTAACGTCTCCGTATAAAGATTTACATCTTTTGCAACAAACCCTAAATTATCGTTGTAAATTTTCTCATTAATTCAGGTTTGCGGGTTAATGTGGTAGAGTTTATTCCATTTCCGCTCAAAGTATAAGATTGTCATCCCCATGTTTTAGGCTGGAGTTAATGGCTTCTTTTCTTTCCTTTACACTGGCTGTGCCTGAGTACAAACAAACAAACCAATCATAGTAACATCACTCTATAAAACCGAGTTTCAAATATCACTATCATTTTCCAAATAAGCACATGTAAATTCTAATGTCACCTTACGATGATGACTTTTAAGCAAAAACGTTTTTCTTGGACGATAACTACAGAGAATGTTTATTGAGCACCCGTCTACCGTATGACGTGTAATGTCTACCACATTGTTTAATAAAGAAGGAACAGCACCTTTTACTACAGCTTCAGTGTGCTTCTTGCATTCATGGACAAGCATTCATAGTTCTATGGAGAGGAGTCTCAGTAGTTAGACCGATGTTTATCTCACGATATATATATATATATATAACGTAGGCCTCCGTCGGTTAGGGTTGAGATTGGTAGCATCCTAGTTGTCTGCTTGGCTGGAGCATCGGCATCTGTGACTGTAGAAAGCGATGCGGGAGTGATTGTTGCAGTCGCTTCGATCGCCTTTGTTCTTGTAGATAGTGATGATCATAGCGTCCCTCATGTCCTGTGGTACAGCCCTTTCTTTTCAACACTGGCAGAGGACTCGTGCAGAGGAGGCAGTTGTATAGTCTTGCTGTGCTTGATAAGATCAGGGGAAATTCCATCACTGCCTGGAGCTTTCCCTGTGGTCAAGCTGTTGATAGCTTCGCTGAGTTTCTCTATCGTCGGCTCAGTGTCGAGCTCTTCCGCGACAGATAGACACACAATGGCATCAAGGGCTGCAGTCGTCACAACATTGTTGAGAGTAAAGGTTATAATAGTGCCCCACCCATCTCTTGTCTTTTGTCTGTGATGACTACCCTATTGGTAGATTTGAGAGGAGGTGTCTTGACCATAACATAACATATAAAAATTCCATTTTTGGTAATTTTAACGTTCTAATGAACGCTAGCAATTTGTCAACCGTTATATTTGAAACAGGAAAAATGTACAGTAATTTTTTGCAACACAGTTTTCCGGTTACATTTGTTACCATAAATCACACCCCTGAAAATGACCTCGGAAAGAGGTTGAAAAATACTTGGGTACCTTAAGAAATGAATGACAATAACATCTGTTAACATTAAAGCTCATTTCTGACATCTTTTGATTGTAATACTCGAAAGATTATCCGTAAGTATGAACGGATTTAATTAAAAATAAACAAACATAGTATTTTCAATTTATTTAATCTCACACACACACACACACACACACACACACACACACACATATACATATATATATATATATATATATATATATATATATATATATATATATATCCAGGTTGAGAGAACCTACAGTTTTAGAATTTCGAGTTCTTCAGCATTTACTTTTTTTTTTAATATTGTAAAGCATAAGTTAATCAATTTTTTTTTAATTTTAAGACTAATATAGTTTACATTGCGACGCGGAAATTTCTGTTTCGAGATTTTGACCTCGTCATCAAGCAATGTTAGCTCATTGTTGTGAAAGTGATTTCCATTTGAATATAACAATATATTATTAAATTTATTAAGAATAAAAATCTATTAAATAAACGTAATGAAATAAATGTCATATGTAAACATTGCAAAATGTTCACCTTAGAATATGGTTACAAAGGTTCTTCATAAAAAAATCTAATAACTTACATATATCTAATAATTTGTTTTATTTTATGAAATGATAATAATTAAATAGATATTACAAAATAATTAAATAGATATTTAAATTTTTAATAATTAAATAGATATTAAAATTTTGTACTATGAGATTAAAATTTTGTATTATGATATTAAAAATTGTATTGGACAATGTGCAAACACTATGGAAAATCTGTAAATAAACACTGGTATGAACATCACCCAGCACCGGTTACAGAAATAGAAGATGACACCATTCTATGGGATTATATCATCTACTCAAACAGAAAATTGAAGCACATAGGCCGGAAATTATTGTTAAAAACCAGAAAGAAAAAACTTGTCTATTAATAATTGATATGGCTTGTCCAGCGGATTGTAACATAGCAACCAAGGAATTCGAAAAACTGTCAAAATATAAAAACCTGGAAATTGAAATAGAAAAAATGTGGAAATTGAAAACAAGAGTTGTGCCAGTGATAGTGGATGAACTTGGAATGATAAAAAATGAAACAAAACAACACATTGAAAGAATCCCTGGAAACCCCAGCTTAAGAGATATACAAAAAATTGTCTTATTAAGTACAGCCCACACACTAAAGAGAACTTTGTTTATGTAACGCTAGGGATGATAGAGGAGATAAAACAAACATGAACTGGAGCCATAATAACACGCCACGACCTGCCTTAAGTCTTCCCGCAGACTTGGTTGGTAGTGCGACCATAGCAGAAATCGAAATATGATGAAAAACGACATAATAATAATAGATTTAAGAAAATAATAAAATGGATATTAAAAATATTAATAGATAAATATGAGCTAATATTACCCGATGAGTTAAAAATCTCGAAACAGAAATTTCCGTGTCGGAATGTAAACTATAATTTGAAATAAAAAAACAAATTTAATTTTGTATATATATATATATATATATATATATATATATATATATATCCGAGTGAGTACAGAACGAAGAAAGAATTTTTTTCACCGTCCAAAACATTAATTTAAAACAGTGCTAGGAACCCCAAGGGAGAAAACCTGGCCACTAGATAAAAGAGAATACATAAAATCCATCTAGTAACAACAGACAGCCATTAATCAAACACTAGCTAACCACGCCACTGCCCTAAAAATTCTTAAGGTCAACAAACAGGATGGGTTCCCTAATAACAACAAAAAAAAAAAAAACCATACACACACAACTGACCAAGTAATCAACCCCCACACACCACGTTCTACGAAATTCTAACCAAAAGATATACCCGACCAATAAAAACGTACATACTAACAGATAATGCCATTAATCAACCATTTAGCATTTACACACCAAGTTCTTCAAAATCTAACGGTCAACATGAAAGACATATTCCCTTCATTATCAATAACCCCAACCAACCCCACAACAACAATGAACCAAATATAGACAGCGGATGATTTCATTTCTTGCTCATTCCTCCTGATGAGACGTTGGATACCCAATGTCGAAACAACCATATGATTGTAGAGGACATATATAGAAAAAATTATGTACATGTTCTAAAACATAATATATATATATATATATATATATATGTGTGTGTGTGTGTGTGTGTGTGTGTGTGTGAAGAAAGAGCAATAATAAATTTAATACTCCTTAACTTTTATTTTTAATTTTACAGTGCTTAATACAAAAGTAGAGCTTTAAAGTTTGGAATTTTTTCCCTTTTTACTCCAGAAATGACCGCTTGAAGATGGAGTCATAGTAAAATTATGATTCCGAAATATGGGAAATTCTGCGTCGCGAAAACGTAAAACTAATTATATTACAAGAACATAAATATATATATTTGTTATATGTATATAGTCATCCGCAGACAATACTGTTTTGCTGTATCACAGCTCATCAGTACAATTAGACATCCGGTTACTTCCGGTTGGTATTAGAAACAAGACCGATTTAATATTAGTCGGAGATTCTACTTCTAAGCTATCCACGCACAGTGGAGGAAGATAGATTTTAGAGTGTTATATACACAATGTAAACTTTATAGGTACCTCCACTAAATCACTGAAAAACAGTGTAGTATGAATGAAAGAGGTCCGAAACTTAATAAAAACGAACTTTTTCCATCAAAATGTTAAGAGGGAAGATCAAAGTATTTTTTGATATTTTTTAAAAGTTTTTAACCTCTTCTAACATGTTCGAAATTTTGGTAAAAAATCTTATTTTGATATCAGGTAACCAGATCGTTACGAGAGTTTACAATGGAAAACGTAATATTACATAACTCAATTTTTTCCGGTGACAAACACATCAGCTGGAAATTCTTGCAAAAAATCAAATGTCAGATTTTAATGAAACCTTCAAGACTTATTCATAAATTAATGAAGTTAATTTTGAATTTATTATTTTTAAAAAATCTTGGTAAAAATATTTTTTTTACATCTTCACGTAACTTCCTGAAATTTTAAGAAATTAAATTTTGTTGCGATAATTGATTTTATTAGTTTAAACGCAGGACTCATTAGGGAGTGTAAATCATCTACTTTTTTAGAAATTTTACCTCTATTTCCGAAAATTTGCTCCCAATAATAAAATAAAAAATGCAATATAACGATGACATTATTTAATTTGATAAGCTTTTAATTGCTTGAATAAATAATATAAATTAAGGAGATTATAGTCTGAAAAAACATTTTTTTCGATTAATAATGAAATTTTAAATGATTGTTTTCATTTTTTAAAATTATAATCATTTATAAAGTTTGAAAAATATTTTTAAAATGCTTAGAAAATTTGTTGGGGTCGGTTTAAAAATTTATTAAGCGAAGATTATACTTACTAATCTAAAATTAACAAGTTTAATACACATCGTTGTGCCTTTTCATTTTTAAAATATTAAAAAATGATTTTTCTGTGTGTATTTGAATTTTTTTTGTATGGTAATTCCTACGGATAAATTAAAAGACTATGTGTTTCAGAGTTTCTTCTCTTTGTCGGGAAAAAAATTTACAATTATGTCACTTGTGATCGCCATATCATCTCTAATCTGACAACCTGTTAACACATTTTATATACGGCGGACAGGTAAAAAAGTTCAACTCTGTAATTAAGAAATAGTTTTATTCTAAATTTCAGACTATAAATAAGTAATACTTGTGTAAATCAGATGAAGTTAAGATTAAATTTTCTAATTTTCCAAAAGTAATGTCTCACAGATATATATTTTATTTTTGTAAGATTGTTAAAGCCGAAAATTAACTTTTGTTTACAAATGTGTCGATCGTTCGTTTTTGAAAAATTAAAAAACATTTCAAAATTTTATATTCCAATCAATATAATTTCTGTTTGAAATATACCAGAGTATTTTGCTTACTGGAAATAGTAAATTTAATCATTTAGCTTTCAATTAAAACTAAAATAAATATTTCAAGAAATATTTTTTAAATTTTAAACATTCAATTTAAAATTTCGATATCGAGGAACTACGTAATGTAAACAAACACCACAAGAGTGTTCATATATATATATATATATATATATATATATATATATATATATATATATTGGGTCACTATGTCGATCCAGGATGTTTTTTCCACCTGAATCCATCCTGCATATATACAAGTCAACCATCCGTCCGTGCATGGAGTACTGCTGCCATTTATGGTCAGGTGCCCCTGCCGTTCTCCTCAGTGTTCTTGACAAGCTCCAAAGGAGAGTCTGTAATGTGATAGGTACTGATCTGGCGACGCGTCTGCAGCCACTTTCCCATCGTCGAAATGTGGCCTCCCTCTGTCTCTTCTATAAATACTTTCATGGCTTCTGCTCGGATGAGCTTAAGTCACTGATGCCTCCTCAACAAGTGTTTACCCGTGCAACCAGACTGGCAACTGGCTCCCACCCATTCACAGTCAGGTTAGCCAAACGCAAACGACAATTCTACTCCTGCAGCTTCCTCTCTCGCACTTCCCGCCTGTGGAACTCACTCCCGTATTCTTGCTTTCCTGACGGCTACGACCTCCAGAAGCAAAGTTAATACTCACCTACTAACCACTGGACACTAGCTCTCTCCCCTCCCCTGTATAATCTTCACGTTCTCTCCGCCCATGTATCTGTCATTGCACCTGCTTTCTCAGCTTTCTATTGTTCCTTTCTAACTAGCTTGTACTCCTCACTCTTTTCTAATTAATCTTTTTACATTTATGTAACCCCCTGCACATCAGTGGCGTTTCTGCCTTGCTCGGGGTGAAATGATTAAAAAAAAAAAAAATATATATATATATATATATTACAGAAGTATTACTTATTTATAGTTAGAAATTTAGAATAAAACTATTTCTTAATCACCAAGTTGAACTTTTTGGCCTGTCCGTCGTATATCAAATGTGTCGACAGTTTGATATATATATACATATTGATGTATGTTTCAATAAATAGTATAGACATAAGCTTAATAGCATTATCGTTGAAAAAAGAAAGAAAATCACAATATTCATACATTTTTGTTTATTTAATCGTTTCTGAGCGTTCGGCTTACATCAGCCATTATCAAAGATGATGTATATGTATATCATTTCACCCCATGCAAGGTAATAAAGCCACTAAGGCACGAGGAATTACTAAGTGTGAGAGAATATGAGAAAAAAATTAAAGAGAGATGACAATAAAAGAACAGGAATTAAGTAGAAGGAAGATAACGATTGACAATGCATTTAAAATTTTTAAGGTCTAAGTTGAGAGGAAAAAAATGTTGGAAGTGAGTTCTACAAGCGAGCATTGCGACAAAGAAACTATTAGCTTAGAACTTAGGATCAAATCAAGCTATTTTAATTGTAAAATGACGAGACCTATCCGCCGATTTAGTACTGCTATCTACAGAGTGGGATGAATCAGATGTCGTCTAAATCACACAAAAATGAAAATAACGTTGACATCTCATTTTTACAGACATATTTACCAAAATACACAAACCTATCTTGAAATACTAAAGAGAAGATTTATTCAATAAAATCGCCATTGACTTCAACCTCGGTCTCCATACGAATTCGAAATCTCCTGCATATCTTCTGGATAACCTTCTTGTTTAAGATGGTAAATACTTTCATAATCTTTGCTATCAGTTTATCATTAACGTTAAAAGAAGTTGTGTTGATTTCTCGCTCAACTGCGCCCCACACATAGTCTGGGGAATTAAATGATGTAAGATGTAAGGAATGTTGTGGTCGCAGAAAATGTCTGACAGGCATGACTAGGTTCTCCTACTAGTGTAACATGGTTCCGAGTTCTGTTGTCAGACATGGGGTCATCCAGCAGGCACCCTCTTGACACAGAGCAGCACAACCTCCTCAAGACACTTGATGTAATCCTCTGTGTTGAGACTAAGGTCCAGTGAAAAGATAAATGGAGGCATAACGTCGCCATCACTAGTATAACTCCAAACACCTTCGTAATCATCATTAGCCTCATCCAACTCTTTCCGAATCCTCTGCACTGTTTTCAGATTGCCACACTGAAATGTTAATATTAGAGCTTCCGGCGCAAATGCCAAGCAGTACAGCCTGCTGTTTCCAAATTTCTGGCGGAATGAAGGTGCTTTTTTTTACAGTCAGCGCACAATTGACATTACTACACAACAGGCACGCGCGAAATTTAAAAATACAAAATAGCGACAATTTACCCATCGCACACTCTATATGCTCTATAGAGTCCAAAAACGTCTATACGTCCTTGTGGGTGACAAATTGTCTTCATCCCACAGCCTCTTTCTCACAGACGAAACGTCAAAAATCTTTCACTGCTCTATCGCAATGTTCATGAAAAGACCCCAGACGAACTACATTCCTTAGTTCCACTAGTTATAACATTCACAGCTATGACCAACCACCCTGCAACGGATATTGTAGCGAACCACATTCATTCCCTTCGTGTTCCATTTGTGAGATGTAAGTTCCACTCGAGCAGATTCTTCTCGCGAACTGCTGAACTATAGAACCGACTCCAAAGTGGGTGCTTTCCTTATCACTAAAATCTTAAACCTGTTAAAGTCTAGGACAAACACTTATCTTTCTTGCATATCCACTGTACTGTACCTTCTACTCCGCAAACCTCTACTTCGATTGACTCCCGTGCCTTGTACAGGGTGAACATCACACACACACACACACACACACACACACACACACACACACATATATATATATATATATATATATATTGTAATTTAATTAATTCAACATTTTCGTCGCTGAGTCTCAGAATTTCCCATGTTTCGGAATCATATTTTAACTATGACTCCATTTTCAAGCGATCATTTTTGGGGTGACTAACGGAAAATATGTTTTCTCCGTGAGTCTGAGATGGGGATGGAATCATAGTTAAAATATAATTCCGAAACATGGGAAAATCTGTGTAACGAAAATGTTGAAATAATTATATTACGCTAATATTTAGCTCTAATTTGTATTGAGCAATAAAATTTAAAATCTTTTAATTTCTTACTCTCCTTTCTTCACATTATTGTATATTTTTAGGTGCTTCTGGGAACTGAAGTCATTTCTTTTCTCAGACTAATGTCATCTAGTATACATGTTTTAAATCTCGCTGCTCGTAAAATCACCATTATGCGTCAAAATTATATATATGAACACCGGGTACATTCGAAAATCACATGTCATTGATAATAATTAGGAATATGCTTAACCCTCTAGGGCCATTCGTATCATATTTGATACAGTATGAAAACAAGCCTTGAAAGAAATATTTTCCTGAAAAATTTTTTCAGAGAAATATTTTATAAATTTCAAATGAAAGCAGTACTGACTGCTCAGTCAATGAATACCAAATGTTTCCTTATAGGGAAATACCAAATGTTTCCTTATAGGGAAATACTGTATCAAATATGATACGAATGGCCCGAGATGGTTAAAAGCGCAACATCACAAATATTTTAGATAACCATAGAGCCTAATTTACTCAAACAAGAATAGCGGGCTAATATAAACTAAACACTAAAATATCTATCTATCTATCTATCTATCTATCTATCTATCTATCTATCTATCTATCAATCTATTCCAGTCCATCCCTATCTATCTATCTATCTATCTATCTATCTATCTATCTATCTATCAATCTATTCCAGTCCATCCCTATCTATCTATCTATCTATCTATCTATCTATCTATCTATCTATCTATCTATCTATCCTATCTATCTATCCATCCTATCTATCTATCTATCTATCTATCTATCTATCTATCTATCTATCCATCTATCTATCAGTATCCCTATCTATCTATCTATCTATCTATCTATCTATCTATCTATCTATCTATCTATCTATCTATCTCAGTCTGTTCATTATCTATCTATCTATCTATCTATCTATCTATCTATCTATCTATCTATCTATCTATCTATCTATCTCAGTCTGTTCATTATCTATCTATCTATCTATCTATCTATCTATCTATCTATCTATCTATCTATCTACGTAAAAGGATTTGTTTTTAATTTAAAAACAAATCCTTTTACGTACATGCAAATATATATTTATGTGTGTGTATGTGTGTGAGATAGATAGATAGATAGATAGATAGATAGATAGATAGATAGATAGATAGATAGATATTTTAGTGTTTAGTTTATATTAGCCCGCTATTCTTGTTTGAGTAGATTAGGCTCTATGGTTATCTGAAATATTTGTGATGTTGCGCTTTTAAGCATAAATTTTAAAAAGTACTCTAACAAGGCGAATTATTATATGTAAATATAATAATTCGCACTTACATTTACATTTAGGAATTTGCCTTACTGCGCAGTAGAATCGGTTGGCAGTGAATGTGCAGATGTTGCAGTGATGAAAAAGGAGCGAGGAAGCATTCACCCACACATACAACTATAAAGGAGTGTATGACTCTGTACACTCCTCTGCATCGAATAAATTGACATTTAATCGGATCCTAAAAATGTAAGAATGTCAACGTACATATATATATATATACACACACACACACACACACACACACACACACACACACACACACACACACACACATATATATATATATATATATATATATATATGGTCTATTTTAGAAGCAAAGAATTCATGTAAACATTTTTTGTTAATTTTAACAAAGGTGCGTCTATTTAATATATTTTTGTACTTGTTTCAACTAAGATGTTGTATATCAAGATCAAAGTGTGAATAAACTGTCAAAACTTCATGTTTTCTTTAGTTTCTGTGCAAGTATTTTCGACCATCTCAGTCATTATCAAGAATTGGGCATTGTCTAGATGTAAAACAAGTGTTTGTTCGCTACAAACGTGCATTTTCTGAAAAGCAAGAATTCAAATTAATTAAAACGTAGTAGTTTTACGTGTAAAACAGTTTAACAGAACTCGACTGCACAAGAAATTATATTCATACTTATTATTATTATTATTATTATTATTATTATTATTATATATGCATATTGAATATTTTATATACACTCTAAAATACTCTCTTATTTAATACAGTTTCTTTCTTATATATAAAAAATAGTTTCACGTATTTTGTGTTTTGCTTGCAGTGAGTGATATAAACTATTGGTACTTGGTATTGTCTGTTAATATTTGTTATATATTCATCTTCTGTGCCCTGTACCTTCGTGATGTTGGCGATCGTGGCTCTCCAAAATGTCCTACCTCATAATAAATTTTGTCTTTTTTGTCATCTGTCTATACCCTGTTCGACCATCCATTTATTCAATCTCGCTTGATAGGTTATGCGTTGTTTTTTTTTCTAACCCTCCGGCCATCAACTTTTGAATATAAAGTTTTCCAAGCCCTCTTTCCTCATTACGCGCCCTAGAAATTTCCACTATCTCTTCCTGGTTGTAAGTATAAGTGACATTTATGTTTTTATTTTCTAAAAAAACGTCTTCATTGCTCACATATTAGGTCCTTGGTATTTCAGCATCCTTCTATAGAATCTCATTCTATTGCTTCGAGTCCCTTTTGTGAGGAGATTGACCAGTATTCACTGTCATTAAATAACAGTTCAGTATTCTTTTCTTTGTTTCTGATCATTTATTTTTTGTTTTATTTCTTCATGTTTTGCTTAGCATTGTTTGATTTTGTTATTTCTAATTTGTAAGGTTGGCCTATTTCCTTTTGCTAACAACCCTGCATTATGTTCTCTTGTGATTGATGCTTCATACTTTCTTCTCATTACTTCTTGTGGTTTCTTTTCTGTCTGCTATCAACACTGTATCATCCGCATAACTTATGTTGTTAAGATTATAGCTACCAATGTTGAATCCTGGTAGTGTAATATAACAATCTGGCCCCACCCGAGGAAGTGATGCAAGCGATGGTGTTTCCCGTCGGTGAAGGGGGCGGCGAAGCGACAAGACAGGTGTTTGTGAAATACATCCTGTCGAGGCCGGAGCGGATGTCATTTGACCTTATTTCCGACAGCGGCGGAAATGGCTACAGAGGCAAACAGATCAGGTGTCTCTTAGAATTACGTGGGCGTTGCGTGGGCGAGGCAAAACCGGAAGGAAAGTCCCGGTTCTAGAGACTATAAAAAGACCTCGACACACGGATTCGCTAGCAGAGAACGGCCAGTGGAAGCAGAGAAACACCACAGGCAAGACTACACTCCCGTCAACCCATTCTATGTGCGCTCTCACTCTCCTGTTCTCTATTCCACACGGTTCGTCGTCATTAATAAAAATATAACCTTATATTTTTATATATGCGTGTTTGTTGTTTTGTCGTCGTACGGCGATATATAACAGTAGGACTTCTGATTCTCTCAGAATAGGCTCACTGTTGAATTTTTTTTTTCTTTTTTTTAAAATCATTTCACCCCAAGCAAGGCATTCCACAGCCACTATTGCGCTTGGGGCTACATAGGGGAAGGTAAATAGAAAGAGTGGTTAGATATAGGAAATGTCAGAAGTGAGGTGATAGATAGTTGGGTGGGTGGGAAGAGTGTTTGAAAGAATGGAAGCGAGCTAGTTTGTTAGGAGGTGTCCATTGACCTTACATTTAAACACCTGGAGATTGTCGCCGTCTGGGAATGAGTCATGTGGAAGGGAATTCCACAGTCGGGAAGTGCGAGAAAAGTCCAGTGAGAAAACATATCCTTGTATTACATACCTGTTTATTTTTTAAATCATTTTCTATCCATATGCAGGTATTATATGTTCTGTATTATTCTAATATCCTTCTCAAATATGCCAAGTCTACCAAATAATTCCGATAGTTCACTTTATGAAAAACTTTTGCATAATCTATAAAACACAAGTACTCATCCTTTTGCGTTTATATTGTTCTTTCTGGTATCATTCTGGGTATCAGTCAGTTAAGTGCCATAAGTGATACACGCTTGGGCGATCATGTCTCAAAAGAGACATGACTGACTGGGCAGAAGATTATCCAGCAGTAGGTTGCCATTGCTTTCTGCGGTAGACTGGTTGCCGACCAAGGCTATAGAACCCAATCTGTCCTGTTATTTAACCCATAAATGGAAGGAATAGACGGATTAATACCTTTCCCAAGGGTATTTGCGCGTAAGTGAATGCAATGAATTCAACTGGAATTCGAACTCGTCTCCCCAATTTCTCGTTCCGAGCCGATATCCAATGCACCACAACGCACATTCTGGGTATAAATATCGCATTATTTGTTCCATTGTTTAAATGAACCCGCACTGTTCTTGTCCTATTTTAGGTCTGTTTCTGCTACGCACTCTTTTCATCAAAATTCTGATGATAAGATTCGTTTTATGTCTCATTAGGCTGATTGTCCGATCGACATCACGTTCGTTTGCACCTGACTTCTTAAACAGTGCTAAAACAGATCTATTTAGGGCTTCTGGTATACCACCATTGTTGTATATTATAGTTATTGTTTCCCTAATCTTATCTATACTGAAATCATCTAAAGTCGCCAGTAACTATATTACCATTCGATCCGGTCCTCCTTTGTTTCTGTTCAATATGGCCAGTACAGAGCCCACTTCAGATGTTAATATTTGGTCCTTTAATATTTCTGTGGATTGTCGCTTGTTCTTTGTTGTCGTGGAAGAGTTCTCCAATGCTTAAGTTTGAGTTTGAGTTTTGTTTAACAGCATATCAACACCTCTGTGGGTTGTTTAATGCCATAAAGGTGGGGTTTTAAGGTATTTTTTAATGGACTTATAGTGAGAAGGTTGATTTCGTTGAATTTTGATGAAAAATTTTATATATTTTTTTTTATTTTAGAAAAATAAAGATGTCTTTTAGTTTTGTATTAAAACATATCTTGCCGGTAATAATTTGTCTTTTCCTCAAAAATATATTTTGGCAATAGTCTTTTTTTCTTCAAAAATGTATATTTTTCTATAAAAGTCTATTTTTATACTTTCATAGTGTTTTGACACCAGTTTGGGGGTTAACTATTTGCCATAACCGGGGCTCTAACAGGTGCTACCACTCCGGGTCAGAGTGAACCTGGGAATAATAGCAATTAGAAGGTGGTCCCATGCTCCTCACAACATCCCAATCAGAGACCTTGCTGCCGGATGCAGTTTACCGTCATACCCAGGACTAAGTGTATTCGTATCATCTCTGAAGTATCTTTCTCTAATATCAACGTTCGCTCCTTAGATTTTATACAGCCTGTTGATGAGCATGTCTTTTTTCATATTAGTTCTCTTACTTTTATGCTTGTATGCTTTATTTGTGATACTCATTCTTTCTATTTCTGCACAGCTTTCATTGAGTCATTCCTCTTTAGCCTGCATGCATTTGTTCCTAATGTTATTGTGCAGAAGACCTATATTGTGCACCATACCTTGGTTGTTTGTAATGTGATGAGAGATATGTGCATGAGTTGCCCAAGTTACAAAAAGTGGCAAGTTAACATGCAGGAGTGTAGTTTTTGTGTGACCTTTGTAAGAATATAATATTTCCTGATTATTGATTTTGGTGATGCAGTTTCCCATAGGACATAAGAATTTACAAGCAATATTGTTTTTGCATAAGGTCGATATTTGTGGCCCCGAGTTATTGATATTAATTAAGTTAGCTATTTTAAATGATAAATATAACATATTTACTGGAGGTCGTCTATCGGCGAATTTAATTTTTAATGACTTTTTTTTATCTTGCTTATAATTATGGTGCATGTGGCTACAGTAGAATGACTTAACGATGTGTTTATTTTTGTGCATATCAGGATGGTCGCTTGTGCTAATTTTTCGAAAGTTTTTAAAAGCGAGAAGATTTAGTTGTGAAGGCTAACCAGCAAATTATGGCAACCACCATTCTATTACAAGTGATTTCTATTTAGGTTTTTGTTAGCGTATATTTTCTGCAACGCAAAACACACACACACACACACACACACACACACACACACACACACACACACACACACTCCGAATCACCCTAAATTTTCTTCATATTTTCATTGATGAAACTGCAATATAGGTAATTGTTAAATATTTATAAATTCATTTGATGCACATGTTATTGTGCAGTATTAAGAAAAGAACCATTCTATTTTCATTTACAATTATTCACTTGGCAATAAATACTAAAAAATAGTATGAAACACATCATTTTTTAAAACACTGGGGTGTCCTAATAATTATGGCCGGTAGTATATATATATATATATATATATATATATATATATATATATATATATATATCCGAGTGAATAAGGAACGAAGAAAATTTTACAATGTCCAAAACATTAATTTAAAACAGTGCTCGATATATAATATAGAGCTCTACCGAAAATTACCCACTAAAACAATAAACCCTACAAAATCAGAAATCGGTAGAATTAGTAAAGTAATACTGGAAAGAGTTAACCAACAAATAAGGAAAAAAAAAACCCAACTCGTGCAATGGAGGGGTACAATGGATGTAATCAAATGGTTGGAGAACCTTGGCGAAAAAAATAATGCCACTTTCCTACAATTTGATATCGTGGATTTTTACCCATCAATATCTGAGGTCCTTTTCAATCTTGCCCTGGAAATCGCCGAATTCTATTCGGACATCTCAAAGGATGAAATCAAAATAATTTTGAACTGTAGAAAATCAGTTCTCATCCACAACAACGAACAGTGGACAAAACATTCAACGGATAATTTTTAGTTATCTATGGCAGCCCTGGATTCTGCAGAATCTTCGGATATAGTAGGACTATTCCTATTGTACAACCTCACAGCGTATAAAGAAATTGACACCAACAATATAGGACTTTATAGAGATGACGGACTCATGATAATAAATAAATCTACGGGAGGTAAGGTCGATAAAACTAGAAAATTAATTCATAAAGTCTTTAAATCTTTTGGTTTTAACGTAGTAATTAACCCTAAGATCAAGCAAGTTCACTTCCTAGACATAACACTAGACTTAGTATCGAACACTTTCCAACCTTATATGAAAATTAATGCTAACCCAATCTATATAAACCCCAATTCTAATCACCCACCATCCATTATCAAGCATATCCCATCATCAATCGAACGCCGCATTAACACACACTCCTCAAATAAAGAAATATTTGATAAACACGAAGTAATTTACGATAAAATTCTCAAAGACAGCGGATATCAATCATCCAAAATTAACTTTGTCGAAAAATTCAAGAGCTCCAAAAGAAAAAAATAGAAACAGGAAAATCATATGGTATAACCCTCCTTTTAATCAGTTAGTCAACTTTAAACTGGGACATAAATTTCTTAAACTAATAAAGAAGCATTTTCCCAAAAATAACCCTCTAAGCAAAATATTCAATAGAAATACAATAAAACTAAGCTATAGCTGCTCCAACAATCTAGAAAAAATAATTAAATTACATAACAGTAAAATATTAAAAGCACACCACAAAAACAACTCCAACACTAATACCAGTCTACCACATAATAAAAAACTTTGTAACTGTAGAAACCCAAAACAATGCCCCATTCCTAATAAATGTTTAACGAAATCCCTAATATATATGTGTTCGATTTCATCCATGGAGAATCCCAAAGATAAAAAAAATGTATATCGGAAGCACCATGAACGTATTTAAAATGCGCTTTTACAATCACCTCTCATCCTTCAATAACAAAGAAAAATAAAACATGACGTCTCTTTCCAAACACTTTTAGAAGTTAAAAAACGAAAATAAAACAACTAAAGTTAAATGGAAAACCCCCAAACAAGCAAAAACAGCTAAATCAATAAAGGAACCATGTTTTCTTTGTCTTCAAGAAAAAATTGAAATCATTAAATACATAAATGGCGACGAACTTTTAAACCAGAGGCATGAAACCACAATAAACTGCAAACACATTAAAGAACTATCCTTGCAATCATGCTGAAAAATACTGCACTAGCCAAAACTTGGACCACCCCTAGAGAAGATAAACCTTTATAGTACTAACAACCCTCTTATATCAAATTTTACCTATTACACACCACAAAATATAATCAAATCTAATTTAAAGTTTTATAGAAAAAGTAATTTCTTAAATTCAAAATTAAGGTTAAATATACAAAATTAGATTTATTATAAAACTGTGCTTAAATAAATAAAAAATTCTATACTTGTACAAATAAACATTAATGATAGGTCCAATCCCATCCTTTTCCACCCTTTACACCTTCCTATTCTCCCCCTCTAATAAAATCAAAGTATAAAGGTCAGCCAGGGTCATAAAACACACTTTCATGAATCAACTATATCCCCTACCTACCCCACTAATTCAATATTCTAACGGACAATCTACAAACTTTATTCCCTTATCGCTAACCCCCACCAACACCCCACACTCAACTCCCAAATATAAGAAAAGAGATCTTCCATTCCTTTCCACACCACCTGAAGTCCAATGTTGAAACAAAATGTACAATTTGTAGTGGAACATGTACAATTTTATATATACGTATATATAAAATTGTACATGTTCTAAAATATAATACATACACACACACACACACACACACACACACACACACACACACACACACACACACACACACACATATATATATATATATATATATGGATTACTGTAAGCTCCAACAAAAACACCAACCAATGGAATGCGGGTATATAGTAATGATGGTGGTGCGTCTAATGGCAGGCTATGGTTTTGTATTGAATTTTATAGCTCGTTGTCGAAGAAATGACACTGTTCATTGGCAAGAAGATGTGGTCTCTAAAAACGAAACATTGCAAACTTCAGTAGGAGCGTCCACTAATTGCACCAAGTCACAGTCAACAGCAAAGAGATACCGTCTCTAAAAACGAGACACTGCACTATCTATTAGGTTGAGAAGACAAATGAGGAGAAGAGATAAAAGAAGAGGAAGGGGAAATATTATATTGTTAGAATAGCGTTCCTTATTTGATCTCAAAACACAGGAAGATTTTACTTTGATTTAAAACCGCAAATGTATTAAATTTTCACTTTTTTCCATTACCACCTGAGTAAGTATATATATATATATATATATATATATATATATATATATAGAGAGAGAGAGAGAGAGAGAGAGACTTTGTAACATTCGCTGTTCAAATGCACAAAACATTTGCGAGTGAATTCAGCAACGGACATATGCTGACATTTCGGTCGGCTTGCTAAGTTCTCGCTAATTGACATGTTTGTTCTGACACAACAGAATGGCTGTTTTTATATATATATATATATATATATATATATATATATAATTTATGCAATTGTAAATTCTTTCCATTTTTTCTTTTTTTAAGCTAATTCAAATCAGGAATAAACGAGTATAATGTATACATAAAGATAAATATTATATCTCGCTTTGGGTAAAAATTTAAACGTGATAGTGTGCATATATGTTTCTGTGTGAATTTTAGAAAGAGGTAGTAAAGATGAAAGAGAGAGTATATATGTTGATAAAAATTGGAATTTAATTTTATGCGTTGTAATTCTATCGCCCATCTCTTGATGACCTTTCTTCTTTTATGTGCCGTGAACCTTCAGAACGTAGGTGATCATGGCCCGTCACATCTTCCTGTCCCTTGTAACTCTTAATATAACCCCGTTTCGTCGGCAATCATAATCATTAATGATGAATAAATTAATTAATGATTACGATCGCCGACGAAACGGATTTTAGTTTCACCCATTGAAATGTCCATACGATCTCGTAAAATTATTTTTTTCATATTTAAAATATATATTGGCTCTGTAAAAAAAACCAAAAAAAAAAAACCAAACATAATTTTAATTGCATTGAGTCCTCTGGCTGGGTCAGTTTTAATATTTAATTTTCAATAATTAATATTTAAAAGGATCATTAGGATTTTACTATAAAACCGCTTCTTTTCGATATATATTGTAACATGACCCTCAATGTTGAGTGTTAAATCAGATCTATGATCAATTTATTAGGAGAATTGTTTTCTTTGTTTCCTTTTTTCTCCTTCTTTTCTTTCTTTATTTCCTGTCTAGACTAAGTCTTGTCTCGATTAAGAAATGGCAAGAAAGAATCTGTGTCGTATGACAACTAGTCTTATTGACCTTCTAGGGAGTAAGTAAAAGTTGGTCACCCAAACCCACGTGACATGCCTCGCCAAGTGGGATTTTTTAATTGTATTTTCAGTTTCCCGATAAGCTACAATCCCGATAGAATCGAGAATAAATCGACTTTAATCGTGCTCTCATTAATTAATGCTCCTATGAGTTTATTCTATTACTTGTTGTGTAGGGAATAAGAAGATATTATTTCGAAGATCCTTGATTTATTCAACTACTTGATGTGTAGAGAATAAGCGAATAGTATACTCGAAGATATCATCCCAAATTTCATCATGGATGTAATTCGATTTGTGGTGATACCGAACAAAGCGAGGGACCGGATGTTTGCACTCTCACGACCAAAAAGCAAATGATCAAAACTCGTCGGTGCGCACCCCGGCTCCACGCAGATGTTCCGGTTGAAAACTAAAAATTAATTAAATATCAAATTCCAGTTCGTGAGCCCAGAATCAAATACGAGTGTGAATTCCCAAATGATCTGCTGGAATCCAGATAGATGAAATAAAAAGCCGATACACCAAAGCATAGACAGACACACAGACAGACTCGAGAGAGACGAGTGTAATTAGAATCTCCTTTGACCGACGTCAAGCGAATTACTATGCTCGCCTCCCTTCACTCTCATCTTATCCTTCGCTGTCTCTAAACTACTTACCGACCAAAGGAGCGAATTCATCAAAGACATTCCTTATTTACAACGCTGCAACATTCATAAGCATTAATTCTCTTTTTAGCATTTTATTGCCATGAACATTTTAACGTCCGTTGGACCCATACTTAAAGGATTACTATAATTGTAAAAACCTTAGTTGATATGTGTATATATAAAATGTTGTTTCTCAACCAAATTTGCCTTTCTTGGTTTATAACCTCTCTTTATGACTTATAGCGGGCTATCTACAACGAGGCCAAATTCCGTTAATCTGCAACAAACACACAATTACTCTTCACTGGAACGAACTCTCCACTGTAGATTACCAGAATGAAAATGAAGAATTCCTAAGTGGTCTATCTTACATTGCGGGAAGAAGAACTACCGACTTTTGTTTGAACAATTGAAGTCTGCTTGAACTACTGACTTTTATTTGAACAATTGAAGTCTGCTTGAACTACTGACTTTTATTTGAACAATTGAAGTCTGCTTGAACTACTGACTGTTATTTGAACAATTGAAGTCTGCTTGAACTACTGACTTTTATTTGAACAATTGAAGTCTGCTTGAACTACTGACTTTTATTTAAACAATTGAAGTCTGCTTGAACTACTGACTTTTATTTGAACAATTGAAGTCTGCTTGAACTACTGACTTTTATTTGAACAATTGAAGTCTGCTTGAACTACCGACTTTTATTTGAACAATTGAAGTCTGCTTGAACTACTGACTTTTATTTGAACAATTGAAGTCTGCATGAACTACCGACTTTTATTTGAACAATTGAAGTCTGCTTGAACTACCGACTTTTATTTGAACAATTGAAGTCTGCTTGAACTACCGACTTTTATTTGAACAATTGAAGTCTGCTTGAACTACCGACTTTTATTTGAACAATTGAAGTCTGCTTGCTATTACGAACATTTGAACTTAAAAACTTGAAGAACTACGAATGCTTGACTAACAAATCTAAGTATCCTTTATTGATTTTACGTCTGTTATATCATACACTTTCCATATTCTGTATTTGTTGTTCGTCGACACCACTTTTCTGCATTCCTATTTGAGCGAACCCATCTTTTTTTTCTTAATCTGGGGTTCATATATCTACATGTTTCAATTTTCAGGTTGGCTGTGCAATTTATGTCAGTCATCAGAAATAAACCATTTTTAGAAGAAAAAAAAGGTGTTTTTGAGCTTAAAATTTTTAAAAAGAAGCACCGAATTTTTCAAATTTATCGCCAAAATTTAACTGATAAACTTTATCAGTAATACACTTTATCAATAATAAGCTAATATGAGTATTAAGGTTCATTTTCTATATAGCAATCTAGATAAATTTTCGGATAATTGCGACTATGTGAGTGATAAACAAGGAAAACGATCCCATCAAGATATCAAAACAATGAAAGAGCACCACCGGGAACCGTAGGATAAACGAATGATGGCTAACAACTGATGGAGTATCAAATGAGACTTAAATAACATTGAATACGACAGACAATCAAGAAAGAGAAATTTTACTTTGAGAAGTATTGCCATCGGTCAATATTTTTGTGACGTCACATATACTAGAAATAACGTCTTCGAAGAGTAGTGTCAGATCTTTTTCTTTTTCCAACCTAATGCTTATTATATAAGCACACACACACACACACACACACACACACACACACACACACACACACATATATATATATATAATTTTTACAACGTCACGTGATCCAGCAAGAACATCAAAATGAAGTCGACTATGTTTGTTCTCTGGCGATCCGTGTTCAATGTAGGCAGCAACACTTTATTCATATATACCAATCATATATACAGAATACAAATTAATTTTTTTTTCCAAAAATGTGGCATTTCTATACAGCAAAGACTACAGAAAAATAATGGTCATTTTCAGTTTCAGCACCCTCACTATTTTATCTTTTTTAAGTAAATAAATGGGATCGGAACGCCTAATGTACAAGTATTGCAACAAAGTCAGGCACATTGTTTTATATTTAGGATTAAACGAAATAAGTCCAGGGCATCAAATAAAATAAACCCAATAAAAGTTTTAGTTTCCTCAAACCGAGTTGTTTAAGATTTTAGAGAGGAATTCAAGTCAATTCTGTCTGGCGGATCTGTTTCACTTGTAAACGATAACACCAAATGAATACCCTTAAGGTCTTTGCGAGACACCAGGTCTACACAATCTCTAATTTAGAAAAGTTCTTTGTAGCGTGGGTCGAATTCGGCAACGGACGAACTTGTAATTGTTCAGGGTATCAGTAATAATTTTGTTAGTGTTCCTCTACAGCTGGTTTTAGATTAGTGTCGGGACTTGTTGTTGGAGTTGTTCTCAACATAATACGCCTATGAACGATGTATCGATGTTATCAGAGAACGATCTAGCTGATGGTGATCATTCATCCTAAGGTAGTGCTAGAATCGTTCACCTCGATAAAAACAGAAAATTGAGAAAAAGAAACGTGGAAAACTTTTTTTCCTGTGCGGTGACTTGAGTACAGATTAAAGGAGAAGCTAGAAAGGAGAAATGTTGAGGACTGAAAGATGACACGATCGATCTGTTGCAAACTTTTTAAAATCACGACATGGATTTCAATTGTCCTTCTGATAGTCTAGTGTGTAAAAGATTTTACGTCTTTTATAGCATAATCTTTCTATAGTTTGTTGTTTTTGTTATATAAAATTGTTTATGAACGTACATTTTATGTTTGTTGTTCGTCGACATCTGTGACGTGTGATCCTCTTGGAATGAAACCATCTTTTCTTTCTTTCTTTTTTTTTTGAACCTGGGATACATATCTCTATATGGTTGCAAATTTGTAATATATATATGGAAACTCAAACGTCACGATGGAAACTGAAAATTATATCAAACTGTCACACTGCTACAAGTTTATTTAAATTCGCCGAAGTTTTTTGTTAATAATGACAGAAACCAGTCGAAAGCACATAACTTTAACGAGAAATAATACAAACTATGCATACCATGTCTTTCAACTTTTAGCAGAAAAATAGGGAAGCTAATCTGCCAACAACAAAAACTTATAAAAATCTAATGGACGCAACTTTTCTGTAATCGTTAACACACACACACACACACACACACACACACACACACACACACACACACACACACACACACACACACCTTTCGAACCTGGAAGTGTTTGTTATTAGTAATATCGTTAGGATAATTTTCTTTAAGTGAGTGTACTTCATATCGATCTTTGCTTATTCGTAGGCGATTGGTCGATACGTATGCGTTTTTCTGAAAATTAAAAGACTTTTAATACATATTATACTCAGACAACTCGACCAGTAGACTAAGCACATATATTAATTGCTTGTGTGAATAGAAAAGAACAAACGATGAACTTTGGATGACATAGGCATGCTCAGAAAAAGTGAGCGCGTACAAAGTTCAGTTGGAGCACAGGAGTTCAACACAGAGGCCAGAAGACAATTCCTTTGACACGAGACATGAGAGTGTGGGCTGGGGTGGGTGCATGGTCTCTCAAAATAAAATTCCCCAAATTCCTGAAAGATATAAGAGACACGTAAGTAAGACCAAAGCGTAGAAAAAAAAGGTAAAAAAAAAAAAAGAGAGAAATGTATTTGAATCACCCACATACAATGAATAGAATAGTTTTAGAAACGAAGTACAAGAAATAGCGATGAGTAGGGAAAAAATCAAGTACGAAAAAAAGATAATAGATTTAGTTCCCTAAATTTGTAAGGGTTAATGAGGAGAAAATGCTAGAGAATAAGACCCGAACAAAGAAATAAAAAATACTTTCTTCTTTAAATGTTTGAAGATAAAGAAGAAATTAACTTTTTCTTTTTGCCACTATGTCAAGGAGTCTTGGATAAGATAAGTGGTATGCAAAAATATGTGGCGGAAGTCACTAGTGGTCCATGTTACACTGTATTACAACTTGAAACAAAAAACAAAAACTACTCTCAGTATGTGGGTATTGTTACGGATATAGGTGTGGAAGTACAAAGGCATGAATCTGTCCCTTTTTCCCCCGGCACAGATTTAAATAATAGGGGAGACTGCGCTCTATAACTTTATAAATTAAACTACCTTATAATATTCTACAATCAGAAACCAGAAAGTGTTTTCTTATTTAATATATATATATATTTACATTGCGACACGGAAATTTCTATGTTTCGAGATTTAACTCGTCATCAAGCAATGTTGATTCAAAATCAAGATATTAAAATCTTTACAAATTAAGAATTTAAGAAAAAAAAACACACTGAACCGAAATAAAAATAGTATAATCATACACAAAGCTCCTTTTAAATCAGAACAAAAAATAATGTTTCCATTCTTTCTTTTTTGTTTTACCTGGTTATATATCAATACACCAAGATATTAATTTCTTTACAGATTAAGAGTTTAGGGGAAAGAAAACCACTCTGAACCGAAATAAGAATATTATCATCATAGATCTTTTTTAAGTCAGAAAGATCTCTTTAAGTCAGAACAAAAAATATTTTTCTTTCTTTTTTTTAAAAAATGCTCGGATACAGAGAAAGCTAAGACAATAATATTGTTACAAAAATGGACACATCGGACCGGAAGTAAAGCAATCTAGATTAGCTGACACTTTTACTGGTAAGATTGAAAAAAGAAAAACTGTATTCCCTAAAGAAATAACCCATATTTTCAATTTTAAAAATTGAATTGCATTCTGATTAGTTAAACTCTTTAAGTAACAGGTGTATTATTTTATGCATTCAAATGTGAACCATTTTTACAACAATAAATCAACATTGCCTGATGATGAGGTCAAATCTCGAAACATAGAAATATCCGTGTTACAATATTTATTAAATTTAATTTTTAAATAAAAAACAAATTTATATATATATATATATATATATATATATATATATATATATAGTATCCTACATTTAAAGCACGTCTCATTCATTACACAATCATCAATCATTCATACCTAGAACCATCTGTGATTGCTGCATTTTAAATCACCACACTGAAATATATTTATATGTGTGTGTGTGTGTGTGTGTGTGTGTGTGTGTGTGTGTGTGTGTGTGTGTGTTTTGTATAAACTTTAACCAAGCTTAAAAGTGTAAGTAAAGAAGGCATTGGGAAACCGTTTCACTATTTTTCCCATGAATCCACAGATAATAAAGAAAATGAATTCATGGAGAGTCATGAACCCTGGTACACTAGCTCCACCATGAAAACATCTACTTGTTTTATTATGAAAAGATATTTTAAAAAAGATATTGAAATCTGAATTTAATATGTTATCCGTGCGATAAACAGATTTTTTGTACTAAGAAATTTAAAAGTAATGCCATAAAAGAAAAAAGTACAGTAAATTGGAGGTCTTTGTCTCCACTTTGTAGAAATACCTTTACCCCTCCTCACATAAAAATAGACCGAAGTCGAATGACGGCACAAGCTCCAAAGATAATATCTAAATCTTGTCAATTACGCTTGGAAAAAATACCGAATTATAATATTCTCCGCACAGCAACAATTTTGCCATATCTGATTTGGTTCTTTTACTATGAATTGAGAGATTATTGAAAAATAAAGAAATAAATTAAAAAAATATGTAATATTATTGTTCCTGACCTGGCATCTCGGCTTCAGAAATTTTTTTTTAACAATGTCGCATCAGTATGCCTTTTCTATAAATATTTTCCTGGCAATTGTTCTGAACAATTTTATGTATGGTTGCTGAGGTATTATGGTGGCTGTAGTAAAAATGTTAAGTAAGAATGTGTTGCTTTTGTGTAAAGAATACTGTGTTATGTTTGGATCAGTAGTTGTAGACCAACCTTCTCCATTCTCCTCTTTTGGCCTTGTGCTACATTTCGTGTAAATAACGGGAATAAATAACATCTATGGTGCCTAGATGTTATGAATTTTAAGCGCAGTACTAGATTGTCAGCAAGGTCTCATCATGTTACCTTTAAAATGGTTAGATGAAACTGTAAGTTCTACGCTAACAGTTTATTTTCTTACACTTCCTGTTTGTGGAACTCTCTTCCGGTATCATTCTTTCCAGTCGACTTTGATCGTCAAAATTTTAAATGTTTTGTCTTCTTAATTCCTGTTTTTTTTTTTATTGCTCTCCCCTTAATAATTTTTTTTCATATTCTCTAGGACTCAGTATCCCCCTTTGTGTATTAGTGGCCTTGATTCGAGTGGAATGATTTCGAAAAATCCGCGCCTTCACAATAAATAATCAGAGCTAGTTAACAAATGTAAGCAAGATGACAAGTTTTTGTTGAACCAATTAACTAATGACTGAAGAGGAAACTAATGCACATGTGGGGATCTTTTATTTATTTATTTATCTAATTTGATGAATATTATACTGCGTCTTGCTTTTCCGTGGGTGGTGGTCGCTTCAGGCTACTCTTAATCTGAGAAAGAATAATAGTAGGCGCTGGTCACGTATACAAAGACGGGCAAAAATGAATGAATAAATAAATAAATAAATAAAACGGATTTGAATTAATTTTAACATTAGACTATCGGTTCTATCACCGCAAACCTTTTAGCTAACGTGTATGCTTGCCACATTTTTGTTTTTAACAAGAACCGAAAAACATAACATTTACAATATATATATAGTGTATTTGTGCAACAATCTATCTTTTATACAGATTTCATTAAAAATGACAAAGTATTATCATTAAATTTTTATATAATTTTTCATGTGTTCGCATAATTCTTTTTCTTTTCGGAACTCAAATTATATAAGAATTGTCCAAAGGTTTTGTACTTTCGAGCACTTTCATCTATAGTTTTAGCCATTACCAAGAATTCATTTTGTTTTACATATAAATAAACATGTGGAACGTTTATGCATATAGAGTCTTGTGTATGTTAAGTTCTGAACACAGTCTCAGTGTTCTTGACAGGCTCCAAAGGAGAATCAGTAATGACTCTAGTTCTTTCTACACAACCCTGTATATATTTTTCTTTCTTTCCAGATTTGCAACTGTCATCACATCTGTATTCTCATCCTTAACTGGTTCGTCTTTCTCTTCACTCTCCTCTTATCTAATATTTTACTTTTATGTAGCCTCCTGCACATTAGTGGCGTTACCACCTTGCTCGGGATGATACGATTAAAAACAAAAGTAAGCACATTGTTACCGTGTTCATAATTTATGTTATTAAATGTATGAGTTCTCTTTTTTATTAGCAATGCCTCCATTATTTTTATCTTCTTTTGCATGTAGATGATCACGGATATGTCATAGAATATCACTTACTAGAATCTACAAGAACATCTAGAAATTCACAACTTTATATTAGAAAGGTTCTCGTTATTTAACAAGAAGAATGACATCAATGTTGTTGTTTTGAAATAAATAACATTTATGTTTGAAAGTTCTACAGAAAGTTTTTTCTTTTGAATGTGTGCTTTTTTTTAAAGTCAGACGAAATGAATTTTTTAAGAAAAGACGAATCTGATGTCGCTGTTGTGTGTACAATTGTAGTAGGTGAAAGTTTGTCCTGAATGTGAATTGAAACGCAAATGATGCCCTTTCCGCTTTTTTAAATTTTTTTTTGCCGACAAGTACATGATAAAAGGAGGGAATCAATTAGTGCAATGTGAAAGAGAGAAAGAGTGAGAGAGTGTGAAAAAAGCATGTCTCCTAGATGAGCCGTCCGATTGACGACTTGTGACTGCAGAGAAAAGGGAAATATCACGTGTATTTATACATTTGTGAAAAACAGGATCGGATCAACTTTTAAGATTTTTTTTCTTGTTTCTGATCGGTCAATAAATACAAGGTTACACTTATTTTGTTTTCGCAGATGTCAAAAATTGAGAAAATTTAGCGAATAAACTATCTTATGAAAATAGCATTTCTATTGGTGAATGTATAAATGTATATGCTTTTTCATTGGCTCATGAAAAGGTATAGGTGTGTGTAAGCTCGGATTTTCTCTGCAGTCAAATCTTAAAGTAATACACTTCGCCACTAAGATTGAAGAAACATTGAAATTGTTTAAGAAAATCTGATATAGGATTTGGTGGTCCAACTCCAGTGAGTTGGAAGTGCAAGACGTGGTGTGTTTGGTATGTGTTCAAATTTTTCAAGGCCACCTGTTTGAAAGAGATTGTTGAAAAGATCTGATGATTGCATTATACCCATTTGCAATAGATCACCAGAGTTCATTTCTTCTCTTTGTTTGCACCAATATGTTCATGAGTGTTTGTACGTATCCGTGTCATGTAAAGCTTGTAAAGAAGGGTAAATTTGCTTTCGTTGCCAAATTCTCTCCAGAAACCACACACACACACACACACACACACACACACACACACACACACACACACATATATATATATATATATATATATATATATATATATATTGTAGGGAGCGTGGGCTATGCTTGCGAAACGGTCTTGTGTCAAACATAACAGTGCCCACCACACTCTAAAGAATCAGAATGTTGAACAAAGGATAAAACGTTCTGGTCTGTATTAATAAGTGTAAATTTATTTCACAAGAAGAATGACATCAATTTTGCTGATTGAAATAATATTTATGTTTGATATTCCTGCATAAAGATTATAAATAATAAATAAATATACCGTTTAATTAATAAATATACGGAGTGTCTGTTCAAATATGGGTATCCACTTTAACGTTTAAATAATAATAATAATAATAATAATAATAATAATAATAATATATCTATCTATCTATCTATCTATCTATCTATCTATCTATCTATCTATCTATATATATATATATATATATATATATATATTGTTACGTGTTAAGTTGTAACAAAAGAAGAAAATTATTGACACAAAAACACAGAGCTTAATCACAAATAGATATTTAATTTACGATAACACAAAATAAAAATATATTACAAATATACAATTTTCGCATTCAAATAGAAAACATACAGTTTACTACTGACAGAGTGACCGGTAAGTGTTACGAAGGGGAAGGCAGATGTCAAGTATTTTTACCCAGTTAAGCTAGCGAAGTAGTTTAGGTGCTATACTTTTTGGAAATCCTCAATTTTTTTTTTTTAATCATATCACCCCAAGCAAGGCAGTAACGCCACTGATGCGCAGGGTGCTACGTAAGAGTAAGAAGATTGGAAAAGAGAAAACCGGAAACCACATCCTAAACGGGGAACAAGGGATGAGCCTCGTGGAGTGTGTACCGGGCGATAATATAAAGAATAATTAAAAATAATTTTTTTTTTGTTTAATCATATCACCCCAAGCAAGGCGGTAACGCCACTGATGCGCAGGGGGCTACGTAAGTGTAAAAAGAATAGAAAAGAAAAAGCCGGAAACCACATCCTAAACAGGAAACAAGGGATGAGCCTCTTCATCTGTTCAATAAATGTGGGTGGAGTGTGAACCGGGCGATAGTTTAGTCTATCTACTCCAATTGAAAAAAAATAATAAAAAAGGAAAAGAGTGAAAAGATTGGAAAAGAGAAAACCGGAAACCGCATCCTAAACAGGAAACAATGGATGAGCCCCTTCACCTGTCCAATAGATGTGGGTGGAGTGTGAACCAGGCGATAGTTTAGTCTATCTACTCCAATTGAAAAAAAAATAATAAAAAAGGAAAAGAGTGAAAAGATTGGAAAAGAGAAAACCGGAAACCGCATCCAAAACAGGAAACAAGGGATGAGCCTCTTCACCTGTTCAATAGATGTGGGTGGAGTGTGAACCGGGCGATAGTTTAGTCTATATGGAAGATTGGTATGAAAACTTTAGCAGATTATAACTAAACAACCAAGATATATAAATTAATATTTTTCTAGACAGTCAGTTTGTTAACTACCTTACGTGATACACGCTTGGGCGATCACGTCTCGAAAGAAACATAACAGACTGGGCCGAAGATTTTCTCGCAGCAGGTTGTCAGTACCTTCCGCGGTAGACCGGTTGCCAAACAAGGCTGTAGAATTGAATATATCCAGCTATTTAACCGATAGAGAGAGAGAAATGACGGATGAACACCTTTCCCAGTGGTATATGCGTGTACGTGAATGCAGCTGGAATTCCCCCTCGGCTCCCCGATCTCTCGCTCCGAGCCGATAGCCACTGCACCACAACAAACCTCGTAGGGTATGTTGAAAAGTTCATAGTCTGAATATGAAGGCGTGGGCCGACAGCTGCTAAATTTTGGAATTCGTTTATTTCAAATCCTTTTTTTATATATTATTATTAACTGGATTGTTTAATTCAAGATAAACTGATATCTGACAGCCTTCTTGATTTGTTGTACTCCGTGATGAAAGTAGGTTCTGCCTTCATCATGAAATAGATTTTTGCAGGTCTGATGTAGATATGGAATCTTCTAGACTGCATTCGCTTGTAACGCACAGACGCAATAACTCAAATTATTAGCTGGAGTGCTATCTTCTTCTTCTATGTGCCCTGTCCCTTCAGGACCTAGGCGATCATGTTTCTCCATGTCTCCCTATCCCTTGTGGCTCTTAGTATGTTTGCTCCTGTGTGTCCTGGCAACCCCCGTTCTGTCATCCACCTGATCAGACCCTGCAAATATGTTATCCGCTGCCTTCCTCTGTCTCTCTTTCCTTCTATCTGACCAGTCAGTATCAGATTCTACAGGCTCCCCTTCCTCATTGCGTGTCCCAGGAACTTCAGTTGTCTCTTCCTGATATCTTCCACGATATCCGTAGCATCCTTCTGTAGAATCTAAAATAAAACAAGTAAAATAATTCAAACAATTGGGAAGTGTTTTGACAGAGGATGGAAAATGCGGCTCGGAGATCTAAAGACGCATTGGCATGTGCCAAAGACGTATTTCAGAAGCTAAGCAGAGTACTGAGTGACAGGAAAATCTCATTAGAAATAACGAAAAGAGTGCTAGATTCCTCCGTGATATTTCCCCTTTTGTATGCAAGTGAATACTGGACGATCTCATCAAGAATGAAGGAGAGGCTTGAGGCAGCAGAAAGCCGGTTTTACAGAAGGATGCTGAGGACACCATGGACGGAGCACGTGTGCAACGATGAGGTGTTGGAAAAGATGCAAACGAGAAGAAAACGTTGTGGCGGCGGCATCAGTGACTTAAGTTCGTCAGAGCAGAAGCCATGAAAATATTTATAGAAGAGACAGTGGGAAGCCTCATCCCGCCGGTGAGAAAGTGGATGAAGCCGAGCTGCCAGGTATGGACCTATAACATTACAGATTCTTCTTTGGAGCCTGTCGAGAACATTGAGACAAGCAGCAGGGGCGCCTGATCAGATATGACAACTTTTGTAGAAAATCTTTTCTGAAAATCTTTTCTATTTTCCAGCTAAAATTTATTTGGGTCCTCTTTATTCTAAATTGAATAGAAGAGAGAACTTTGTGCAACATACATTTACGTAAAAAAAAATTCTCAAGGGCCTGATAAGATGGCAATAGAAGGAGAGCTGTGTGGTGTAACAGAAGAAAGCGTGCTAAGACCCGCCAGGGATAGAGAGACGTGGAAAGCCATGATCGCCTACGTCCTGAAAGGACAGAGGACATAGAATAAGAAGACTTATATTAGAGCTGCAACTTGATTTTAAATATTTAAACAGGCTTTTTGTGGTACAAAATTTGAATATTGCTTTAAAAATTTTAACATTAAAAGGAGGGGAAAAACAACAAGTAACAAAAAATAAATAAAAAATAAAAATATAGAACCGGTTTCGCTCCCACCCATGAATATTTCCTAATAAGGAAAACTTAAAATAAAGTAAAAAAAATCTATTGTTCCATATATAAAAAAAAAAACCCCTAAAAATGCAATCTCCTGTTTAAAATTATGGTCTACCCATTAAAAACATCTATGTTCCCACTATGTGTTTTATCCAGACAAAAATTAAAAAGTGATATGTATAGACACCAGGACAAACTGCTTCCTTTCATGACCCAAATGTTAAAACTCCATAGTTACATAATTCTCATTTTTGATTGAATAATATTGACACACCTAAAGAATTTTCTCCAACTATCACTCCCTAATTTTCTAAATAACTATGACGTCATAGTATATTTTCAAAATAAATCATTTTCACCATTTATTTTAACATATTACTTGAAGAACAGTATTGTTCTGAAAAATGAAACTTTTTGCGTACTGATATAATGCTTTTATAAACTATTGTAATAACAAACAAAATTACTATATATATATATATATATATATACACCATCAGCCATAATTATTAGGTTACCCGACTTTTAAAAGAGATGATGCATTTCATACTATTTTCAGTATTTATTGCCAAGTGGACAATTCTAAATGAAAATAGAATGGTTCTTTTGTTGTTATTACTTTGCAAAATTTTATAAAGCAAGGAAGCAAAGATGAACGCGTCCGAATCACCCTAAATTTTCTTCATTCTTTCATTGATGAAACTGCATTATAGGTAATTATTAAATATTGTTTATAAATTTACGTGATGCACATTTTGTTGTACAGTATTAAAAAAAGAACCATTCTATTTTCATTTACAACTATTCACAATCCAACAAATCCTAAAAATAGTATTAAATACATCTTCTTTTTAAAACACTGCGGTGGCCCAATAATCATGGCCGATAGCGTATATATATATATATATATATATATATATATATATATATATATATATATATATACAAATTAATAATATTCAGAATTTCTACAACATAATTGTACTGATCAGTTTTTAATGCAACTGTCTACTGTCTACTGGTCTAATTTAATTATAACCGGAAACTAACTAACTAACTAACAAGGCAAATAGCGACCATTTAACCATCGCATCCTATATATTTGCTATATATATACACACTACCGGCCATAATTATTAGGTTACACCAGTTTTTAAAGAAAGATGAACTATTTCATACTATTTTTATATTTATTGCCAAGTGTAGCAGGTTGCCATTGTAATATAGCAATCTGGCCCCACCCGAGGAAGGTTGATGCAATCGATGGTGTTTCCCGTCGGTGAAGGGGTCGGCGAACGACAAGACAGGTGTTTGAGAAATACATCCTGTCGGGGCCGTGAGCGGATGTCGCAGGGTTATGAGTCGGGCTCGTTTGACCTTATTTCCTACAGCGGCGGAAATGACTACGGAGGCAAACAGAACAGGTGTCTCTTGGAATTACGTAGGCGTTGCGTGGGCGAGTCAAAACCGGAAGGAAAAGTCCCGGTTCTAGAAGACTATAAAAAGACCTCGACACACGGATTCTCCAGCAGAGAACGGCCAGTGGAAGCAGAGAGACACCACAGGCAAGACTACACTCCCGTCGACCCATTCTATGAGCGCTCTCACTCTTCCATTCTCTGTTCCACACGGGTTCGTCGTCAGGAATAAAAATATAACCTTATATTTTTATATATGCGTGTTCTCGTTGTTTGTCGTCGAACGGCGATATATAACATACACAATTTGGTGCCTGGTGACTTGCTGTTTTAAGACAACAACAACAACAAAACAGATAGATGCGAACTTGGTTACCACGGCGACAATTTGAAATTCTACGGAATTAAAACCACCAGATAGAGGAAGAAAAAGAAAAAAGAAGACGAAAATAGAAAGCAACCGGACGACCATAGACGACATCAACGAAAGGTAGGTGACTTTTGATTCGATGTTGTGTGTGTTCTGCTCTTGTTCATAATAAGTTTATAATAAATCTAATTAAAAAAAAAAAAAAAAAAAAAATGGAACAGCATACTTTTGCCGATTTTGTTCAAGGTCTGACCCTGGAATTGAGAAATGTGGCTTGTTCGGTGTCGAACACTTTAAGGGGAGAATCTTTTTTGAAGAATATACAGCCATTAGCGTGCAAAGATGGTGGTTATAGTGCTTGGTTGGAGGATATGGAGAGGTATTTTAAAGTTGTGCGCGTGGCAGAAGAAGACAAGTGTCAGGCAGCTCTTCTCACAACAAGGGGAGCTGTTGGACACTATGTATATAGACTAATCTCTAATAACCCACAACTCACATGGAAGGAGTTCAAAACTTCTTTAAAGGAATACTACGGATTGGTTTTAGACCCCGACGCACGGTTAGTCGAATTAGTGAACATTAAGCAGGGTAGAACAGAGGGGGTGCAGGACTACATGCAGAGAGTAGTACGCCTAGCGGAGAGCGCATATGTTGGGGTTGACGGGAGGAATGAAGTTGTGATAAAACAAGTTCTAGGATTTTTCATAAAAGGTCTAAGGGATCGGGAAATAAAGATGGCAGTTATGAAGGATGAGCCACAAACACTAGAGGCTGCCTATCAGAAAGCGTTATCTGAGTTGAGATGGAAAATTCGACTCGATGCAAACTCTGAATACGAAGAGGAGCCTATGGAAATTTGCCACTCTCGGAGACGGGTACCGATAGAAGCCGTAAGCCCAGCTGAATCTAATACTACTACTACTAATAATAATAATAATAGGAATAAGAACAATAGAAAAGTTGGTAATAGGGGAACTGAATACAAGACTCGCGAGCGGGAGAGGAACGGGAGCGTTGTTAGGTGTTGGAATTGTGGGAAAGAAGGCCACATAGCGAAATTTTGTAGACGCGCCCCGGGAAACGGCAGAGGTCCGTTCGTGCGACGCCCAACGAACGGAACAAGGCGGTACCAACGCACATAGTTGGTAATATGGGCGCGCCAAATTCCATCTTTATTAGAATAGAACGTAGACCTTATAGGGCATTGGTAGATACGGGAGCAGAGGTATCGGTTATAAGCTGTAGGGTATTTAAAAAATTGCGACTGGGACTTGAACTGCAAAAGAGGGACATTAAACTTCGAACTGCGAATGGATCCCCGTTATACGTTGAAGGCCTTTGTCGTCTACAGGTCCAGATAGGAAGTAAGTCCATACCCCATGATTTTTTTAGTCGTGAAAAATCTCAATAGAAACGTTATACTTGGCCGAGATTGGCTGATGCAGAACGGGGTGAGAATGTATTTCGATTTGGGGGCATTGAAGATTGGTGAAGAATACGTGGCATTGGAGGAGGATGTTCATATTTCCTCTATTGTTAGGTTAGCTCAAAAAGTAACATTAAGACCTCAACACCTGCATGCTTGTCTGGGATTAACCAGGCTGAGAAATGGACGTGGCAAAGAATATGAAATCGAACAGCTGAGTAGTGGATATGTTAGCAACTTATGTGGTATATCAGTAGCCAGCGCAGTTGTAAAAATGCCAAAGTCTCGTAAGTTTCAGTTGCTGATAATGAATACCACTAACCAGACAATCACTTTGAGACGGGGGTGTCCGCTGGCTAAAAAATAATAATTAAAATAATGGTCAATGAAAGAGTCAAAAATATCTATTTACTCATTTAGTTCCATGAGGTTCTCTTTCAGGTTTTAGAACTTTTCTTAGAGATTCGTTTAGCTGAATATACAAATCCTGAATCGAACCGGAGTTGATAATGTCAGCAAATCCTGTTAACAACTACTCTCTTCCCAAAACTTATTTTTATAGGGGCAACACCTTATTTGCATATTTCTAGAATCATTCAGAATTCTCTCGATTTTACTGGAATATTCTACAATCTTCTAAAATGTTCTATTCCTAATTTTTCTATTTAACATTATTAATATTATTTTTGTATATAAATGCATCCTCGTAACAATATATATATATATATATATATATATATATATATATATATATATATATATATAAATTGCGATGGATTAATTATCGTCTAAATTCCGAAAAAAATAAATATAATATTCACATCTCATTTTAACAGATATATTTACCAAAATTACACAAAACTATCTTGAAATACTAAAATGAAATTTCTTCAACAAAATCTACATTGGCTTCAACCACGGCCTCCACACGAATTGGGAATCTTCAACAGCTCTTGTAGACGGTCTTCTTGTTTAAATTGGTGAATACTGCCATAACCTTTGCCTATATTATAAGGAAGTGAAAGAACAGGTAGATTAAAAGGATGTGACTTCTTGATAATATCGCCCCGGAGAGAAAATTCCTAACGTACCGAACCATTCTAAAGTTTTTTTTCCATAATCATTTCACCCCAAACTAGGTAGTACTGCCACTGGTGCGCAGGGGGGGGGGTTACATAAGAGGAGAGTGATGACAAGGATGCACAAGTAATATGGGGTGTAAGAAAACGGGCAAGAGAAGGGTGAGAAAACTGGTGGGAAGAGAGCTGATTGAAAATAGAGTGGGCGGGGAAAATAACATGATAGAAGGGTTGTCAGGGACCATTCAAGGAAGTCCATTCCTAAGCTAATAGGTGCATGCTGGGAGACAAAAAGAAGGGACTTCCGGTAGAAGCCCGCAACATGGCGTGCAGAACTTTTCCAGGCTCTCTATAAACACATCGTTATTCAACACCCACAACTGTTCGATGTACTCATGTTTCTACACTAATAAATTCCCTAGATATTTCCAATACTCTTGTTTTCGGAATTTTTTTTCTTTTCCATTCAGTGTGAAATAATGGATCCACATACTACCCAACAGATTCTACAACAACAATTAAATTTGATGGAACTCTTTTCAGAGAGACTTGGGACTGTACCACAACCAAATCCTCCATCAACGAAATTAATATCGGAACAAGCTCTCGAAAATTCCATCACAGTGTTCCATTACGATAAGAAGGCAAACACAATCTTCGCAACGTGGTTCGCTCGTTATGAGGATCTCTTTAAAGAAGATTTTGGTGAGCAAACGGATAGCTGGAAAGTCAAAACTCTAAATAAAATGTTTGGTGAACACACCTCATTGTTTAATGCAAGATTCAACTGCCTCAATATCACGAAATGTGATACAGATGATTTGAGAACTTACTCAGGATTCGTTAACAAGCAATATGAACGGTTCAAAATTTCCACTATCACAGATAGGATTCAGATATGGTACAACAGTCAGTACCTACAACAACATCTACAATCAGCACTATTCAAAGACGACAGTTACCGGAAGCAAGACAAAAGAAACCTCCATCTGCTTGCTGGAATTGTGGTGGCTGGCATTTTGCTTGGAAATGCCCCTTCAAAACTCACCGCTGCCGTGAATGCAACCGGCAAGGTCACAAAGATAGATTCTGCACACCACCAGGGCGCAAAACAGCGCACAAGCGATGACAACACAAAAACAGATATAAAACACAAGCAGTCTGGTAGCAACATTCCTTCCCAACTCCAAGTCAAACCGCAAATATGTGTCTGTGGAAATGAACAACCATCTGGTTAAGTTACAAATCGACACAGCATCGGACATAATCCTTATTTCCCAGAAACTGTGAAAAAGTATAGGCAGACCTCAGCTTACCTCTACAAAACATGTAGCAAGGAGTGATTCTGGGGATTGTGTCTATATTACAGGCGAACAGCCAGCAACAATCAGGATTGAGGAGGAGACAGCATCTGGGATCAAATACATTTCGAATTCCCAGCACAACTTTTTGGGACTTGATTTTATTGAGCCACTGGGTCTTCTTGACATCCCACTCAATTTGGTTGGCAAAGCAGCATCAAAAGAACAACAAAAACAGGGTATGTGCCAGAATTCAGAACGACCACTATCTGTAGGTACACCAGTGTTTGTGAGGAGTTACAGGCCTGGGCAACCAAAATGGACACCAGGTACCATCCACAAGAAAAAAGGGCGATTTGTCTATAGTGTACAAGCTGGAGATCAACTCTGGGCACGACACAAAAAATTGCGGCCTAGGTACATCAACAACACTAAGACAAACAACACGTTGAACATTCCACTGGACTTACTAGTGAACACATTTGAACTATACCACCTGTCGAACAGACAAATATAAACGAGAGCAATGCAGAACCTAAAAAGAACCAGCCAAAGCGGAATAGAACTAAAGTGAAACACCTACAAATTAACCCCAAGCATGATTGTTACAGCTAATTGTCTTCTTTTAAAAAATGAAAAAAAAGAAGCAAAAAAAGGGAGGTATGAGAACCACCACAAAAAGAGTCAAAAGTTATCTCCCCTGGACCAGTCGAGGAAGTCCGTTCCCCAGCTAATAGGTGCATGCTGTGAGACAAGAAGAAGAGACTTCCGGTAGAAGCCCGTAACATGACGTGCAGAACTTTTCCAGGCTCTCTATAAACACATCGTTATTCAGCACCCACAACTGTTCGATGTTCTCATGTTTCTACACTAATAAATTCCCTATTTATTTCCAGTACTCGGCGAGTGTGTCATTTTTCCATTACCGTTTTATTTTGTCATGTTAAAAACATAAAAGATTTCTATAGCCTTAGTTGGCAACCAGTTTACCGCAGAAAGTAATGCTAACCTACTACAGGAAAATCTTCTCTTTCGAGACATGATCACCCAATCGTGTATCACATATGGCACCGAACTGACTGACTGATTGCTTTCAAAATGTACGCACACGACTGTCACGATATAGATTCTAGTTAATGATACGCTTAACCCTAGGCAATGTCTTTAAACAGCGTTGAGATTGTTGAGGGCTTCAATTAGCTTTCATTTGGTAAAACAGGTTTCGTATTGTCTTCAATGAACTGAATTCATGTCTTATCACTAGACATAAACATTTCAAGTTCATTAGTTCAAGGGAAGAACGGGAGATAGCGGCTTCGTTGACCTCACTAAATTTGTAAGTCAACGATTAAATTGGAATCTCCCGTTCAAAACCTGATAATTCTCGACCTAATACAATATTCTATACACTAAAGCTGTCGTCGCTAATATTTGAACTCGGAATTTAAATATATGTTAGTGATAATAACTTTTTTATATTTCCGTTTTAAATAAGCTAAAATGACCGAAGGTTTCGTTCACTTTGCGGTTTTTTTCTATTTAATAAACACAGTCTCTTTGGGATAAAAGTCTTATGAGAAAAGTCTACAAGATTCAAAGCTGCCCCTTCAACTCTTACCGCAGTTAATTGCCAGTCAGGAGAAATGCGTGTAAATAATTTAATTTCAGGATTTTTCAAAAAGAAAATATTGTAATTCAATCATGGTCCAAGAGTTCTTAAAATTCACATATAAAACGCAATGTACACACATTGCGTTTTCTGATAATAATAAATAACAAATAAGATTATAAAAACACTTTAAATATAAATGAATATATCTTTTTTATGTAACTGTTTAAAATTCAGTAACACACACGCATATCAAGATGTGTATCTTAGGCAAATATTGTAATGTAACTTTAACTTGTGCATTGTGGCGCAGTGGATATCGGCTCGGATGAGAAATCGGAGAGCCGAGTTCGAATTCCAGTTTGAATTCGTTGCATTCACTTACGTGCAAATACCCCTGGGAAAGGCATGAATCCGTCGCTTCTCCCTCCAGCTATAACAAGACATCTTGGTTTTTATAGCCTTAGTTAGTAACCAGTCTACTGTAGAAAATAATGGCAAACATCATCGGGAAAATACTGCTGGAAAATCTTCTGTCCAGTCAGTCATGTCATTTACGAGATATTATCGCTCAAACGTGTATCCCGCATAGGACTTAATTGATTAAACTTTAACTCTGAATAGGCTATGTTAACTCCCCTACACTATCTAGGATGAGTCATAAATAGTTCTTAACCTGTATGAAAAACGATTAAATTTTATTTTTATTTTTGTAAGTCATATCGGCGTTTTGTGTTAGGAGCTCGAACACTTGCGTATTGTCTAGAGAGGCACCTCTGATCAACAGTCCCAAAACACCAGAGTTCTTGTAGTCGTGAATGGATGGGTGTTTCTGCAAGTGCCTCCGGTAAGCAACCTTATGCCACAATGTGCTGCATTCTGTGCCACTTCCCTTCCCACGCATGTCGCATTTGATGACCGACTGCTACTTCTTCTCTAGGCTTCTCCTTACCATAATAACTCTAAACCATGATAACACACAATCAAAGACATAAAACTAAACCTGCCAAATAAAAAGCACCTAAAACACTCAATATTTCTCTCTAATGCTCGTGGTATCCGTACCAAATTTTGCAGTGAAGAATCGTTTCTTTACGAAATCCCTGACATCCTAGCTCTCTGCGGAACTTATCTCAACCCTACAACCCCCTTCTTTTATTTCTCGATTCCTGGATGCATTCCTCTCTTTAGGAAGGACTCTAATGCTCACATGCATGGCCTGGATGTTTATATCAGTAAGCATCTTCCTCTGGCTAGGGAGATTTCTCTTGAATCTCCTGTCTACTCCGACATGTGTCCCCGTCTCTCTCTACTAAACTCAGTAAGCTATCTCTTCTTCTCTACCGCTCCCCTTCCTCTCCTGACTGTTGCATCCTAGATAATATTTCAAACAATATAGACAAAGACATTTCCTTTTATCAATTCGGTAATATATTTGTGTTCGGTGACTTCAATGTCCATCATGCCAAGTGGCTGGCGAACTCACCGACATTGCTGGAGCCCACATGCTAAATTTCTCAGAAACTCAGTCTCTCACGCAAGTGGTGGAATTTTCCACTCCTCTACCCAATAACTCTGATGGACTCTGTTTGTTCTCCACCCATGAACCCCTACCAGAATAATATCTTACTGCTCTCAATGAGAGGACTTGGACTCGTTTCGCGATTTCCTTTGCAATGTCCCTTTTCTACAAAGTTTTTAGCTTCTCTATTCAAGACTGCACTATTACTGAGTGAAGGCCGGTATTGATGCTTTCATCCTAGCTGGGAAATTCTGACTCAAACCACTTCATCTCCTTGGTTCTCTCTTGCTTGCTCGGCTGCCATTGCCCACAGGAATTACTTCTTCAGGCTTAACCGGAGTTACATGTTTGATCAAAATAGGCCTCTCTTTGTCTGTACTCGTAATAAATGTAAGCCTGTCCTAAATTATGCTGATCTGTTTGCTGATAGAATGATGCAGCGTCTCGCAAGTTTGGTTCGAAAGACCACTGGCGGCTCTGCAAGAGTAAACTGAACAACAGCAAACCCTCGATCCCTTCTTTATTCAAACAATTCGAAGTCCTCACATTCTCAGCAGACAAGGTTGACTGCCTTGCTCTCAAATTTTCTTCTAACTTCATACTTGACTCGTTTGGAGTACCCACACCCAATTTTCTACCTAGAACTGAGGCTCAATATATTTATAACACCGTCTCTGGTCTCAAACATAACTTGACTCACATAAGGCAATCGGTGATGATGGAATTTCAGTTATCGTGCTAAAGAAATGTGTCCGTAGCTGGGTTTTGTCCTCTCCAAACTATTAGCTCACTGCTTTTTGCTTTCCTGCTATTTAGAAATCCTCTGTAATTTCTGTTTTAAGAAGTCTGGAAAGCCCTCTGATCCCTGTAATTATCGCCCTATTAGTTTCTTGCCACATTTTAGTAAGATATTCGAGGTTATTATTACTTCTGAAATATACTCTCATACCTCACAACATTCTCTCTGACAAACAATATGGCTTCCGCTCCGCCAGGTCGAACGCTGATCTGCTTACGACCATCACTGAATATATATATATCTGCCTCTTGATAAGAACGGCAAAGCTCGAGCTGTTGTTCTTAATATCTTAACAGCATTTGACAAGGTTTGGCATGTTGACCTTCTGTGCAAGCTATAGAGCTACGGTTTCTCTGTATAATTGTTTGATTTAATCTAATCGTTCCTATCAAATCATGAAATGAATGTTTTTTGAAAAGAGCAAGTTTCCAGATTCTTTCATACGAACACGGGCGTCCGTCAAAGGCTCTACGCTTGTTCTGATCTTCATTAATGATCTTCCACATCTATTTACGCGTGCTATTAAATTGGCATAAAATTCCTACACTTTAAACCGTTGAAATAGTTAAATGTAACCGCCTCTTCTACTCTCACGTTTTCTTATTTCACACTTTCTGTTTGTTTGCTTCCAAGATGGCTACGATCTCCAAAAGTTTAAATATTATGTCAGTTGCCGTCTTTCATCTCTTTGATTCTCATCCTTCTCTTATCCATTCATCGACATTCCCTGACCTTGTTTTTCTCTCACAGTAAGCCCCTGCGCACCAGTGGCGGTCCTGCCTTGCTCTGGAGGAAATGACTGTCAGCCGTATTCAATGAAAGATGATTATAAGAAAGATTACTGCCTATATATATATATATATATATATATATATATATATATATATGCAAGGGCTGCAAAAGTAGGTATACACTACGTAAGTATTGATGTTCGTTTTCTCAATAAAATGCGTTTATATATATATGTGTGTGTGTGCGCGGATTATTAAACGTTAAACAGTTCAATAAATTATATATATTCATTTAAATTTAAAGTGTTTATTTTTGCTATAACATTTATAAAGTTTTTCTCATTATTATTATTGTTCAAATAATTGCGTTTAGTATAGAAATAGAAATAGAAATGAAAAGATGAATAACAAACAATACGTAAAACTAAGTTGGGTTAACTTTCTACTTTCCTTGGTCGCTCACGTGACTCTTAACAACCGCTCAGTAAGACCCAGCCTATTTAGATAAGAGTTCTGATATAGACCCCGGGAAGAGAAGATGCTTAATTCATAACTCTTGCGACATGACACAATGGATTCGTAAAGAGAGACTTTTGTAATATTCATTAGCTTTCCTTTTCAGAGTTGGGGAGAAGGCACCCATTTCTATATAAAAAACGAAGCGGTTAATCCACTATTCTTGCACCTGCTAATTACAATTTACTTTCTCATAGAGAGCAGCATGAATATGACTTTGTACAAACTTGGTGTAGCCTATTTATTATCAGGTTAGTAAGCAGTCGTATAAACATTTAACAGTGAGCTCGTTTCTCACTGAAGCAATTATCAATATGATTACATGCTTAAGTTTGTAAAGTTCAAAAATCTATCTTAATACATATTTGGCGAGGATATTATTTTAAGAAAATGATTTTAACTATGTTTATCGAAGTTGTAATTCTTAAACCAGAAACCGATCCAAAATCGAAATACCTCATTCTATTTCTTGTTTATTTCTTCTTGTGCGTCTTTCGTTCGTTTCTGACTACATTTCTGCCATTATTCCTCCTTCGATACTAATGTCTTGTCATTATACCTGATCAAAGCGAAGATAAGAAAATTGCCTATTTTTCAATAATGACACGGGTCAGAATAAAATCGAGGAAATTTATGCCCAAGTTTAATACATTTGGAGAGTGGAAACAAATAGAATTATAAAATGATTGATGACATGACGTTTTGATATACCGGTTCGTTATATAAGCACGCTAACAATTTTGTGGGTGTGATACGCTTGCGAGTATGAGAAACATAAAGCGCCAGTGAAAGAGAAAAAAGAAAAAAATAGAGAAAAAAGTTAGAATGAGATTGAAATGTAAAGAGGAAAAGAGAGAATTAGTGATGAGAAAGTAACGGAGAAAGAAATGGGTAAAAATAATGTTAGAAAAATAAGTGAACGAAAGAAATAGAAGAGAGAAAGAGAATGAAAAAAGGGCGAAGAGAAATGGAGAATGTGATAAAAGGAGCCAAGGAAGAAATAAAGCAAAATAGATAAAGAAAGAGAAAGATAGATTTTGAAAATTTTAAGCCCAAATTATTTCCCTAATAACATCCTTATAATCGTCAAATTTGCGATACCTGTATAAGACGGGTAATTACAAATAAGCGAACACAATTAAACTAAAAAAAATGTCTGAATAATTATTTTAATTATTCGTAAATAAAATAACTGTAGTGATTGATTTTTTCAAAAATTCAACTTTAGAATGATTTTAAGCATGACCGCATTGTATTTATCCTTATATTGGTCTTTGAAGAAAGTTTGCTAGAAAAGACCACTGGTATGTTGTTAGGCTGTGCATATTTGCTAGTAAAGACCCTTGTTATTATATTGGGTTGTGAGCATTTTCTGGTAAAAACCATTGCAATGATAAAGGGCTGTTGAGATTTGATGTTAGGGACCAGTTGTATGATATTGGGCTGTAAAGATTTTTTGGTAAAGATTAGTGGAATGATATCAGGCTGTGAGCATTTGATGGTAACGACCATTGGTATAATATTAGGGTGTGAGGAATTCATGGTCAAGACAACTGGTATGATATTAAGCTGTGCAGATTTGTTGGTAAAGACGATTGTATGAAATTGGAATATGCGGATTTGCTGGTAAAGAACATGCATTTTGGGCTATGAAGATTTCGTGTTAAAAACCACTGGTTTGTTATTGAACAGAAACACATTTAGGCGCTGGTTCGAATATTATGATTTATTTTACATACTCGCATGAAAGGATCTCTGACTATTTTTCTTTTTCAGGTTTCTCATTTCATGTATTTATTGTATATATTTCATTGAATACATCCGACAAGAATGATTTAATCAATGTTTTTACAGAAAAATTCTAAAATGTTGGAAAAATTCAATAAAACATCGATTTAATCTTCCTTGTATCTCATTTCTTCTTGCATATATTTGTCGGTTCCCTTTACCGTCTTCTTTTAGGACGTAGGGGATAATGGTTCTCCACAACCTTCGATCTCTTGTTTCTTTGGGTTAATAGTCAATCTTTCGGCGTTCTACTTTGTTTTAAATCTGTCAGCCTTTCACGAAAACTTTTATTGCTTTTGATATTTTTTTATAATCATTTCACCCCAAGCAAGGCGGTACTGCAACTGGTGCGCAGGGGGTTACATAAGAAGAGAGTGATGAGAAAGAGGAACTGATTACATGAGGCTGTCAGAGAATGGGTAAGAAAAGAAGAGAACACTGGTGTGAAGAGAGCTGCATGAGAGTAGAGTGGAAGAGGAAAAGAACATGATACAAGGGCTGTCTGGGAAAGGATGCGCGTCAAGGAGATAAGAGATGGTAATTGACATTGCTTTTAAATTCTGGAAGATTGTAGCTGTCAAGGAAGTTAGTATACGGAAGTGTTAAATTTTCCAGACAGGCTTTTCTCATTATATTTTCCGGAAATTCCTTGTTTTCTTATTGTAATTGTAATGTAATTGATCCCCGATTTAGTAACACAGCTTTTTCAGCGGCGGGATGTTGCCTCCCTCTGTCTTCCCTAGAAATATTTTCATGGCTTCTGCTGTGACGAGCTTATTATCCTGGTACCCCGACCACAAGGATTTACTCTTGCTACTAGATTGGCAACTAGGTCCTACTCTTTTACCGTCAAAATAGTCAAATAAAGCCGCCATTTTTACTCTAGCAATTTCCTTTCTCGCGCTCCCCGCCTGTGAAACTCCCTTCCGTATACTCGCTTCCCTAATAGCTACAATCTCTAAAGGTTTAAATGCAATGTCAATTGCCATCTTTTATCTCCTTGATTCTCATCTTTCTCTTATCCTTTCTTCGACATTCTCGGTACCTTACTTGCTCCTCGCCTTTTCTCTCACTGTAACCCTCAGCACACCAGTGGCGGTACTGCCTTGCTAAGGATTAAACGATTATGAAAAAAGTGTTGTGCTAATTTGGCTTTCGTTAAGTCATGGGTAACGTTAACAGTTTCTTTTTTCGCACTTCCCGTCTCTGAATCTCACTTCCGTATACTTGCTTCCCTGATGCCAACAATCTCCAAAAGTTTAAATGCACGTCAATGCCCATCTTTAATCCACTTGATACCCACCCATCTACTTATCCTTTCTGTGACAACCCCTGTAGCTCTCTCTCTCTCTCTCTCTATATATATATATATATATATATATAGTTCTCTGTGCACCAATGGCGGTGTTGTCTTGCTTGGGGTGAAACGATTATGAAAAAAAAGAAACTTATTTCCCTTTTGTTGACGCTCCTATATTCTCAGCCTTTGTCGGTAAAGCCAAATCTCTGTCATTTCGAGTCCCTCTTTAACCTGTGAAAGGTTTTTCAACATTTGATGCCATATGGAGATTAGATATTACATAGCAGTTCAGCACATTAACAAAATTTTCCTGTTTTGTTTACTTTCTTGGAGACATATTTTGCTATTTAGGAATAGCGAAAGGCGCCTTCATATTTCTGTGTCTGTTACGACACTACCTAGATAGTTAATATCTGTACTCAATGCATTTCGAAGTTTCTAACATGAAGCTAAAATTTTAGAATGATGCTTTTGTTGATAATCACACATTGTGTCTTATTAACGTTCGTCTCTTCTTACTTTCCTTTACTACTTTATTTAAGAGTTACTCAAGTTTCTTTTCTTGGTTTGCCATCAACACATTGTCATGATACATATAAGTTGGTAAGTTCTTGGAGTGGCGATGAGTGTCACTAGTTATAGAATGCTTGAAATGGACAAATTATTTTATGCAAATTATTTACTTAAATATGTCAAATAATAATTGAACTCGAAATATGTATAAATATATGTAATAACATATTAGAGGTGCGACTAGACAACAGTTAACATCGCAGAAAATAGGACCAGTGAACCTGAAAGAGTTGTTTGCATTTCGTACTGATGTCATTGGAAAAGGTATCTCTTTTTCAAGCTAGGATTTCAATAACAGAGTAGGCCGACCAATTTAACCTGGGTTGATAACCAATTCAGAATTTCAAACCAAGGAGAAGGAAACAAGAAACCACTTCTTCATTTCTAACAAAAATAGTCATTTTAAGGCAGAGTTTATAGATATTTGAATGTGCGTTTTGGTGCAGTGGATATCGACTCGGAACGACAAATCGGGGGTGCCGAGTTCGAATTCCAGTTGAATTTCTTGCATTCACTTACGCCCAAATACCCTTGGGAAAGAGATTAATCCATCTCTTCCTCCAGTTATGGGTTAAATAACAGGACAGATTGGGTTCTATAGCCTTGGCCGGCAACCAGTCTACCACAGAAAGCAATGGCAACCTATTTCAGGATAATCTTCCGCTCATTCAGCCATGTCTTTTTCGATACATGATCGTTCAAAGGGTATCACGTATGACACTTAACTGACTGACGTTTTGACGAAGCCGATAGAGAGCTGGTGTTTTTATACGGACGTTTGGGCGCCAAAAAATGTTGAAAAACACAAATACAAGTAAAAGAATATATGAAGAAACTGTTCTTAGATTTGAAAACATGAATACTATCGCGTAGACGAGGAGACTCGCCCATAATTACTGAATGAACTAAATAAAGCTACATTACAGTTTTTAGTGATTAACAAATTTAATGGTTCTATTTTTCAATAAAGTTACAGTTTTAAAACTTTTTAAAGTTCTACCTTTAAATGATGGTGAATCAAACACAATTATTTCTTAGCATTCAAAAGTTTAGCGCCTGCATGTCTGGCACCTGAAGGCCTAGCGTCCGAATATCTAACACCCGAAGTTTTGGCAGCTGAAGATCTAGCGCCCTAATGTCTGGCACCTGAAGGTCTAGCGCCCGAAAGTTTAGTACCCGAAGGTTTAGCGCCCGAAGGTTTGGCACCTGAAGGTCTAGCGCTCGAAAGTTTAGCACACGATGGTCTAGGGCCCGAAGGTTTGGCATCTAGCGTCCTGATGTCTGGCACCCGAAGGTCTAGCGCCCAAAAGTCTAGCGCCCTAATATCTGGCGCACGTTTTCTTAGTTCCTAAACAGCTGCCGTCCTATTTCGATTTCTTTATTACCATTTCTTCTATACACTGTTTCACTTCAAGATGCGAGCGATCATGTCTTCCTATAACTTCCTATTCTTCTTAGCTCTAAACAATATTTATTCTTTTACTATCGCTGCCAACGTCTCGTTACATAGGTTAATCGATTTCCTCTCTGGCTTTTTTGCATTCTTTCAGGTTCTGTCAGTGTCAAATTCTCTAAGCACACTTTCTTCAGAAATTTTAAATAACTTTTTCTGATTCTAAATACAAATAATATTTTGTTTCCATTTTCTTTAAAGTATCATGCTTGCTCACATGTTCCAGCAATATTATTCTCAGCTTCCTTCTGTATAACCATATTTCTGTTTCCTCAAATCGCCTCTTCATCTGCGAAAAAAATGTCCGTCATTCGCTGTTATATAGGAGTTCAGTAAACGTTTCTTTATTTTTTATGATATTTTTCTATTTCTTAATACTCTGCTTAGCTTTTGGAAGACACTTTCGCTATTTCAATGCAATTCTAACACAAAGATTTTACTTTATTTGATATTTTATGGTATTTTAATATTTTCGTTCAATCAGTTGAAGACATTGATGGGAGTAGACTATGTTAAAAATTATACATGTGTAAATTTGTTTTCACAATACTAATTAGAAACCCGTTGCTATTAAATATCAATCCAGCACTTTTTTCTTTGTGCATTTATTTATTTTTTTTTTATCTTGGTCAAGTACAAAAATATAACCAATTTGTATAAGCTGTATTTATATAAGCTTTAAACTTATTAACTTCTGAAAATGCAACTTTTACCTATTACTAAAGTTTACGTAGTTCAAGTATTGCAACTCTATGCTCCGAGAAAAATAATTAGATAGAATTTAGCCCAGATGAGTCAGTGTTTACTCTAAAAAAAAGAACAACAAAAAAGAAATGATTCAGAATGTTTAGGAAAAGCTGAATAGGTAGGCTGAAGAAATGAACAAGTAATAACAATGCAACCAGAGAAACAATTTGCCAGAATTGTACAGAAAGTGGTGGTGGGGAGAGAGAGAGAGAGAGAGAGAGAGAGAGAGAGAGAGAGAGAGAGAGAGAGAGAGAGAAAGAAAAAAGAAAAAGAACTAAGATAATAATAATAATAATAATAATAATAATAATCGTAGTAGTAGTAGTAATAATAATAATAATAGATGAAAATACACCCATTCTTAATAATAGCCATAATTATTCTACCAGAGTTGGCCGGATGATTCAGTGTCATATCAGGAAAGGAAAGTATCAAATTATAACAATGTATTAAGTTTTTAGTTGGCCATATTAGTGAATGACGCTGCCTGTAGGCTGCGGTTGTTATTTCGCTCTCGTTAGCTCACCCGTTTGGAGCATATGTGACCGAAGTTTTTTTTATTAATCTTTGATGAAGTTGATAAAGGTTTAAAAGTTGTTGACCAAACATGATTTTCCGAAGCAGTCATCTGTTTGGATATATTAGACTTACACTTAACTTCAGGGCTTACACTTACCTTCAGCAGGGCTTATGCTTAACTTCAGGTACACTTTTCAGACAGCACTATTATTATTATTATTATTATTATTATTATTATTTCATTTTTCATCATATTTCGATTTCTGCTATGGTCGCACTACCAACCAAGTCTGCGGGGAGACCTAAGGCAGGTCGTGCCGTGTTGTTATAGCTCCATTTCATGTTTTTTCTATCTCCCCTATCAGCCCTAGCGTTACATAGACAAGGTTCTCCTTAGTGTGTGGACTGTACTTAATAAGATAATTTATTGTATATCTCTTAAGCTGGGGTTTCTAGGGATTCGTTCAATGTGTTGTTTTGTTCTATTTTTTATCATTCCAAGTGCACCCACTATCACTGGAACAACTCTTGTTTTCAATTTCCACATTTTTTCTATTTCAATTTCCAGGTCTTTATATTTTGACAGTTTTTCAAATTCCTTGATTGCTATGTTACAATCCGCTGGACAAGCCATATCAATTAATAGACAAGTTTTCTCCTTCTGGTTTTTAACAATAATGTCTGGCCTGTTTGCTTCAATTTTTCTGTCTGTGTAGATGGTGTAATCCCATAGAATGGTGACATCTTCTATTTCTGTAACCGGTGCTGGATGATGCTCATACTAGTGTTTGTTTACAGATTTCCCATAGTGTTTGCACATTGTCCAATGTAAATATTGTCCCACTCTATCGTGGCGATTTTTATATTCATTTAGGGCAAGTACAGAACAGCCTGAGATTGTCTATTGTTTCTTGGTGTTTATTACAAAACCTGCATTTTGGATCCATATTATTATGTATAATATTTGCCTGAAAGTTTCTAGTTAAAGGGCTTTGATCTTGCGCTGCAAGAATAAAGCCTTTTGTCTCAGATTTTAATCCAGATGCACGTAACCATCGATGAGTATTAACTTCATCAACATTGGATTTATTGGCACGTTCTGGATATTGGCCATGCAGAGGTTTGTCTTGCCAGCGCTGTTTCATCTGTTCAAGTGCTTTATCCTTTGCTTTCATTTTCATATTTTTTGCTGCAATATTTGGTTCTTGGCTTCTGTTTTACTTTTCTAAAGAATCTACTAAATGTAAATCTTGTTTGTATTTACTGCCTTCTTTTATTATTGAATATTTTTTCTTTCTTTCTTCATGTTGCCTTACTACGTGTATCATCCAGTTCTTTGTTGTTTCTATGTATGTTAGTATGCCAATAGTTGGTGTCTTGTATGACAATTCTAGCTGAATAAGACCTCTTCCATCTTCTTTACGGGGTATGTATAGACGGTCTACATCAGCTTTTGGATGATGCATCTTATGCTTAGAAAGAAGCTTTCTTGTTTTAGAATCCATTCGCCTGATGTCGTTTAGAGTCCAGTTTAAGATGTTGAAACTATATAGGACAACTGGGATTGCAAGGCTATTAATGGTCATAATTCAGTTCTGAGAATTCAATTCAGTTTTTTAATGTCAGTCGTAGCCTTCTATAGTACTCTTTATGTACTATCTCTTTCATTTTTTATGGTGAATCTTTTCACTCTCATTTACACCTAGGTATTTATAAGATTCTTCTGGCTTTAATTCTTTTATTGTTACAGCAGGGTCTAAGCTAATTGAGGCTGTTTCTTGTAGTGATCCACGTAAAACTGTAGCTTTAGCACATTGATTCAAATTGAATTTCATTCCAATGTCTTCGCTGAAGCATTTTACAGTTTGCAGAAGACCTTCCATCTCGTTATCATTCTTAGCATACAACTTTAAGTCATCCATGTAAAATAGATGGCTTATTTTCTTTTGGCCTATTTTATAGCCACATTCTGTCTTATTAAGTTGACTGGTTAGTGCTATTAATGATATGCAGAATAGTAAGGGAGATAAAGAATCACCTTGAAATATACCTCTTTTGATGTTTATTTCGCCAGACTTATAGGTTCCATTTATATGATTGAGGTAAAGGGTTGTTTTCCATATCGACATGCATTGTTTGATGAAATTGATGATGACGGGTGATATCTTGTATATATTTAAAGTCTTTAAAATCCAGGAATGTGGCACACTATCGAATGCCTTACGATACACTATCCAGGCAGTACTAAGATTTTTCTTTGTACTGTAGCAGTTTTCCAGGATCATTCTGTTAATAAGCAATTGGTCTTTACATCCGTAACAGCCACGTTTGCACCGTTTTTGTTCAAGCGGTAACATGTCATTTCTTTCCAAGAATAAATATGTCTGTTTTGTTAAAATAGATGTTAATAGTTGTCGGAAGGCATGTAATTAGTCTGTAGTTTTTCGGGTTGTTGGTGTCACTATTCTTGGGTAGAAGAAATGTAATTCCTTCGGACATGCAGGAGTTTTAGTGGCATCGTCAACCATTTCTTGAAGTTCTATATATATAAACAGAGAGAGGGAGAGAAAAACAGAGGTAGAGAGACATAGACAGAGAAGGAGACAGAGAGACAGAGACAGAGAGAAAGAATTAATGCGGAGAAATTTGTCACTTAGTTGATCAGTGTTATTTCAGTCATGCTGACTTTTCGTAAAGGCATTATTGTGATGTCTTCATTCTTCAGGGTCATTGGCTTTTTTTTTGTAAAGTCACGTGAAAAGTGAAGACATTTTTAAGCGATCGATACATTTGTAAACAAAAGTTAATTCTCGGTTTTAAAAATTTTGCAAAAATAAAATATACATCTGTGACACATTATTTTTATAAAAATAGCAATTGCAATGTTAACTTAATCTGATTGAAAACAAGTACTATTTATTTATAGCATGAAATTTAGAATAAGATTTTTCTTACACAGAGAGTTGAACTTTCTAACCTTTACCCCGCATTTGAAATATGTTAATAGATTGACTGATGCAAGATAAGATTAGTGTATGTTGATCACAAGTGACGTAATTGTACATTTTTCCTGTAAGGGGAAGAAACCCTGAAATACATAACCTTTTAATGTACTCATAGAAATTACCATACAAAAAAAAATTCAAGTACACACACACACACACACACACACACACACACACACACACACACACACACACACACACACACACAAAATTGAAATTATTTTAAAAATAGGAAGACACGATGATTTGTCTTAAACATTTCAATTGTGGATTAGTAAATATAAATTTCACTTAATAAGTTGATATACCAACTACAACAAATCATTGAAGTATTTTTTAAATATTTTTGAAACTTTATATACTATTATAATTAAAAAATGAAAACAATTTTTTAAAAGTTTCATGATTAGTAAAAAAAAATTTTTCTCAGGCTATAATGTTCTTACTATATATTATTTGTTAAAGCAATTAAAAGCTTATCAAATTAAATAATGTCATAGTTTTATTGTTTTTTTATTTTACTATTGGGAGTAAATTTTCAGAAACAAAGGCAATGATAGATGATTTACATTGCCCAATAAGTCCTGCATTTAACTAATAAAACCAATTTTCCCAACAAAATTTAATTTCTTTAAATTTCATGAATTTACGTGGAGAGTGAAGTAATAGACATAATATATATATATATATATATATATATATATATATATATATATATATACTAAGATTTTTAAAAAATAATAAATTTAAAAATAATTTGTGAATAAGTCCTGAAAGTTTCATTAAAATCCAATAATTATTTGATTTTTGCGATGAATTCCAAATTCATGTGTTTGTCATTGGAAAAAAAAACTGAGTTATGTAATATTGCATTTTCCATTGTAAACCCTAGTAACGAATCGATTACCCGCGAACTAAAATCAAAACAAGATTTTGACCGAAATTTCAAACGCGTTAGAATGGATTAAAATTTTTTAAAACTAATTTAAAAATACTTAGATATTTTCTCTTAATAATAACAAACATTTCGTTTTTTTTTTTCTTTTTTATTTATACTATGCTTTTTTTCAGCTGTTTTTTCAGCGTTTTAGTGGAGGTACCCACTTTTTTATAATGTTTACTAATTAAATGTCTAACCTCGTAGTATGATCGGATAAATTTAGATTATCTATTCATCTAGAGTTAGATTACCTATTTATTCGAAATCACAGCTCAGTTTTATTATGTAAGTTAATGTTTTCACAATAAAATTGATATTAACTAAACAATGTAGGTAAAAATGTTACCGATATACATATATATGTATGGCTGGCCATTCGTATCCAAGGATATCTGTCCACTAGGGCGGCTAGCTAATCCCATTGCAGGCGCCTGTTCAGGCACACTTATGTTTTTTAAACACCTGCATAGCCCGCTAGTGGTTTCTACTGAAACTATGATAAACGGGCCCTAGTTACAGTTTCAAGCGCATGAACAACCGTCTGATCAAGACCAGGCCACTCAAAGCCTCGGTCACAATGACTTGTAACTTCTTGCTAACACAAATCTCGATGACTCCCCAACGATCCTGTCTACCTAACTTCATTTACAAGGTTTGGATCATCTCGTGGTATGGTTTTCAGTTACTTTCCAAAGGTGCCGCACGCTAGGATTGCCTGCTCCAGAAAGATAACATCAAGAATCACCTTCCTGAAAAATCGATCATCGTGAGATTTGAACCAGGACTTCATGGTGAGAAAGTGAACGTTCTAACCACTCGGCCATAACATATTCACATAATAAATGTACCACTTGACCGTTTTCATTAGGCTTACGGCCAGAACACATTGAAACCCCCGGTGCCCGTACGATCACCGAAGTTAAGCCACGTCAAGCCTGGTCAGTACCTAGATGAGTGACCACTTGGGAATACCAGTTGCTGTAAGTTTGGATATGCAGGTGGTGTAATAGAAAATGACTCGGGTTTATTATATTTACTTAGGGCTAAATATCCGTGGGAAATGTATGAATCCACTTATTCCTTCAGCTATGGGTAAATTAGTAATTATTTTATCACTAAATAATTATTACCTACAAAAAACTTCTTACAATCTAATAAAATATTTTATGATTTTATATTAACCTGCAAAGTGTTGATAAGCCCTAAAAACCGAATCAATCAACGGCTTCTGCTCTGACAAACTTAGATCACTGTTGCTCATACCACAATAATTTACTCGAGCAACTACACTGGCAACAAGGTCTCACCTTTTTACAGTTAGATCAATCAAATGCAGGAGGAAATTCTACTTCATCAGCTTCTTTTCTCGCGCTTTCCGTCTGTGGAACTCCCTTCCATATACTTGCTTTCCTGACGGCTACAACCTCCAGGAATTTAAATGCAAAGTCATCTCCCATCTCTTATTCACTTAACTCCAGCCCTTTCCACATGACCCCGTGTATCTTGTACTTTTCTTTTCTCTCTACCTTCGCAACTGCCTTCACTCCTGTGTTCACATCCTTCTCTTGCACTTTCTCTTTCACCCCCCTGTAGTTGGTTCGTTTTTGTCTTCATTCTCCTCCTGCCTAAAACTTTAACTCTCTTATATAGCCCCCTGCACATCAGTGGCGGTACCGCTTTGCTTGGGGTGAAATGATAAAAAAAACTGTTTTCATTTGAAATATTTATAATATCATGTTTGATGGTGAAAGATTTTATTATGCAACTTGAAGGTTGTTTCTTATAATGTTAATTAATATCATAAAATGGATTTGGAGTTTCATTTTATTTATTTCCTGATAATGATTGAGCCTGGGTTGGAGTTCAAAACCTAAACAAGAACTCACGTGAACTGTTGGAAGTTCCGAGAGAGTTTTAATATAGAAATACGGAAATTAATCCATCAACAAGAATAATTAAAGCAAAAATATAACAGACATAAATTTTCTTTTATCTTCAACAAAACTTGTTCAAATAATCTATTTATTGATATTTATTTTTTTCATTCCGGATAAATATTTCCATAGGTCATAAAGAGCTATAATCTCTGAAGAGAAACAAATATTGTCAAATTATTGATTGGCGGGAAAGACAATGATGGAAATTGTTAAAAACTTGAACAGAACTCGCAGAACGAGAAATTCAAAACATTAGAAAATGAATATGAGAGAAAGAATAAATTTAAGAATGTCACAAAAAGAGATTAAAAGAAAATTGAAAGGGTAAGAAGAAAAATGAATTGACAGGCAATAAAATATTTTAACAAATTGATGTTGTGAATGTAAATGAAGAGAAAAGATATAAAGTATTGACTTTCATAATAAAATCCAACATCGTTTATATTGATGCTAGCATGATAGCCCGGCGTTGCCCGTGCAACTCAGAACATTTTAGTAATAATTTAATTAACCATTGACACATTTTTTTTTTTACATATTTTGTTTTTGTTTCAAAAAACACTTTTAAAAAAAATATTTCTTTTGCTTGAATTATTACGGGGTAAAATATTCACATTTTTTGTTGACCAAATGAATTTTTAAAACGTCGGAATAAAAATTAAATATAAAGGCCCATTTTTTTTTAATAAAAAAATATTTTAGTCGCGTTTGATACGTGTGATTTGATTTCTGTGACGGAGCAAATGTAAACAATCGGCTCCATTGGCCAAAAAGTGCGAAAGGGAAAATTTGCTGAACTTAAACTCAAAAAGTATGTGTCGACCTGGCTTCTCTGTAGATATGTGTCCCTAGAAAGTTTGAATGGCGTAGCTTAAAAAATGTAGGCGTGCATAAGGAACAGCCACACACAGACTCACAGATTGCCTTTTATATATATAGATAATTTTATTGTGATTTTATAATTATTATGATAATTGTACAATGGTTAGCATACGGGTTTCCCAAACAATGATGATGAGTTTGATTTCTATCTACATTTTTATGTCTCCGACATGTACGATCATGGCTCTCCACAATTTCCTATCCTTTGTAGCTCTGAGTAATTTTTATGTCCTTATTATTCTACTATACATTTACACAAACTCGTTTGCTAGGTTACTCGCTGATTCACACCGCCCTCTTGCCTTTCATGTGTCCTGTGAATGCCCAATTTTCCAAACCTTCTTTCCTCATTATGCGTTCTAGAAATTTCAACTTTTTCTTTCTAATTCTAGTTAAAAGCGTACTTGTTATCGCTTTCCCTAAAATTTGCTCGTTGGTCACATCTCCTGTTCAGCATATTATCCCTCTTTAAAGAACCAAAAGTTGCCAAAAATAGCTTCTTCTTCTGTGAGGAAATTTTCCAGCATTCATTATTGATATTACATAGCTGTTGGAAACTGAGAGACTTGCGTGGCAAATTCCTGCATCAGTGTCTTTGGTCTTCATGCCGCCCGTCACCAAATCTTATAAATCTGAAGTATTTCGAACCCAGCTCTAGAATTTCTGACAAGGCCCAGTAGAGATCGATGCAAGAAGGGTTAAGTTTTGTTGTGCAAAGAACTACATAAACTACAAAGAACAATATACACTCTTTACTTTGCATGTAAAGATGTTTTCTTGTTTAGTAATACTTTGAATAGCTTCTAAAATGTACCTTTCACTCTTCTTATGCACGTTCGTATTTCGGAAAATGCATAAAGAACAGAAAAACAAAAAGAAGTGGATCACAGATATAAATTTCGAGATGAGTGCCGAAGGATAGTACAGAATATAGAACATTAATCTCAAACATTAGAAAGAAAAGATGAATATGGCTTTAATAATGAAGTGATGTTTCATATCTGACCCGTCCGGTAAATATCTATAATAAGCCCAACAGTCAAAAATTGATATCTAATCAATTTCGACCCCAGAGACTTGGCAAGTCCATGCCAAACAGAAAAAATCGTTATTTTTTAATTTTGCAATCATTTTGCTTCTTTACAGAAATAAAGAAAAACTATTATCAGCGTTCGAAATTAAAATGATAAAATATCTCGTTCCCTCATTCTGATTATTAACCAATGCATTTCACTGCACTAGACAAAAAACAAAAACAAAAATTTTATATTCTTTTAGACCTGTAAGGTATATAAGAGATGTGCGTTGTGGTGCAATGGAATGAGAACTCGCATAGCTGAGTTCGAATTCCAGTTGGTTTTGTTACATTCACTTACGCGAAAATACTCTTGAAAAAGGTATGATTCCATCTCTTCTTACCAGCCAGCTATGGCTTGAATAGCAGGACAGACTGGGTCCTATAGTTGGTTGGCAATCACACTACCGTCGAAAGAAACGGCAACCTACTCTAAGAAAATCTGCCAAGTCAGTCATAAATCAAAAAAGATATGATCGTCTGAGGGTGTATCATGTATGGCACTTACGTGAACTTACGTGACAAACTGAAGTAATATAAATAATAAACATCAGTTTAATTTATAAAACAGAATTGGTTGCTTTTGCTTCGGGATATGTTTCTTTGCTTTTACAACCCCTTCTACACACCACTTACACTCGATGATGTAACCACGCTTAACGGTCCTATCCTGAGGGTCTTAGAACGACGTGTAACTACAGAGCCAACCCTGCAATGATCAATACCGATGCTGGTTCAAGTTGGCTGTTAGTCGCTTCAATCCATACTCGCTCTTCCCACGTTGATCTCAGAGCAATGAAAGATCAACTCTCGCTGGCTGGATCGAGCAGTGTCGGAATCTATATTAAAGTAAGAAATATCTTCACGAACACAAAAAGAATTAAACGAAGGAATCGTTGGGTCATTCAACAGTTGGTTTATGTAGTTCTTTGTACAACAAAATTCAACCCTTCCAACATCGATCTCTATAGTGACACTGTGCCTTGTCAAAAATTTTAGAGCTGTGTTCGAAGTTCTTCAAAATCAGAAGATTTGGTGACGGCCGGCGTGAAAACCAAAGGCACTGATGCATGAATTCGCCGCGTAAGTCGGAGTTTCCAAATCTGTCTGCGTATACGCATTCCTGTCCAAAACCGGCGTCGGCAGACAGTTCTGGGGATTCGATGATTCTCCAGTTGTCGCATTAATTTTTTGCTTCCATAATTCGGCATTCCTTAATTAACTTTACAATTTTGGAGAATTATCCACCTTTCTTGAGAGTAGTCACAAGGATCGTTTCTCTCTTCAACTTTAACCCGTTTGTTTCTACATCACGCACCATTACGTCATACAGCCAGTTAAGTGCCATACGTGAAACACGCTTGGGCAATCATGTCGCGAAAGAGACATGACTGACTGGGCTTTCTGCGGTAGACTGGTTGCCGGCCAAGGCTATAGAACCCAATCTGTCCTGTTATTTAACCCATAACTGGAAGGAAGAGACAGATTAATACCTTTCCCAAGGGTATTTGCTCGTAAGTGAATGCAATGAATTCAAATGGAATTCGAACTCGCCTCTCCGATTTCTCTTTCCGAGCCGATATCCACAACGCACATCCCTACAAGCGTTGCTAAATAACTCCTCTTCCTCCTTCCTTCTCATCCCTCTTCTCGGATCAGGTACAACTGTCTTTGTGACGAATCTAATTTTTAAAGAGCGTGGGCGATAGGTCAGGGCTCTATTTCGGTCATTAATTTTAATTCTCTCAACTCCTCGAGGAAGAGATAAAATTATCAGACTACAAACTTGTCATCGACAGGGCCTATTTCATAACCTCGACCTTCGAAAAAAAAAAGGGTTCGGGTTTGTTCTTTGTTTAAATTTACTGTTCGTTTTCGTCATCGAAACCGCAGTCCATCTCTTTCTCTCCGCCAAATGAGATAAAATTATTTCTTCATTTCTTGACTTTATCGCTGTCCGGCAAAAATATAAACCAGTTATATCTCTTTCATTGTCAACGAAAGAAAGAGACAAAATTATTTTCTCGATTGTTTCACCGCATTCCAAATTCTTGTTAGATAATAAAGAATAAACTCCTGGTTCCTCGTTCCAATTCGTAAGGGATAGAAAATACAGATGGCCCCTCTCACTCCTCATCACTAAGGGAGAGGTCTTCCATTCTCTCTCTCTCTCTCTCTCTCTCTCTCTCTCTCTCTTCCGTCTTATACGTCATATTAGAATTAACCCTTTACGGCCTTTCCAGATCACATTTTAACATTAGCCTCTTCAAACACTAATGTCGCATAGTGTGACACTTTAAACAGTATCATTTTTGGACTAGGCAAGAAGAAACGTCTGCTAAATTTATTTGTAACTTGTTATTTTCTAATAACAACATGTTCAGGCAAAGATAAACTGCCTGGTCAGTACCTAGATGGGCGACCACTTGAGAATGCCAAGGAATGTAAGCTTAGATGTACGGGTGGTGTAATCGATAACGGCTCTTAATTTGAAATTGCAGAGCCGAATTCCAATTTCAGTGGGGTTCGTTATATTCACTTACGCGCAAATGCACTTGAGAAAGAAATGAATCCACCTCTTATCCCCCTTTGTCATGCATTAATTAGTTGGAGGTGTATCAGTAAATCATTATTTCTTCGACCAACTTATATGTTTCTCTTTGTTATGTTTATTTGAAAGGCTGTAGTTTGGTTACTCTCATGATTTTAGCCAATGTTTTTAATATTTTTCAGTTTCTCCTTCTCTTTACATTCGTTACACCAGTTTCAAAGATTTTCCTGCAGGTTGACCCACTTAAAAGCCTGATAAGCTTTTCCTCAAATATAGTTTTGTGACATATTTACAGCCCAATTTCTTTTCTTGTTCTTATCCTTCCCATGTTTCTTCTTTTTTAATTTTTTTCGAAATTTCCAACGTTGTTTCAGTAATTCAAAAACTTTTGCTTGCTTCCTTTTCGAAGTTATATGTTTCTTATGAATATTTGCAACCTTTATATTCCTGGAATTTAAAAATATCAATAAATATAATATTATATTTACTTATTTACAATGTAATGACTGTCGTAGGGTAACTGACTCTATGGACTTTTAAGAAAAAGTGAAATGACACCAGAAAGGCAAGAATGACAAAAACAAGATTTAAGGTGTCAAAGTTGTCATAGCTTGAAAACTTTTGTGCTGCTTTACAGTTCAAAACGATCTCCTTGGTTGCTGTAGGACTGTTGTTTATTGAGCAGTTTCCACCGCAAGTAAGCTTGGGTTGTCGCTGAGTGCGGTTAACAATACGTAGGTCAGAAAATAGGGCGTGTGTTTTTATTCGTTACTGCACCGGGTGGTTAGAATTGGCTCGTCGAGTGTTTGCCGCAGTTGGGTGGCGTAGACTGCACTAACTGTCGAAGTGCGGTTCGCTCCGTTTGACTGGCATACGAAGTGCGGTTCGCTACGTTTGACTGGTTACGTTAGCATTCGGCGGTCAATCCAGTAAGATTGCTACGCTGGGTGTCGCTGCATTGGGTTAATGCATATCTCGTGACGATAGACTTTCTTGGCCTGAAAAGGGCAGTTGTAGTGACTAGATGAAAGCCAGTTGATTGTCTTGAAAAAGACTGCTGCTTTTGTCCTGAAAAACCTCTACCGAAACTGTCCTAGTTTCGGTAGAGGTGGTAGAAGGCGTCAGCAGCGTGGTATCAGTCGGAGGCTGCGTTGTGGCAGTCGGGGTGGTTGGGGGCTTCAGGCAACGTGGTAGTAGACAATGAGCAGTCCGCAGTCGGACCCGCTACTGTTATTTATTTTTGAAATACAAAAAACGTGGCATAAGGCCGAAAGTGGGGATGGGGAAGGCTGGTTTTCATCTGTCTTAAATAGCTTTACTAGCTACAATCGCTAACCCAAGCAAACTACATAATATTCCTTGAACCAAAACACCACATTCTTACTTGCCATTTTTACTACAAACACCATATTACCTCAAAGACTCCATGAAATCCTAACTAGTCACATATGTACAATTTGTCTGTGGGGAATAACAACTTTAAAAATGAAAAACCCCGATTAATATTTATACAATGAATAATGATATTTACAATCAACTAAACAAAATAATGTTAGTAATAAAATCCACCACGCGCCGGCTACTACCTTTTTTGCCTTTAGATTACTCTTTTATACTCCCTGGTTTCGTCACAGTCGCTGTAAGCCTCGTATTCGTTTTGCTGAATCATGACCACCTGATGTAAAAACCAGAGCTTTTGAGGTGAGTAGCCTAGTAGCTACGATATGACCAGCACTCGAGTTGCGTATTGAAATCTCACTCTATCATATAATTTATTGCAAGATTTTTAATAAAAACAGCTAAACTGAAATCCAGATTAAATATTTATTATAAAAGTATATACTGAATCCGGTGAGTTAATAAACTAACTTTATATTGGGTAAACGTTTACCTACAGAATAAAATCTGACAGTGTGATAATTCAAATTTTTTTCTATAGGTCAAGTGATCTATAAAGATAGATTTGATAAAGAACGAAATGACGTTATTATTATCAAATAAATGTATTTCTTCATTAGGCTACAGAATAATTGATCTACTTACGTAATTAAATATAGCAGCACTCAAAACAGGATGCAGGAAAACTCAATACCGTCAGGTCAACACCTCCGAGATGAGCGCCGGGACAACTCAGGACTAACACAGCAAAACACCAGAAAAACACGACATTTTTTTTATAGGTACCTCCACTTTTCAGTATAAATTTTCGATACCTGATTTTAAAATTAAATTTTTAAAATAAATAAGTTATATTTTAGCTTTAAAATTAGTTTTAATTGAAAGTCAAGAGATTAAATTTAGTAATTCCAGTAAACAAAATACACTGGCGTATTTTAAAGCGAAATTATATTGATTGGAATCTAAAATTTTTCAGATAAAAAAAAAAAATTAAAAGTACCGCCATTTTTTTGATTGAACGATACATTTTTAAACAGTAGTCACATTCCTGTTTTAAAAATCTGGCAAAAATAAAATATACGTCGCTGACACGTTATTGAAGTCAATTTTTTAAGTTAAAACTTACCTTTATCTGTTTTTTCAAACAAATGTACTTGCTTACTCTCTGAAATGTTTGCTATACCATTTTATCAGTTAAGGTAATCCGATATACACGGCATATCTCAAGTGTCGAGTGACGTAATGACAACCGAAGTTATAAACAAAACTAAAGTAGGGAGGCCGAAGGCGACAAAATTATACGAATGTAATTTTTTATATAAGGGAAGACAACCCTTTAATCACGTGACCTTTTAATCGTAAATATCACGTACGGCCATCCGTATAAATAAAGATACGGACAATCAAAATGCACACAATTAAAATGTTTTTAATTATTTTAAAAATTGACGGGGTCAATTATTTGTATTAAGCTTTGAAATTTTCGATTAGTAATTGTAGTCTCCATGCATTAATTACATACCCTAGCCGGCCCATTAGAGGAAGAAATTTAACAATAATCTTTAAACTTTTTATAAATAATTTTTATATATAATTAAAAAATGAAAAAAAAATGAAAATAACTATTGTAAAAATTAATTAGTCATTGAATTTTTTTCTTTTCAGACTATGATATGCTTAATTTATATTGTTCATAAAAGCAATCAGAAGTTTATCCACATAAAAATTGGTATAGTTATTGCATTTTTCGCAATTCGGACCTACTTTTGAGAAAGACGGGGGCTATTGAAGAAAACAGTGAATCAGCATTCCCCAATGACTCCTGAATTTTTTAATATTAGTTTTAGAGTGGCCTATAGTCGAATTGTTACACATTTCTGGAATTTAATTGTTTGGGGGGGGGGGGGGGTAACATACTTAAAAAAATATTTTTACCAATATTTTCTAAAAATAATGCAATCATAATTAATTTCATTCAATTATAAATAAGTCCTGAAGTTTTCATCAAAATCCAACCATTATTTGATTTATGCAAGAATTTCCAAATTAATGTGTCTTTCACGGCCCCAAAAAGTGCATTGCGTAACAACTACGTTTTTTTTTGGATATCGCACTGACGTAAGAAAAAAAACTTTCTACAACAATTTCGAACGTGTTAGAAATAATTAAAAAGTTTTAAAAATATTTAAAAAATGCTTTGTTCTATCCTCTTAATGGTAATATAAACTTTTTGCCGATAGAACTTTGTTTTTTTTTAGTTTGGGACCTTTTCCCTTCCTACTATGCTGTTTTTCAGCGATTTTGTGGAGGTACCTATTTTTTAAAATTTCATAACCGAATAAAAATAATTTATGAAAGATTAAAACCTTAATTAGTTAATATTTTTATGAAATATGGCATTTGAAAAGGGAGTATGTAAAATATGAACGAGTTTTTTTTATTTTAATTATTTTAATAAAGGAAATTGCAATAAAGTAAATTTACGTAAGAAAATAATTTAATAAAACGCGTTTGTTTTTAAATTAAGTGAATCGAAAAATGCAAAACAAAATGAAGCAGTTTTTTGTTTTTAATTATTTTTAATAAAGTAAATTGTAATGTAAAATATTTCTTAATAAAGTAAATCGATATTCTAAAATATTTTTATAAAAAATATAAAATTTAAATGTGAATTATTGAAATTTCTTTAGGAGTTATTTTATTAAATAATATTTCATCGAAAGGAACTTCCTAGAATGATTCTCTTGGTTTTTCAAGAGTCTTTGCATTAATTATACTTATATAGTATTAAATATATAAATATATTAGATATATTCATTAATTTGACGTTATCTACTGCTTCGCTAGTATTTTTAACATACTTAAAAAAATATTTTTACCAATATTTTCTAAAAGTAATGCAATCATAATTAATTTCATTCAATTATAAATAAGTCCTGAAGTTTTCATCAAAATCCAACCATTATTTGATTTATGCAAGAATTTCCAAATTAATGTGTCTTTCACGGCCCCAAAAAGTGCATTGCGTAACAACTACGTTTTTTTTTGGATATCGCACTGATGTAAGAAAAAAAACTTTCTACAACAATTTCGAACGTGTTAGAAATAATTAAAAAGTTTTAAGAATATTTAAAAAATGCTTTGTTCTATCCTCTTAATGGTAATATAAACTATTTTATAAATTTTTTTTATAAAAAATATGAGATTTAAATGTGAATTATTGAAATTTCTTTAGGAGTTATTTTATTAAATAATATTTCATCGAAAGGAACTTTCTAGAATGATTCTCTCGGTTTTTCAAGAGTCTTTGCATTAATTATACTTATATAGTATTAAATATATAAATATATTAGATATATTCATTAATTTGACGTTATCTACTGCTTCGCTAGTATTTTTAACAAATGAACATGAATACACATTTTAATTATTTAAATATGTATTGATGTTCATTGGTATATTAATATTTAATATATCAATATGATTTTAATTTTCTAGTAAAACGGTTAATAATCATCAAAAACGTTGGCAACTCAGATTTGAATTCATTCAGTCAGTTAATTGCCGTAAGTGATTTACGCTTGGGCAATCATGTCTCGATTTCAGGGAAAGGAGGGTAAATGTAGCAAGCCTGGTTCGCTTGAATAGGGTCAGTCTTGATTTTCTTTTTTAAGTCTCCTTTATCACAATGAGATGGTTTTCTGCAAACCCTCGATGGTTAAGATAGAGACTCACTTTGTGTACCTAGTTAATGTGAGTAGATGTTGTTCCTATCGTGTTTCCGGCATTTTCTTTGGTTATGATCCATGTTGAGATTCCTAAACTCCCCAATTTGTTTTTGGCCCCCATTTTTATCTTGACTGGCCCAGTCTTTGATTTTCCCATTCCAATATTTATTTATCTTTCCCCACTCCGTTAGTGAGTGATTATTGCATATTCAGAACAGATTTAAGATTATGAGTGTGCACTTTTTTATACTTCAAACTAAAGGCAACACCAGAAAAAAGTTAGGTAAATCGAAACTTCTGTAGAAGCCAGTTAAGTGCCATACGTGATACACCCTTTGGGCGATCATGTCTCGAAAGAGACATGACTGTCTGGACAGAAGATTATCCCGCAGTAGGTTGCCATTGCTTTCTGCGGTAGACTGGTTGCCAGCTAAGGCTATAGAACCCAATCTGTCCTATTATTTAACCCATAACTGGAGGGAAGAGACGGATTAATAACTTTCTGAAGGATATTTGTGCGTAAGTGAATGCAAAAAATTCAACTGCAATTCGAACTCGGCACCCCGATTTGTCGTTACGAGTCGATAGCTACTGCACCACAACGCACATCGAAATACTTTTAAGAAAAGAAGTTTCGGCTAATGCAAATTATAGCAATGAGTTGTCAGAAAAGAAAATGTTAAATAAACTTGATAAAAGAAAATGCTAAATAAACGTGATAAAAATTAAAGGGATCCCCCCCCCAATAAAAGCATAGGACGGTAAAAAAGAAAAGTTAAGAATGATAAACAAATAACAGTGCGTAAACACTTTAAAAAGTTGCTTGATTTACCGAATTACTATATAGCGGGTATCTCTTCTCTTATTTCATTTGTAGTAGGATTCCGTAGCATGTTAACGGAATTTGGCCTTGTGGGAAGATAGCCCACTATAATTCATAAATGATTATAAATTTAAGAAAGGCAATTTTGAGTGTAAAATAACATTTATACATATATACATTTCAATTAATGTTTTACAAAAAAAGTAATGCTTGAAATAAAAGTTCAACGGAAGTAAAAGAGTTCATGGAAGGTAATGGTGAGCTGAAAGAAAGGATGTTCATTTTCAAGTTGCCGTTTCTAAGGTCAATGAGTTGGTTAGTGTGGAATGTCTTAGAAAAGGTCAGTTAGTACTTTGAGAACAGGTGAGGAAGAAGAAGGCGAGCATAGTAGCAGCTTGACATAGGTCAAGGAAGAAACTAATTACTATCTTCTCCTCTGTCTGTGCTTTTCTGTCTGGGTGCATTTTGTCACGGCTTTTATAACAGCATTTTTGGATCAACTGGCTCAACTTTCGAATTTCATCCTTGTATTTGGTTTCGGGCTTCTCATTGGCTGATAAATAAAAATTGGTAATTTACTCTTTGATTAATTTTTATTTTTCAACCGGAACATCTGCGCGGATCCGGATGCGTACGACGATTTTTATTCATTTGACTTTTAGTTGTGAGAGAGCACACATCCGGTTCATCGCTTCTGTTCGGTCGGTATCACCACAACTACCTTTGCTCAACGTTGATTTCCACGTGCCATGCTTGATTTTCTGTTTAATTTTATTAATTCTTTTTTTGAAATTCGATAAACGAATTTTAAGTTCTTCATTTTGATTCGTGATGTATTAATAGATGTTAGCTCATTTTCTGTTTCTTTTTATTGACCAGTTCATCCATTTTTATATCTGTTCGTTGGAGGAGTTGATGTCAGTAAACTTCTGTGATTTAAGTGTTTTGTTATCTTTTTCTTTAGTAGACGCCTTATGGATTGAAATTATCATTTGGTAAAACAATTTCAGATCCTACTTATATTTTAAACTGATGTTTATTCAACAATAGCATTATATTCATAAGTTCACGGAAAATACTTTCTGAAGTACTGTCACAGATAAATAAAAATTACGATTTTACATTCAGTTGTTCAATCAAAGGTACATATTTACCAGGTAAATCTGCGGTTTTATCCCACATATAACATTAAGCTATTTGTCTAAAACTAAAAGTAGGCCTCTAAGTCTATTGTAAAGATCATTTTGTAAGCTGTGTGCTGACATCTGTGGAAACACTGCTTCCTTTTAAATTTTTTCGAAAGTCTTAGCGAAATTCGGTGTTTCTTTTAAATACTATTTTCCCTACTCAGTACTTAAAAGACTGAAATTTTCTATAAAACTAGTTTTACGTAATTTCTAAAGGGAAAGTTTTAATTTAATTTTTAACCGTATATTTATTTCTAAAAAGTATGGAGTTGGTTATTTAGTATGGATATTATACAGTATAACTTCCAGTAAAGTTTGCTTTTTGAAAAAAAAAAAAAAAAAGCAACCCTCACCATACTACAAAATATAACCCAAATATATTAAAATATTAAATTTTAATGCTTCTAAAACGAAGCTACTCTCAATTAACCATCATCGACAATCTCACCTACCTCCCATTAGCATGGACCAGGCTTGCCTCTCAGAGAGTAAAACACTACGCCTCCTTGGTCTCACACTTTCAGCGGACCTCAAATGGAATGACTATATCGAATCCATTGCTAAATCCGCTGCTATGAAAGTCGGTTCTCTGTGTAGGGCCCGGAAGTTTTTTCCGTCTAAATCTATCCTGCATATTTATAAATCTACCATCCGCCAGTGCATTGAATACTGCTGCCATATCTGGTCGGGTGCCCCTGCTGTTCACCTCGGGCTTCTCGATAAGGTTCAGAGGAGGGTCTGTAATGTGATAGATACCTACTTGGCAGACCACCTGCAGTCTCTCTCCCACCAGCGCGACGTGGCTTCCATGTGTCTCTTCTATAAATACTTTCACGGCTTCTGCTCCGATGAACTTAGATCACTGGTGCCTCCTAAATACGAATTTGAACGAGATACTAGATTAGCAACTAGATCCCACCCTCTTACAGTGAAACCGATAAAATGCAGCCGTAACTTCTACTCCAACAGTTTCTTTCCTCGCACTTCCCGACTGTGGAATTCTCTTCCACACGATTGCTTCCCAGACGGCTACAATCTCCAGGTGTTTAAATGTAAGGTCAATAGACACCTCCTAACACACTAACCTGCTCCCATTCTATCAAGCACTCTTCCCATCTGCCCAACCCTCATCCTCGGTATCCTTACTCATCTGTCACCTTCCTCCTGACATTCCCTTCTCTTTACCTTCCCCTATGTAGCCCCATGCGCAATAGTGGCAGTGGAATGCCTTGCTTGGGGTGAGATGATTAAAAAATTAAAAAAAAAAAAATTAATAGTTACGTGTAGACATACAAACAAATATCAGTTGAAAAACGTCGAACCGGATTAAGTTTAATAACTACCCGCCTCCCACGTGTATAAGTTATATATAGCGATTTAATAAACGTAGCTTAGATATAGTACAAGGACGAAAATATAGAGCACCAAGCGAGGATCGTACTCAGTCGTAATTGACCTAGCGAGACATGCTTGTTAACGAGTATACTACGTCGAAGTGCTCATTCGCTAAGATGCTCCATTGAGGCGGATCGAAGTTAGCAGTAAATAAAACACTGTTATTGGTGAAATTTTATTGATTTTACTATTGGATCATGTTATTTAAATCATAGCAGTTATGTGTGAAAAAAAAAATACAGCCCAAATGTCCGCCAAGGCTTCGGTAGCATTCCTTCCCCATCTTTCATGACGTCCCTGATATTCAACAATAGCATTATATTCATAAGTTCACGGAAAATACTTTCTGAAGTACTGTCGCAGATAAATAAAAATTACGATTTTACATGACATTCAGTTGTTCAATCAAAGGTACATATTTACCAGGTAAATCTGCGGTTTTATCCCACATATAACATTAAGCTATTTGTCTAAAACTAAAAGTAGGCCTCTAAGTCTATTGTAAAGATCATTTTGTAATTGTCTATTGTAAAGATCATTTTGCTCCTCGATTTCATCAATAAGCCTTATTATCTCACCCTTCAGTTGTTGAATTGTTGTTGGCATGGGGGCATACACCTTACTTTTCAAATGGTCCCCAAAGAAAGAAATTTAAAGGTGAAAAGTCTCACGATCGTTTTGGCCAATCGACATCACTGTTACGAGAGATAAGTGCGACCAGAGAACTTCTCTTGTTTGAACGTCCATTTTCGTAATAGGATTCGATAACTTTTGTTTGATTTTTAATCTTTCCATGGTTGAAATTGCCCAAAGCTGAAGTTAATGAATCTTAATGAAATTGAAAAAAAATCATTAGACGCTTAAACTTAATTCACATTTAAAATTGGTCAAAGTTATTGGAATACCCGATACAATTTAATCATTCTTGCAATATTAACTTCATATATATATATATATATATATATGAAGTTAATATCGGAAGAATAACAAAGTTGTATTTTTAGCTGTGAGGAATATGAAAGATAGAACGACCACAATTTTATCTCAATTAATCCATTAATGCCCACCATAAAACCTGGTATTAAATATAAAAATAAAAACCTAGGTTTCTACATATATGGAATTTAACAAGGCTGTGTGTAGTTTTTATGGCTGTGTGTTCAATAGGTAAAGAAAATAGGATATAAAACTTGAGTTTTTACTACGGACGTTTCTTTTTACGGTCACTGTAATGAAACAAAGTTCTCAGTGTCTTTTGGTTATGTTAATTTTCCTTTTTGGTTCAGAAGTTGGGATAACAATTGTTAAAATGGTTGAGCTTGAGTCAGCTTTGCACTGAATTGGAACGACCAGTTCCCTTACTTCATTAGTAGGGCTGTTAAATCACGACTGAACGATTTCGTTGAAAAGTGGAAACGAGAAAGATTATTTCCCTTCCGGAAGTGGGGGCGGTCATAAAATCGTGCATGTGACCAGAAGCTTTTTCCCGTTTCTTTATAACTTGCATCATGAGAACCTGGATTTCCTTAATATTATTTTATTTATTGGTTATATTTGATTTTATTGTGCATATAGCCTATGAATACCTATCATCCCATTTTACGAATGATGAGCATTCATAGATTCATACATTTTATTTTAAGCTGAGATATATTATTTTAAAGTTGATGGTTTCAAACTGCCACTTAACATATAAGAGAAGTTACATTTAATAATAAATAATGAAAATCCGATTTTGAAGTATTTCTGAATATGTATTTCAGGACATAAAACGCTAGTATACGCACGCGCACGCACACACACACACACACACATAGGCGCACACGAAAAAGCAAACATGCTTGTGTGTTCAAGTTAAAAAATAAACAATTACAAAGATAAGACGATGTGATCAAACATAATAACATCAATGTTTAAAATATATAAACAAACGTTTTATTTACCAATGTAAATTCTTTCTCTTCATTTTGTCATCTATGAACGCATTCCAACTGTTATTCTCATTCTTGTGTCTGCATGTCAAATTCCTTCGCTTGTACATCAGAAATATCCTCTCTTTGCTGAATTTCAAACATTAAACAACAATAACAATTCTCTCTGTGCATTCATTTGTCTCTTCGACGCTTGCTTCAACAAAGCATTGACCTTCTAAAATACAATTCAGCAAATATCTATAAATAAGCACAGCATTGATTTGCTGTTTATGCAATTCTTCTTTCCCAAACCCACGTGACAAAATCCTTGTTCGAATTTGCTAAATAATTTGCTTTGATCTCGTGATAATTGGATAAGCGTCTATTGACAGAACCATGCAAACTTCACGTCAGAATTGTCGACTCGAAAATTAACTGCATGTTTGCGCTTCTCTGGTCGAGTATTGGACTGAAGACTGTAAGGTGCAAGTTGAATCAACTACAGTCATCGTTTTCCACTCATTGTAAAGTCTGACTCAAGAAAAAAAATTCGGGCGATTAATTACACACAAATTGAAAACGAACAGCTAGGAAATGCTATAGGAAACAAACTCTATTTCCAACACAATTATATATCCACATACATACCCCCTATTAAAACACGCCTAAACTCTGTTTTCTACTCAATAACAGACAATATTTAAAAACATACCAAAAGGATTCCAAAATACAACACACAACATTTAAGTTTTTTTTATAATCATTTCACCCCAAACAAGGCAGAAGTGGGTTACAGCGAGAGAATAAAAAAAAGGTACAAGGGATGTCAAAGAAAAGATAAGAGATGGATGGAAATCAAGTAGATAAAAGATGACAACTGATGTCGCATTTAAACTTTTGGAGATTGTAGCTATCAAAGCCTCCAGTAGTCTTTGGAGACGAACTCACGGGATGCTATGCGCTGCTTCACTCTGGCTGCAAACATCAGCTTAGCTCCATTAAGTACCTTCTTGCATTCATTGCGAGCCGAGGCAAAAAGGCGTCTGTTATGATCTGGAGCGTGACTCCGGTAAAGCCGAAAGAAGTGATTTCGGTGGGCGATGGCAGCTGAGCAGGCAGGGGAGAACCAGGGGGATGAGTGGGATTTAAGTCTCAACTTTCTGGCAGGGATGAAAGCATCAATGCCAGCCTTAACCCAAGAGGAGACCTCAGCAGCGCAGTCTTCAACAGGAAGGCTAAATACTTTATTCCAAGAGACGTCACTCAGGATGTCGCGGAATGAGTCCCAATCGGCTCTTTGGTAGCAGTAAGATATTCTGCTGGTCTGAGGTTGTCGCCAAACACAAATATATGGGCAAACGGGTGGGAGGAGATGGCCTTGTCGATATTGTTGGAGATGCTGTCAAGAACGGAGCAGTCGGGAGATGATGGGGAGCTGTAGAGAAAGAAGAGACAGCTTACTGAGCTTAGAAGGGAGAGACGGAAACATATAAAAGAACGATGTGAGGATTCAAGAGAACTCATCCTGGCTAGAGGAAGGCGTTCACTGACGTAAACCCCAAGCCCATGCATGTGGACATTGGAGTCCTTTCTGAAGAGGGGAAGGTAGCCAGGGATAGAGAAGTCAGAAGATGGTATTGAGGGTTTGAGATTAGTCTCACACAGAGCTAGGATGTCAGGGAACTTTTGATGGAGAAAAGATTCAACGTTACTGAAATTGGTTCTGACACCACGGATGTTAGTAAAGGAAATGTTAAGAGGTTTAGGTGATTTTGATTTGCCTGGTTTAGCTTTTTTAGCGGAGATATGGGTGTTCATGTTTAATGTTGTTGTTGTAGAGAGACCTCGCGTAGAGGAGGCAAACGGTCATTAGCTGCGACATGCACTGGAAGGGAACTGGCGCGGTCTGCAGCAAAGTGTGGCCTCGGGGTTGCCCATCGAAAACGCCTGCAGGGACACCTATTCATGCGCGACATGGCACTGCAAGAACCTCGATATTATGCAACTGTTGATCAGAGCGACCGATCTTGACGCTACGCAAGAGGTAGGGCTCCTAACTACCAGTCGGAAGCAGCGACCAGAAAACTGCCAACCCGGTACCCTCACAATGAAGAGACTTGGTACCGACCACGCACATCGCAGGAAAATCGCATAAGCACCATTACTGAGGTTTGAGGAGAAAAAGAGAGCCAGAGACCATATCCTGAACAGGGAACAAGGGGTGAGCCTCTAGACCTGTTCAATCGAGGTGGTTGGGTGTGAACCGGGCGATAGAAGGGTCTATCTACTCCAATTAAAAAAAAAGAAAGTTTCAACTAAGTTAAAGTTGAGACTACCTGAAATAATAAATTAAATTACAAATTATGTATTAAATACTGTGACAAATAATAACTCACTAAATCTGAAAGGAAAATATTAAAACAAAGTAAAGAATATGGCGAGGAAACAGAGCTCATTTTTTTTCCTTCTTATTTCAAAATTAGTCTAACAGGGAGACCGACTATTGGTTCCAAATCTATAGATTACATTACCCGTCAACAGAAGATTGAAATTTCTTTGAATTTTTCGGGCTTCTCAAAGACTGGACTTCTATTTTCATTTGGATACTTCCTGATTCGTCTATGCTTTAAAAAGACACCCGTCAGAGAATAAAGGGTAACACGTGGTTTCAGAGGAAGGGAGTGGATACAATTACAACTCTGAGATATTACATTTCATAACTCAAATTTTAAATTACACATATATTATAAACTGTGAATAATAATAATAATAATAATAATAATAATAATAATAATAATAATAATAATAATAATAATAAAACAGCGCTGGCAGGACAAACCTCTGCATGGCCAATATCCAGTACGTGCCAATAAATCCAATGTTGACAAAGTTAATACTCATCGATGGTTACGTGCATCTGGATTAAAGTCTGAAACTGAAGGATTTATACTTGCAGCACAAGACCAAAGTCTTTTCACGAGAAACTTTCAGGCAAATATTATGCATAATAATATGGATCCAAAATGCAGGTTTTGTGATAAACACCAAGAAACAATAGACCACCTAATCTCAGGCTGTTCTGTGCTTGCCCCAAACGAATATAAAAATCGCCACGATAGAGTTGGGCAATATTTACATTGGGCAATGTGCAAACATTATGGAAAAGCTGTAAACAAACACTGGTATGAACATCATCCAGCACCGGTTACAGAAATAGAAGATGTAACCATTCTATGGGATTACACCATCTACACAGACAGAAAAATTGAAGCAAACAGGCCAGACATTATTGTTAAAAACCAGAAGGAGAAAACTTGTCTATTAATTGATATGGCTTGTCCAGCGGATTGTAACATAGCAATCAAGGAATTTGAAAAACTGTCAAAATATAAAGACCTGGAAATTGAAATAGAAAAAATGTGGAAATTGAAAACAAGAGTTGTGCCAGTGATAGTAGGTGCACTTGGAATGATAAAAAATGGAACAAAACAACACATTGAAAGAATCCCTGGAAACCCCAGCTTAAGAGATATACAAAAAATTGTATTATTAAGTACAGCCCACACACTAAGGAAAACGTTATCTATGTAATGCTGGGGACGATAGGGAGGATAGAAAAACATGAAATGGAGTCATAACAACACGCCACTACCTGCCTTAGGTCTCCCCGCAGACTTGGTTGGTAGTGAGACCAATGCAGAAATCTAAATTTGATGAAAAATGACATAATAATAAAAACCAGAAGGAGAAAACTTGTCTATTAATTGATATGTCTTGTCCAGCGGATTGTAACATAGCAATCAAGGAATTTGAAAAACTGTCAAAATATAAAGACCTGGAAATTGAAATAGAAAAAATGTGGAAATTGAAAACAAGAGTTGTGCCAGTGATAGTAGGTGCACTTGGAATGATAAAAAATGGAACAAAACAACACATTGAAAGAATCCCTGGAAACCCCAGCTTAAGAGATATACAAAAAATTGTCTTGTTAAGTACAGCCCACACACTAAGGAAAACTCTATCTATGTAATGCTGGGGATGATAGGGAAGATAGAAAAACATGAAATGAAGCCATAACAACACGCCACTACCTGCCTTAGGTCTCCCCGCAGACTTGGTTGGTAGTGAGACCAATGCAGAAATCTAAATTTGATGAAAAATGACATAATAATAAAAACCAGAAGGAGAAAACTTGTCTATTAATTGATATGTCTTGTCCAGCGGATTGTAACATAGCAATCAAGGAATTTGAAAAACTGTCAAAATATAAAGACCTGGAAATTGAAATAGAAAAAATGTGGAAATTGAAAACAAGAGTTGTGTCAGTGATAGTAGGTGCACTTGGAATGATAAAAAATGGAACAAAACAACACATTGAAAGAATCCCTGGAAACCCCAGCTTAAGAGATATACAAAAAATTGTCTTGTTAAGTACAGCCCACACACTAAGGAAAACTCTATCTATGTAATGCTGGGGATGATAGGGAAGATAGAAAAACATGAAATGAAGCCATAACAAAACGCCACTACCTGCCTTAGGTCTCCCCGCAGACTTGGTTGGTAGTGAGACCAAAGCAGAAATCGAAATATGATAAAAAATGACATATAATAATGATAACTCACTAAATCTGAAAGAAAAATATTAAAACAAGGCAAAGAATATAGCGAAGAAACAGAGATCATTTTGTTTTCATTCTTATTTCAAAATTAGTCTAGCAAGGAGATTGACTAGTGGTTTTTCTTATGCTCTCACACCCAGAAACCTCTTGTGTCTTAGTGGTTTTACTTCCTTGCTTGGGGTAAATTAGATTAAAAAAATTAAAGTGTCTATTGGTTAGAAATTAACATCCCCATGCGAAATGGTAACTAACCTAATAATAGTTTACTGAGATAAATGACTCACAACTCTTTCCATGACAAGCTGTGTCGAACAACAAAATATAAAATTAATGTGATTTACTGATATAATTTCGATTCTATCAAATGATAAGTAGCCTACTTTTAATTTGAGAATCTTTCAAGGGCAATGGCTTCACAAACAGCTAATATTTTTATTTAATGTTTGTGGATATAGATAGATTGTGGCGGTCTTAAATCATATTGTCAAATGCTTCCAAATTATCGATGTGATTTAAATCCATCCAAAGTGTCAGCCACAAGATAAGTTAATTTAAGCAATCTACGACGAAGACAAAATGGAAATAAAAAGGGCACTTATTCTTAATATCAGAAAGCGACAGTTGAAATTTCTAGGGTACTTAATGAGGAATGAGGGCTTGGAAAATTTGATACTCACATGACATATTGCAAATAAGAAGGACGGTGTAAACCAGCGCATAACCTACTTAACGATGGCAGAAATGGATGGCAGAACAGGGTTCAAGCGAGATGACAAAACAAAAGAAAATAGTACGGGCTACAAGCGACAGGAAATTGCGGAGGGCCAAGATCGCTAATGTCATGAATGGTCACTGCAATTAGAAGATGTTTTCATTAGTTGTACAAGCAATGCCGGATTTAGCGTGGTTGTGTCTGAAAATTACTTTTTGTTTAAATTCCAGTGTTCTTTTGTGTTTAGGAATTCAGTGAAGGTTGAAGATGACATTTTAACGCCATCGTCAAACTTCCAAATAACTTAAAGGGAGATAACTACATGACATCTGGAAGTGGCATCGCATATGGAATGCGTATTATATAGTCCAGTGATCGAAATAAAGGGTTCGGTTCGAAAATTCTAGCACCTGAAGAAGTCAGGGGCGTGCAACAGCCGAAAAGTCTTAAACATGGCAATAAAGATAAGAACAACAGTTCGAACAGTAAATAATGTTCTCACAAGTAATTAAGCAATTTTTTATGCTTTTATTTAACAATATTTTTCACTGTCATTGCTCTAACATACTTTTACAGCCTAAAAATAAATACAATGTCAAATCGACCCTCGATTTTATAAAATGCTTTCTGTACTTTGTTTTTATTTACAAATATTAAATTTAAAATTAGGTCTACGTCATTAATAATTAGGTACTATTTAAAATTGAGAAAAATGATATCATTAGTGTAGAGTTATCAATGGTATAAGAGCAGTTTCAAATAAAAATAGAGATAGCACTTTGTGAATTATGGCTCGATTTTTCACAGTATTTATATTATGAATATATTGGTTTCTACCCAAGATGATAAAAGTTAATATTTTTCGATTCCGATAAATGTTGTGTCTTGAAGTAAATCTAATCAATGCTAATCCATTGTTTAAAAATTGCCTATTTTTGACGAGAGAACCACTTTTTAAATTAGTACCGGAGCATTAATAGCCGCTTTTTTTTTTAATTATAAAAAGTAATTATTTTTAATGTTTCATCTACTATTTCTTTTTATTTTAATTTTTGTTGCTTTTTTGTCGCAACTTATGAAACCGTCATCTTCTGGTCTTATTTAACCGTGCCGAGATGTAATAGACTAATAGAGTATTGCTACTGATTTAGGCAGTAAGTTTAAATAGTTTCGGTTTTATTGGCTCTCATACGCTACCAATAACTCAGCAGATTCTATTTGTTGATTGGTTGATGTACATGAATCTTTGATTTACTTTCCCATCCATCTTTCTGAATAATACAAAATCTTTGAAATTATCTGAAAGTATTAAGTGGTAACTTTTGCTTGCCTGGTTGACTTCATTAAAAATCTTTTATGATTTTTTATGATGGGATGTTTGGTATACATTTTCTAATCATGATAATTCACTTACATAAAAAAAAGGATTCGGTATTTCTCTTTGATTGTAGAACAGTCTGTGTAAGGAGAAAGATTTCGATTTTTTGACGGAAATATTTACGTAGCCTTATTTGTGGAAGGCAAATCATTATTGGATCACGCAATTTTTTATTGATTATTTCTAGGGTATAAACAGTCACCACGAGAAATCACTTGGTTGTTTCAGAGGATTTCTTTCACATCAACCCACCAGTCATTATGACGGCGAATGGCATTATGCCAAAATGAAAATGCCAAAACTACTACTGCTACTATTACTATTGTATTTTCCCAAATAAAAACATTATCCCTCCTTTTTGCCAAAACAACTTCTGTCAGCAGTATACAAGAAAAAAGTGCAAAGGTTTCATTTTCTTTTATTTTCTTTTTTATCGTATCACTCCGAGCAAGGCGGCAATGCCACTGATATGCAGGGGGCTACATAAGAGTAAAAAGATTAAGTAGAAGAGAGTGAAGAGGAAGACGAACCAGTTGGAAAGGAGCAAGAAAAGGATGTGAATACAGGTGTGATGACAGATGCAAAGGTGGAGAGAAAGGAAAGGATATACGGGGTGGTGAAAGAAGTAGAGTCAAGTGGTTAATAGATGAGTATTGACATTGCATTTAAATTCCTGGAGGTTGTAGCCGCCAGGAAAGTAAGAATATGGAAGCGAGTTCCACAGGCGGGAAGTGCGAGAGAATAAGCTGCAGGAGTAGAATTGTCGTCTGCATTTGGTTAATCTAAATGTGAATGGGTGGGACCCAGTTGTCAATCTGGTTGCACGAGTAAACACCTGTTGCAGAGGCACCAGTAACTTAAGTTCGTTCGAGCAGAAGCCATGAAAGTATTTATAGAACAGACAAAGGGAGGCCACATCTTGTCGGTGGGGAAGTGGCTGTAGTCGAGCCGCCAAGTCGGTACCTATCATATCGCTGATTCTCCTTTGGAGCCTGTCGAGAACACTGAGATGAACAGCAGGGGCGCCTGACCATATATGGCAGCAGTTGATTTGTATATATGCAGGATGGATTCAGGCGGAAAAAACATCCTGGCCCGACACAGTGACCCAACCTTCTTAGTAGTGGATTTAGCTATGGACTCAATGTAGTAGTTCCATTTGAGATCAGAAGAGAGGGTAAGGCCGAGGAGGCGCAGTGTATTGCTCTCAGGGAGACTCGCTTGGTCCATGCTTATGTGAGGCAGGAGAGGTTGCCTGTGATGATTGACAGACAACAGCTTGGTCTTAGTCGCATTCAAATTGACAAGCCACTTCTTGCCCCAATTCACCACAGAGTGTAGATCCCGTTCAAAGTCAGCAGCGAGATTATATTTGTCCGCCACGACGGGTTTCTTACTGTTGTGGGAGTATATTGTGGTGTCATCTGCGTAGATGCCTACTTGGCTCTTGATCTCATCTGGGAGGTCATTTATGAAAATAAGGAAGGGCGTCGGGCCCAGAATATGCCTAAGAGATTTTGTTCTCCTATGGGTGACTATGGGCACCTCGACGTGGTGTAATGGTTAGCAAGCTTGTCTCGCTAGAATAATTACAATTGATTTGTGAGTTTGATCCTCACTACAAGCACTATACATTCAGCTACGCTTAGAAAATCGCTATATGAGTGCTTCGACGTGGTAAAATGGTTAATATGCTTGTCTTGCTAGAAACTATTACAACTGAGTAGTGAAAGGACAACTCTACATAGGCTTATTCGCCTTTCGCATTCTTTCTATTAAGTTTGCTAGGGCAATAAAATCAGTTGTCGTCAGTTGTATGTAATTGTGTCTTTATTCTTACTCTCTGGTTTGAGAAAATTTTAATACGTTCACTTTCTTCTGTGTGCCTTGTCCTTTCAGGACGTAGATGATCATGGCCTTCCGCGTCTCCCTATTCCCTAGTGGCTCTTAGCACGCTTTCTCCTGTAACATCTCGCAGCCGCCATTCTGTCATACACTTGCACAGGCCCATCAAATATGTTATCCACTACTTTCCTCTGTCTCTTTTTCCCTCCATCTGGCCTTTTAGTATCAGGTTCTCCAAGCCCTCCTTCCTCATTTCATGTCCCATGAGTTGGGTTGCTCTTTTTGCTGATGACCATACATTCGGTTTTCTTGCAGTTTATTTGTAGTCCTTTTTTTGTCACTCTCTTCAGCTACCTTTTGTAGGAGGTCTTGTAGTTTCCTTCCCGTGTCTGCAATCAGCACTGTATCGTCTGCGTATCTTATGTTGTTAAAATTGTGGCCTCCGATGACAAATCCTGGCATAACATCTCGGGTCCTCAAAATATTCTCGCTATCAATTTAAATAGATTCGATGAAAAGACTCATCATTGTCTTACGCCCATTTCTATTTTTGTGTATCTGCTGAATTCGTTACCTGTCCGTATGAAGGCAGTTTGCTGCTAGTAGATATTCTTAATTATCCTAATGTCTTTCCCAAATATGTCGAGGCTGCTGAGCACCTCCATCAATCCTTTGAAGCGTATTTTGTCGAACGCCTTCGCATAATCGATAAAACACAGGTACAAGTCCTTCTTCCTTTGTATTGCCCTTTCAGAGAGCATCCTAATCATAAATATGGCGTTCCTTGTCCCAGTGTCTTTGGCAAACCCGCACTGTTCTTGTCCTACCTCTGGCCTGATTCTGCTTCTTGCTCTATTCATCAGTATTCGGACGATCAGTTTTGTAATATGACTCATTAAGCTAATAGTTTGGTGGAGTTCGCACTCGTTTGCACCTGGCTTCTTAGGTAGTGCTATGAAAATAGACTTGCATAGGTCGTCTGATATTATACCACTATTACAAATTTCATTTATTATTTCTTTAATTTTCTCTATGCCGAATTCTTCCAGGGCAATCAGCAGCTCTATTACAATGCCGTCGGGACCAGCTGCGTTGTTTCTACTCAGTTTGGCCATTGCAGCATCTACTTCGGGCTTTCATATTTCCGTCCATATCTTTGCGTATTATCAGTTGCTCTCTGTTTTTGTGGAAAATTTTTTTTTATATAATTTTCCCATTGCTGAAGTATTTACTCTTTCTCCAATATTACCGTCCCATCCTTGGATTTCATACATCCTGTTGAGGCGCAGGTTTTTGTCCTTGTTCTTATCCCCTTATGTATGTTTGCTATATTAGTCATTATCAGTCTTTCTATCTTTGCGCATTTGTCGTTGAACCATTCCTCTTTTTCCTGTCTGCATTTGTTCCTTATTTCCTTGTGCAGTTTCTTGTATTCCCTTCCATGTCTTGGCATCATTTTTCGTCTTCTTTGCATCATGTCAAGAATCTCTTCAGTCATCCACTCGTTTTTTCTTCTCTGTCTGATTTCCTTTAGGGCTACGTTGTTTGCTGATGTCACTATCGCTTCATTTGGTGAGTCCCATTTTGAATGTCCTTGTTCAATTTGTTCTTGGTATTTGTTTTTCACGCTGTTAGTGTATTCTTTCTGTAGGTTGAGGTCATTCATGAGCGTGTTGTATTTCACTCTTGGTGCTGTGCTAGGTTTCTTCATTCTCCGAAGTTTTATCCTTAGTTTGCATATGACTGGGATATGGTCGCACTCACAGTCGGTGCCTGGATAGGTTTTGCATTACACTACTGCGTTTCTGAATCTTCTGTTTATGGTTATGTAGTCTATTTGGTTCTTCGTGTCGCCTACTAGGCTTCTCCATGTTGATAGACGTCGTGGGTGATCTTGAAACCAGGTGTTAGTTATTACATGGCTATTTGCTGTGCTCCATTGAACATATTTTCTCCACGTTCGTTGTGGACTGCTAATCCAAAGTTGCCGGTCGAGTCTCCTTCCCTCTCTTTACCTACCTTGGCATTTAAGTCGCTCATTATTATTCTGATTTTTTGGCTTTTGCACTGAGCCTTGGCATTATCCAGTATGGGGTAGAATGATTCTATTTCTTCATCAGTGCTTTGCATTGTTGGTGCATAAACTACTATGATAGATGTGCTGAAGTGTCTTCCTCTCAGTTTAACCAAGATGACTCTCTCTGAAAGCTGGCAGTGTGCCACACATACTAAAATACCACGTTAATATCTACACAGTAAAATATCTTCAATATGAATAAATAAACGGCTACAAAAACATGGCAAGGCCGTAACATGAGGAGAGATAGAAAAATCAGGCGTAGCTGACCACATATGGAGGTAGAAAGAGGACCACCGCCCCATATGAAATGAAGCTGAAATAATAGATAGAGAACGCTACTGGAAACTATGTAAACTTAAGGAATCAGCACATATGCTAGGCTACAAAAATCTCCTAAGCCGACCAAGCATAGAGATGAACAAAATATGGGAACCAGTGTGCCAGAGAAAATCATTAGTGACAAAATTGCAATATGAGCTCTGATAAAAAATACCAGAGAAAAGAAAAACATAAAAAATGCTAGAGAAAATCATTAACATAAAAAATTGCATTATGAACGCTGGTAAAATACAAAAAAACAAAAAACAAAACAAAAAAACAGTTACTGAACATTAGGTGTATAAGTCCCAAAAATTCAGTTGTTCTTGTCCATATACCCCAGTGATTGTAATAAAGGGTTCGGTACGAAATTCCTAGCATCTGAAGAAGGCCGAAACGTCGTACAAATGGCAATAAAGATGAGGACAATAGTCCGAATAATGTAAATGTTGTAAGTAAATAAACATTTAAAATGAAGAAAAAGCTCCTATAATCATATAACGCTAGAAACTTTTAGAGACTCTTCTCTTCTCAACACCCAGGGAACGTTTACCCAAAGAACTTCAATATGTTAAATATGAGTACACACATTTAAGATGCACACACATATTTCTTCTGTGAATGATTATTTTATTGCAAGATGAATAAAAGCAAGTTTACTAAGTACGAAATAATATTAACGCCCTCAACCCAGTCCTTCAAATTCGAAGGACTGAGAAAAAAGCCGGAAATAAATTGGCGAACCTTTATAAAAATTGTCTTTGGACCATTGAAAATCTCGCCTGCACAGAGATTGGCCGGTGTGCTGAGCAAATGACGGAAATAAATTCGCGAGCCTATGTGAAATGATTTTGAACCAATGAAAATCTTATCGTCACAGAAATTAGCCGATGAGCAAAGAAGAAAGAAAAGAAAGCAGCTAGCCTATACGAATTCATTTTGGCATAAAATGGAGAGAAATAATAAATTGATAAGAGAAGAACCAGTGTCAAATTAATCGATAATCATATTATTGCACTTTTGACCAAGCACATGACAACAATCAACAATCCAAAAAAGCTAAGTATTTCAAATTATTGTTCTTCGTCTACTTTTGAATATATATAAACCATATATCCCTTCTGTGAGTAACGAACTCTTTTACTTTTTTTAAACTTTTTTAATACTACTTTATGTAAGTAACTCCACTAAATCGCTGAAAAAAAAAAAAAAAAAAACCACTATAATATGGAGAAAAAGTCACCAAACAGAACAAAAACGATGTTTTTCCATCAAAATGATTATGTTGTTATTAAGAGGAAAGATCAAAGTATTTTTAAAATTGTTTATTGAAATTTTTTATCCTTTTAGCACGTTCGAAATTTTGGTAAAACATCTTTGTTTTAACTTTCGTTAGTGGGTAACCAAATCGTTACGAGAGTTTACAATGGATAATGTAATATTAATATTAACTCTTTCCGGTTAAAAAACACATTAATTTGGAAATTCTTGCAAAATCAAATAATTGTCGCATTTTAATAAAAGTTTAACGACTTTTTTTTACAAATGAACCATATTATTTTTTAAATTATTATTTTTGGGTGACATATGCAAAAAAATTCTTTTTTACATATGTTACCCCGCTTTCACGTAAATTCATGAAATTTTAAGAAATTAAATTTTGTTGGGGAAATTGGTTTTATTAGTTAAACGCAGGACTCATTAGGCAATGTAAAATATCTATTTTTATTTCAAATATTTTACCTTTATTTTCGAAGATCTGCTCCGAATAGAAAATAAAAAATGCCATAAAACTATGACATTATTTAATTTGACAAGCTTTTAATTGATTTAATAAATAATATATATTAAGGACTTTATAGTCTTTAAAAAATCAATTAATAATGAAATTTTAAAAGAATTATTTTCAATTTTTTATTTTAATAATTTATGAAGTTTTAAAGATATTTTAGAAATAGGAAAGTTTTGTAATTTGCTTGAAGCATTGTGTATATTAAAAATACTTCAAAGATTTGTTGGCATTAGGTTATTAGGTTATTAAGTGAAGGCTACATTTAAAATTGAAAAGTTTACTACAAATCGTCGTGCCTTTGTATTTTTGAAATGATTTTCATTTTTTTTTGTGACTTTGAAGTTTTTTTGTATGGTAATTTCTATGTGTACATTAAAAGGTCATATGTTTTACGGTTTCTTACTCTTACAAGAAAAAAAAACTCGACAATTTTATCAATTCCGGTCGCTATGCCCTTATCTTATTTCGCATCTGTCGAGCTGCCATCAACATGTCAAATACGGTGGAAAGGTCAGAAAATTGAACACTGTGTTTAAGAAATAGTTTTATTCGAAATTCCATCCTATAAATAAGTAACACTTGTTTAAATCAGATTAATTTAACATTGAATTTGTTAATCTTCCAAAAATAATGTGTCGCAGATGTATATTTTATTTTTGCAATGTTTTTTTAAACCGAGAATTAACTTAAATTAACTTAAATTTCAAGAAAACTTTTTTTATTTTTAAAATTCAATTTAAAAGTTAGTTATCGAAAATGAGTAGAGGTTCCTACAACAGATTAAATTATCTGACATTGTCAGATAATTTAATCTGTTGTAGGAACATTTCTTCTTTATTACAATTCGTTAAAACTGCGAAAAGAATTACTTTTATTTTTCTGAAACAAGCTACTGACACAACATCAAGCGAGCAAATTCATAAATAAACGCCTTATTTTGTTTTGTCAAAAATTACCTGTGTGTTTCCTTGTCATTACCATCCTTCATTAATCTCTTAGGCCTAAGTAAATCAACTGTTCATTTTAACACCTAAACCCAAAGCCACTATAAAATAAATAAGAAAGCCTCTTAAACCTGTCATAATGTTTGATGCTGAAACTAATTTCATTTAACATAAAAGTCTTTCAACAAGAACTATATGTACTCGTGGTTATATAACTTTAATTCTGTCCAATATTGTCATTGCCTTCTTAGCATCTTATTCCTACTAATTTTGTCAAACCGGAGAGAGTATCTGTCTCGTATAAGAGGGGAAAATATTCTTTTGCTTGGTTGCCTTGGTGACCGACTTTTTGTTGAGTGACTTTCTCGTCACATCTTCTTGAACGCGAAACAGCAGACAGTAAATCGATTTCTAAAATGTCTTCTGCCTCTCTTTCTTTTGTCCATGACATTATGGAAATGAGCACAAGTACTAGTTTACAATGCTGCAGATACAGCCACTCATTTTCGATACCTAAGTTTTAAAGTGATTTTTTAAAATACAAACCTTTTTTTAATCTTTCAGTTCAGCTTCAGTTGAAAGCTAAATGGTTAAATTTACTATTTGAAGTAAGCAAAATACTCTAGAGTATATACAAATTATATTGATTGAAACCTCTACTCTTTGAGAGTTTTTAAAAGTTTTTTTCGACTATTTTGATAGACTGACAAGTTTGTAAACAAAAGTTGATTCTCGGTTTTTAAAATCTTGAAAAATAAAATATACATCTGTGAAACGTTATTTTTGGAAAATTACCAAAATTAAAGTTAAAGTAATCTGATTTGAAACAAGTATTACTTGTTTGTAGCATGAACTTTAGAATAAAAGTATTTCTTAATTACGGTGCTTATATCTTTCTGTAGGTGTTAAGTGATTGATGACAGTCAGATGTAATGATAAGCTAAGTATGGTTGATCAGAATTCACATAATTATCCAATTTCTTTACCTGTAAGGGGAAGAAACCGTAAAACACATGACCTTTTAATGTAACACACGAAATATCATATATAAAAAACGCCCTTCCTACAAACAAAAAAAATTTTTTTTAAATCTTTTGGTTCGAAGATTTGTATGAAGCTTTTCAATTTTCGATCATTAGATATAGTATTGGATATGTGCAGTGGATATCGGTTCGGAACGAGAAATCAGGGAGCCGAGTTCGAATTCCAGTTGAATTCTTTGCATTCACTTACACGCAAATAACATTGGAAAAGGTATCAATCCGTCTCTTCCCTCCACTTATGGGTAAAATAACAGGACAGATTGGGTTATATAGCCTTGGCTGGCAACCAGTCTACCGTAGAAAGTAATGGCAACCTACTGCGGGTTAATCTTCAGCCCATTCAGTCATATCTCTTTATGATCACCCAAGCGTGTATCACGTATGACGCTTAACCGACTAATATATAGTATTCACTTAATAACTTATTAACCTAACCGCCACATGGCTTTGAAGAATTAAAAAATTGAAACTTTGTAAATTATTATAATTAAAAATGAAAAAAATTCTTGTAAAAATTTATTATTCATCGAAGTATTTTTTAATGTCCTTAATATTAAATATTATTTAAGTATTTAAGTATTTTTAAAAGCAATTAAAGCTTATCTAATTAAATAATATCATAGTTTTATTGCATTTTTATTTTTCTGTTCAGAGCAGATCTTCGGAGAAAAGGCTGCCTGTTAAAAAAAAAAGAATAGTTGATTTGCATTCTCCATTAACTTATGGAACAAATTTTCGAAACAGAAATTAATTAATTGTAATTTCTTGAAATTATGTGGATATAAGAAAATATATTTTTACTAAGATTTTCTAAAGATAATAATTTAAAAAATAGTTTCATTCAATTGTTAATAAGTCTTGAAAGTTTAATTAAAATCCAACAATTATTGGATTTTTGTAAGTATTTCCAAATTAATGTTTTTCACCAAAACAAAAAAAAAAAACGATGAGTTTCGTAATATAACATTATCCATGTTGAACTCTGGTAAAAGTTTGGACACTCGCTAGCAAAAAAAAAAAAAAAAAAGAAAAAAAAAAGAAAAAAGTGTAGGTATTATTATTTTGAAAATGTTAGAAAGGATTCAAAAATTTTAAAAAATAATTAAGAATACTTTAATAATAACAGACATTTTGACGGAAAATTTTTTAATCAAGTTTGAGGCCCTTTTATTTTCATACTACGTCGTTTTGTCAGTAAATTAATGGAAATACCTACTGTATGTCCACTGTATCGCTGAGGTTTATTTTTTGTCATAAGCACATAAAAGTTGTTGTTATGCAGCAACTATTTGTTGTGTTAATGATGGTCGTGCTAATAATGGCGGTGTCCTACAATGTGCAGTTGGCGTAACAGTTATATGGACGGAAAACAGAACCAGTGTACAGGTTTTGAATTACGTCTGATGCTGTTAAGTTTCCCCTGCGCTGTCCTATATTGACAAAATATTTTATCACGATAGTCGACAGGAAAATAGGGCGGGTAAGGACTTTGACAAACTGCTTTCTTACTTACTCCAGAAGGCTGCTTGTCTGGAAGTCAACTTTGATAATGTCCAATTATATGCATTCTGTGATATGCTGAAAAAAATTTGCAAAGAAAACTTATAGAAATACATGGTTACTAGAACAAAAGCTGGATATTTAAAACAAGAAAAATTAATTTTAAAAAACGGTGGCACATTTGTGCTATGTTGTACTGAGAAAGATATTATTTGTGAATTCTATTCACATTGGGTGCTTCATGATGTGTTTAATTGTCGAAGTTGCCTTTCTGTACAAATAGCTTTTTTTTTTCAATTGTCAAGTATGCATCATAAAATATGATTGTAGCCATTTGTCGTAAAAATGAGCAAAAAATCATACAACGAAATGAAGATCAGTAAGAAAAAAGATTGTTTAATCAAATTTCATTTTAAATGTTGTATTGGGTTATTTCAAAATTCGTTCCTGATTTTCATTGTTTTAATTTTTTATTAGAGCAGAAACTTTTGCAATGATCTAATGCGTAAACATATTGACATATCTTCATATAAAAGTCTTATTTCCTAATATTAGATTCCGGATTAAAGCCAGACTTTTGAATGTAGACTTTTGATTTTGGCACATCGACTTAGATACCATCTGAAAGACGAAATTAAATGAAATTCTTCTTCCTGAAAGATATCAGCTTATACCAAATGTAACGGGAGACAATTAAGGAAGTAATATTTAGTCTCCCATTTAAATTTTCCCTACTATGAGCATTGTTATATTTGTGATATGATAACTCCGTAATTCACAGATGGAATGGAATTACTGAAAGGAAAATAAATGACGAACATACTTGGTTATCAGAGAAACTTTTATATCGCTAAGACACACACAAAGCTATAACATATATCCACGTGTTTCACGCAGAGAATAATATATATATATATACAACGAGGAAAGTGCGAAGAAAAACAAAAGGAAAGGCCTTACATATAATACAGAAATTCTTCAGTGCTTCTAGAGAAGCGGGTCAGAGTTTTGGGATTTCCAAAATTGAGGACTGAGAGCCAGAGGTTCTTTCTATACCGGGGAAAGATATATTCCCAAAGGGAAACTGTGCCATGAACTTGTAAGCTGCTAGAAAGGCAGATTTAGCCTCTGTGGATAGTCCAGGCTAAAGAAAGCAACCTCGCTTTCGTCACTGTTATGGAGTGATGTCACTAAGTGACTGCCACGTGACCTATGTGACTTATCTCCATCAAAGGGAGCTAACACCTTCTATATTCCTACACAAGTTAAAGCCGACGCATTGTTTTGGGTATGATTTTCTTTCATATCTGGTCAGCAGCAGTAAATTTCAATGCCTCACAGACTTTTGTTAACAGAACTTGTACAAGAATAAAGATCGGATTCTAAAGTTGCATAACGTCAAATTTTATTATGAAAGTCAATGTTTTAGCAAAAGAACTGTTATTAGCCTACCAATGTTGGTTAACTTTTCAAGAAAAAAGCTTATGTTTATACGGTCAATATTGAAATTTAAGCTTACAGTTATTGTCTCTCTTAGAGATGTTGACTATGACTTATTTGAGGCTATCAGATTTAATCATACAACATGGGGGTTGTGCATTATGTTGTTATATTATTTTTTACTTTCATAGAAACTGCCAAGAGGCATCACAATATACAACCTCGAATGGGAAACAAGATATTGTAAAGTAATTGAGTGGTTAAAAAACGTTAGACAATTTAATTGGAGATTACAGAATAATCAAAAAAGATATTGTGAAGTAAAGAAAAAAGCAGCTTTTAAAGTGTTATGAAATATTCGAAGAAAATTGTAAAAACTAATAAACAACAAACGTAGATTGATCAGCAAGACATTATTTAAGGTGTTTTTTTTAATAATCTTGGAATTATTTTGAACTTTTGTTCTCATTTTGGTTGATATAAGTGTTATAATAGACACAACGTTTCAACTAAGTATCCTTTGCTCATCATCAGGTGTACATAGATTGGCTGATATGGATTATCTCGGTGATTGATTATTGCGAAATATTCTGTGAAATCAATTATTGTTCTTTCATGTTGGAATTTGGTTCGTCACTACCAAGTTCAAGGATCGAACTCATGACTACCAGAAGATACTAACACATGTATAACCAACTACTATACCCACTACGACACCGTTGTGTCTATTATAACATCTATATCAACCAAGTTAGAAATAATTCCAAGATTATTGAAAATTACTCATCTCAGAAATAAATACAAAGTGTTTTATGTTTTGTTTTTGTTTTACAATAATATTCACCTGTACAAGTCTCAAAAACGAATAGAATAGAAAGGGAAAGGAGGTGGTCTGCTACAATGTTTGCAAAATCGCGGATTTTAGCCGTGAAGGATAGACGTGGTGGAAATAAGAAATGGAGGTCGTCTGATTATTTTCCATGGAAATAGCGATAGAGCAGCGAGAGGCTTGCGATGGTTCGTCTGTTGGAAAAGGGTTGTAGAGTGAAAATAATTCATCACCTACAAGGGTGCGGAGACGATTTTGGACTTTATAGCAACTGCAAAGTGAAAAACTCGGCAACTTCTGTCCTTATATTGCATTAGTACTCCATTTTTGGTCTGGTCTGGCTCTTGTAAAGATAGACGTTAGCAAGAAGAGTCAAGTACTTACTAGAGAGCTACAAGGAACCGACTATGGTCAAGAAAAATGCAGAATATTAGGTCATAAGATAAGGCTATAAAAGCAAAGATCGCACTGGAAAAAATGTTGGTCAAAGAAGCAGGACCAGTGCAATGGTCTCGCACACCTCCATCTATGATACGACACCCATTCTATGATACGTTTCCCCTTTAATAGTCAGTTGTACTTAATTTAATTTTTCATGTACATAAACAAATGTATTTAGAAAAAAGTAAATGTTGATAAGCTAGAGAGGGTTACAAAGCTTTGCCCGGGTTTTCTAATACGCTTTCCCCACTCCCTGCGGTCGAGAGGTTGGGGAGTAGTACGCGCTGGAACTGCAAAGAAGTATAAGTACATTATTTCTCAGTAGTATTTTACATTGCTGAATTCGTGGACATATTGTATGTGCTTAATGCCAATGTAAGAGGTAAGATCCTTCATAAAATAGTTGAACGGTTAAACAATAACACTGCGTATATGAACTAATGTGTTGAGTCTGTGTTGTAGGCGATCCATTGAAAATGGTTTATGGTTTCAAGATAAATGCAAGGAAGTTTTCGAACAATATTCTGTTGTGTTGCACACAACGAAATCAAAAAGGTCAGTCAGTTTAGGTGCCATACGTGATACACGCTTGGGCGATCATGTCTCGAAAGAGACATGACTAACTGGGCAGAAGATTATCCCGCAGTAGGTTGCCATTGCTTTCTGCGGTAGACTGGTTGCCGACCAAGGCTATAGAACCCAATCTGTCCTGTTATTTAACCCATAACTGGAAGGAAGAGACGGATTAATACCTTTCCCAAGGGTATTTGCGCGTAAATGAATACAATGGATTCAGCTGGAATTTGAACTCGGCTCCCCGGTTTCTCGTTCCGAGCCGATATCCACTGTACCACAACGAAATCAAAAAGGTAAAAAGTATAATAATACAAGGCTATAATCTTTCACATTATGCAAAGCTGCCTGCTGACTAACTTTCCAAAAATGGTTTCAAAGAACTAAATTAATAGAATGTTACCCACCCTTTCTAGATATTAATCCAAAAGAAAACAATGTAAAGAAATGGCTTTGAGAATGGAAAACAAATATTCAGGTAAAGATCTCTCAGAAGCAATAAAAAGTGTAATGTTAAAGTAAAAACAGTATCAATCAGTTAAGTGCCATAGGTGATACACGATTGGGCAATCATGTCTTGAAAGAGACATGAATGACCGGATAGAATAAGACGGGTTGGCAACTAAGACTCTAGAACTCAATCTGTCCTGCTATTTAACACATAGCTAGAGGGAGAAGTGACGGATTAATACCTTTCCCAATAGTATTTGCACGTAAATGAATGTAACGAATTAAACTGTAATTCGAACTCGGCTCTCCGATTTCTCGTTCCGAGCCAATATCAACTACACCATAATGCGCATAGAAACCAGTATCGAAGTAAAAAAAAAACCTGATGAAAGATATAGAATGTCAAAGATGCCATAGTAATATGTAAAATAATAAAAAAAATATTGAGGTATTTGCGATATTTTGTTAAATATAGTGGTACGGTAGAGTAATGGATAGCAGCCCGGATTAAGGAATTAGAGAACTGAGTTCGAATTCTAGTTGAGTTCATTGCATTCACTTACATGTATGAAATGTATTAATTCATCTCGTCGCCCACAGCTATGTGTAAATAGCAGAACAAATTGGGCCCTAAAGCCTTTGTTAACAACCAGTCTAGAAAAAGAAAAACATTAAATTCAAACCAGCCTGTGTAACATCGGGCTGTCTTGCCTAAGACACGTCTTTTACTGTGGCAGCAGCATATCTGATACCTTTACAACTCTAAGGTATTTACGGGATTCCTGATCGCGTTAAATATTTTTCTGTGGATTATATTTTATGCTTATATTTTTGAATAAACTCGTTTGTTGCAGTATTTATAATATAACTCAATGCCACCCAAAACAAATTATTATTAATGTTTTTATTAAGTATATATAAGATGAAATTCACGCGACATGTTACTCATAAAAGTATATCCTAAAAGTTTTACCAACATAGGTTGGATAATAGCAGTTTTATTTTACATTATAAAAGTTATCAAATTTTAGGCGGGAAATTGGATGTTAGCTGCAAGTACATTAATATCAAAGAATTGCCCGCTACTTTAAAATTGTTTAACGTTCATCATGTCTTTGAATGTGTGAATATCTGCCGGCTGAGCGATCCGGCAAATGCGTGTTCGATTATGACAATTCTTAAAGTTACCGTTCAATGATTTCTTTCAGACATTCTTTTCTGTGATTACTACTGTCAATCGAATTCATTCACTATTCCTTTTGAGTGAGTTATAACTACACCTTTATGCAAATTAGTTGAAACAACTGTTTTCATTTCCTTTCTTTCACCATCCGGTTAGTTTCACCATACAGTTTTCACCATACGGTTAGTTTCACCATACGGTTTTCACCATACGGTTAGTTTCACCATACGGTTAGTTTCACCATATGGTTAGTTTCAACATACGGTTTTCACCATACGGTTAGATTCACCATACGGTTAGTTTCACCATACGTTTAGTTTCACCATACGGTTTTCACCATGCGGTTAGTTTCACCATGCGGTTAGTTTCACCATATGTTTAGTTTCAACATACGGTTTTCAACATATGGTTAGTTTCACCATATGGTTAGTTTCACCATGTGCTTTTCACCATATGGTTAGTTTCACCATATGGTTAGTTTCACCATATGGTTAGTTTCACCATCAGGTTAGTTTCACCATACGGTTTTCACCATACGGTTAGTTTCACCATACGGTTTTCACCATACGGTTTTACCATACGGCTAGTTTCACCATACAGTTTTCACTATACGGTTAGTTTCAGCATACGGTTTTCAGCATACGGTTAGTTTCACCATACGGTTTTCACCATATGGTTAGTTTCACCATACGGTTTTAATTATATGGTTAGTTTCACCATACGGTTAGTTTCACCATACAGTTAGTTTCACCATACGGTTTTCACCATACGGTTAGTTTCACCATACCGTTTTCACCATATGGTTAATTTCAACATACAATTTTCACCATACAGTTAGTTTCACCATACGGTTTTCACCATACGGTTTTTACCACACGGTTAGTTTCACCATACAGTTTTCACTATATGGTTAGTTTCACCATGTGGTTTTCAGCATACGGTTAGTTTCACCATACGGTTTTCACCATACGGTTAGTTTCACCATACGGTTTTCTCCATGCACTTAGTTTCACCATACGGTTTTCACCAACCGGTTAGTTTCACCATACGGTTAGTTTAACCATACGGTTTTCACCATACGGTTGTGTTTCACCATACGGTTTTCACCATATGGTTAGTTTCACCATATGATTAGTTTCACCATACGTTTAGTTTCACCATACGGTTTTCACCATATGGTTAGTTTCACCATACGGTTAGTTTCACTATACGGTATTCACCATATGGTTAGTTTCACCATACGGTTTTAATTATATGGTTAGTTTCACCATACGGTTAGTTTCACCATACAGTTAGTTTCACCATACGGTTTTCACCATACGGTTAGTTTCACCATACCGTTTTCACCATATGGTTAATTTCAACATACAATTTTCACCATACGGTTAGTTTCACCATACGGTTTTCACCATACGGTTTTTACCACACGGTTAGTTTCACCATACAGTTTTCACTATATGGTTAGTTTCACCATGTGGTTTTCAGCATACGGTTAGTTTCACCATACGGTTTTCACCATACGGTTAGTTTCACCATACGGTTTTCTCCATGCACTTAGTTTCACCATACGGTTTTCACCAACCGGTTAGTTTCACCATACGGTTAGTTTAACCATACGGTTTTCACCATACGGTTAGTTTCACCATACGGTTTTCACCATATGGTTAGTTTCACCATATGATTAGTTTCACCATACGTTTAGTTTCACCATACGGTTTTCACCATATGGTTAGTTTCACCATACGGTTAGTTTCACTATACGGTATTCACCATATGGTTAGTTTCACCATCCGGTTAGTTTCACCATACGGTTAGTTTCACCATACGGTTTTCAGCATACGGTTAGTTTTACCATACGGTTAGTTTCACCATAGGGTTAGACCCACTGGAGTGACAACAGTGCAATCGATTTCCATTCTTTTTCTTTCTCAGTGGTTTGCAGCAATAGGAATCCAATTTCGGGATGTATGACGAAATCTGTTTGGCCTTGAAGAATATTGCGTCGTCCGTGATTGCTTCAATTTTTTTATCACACCCAGACTGTCGACTAGTTGTCCTATGGTCATTATCATTGTCATTGTCACTGCGTTACAATTTTCGTACGGTTCCTTGGAGAAAGGTCTATTGCAAGATGTTACTCCAAGGAAACATACGAATATTGTAACGTTGCACGAACACACTGGCAAACCTTACAGAGAGATCACTGATATTGCTGGTGTCAGTCTTTCAACTATCAGTCATAAAGGCGAAGAAAGAAACTGAATCCATCAGTCCAAAACATAAAAGAAAATGTGGTCGGAAGAGAAAAACAACGTCAAGAGACGGCATATACGTGATCAGGGAAAGTGTGAAAGATCCTAGGAAGACATTATTCGCTTTGTTTCAATTACTTTGCAGAAGGGTATAATTTTGTTTAGTTTGTATGTTGAAAAAGTTACTGAATTCAAATGTTCTTTTACCAAAATATTTTCTGTCGCTTATTTTTGTTAGTGTAGCTTGTATTTAGCTCATGAATTCCAGGTGCGAAGATCCAAAATCTAATTTTACAGAATTGATTTTTTCTTTTCAAACTTGCTTACTTTAAGAGGGAGAAATTCCTTAGATGCGACAGGTCACCTCTCAAATATTTTTTCAAAGCTTTCTTGATATTCAGTTCTTAGTTGCTTATAGCTTCAAGTTATATGATCGAAGGATCACACAGTTCATGGATTTTGACTGCAAGGAATGAGTGACATTCTGATATGATTCCTGACTGTTCTATGAAGGAAAACGCCATTCTCACATATATGAAAATCTTTTTCGAATTCTGTTCGTGATTCAGAAACCAGATATTCACGCCCTCACGACTTGATTATATCAACAGCTTATATCTTTATTTTTTATATACTTCATAAAATTTTTTCTTGCTTACAGTTTAAAAGAAACTATAATAATTCCTTTTAATTAAAATAAAAAATGTAAAATTAAGACTTGTGGTTTAGAACTTATTTTGGGAAAACGCAGACTCAAATAAGATATACTACCTCCAGTCACTGACTGACGTCATGTGCCCCACCTGTCTTTTGACGAGCTTCTTTTTCTTGTGCCCCTACCACATCTATTTACACGTTCTATTAGATTGACATCAAATTGTTAAATGTAACTTCCTCTTCTAATCTGGCAGTTTCTTTTCATGCACTTCCCGTTTGTGGAACTCCATGATAGCTACAATATTACAAAGTTTAAATGCATCGTCAATTGCCATCTTCAAACTCCTTGATTCCCATTTTTCCCTTATCCTTTTTTCGAATCCCCTGCACCTTATTTTTCTCTCACTGTAACCCCTTGCGCACCAGTGACGGTTCTGCCTGGTATGGGGTGAAATCACTATAAAATATTTTATTTAAAAGAATGTTTAGTAATTCCGAAAAATGTTCCAGAAAGCATAGGCTAGCCCAAAATAACTAACTATTGTACTGATCAGAACTCTGATGATCCAACTGAGTAGGCGTAGTTTGAACTCCAGGAGCGGAAGAGGAGTGAAATTGCTTAACCACTCCCAGATCCCTTAGTGAGACAAGACACTGGCCGAACGGTTGAGTCTTTCATCGCCCTTTTGCATCTTCCAAAAAACGGTTCTTTATCTTCCCACTGAAATAGTGAGGAAAAGAAAACTAAAAAAATTGCCTCTCGATCATTTAGTCTCTGATGAAGCATTGGGGGCCTGAAGAATGACTGGTAGACCACCAAAAGGCAAAGACATCACGTAATGTTACAAAAACATTTATGTTGATTACTACTGGTTCAAATAAATCAAGTAAAACACAATAGCGGATACATATATTTGTCCAAAGAAGAAAAGCTAAAATAAATAAGGATTTTACATTTTCATCATTTTACAGTTTAAATGACCTTAAATTCTATGCTAGCAGTTTCTTATATCGAACTTATCTCTTGCCGAATTTTTTTTCCTGCTTCTTGCTTTCCAGTCAAATTTGATCTTCAAAAATTTAAATGCAATGTCAATCTTTATCTTCTGTCTTCTTAATTCTTGATCATTTATTTTTATCTTTTAATAGTATTTATTTCTCATAGTCTCTAATATTCTTTCCTTAATAATATGTTTAATTTTCTCATGTTCTTTCACTCTCATTACACTCTCATTAACTCGTTACATTCTAGTGGTTTTATTGCCTTGCTTGGGGCGAAATGATTAACAAAACTAAAAAACTGGATGTTTATCAAACAACTTTCGGAAGTGAACAAGCATATAACTTAATTACAAAAATCTACTACAACTACTATTACTACTATATCTACTACTACTGTTTCAAATGCTTTAAAAGCCAATCCCAAATTCTGTAATACTTTAATGTCTTGTCTAAAGTCCTTGTATTTTTTGTGAGTACGATCTTGTTATGAATGCATATATGAATGTTTGGCTAAAGGCCAAGTTGTATAAAATGGTTCGCTGTTATTGCTCAATTTGTCAAACTGGTTATGATTAATGTAGTAGAAGACAGAAGATACGGTTCAAGTAAATATTTTATTACGGAATTACTTTGATACAAATAAGTTTACTATAAACAAATGGTGACCCGTCTACGAGGAGAACTGTTCATTACAATCTTATCCCTCGTAATAACATTACCGACTAAAAGACTAACATACTTATACAGCAACTGCGCCTAAAAACAAAAGAACTTCAGGAATCTAAGAGTGGCTGTTGAGGTTTTTAAAATAGATTAATACCTAAAAAATATTTCTTGTACTTTCCCCAAGTATTGTTTAATCTTCTTATTAATAATAACGATTATTTATATTATTTACATATATAATTTAATTTTCTTATTTTCACAACTTTACAGCCTTTTGCCCTCCGGACTTTTGCAGGTGCCTGGAAAACCGATTAATCTTTAGGAAATTTTGAACTGAACCCTTTATTTAATCTATGGGGTAGACAGTTCTTGTTTCGCTCTGCATGCCTAAGGAGATCTTGCATTGTTAATAATAATAGAAAAGAGAAATGATGGTGAAAAGAGCTAAGCTTCACAGGAAGTCTTCAGTAAAAGCAGTAAACAAAGAGAAGCGACAGCGAATGCAGATCATACGCAACATCAACAGCAGCAGCAGACATACATACATACAGACAGACAGACAATAAAAACATTGGCTATAAGGACCTACGTTCTAGGTTGGTTCATGAATTTGGTGGCATAGGAAGTCTGTGTTCAGTCCCTGGGCTCTGGTGGTACAAACCCAGATTTATTGAAAACAGTGGAGCAATAACAGAACAATACTAAAAACGAAAATGACGAGATATTCATAGACATAGTAAAACAAGAATAATATACTTTCTTAGATTTAATAAAGTGTTCACTTCGAAATTCCTTAAAGGTTGCCTGGATCGATAGACACCTGAAAAAACCAGGGGACACAAGAGCCGAAATGCTGTGCTAATAACCATAAAGATTAAGACATTAGCCTGGATAAATAATGGTAACTTATCATTCCAGGAATTCAAGCAGAAATGATAACGATAAACGACTTGATAAAAAATAAGAAAAAGAAATCTGGTTTTTTTGAAACTCACGGATAAAAAAGTTTAAAAATAAGATCTTTTTTAAAAGAAGCTGATGTCAGATTTGGTTATGTCGAGGAAAACAGAACTCGCGATGTAGCTGGTCTGCCGAAAAGAAGAGAACTGGTTGGAATGTCGAGTGTCAGAAGAATTGATTTCTTTTGAATAGAAAGTCAGTGACCTCAGCGGAAAATTCATTCTTGATAAAATTTAGCAGCTAAAAAAATGTCTTTGATAACGAGAGAACAATATTAATTGCATTTCTACTTGAAAATTTAGAACACAATGGTTAATGAAGAATAGCATCTCTTGAAAGGTTAATTATGATAATTACGGCAATAAAAATAAACAAATAACTTGATTGACATTTGATAGAGCAATCATTTTCTGAAGACAAGTCATTCTTGAAAGAGTGGCAATAAAAGATATATAAAACTACTTCGGTACTATATCAAACGGCTGATAAAGACAGTTCATTAGTTAAGGTTGCAAGATTATCTCGCCGAAAAGATGAGCAGATATAAAGATTTGAAAGTTGAGATTCAACGAATGTGTAGCATGACGACGACGACGACGACGACGACGACGAAGAAGAAGAAGAAGAAGAAGAAGAAGAAGAAGAAGAAGAAGAAGAAGAAGAAGAAGAAATTGCTACTTACTAAAACGCTTTGTTCAATTAAGACCAGACTTATAAACTATCAATTCTAGAGCAATAGACTATGCAATATAATGTTGCATAGTTTCTGGAGGAATAACGAAGGTGGCTGAAGAGAGTGACAAGAAAGGACTACAAATAAACTGCAAGAAAATCGAATGCATGGTCATCAGTAAAAAGGGCAGCCCAAAATGCCAAATACAGGTCGGGGATACTAAAATCAAGCAGGTACAAAACTTTAAATAACTGAGAAGTGTTCTAACAGCAGACGAAAAGTGTGACACAGAGATCTGAAGGCGAATTGGCATGGCGAGGGAAGCATTCCAGAAGTTGAGTAAAGTATTAAGAAACAGGACCATTTCGCTAGAAACAAAGAGGAGAGTACCGGATTGCTATGTGATGTCGGTTCTTCAATATGGCAGTGAATGTCGGACAATGTTAACAAAGACGAAGGAAAAACTTCAAGCAACTGAAATGTGGTTCTACAGAAGAATGCTGCGGATATCATGGATTGAGCATGTGAGCAATGATGAGGTGTTGGAAAGAATGGAAACGAAAAGGAAATTAATAGTGAGCGCCAGGAAGAGATAGCTAAAGTTCCTGAGACATGCAATAAGGAAGGAGGGCTTGGAGAACCTGATACTAACAGGCCAGATACAGGGAAAAACAGACAGGGGAAAGCAGCGGATAACATATTTGAAGGACCTGATCAGGGTTGCGTGGTGTAACAGGAGAAAGCGTGCTAAGAGCCACCAGGGATAGGGAGACATCGAAAGCCATGATCGCCTACGTCCTCAAAGGACAGGGCACATAGAAGAAGAACTTATCTAAAGTAACAAAAGTGCTGTAGTTGAATTATTTTTATGATTATTATTATCATTGTTGTTGTTGTTCTTCTTCTTCTTCTTCCTCCTCCTCCTTCTCCCCCTCCTCTGCTTCTTCTTGTGCTGCTTCCTTCCATAACATGGGCGATTGTGGCTCACTAAAACTTTCTAACCCCTGTGCTCCTTAGCAGATTTTCTACTTTGTCAAAATCTGCATTTGGACCGTTACGCGTAAATGACAATAACGTCTTGTAACGACAGAAGCTAATAGTTATGTTTTTTTTAAAGGAATTTGATAAAAAATAAACAATTGAGATAAAAACTGGGATTTTGACAATCAAATAGATCGCCACGTCCAGACCAGGAGACCAGCTCTAAACAAGGAGATCATAGAATAAAAAGGAAGTGAAAAGCTTCATGAATATCTAGGCCTCCAAAGACAACTGAAAACATTGTATATGGTGACAACTGAGGACATTCATCGTTCGATCGTTTGAAACGGCCTGAAAGAACTCGGGATTGGAGGAAATTAAAAAAATGAAAATCCGAGGAAAAATCTAAGCCAGTGGATCTCAACCTTTTTTACTCATGGACTCCTTTTCCTCTTAATTATGTTGGTGGACCCCCATAGCCATTAGACAAGTACTTCTCAACCGGGATCTACATGGACCCTTCTGTTTATTCTTGTTATTGGCCGATAGGGAAGTAGCCAGGTTAAAACAGAACATATACAAAATATAAAGCCTAGGTGTGAAGCAGACAGTGAATGATAGTCAAAAGAAATAAGGAAAAAAGAAATCCTTATTATAAAAAACAAATCATCCAACTGATGAGGCTTTATTGGAAGAAAGACATTGTGGGTGACCTTAAATATACAACACTGTTTTTTCTTCGACTTGATTGCGATAAAAATGAAGTTATGTGAGTATTTCTACTTTTATTATTTTAATATGAGTGTACTCCTGCTGTAAAAAATGACGGCAAAATATTTGAGAGGATTATTAACTGTTTGCTCACAGGTTCCCCACTGAACGTGACAGGAGGACATATATATATATATATATATATATATATATATATATATATATATATATATTCTTCACTACTCAATGATATTATTGCAATAAAATAAAATAAAATAAAATAAAATAATAAGGCACTGTTAAAGAGCAAACACGCGGCAAGTGCTTTCATAATTGGTAGTAAAGAGAATGAACTGAGCCAATGCTGCCTTAGTATTGTCTCTCTCTCTCTCTTTCTCTCTCTATGAGCGTGTCAGTAGACTTATGTGTGTGTGTGTGTGTGTGTGTGTGTGTGTGTGTGTGTGTATAAATAAATGCACAACGGTCTTATTATAATAGGGAAGATGGCGTAAATTTTTTAGAAATTCCATTCTCAGTAATACCAACCATTCAAAAGTAGAATCGCTGTATACATATCATCATGGACCTCCTAATTAATTAATATTTATTATGTATGGATCCCCAGCAATGTTGCATAGCCCCCACCCCCCGGGTGCATGTGGACCCTGGTTGAGAACCTCTTTTGTAACCCTACTATGTTTGAAGGTTGTCTTTTATAAACCTGTGGGATTATCCCGCCGAGCTAAGAAATGTTAAAAGGTGTGGTGATCAATATTCTCACTGGTAAATAATTACACTTCCACAAACTGCTTAAGTGTCTTAAACCTGCAGGATTGTAACGGACGAGGTTGCCATTGATTACGTTGATCTGCAGCGGAAGTGCGTAAGATTTGTTGCTGATAGGATGAACCCTTCAACACTTTTAAAAAAATGAATTATTATTTTTTTTTGTGTGTGTGTGGACCCCAACAATATTACATCCCTCAAATGATCCATGTGGATCCCTATTGAGAACCACTGATTTTAACTATCCAGATGACAGCATTAAAAGAAATAAAAATGGCTGAAATACTAAAGAAAATGCTGAAGTAATGAGGAAACCTTTGGTTGCTTGATCTCAGGTGTGAGCCACCAATTTCATTTGATGCGAAAACCTTACGAGTAAATAAAATAATTAAAAAAGCTGGTCTGGAAAGTAGACAAAGATATATCTTGATGCGAGTAGAAATTCATTAGAAGAGACTTGCCACCTCGACAGTAGCGAGATGACGAGGCAGTTATTTTCAATAATGAACGTCTGTCTGAAACTTATATCAATGGGTATACCTTCCCATTTTTGTGAAATGTATTTGTCTCGGTCAAGTATACGTTTACAGGTGTAGCAATCTGTATTTTATTCTAAGCAAGATTTAATATCATGTTGCGTATCATCCTGGCTTCTTATGGTCTCTCTGCACTTCTTCAGGCCCCAACGCTGCAACAGAGTGAACGCACGACGAACAGATTTGTTTCAGCGGGGAGACACACTGGTAATAGCATCATTTTTATGTGGTGGGGGAGAAAGAGAGGGAAATTAAAAGAAATTACATCAACAGATTGGCTGACGAATTACCACCATCACATAATGGCTTGTTTCAGCACACCGAGAAATACAGACCGATGAGACGTCTTCATTCGCCTCTCGCTACTGCCATCATGTCTGTCTTTGTGCGTTTTTCGGTCTTCTGCGTTGTGGTGCAATAGATATTAGCTCGGAATGAGAAATCAGAGAACCGAGTTAGAATTCTAGTCGAAATTGTTTCAGTCATTTACACATAAATACCCTTGGAAAAGGTATAAATCCATCTCTTCTACCCCACGCTATGGGTTAAATAGTAGGACAGACTGGCTTCTATAGCCTTGGTTGGCAACCCGTTTACTGCAGAAAGAAATGGCAACCTACTACGGAAAAATCATCTTCCTAGTCAGTTAGGGATCGAAAGAGACATGATCGCCCAAGCGAGTATACTGTGTGTCAATTAACTGACTGACTGATTAAAATTAAACATAAGACATCAATGTCAGAATTTCATGCAAAGTTTTGGCCATTAAAGATCTGATCAGTACAAGAGGGTTTATCACTCTGGTCTAGCCTACACACTTTGTCACATTCTTCTTCTTTATGTGCAGTTTTCCTTCAGGACGTAGGCGATCATGGACTTCCACTTACCCATAACCCTTGTCGATCTTAGCAATTTCCCTCCCAAACCCTGATCTGCTATCCACTTGCTCAACCCCATCAAGTATGCCTCGAGTTGCTTTAAACTCACCAAGCCCTCCTTCCTCATTATTTGTCCTAGAAACCTCAGCTGTCTTTTTCTGATGTCAAATATAAATTCCCTTTTCTTTTGCATACTCTCAAAAACCTTGTCGTTGCTCACATGTTCGTTCCATAGTATCCTCAGCAACTTTCTGTAAAAGCCCATTACTATTGCTTTGAGTCTGTCCTTCATTTTTGAGGAGGTTCTAAAATTCAGTGGAAAACAATTCCGATGCGGCTTCCTTTCCAACAAGAAGTCGGAATAATATAATGCCCCCCCGCAAAAAAAATTGCATTGATTAAATCTTTTTTTTTAATTTCTCGGTTTATTTTATCTTATTGTTTTCTACTTTAGCTCAATTTGTCGCGTTTCAAATCTAGACAAAGGTATCAAAAGTTCCTCGTTTGGTTGCATAGATTTGAATGTTTTTCGGTCAATATTAGGCGAGAAGGGATATAATATTCAGTAAAATCATTGTTTATTTTGTCTTTTGTTAACCAAACTGAATTCCATGTAATGCAGTCTTTGAAATGAAAGTTCATGTACGTAGAATATCATAACAAACTATTTAAACAAAATTAATAAGAAATAAAACGAGCAACAGAAATACAGACGTGGAAAGATGTATTTTAATTTGACGTGGAGATTTTAGTTTTTCTGGCTTGAGCTGTACAAACAATGATCACGAACAGAGAGTTAAACTTGCTTGATGTGATCGATTTTTGTAAATGGAAGCAGAAGAAATTGTCTGCGAGTCTGAGAGAAAGTAAATGTCAATTATGATCTTTTATTGATCTACATCCACATTCGATAGAAGATGCGACAAAATGTTAGTTCTTTAATGTGGGTATTTAACCTGACATGCAGGTGAATTACACCCAAGAGAACTAAGAGATGCTGCATTTATTGAGTTAAAGAATATTTGGCACAAGGCCCGCATCAAGGCATGTCAAGTCGGTAAAAAGATTTTAAAAAGTAAAAACTCCGTTTATACAAGATGGGACCATTATCTTAACAATTGTGATAACTACATGAATACAAAACCAATTTGCTACAAGTCAAAAAGAAAAACATTAATCTATTTATTATATTACAGAGAGCAACACACACACACACACACACACACACACACACACACACACACACACATGTCGATTTCGACGTGTGACGGCCTAACACTTCAATTTTAGAACTGAGACGACAGACTACCCACACATATGATTTTAAGGCTTTTGCAGAACGGGCCATACTTTTCAGAAGAATTGATAACAGTGAAAGGGTGCACAGTGGGAAATAAAGGCTCCTTAGGTTTGAACCCAGAATTTTCTTTTTCCTATAATGGTTGTCAACCAACGCTAGAGAGCTTAGTCTGTCCTTCTATTCAACTTTTAACTTTATATATATATATATATATATATATATATATATATATATATATATATATATCATAGTGAACCCTACCTGATCGCCATCAGCATGACGGATGCTAGTCTCCTTACGAGCAGCACACTGCGCCTCCTTGTCTTCACTCTCTTAACTGATCTGGTGGGAAACGACTATATCGAATCAATAGCTGCATCTACTGCTGGGAAGGTTGGGTCACTGTGACGGACCGGAAAGTTTTTTCTCGTCAGAATCCATCTTGAACATTTATAAATCTACCATTCGTCCGTAGACTGAATACTGTTGATATATCTGATCACGTGCTCCTGCTATTAATCTCGAGGTTCTCGACAAAATCCATAGGAAGATCTGCAATGTTATCGAACCTGACTTGGCATCTAGACTTCAGTCACTTTCTCATCGACGTGACGTGGCTTTTCTATGTCTTACGATAATTTTCCGAGCAAATGCAGTGACGATCTTTTTTCCTGATACCCTGACAACATGAATTTACGCGTGCTAATAGATCGACATCTAGGTTCCACCCTTTTACTGCTGAAATAGTTAAAAGTAACCACCATTTGTACGCTTAGTTTCTCTTCTCGCACTTCCCGCCAGTGGAAGTGTGAGAAGAGAAACTAAGTAGCCTTTGTTTAATTGCTCCCCTGATAGATACAATCTCCAAAAATTTAAATGCAACGTCAATTGCCATTTTCTATTTTATTAAATTTCGTTCATCTTTTAACCTTTTATCAATACCTCAGTAACTTCTGTACCCAGTTTTTTCTCTTACTGTAAGCCACTGCACACTAGTGGCGGTCCTGCCTAACTTGGGGAGAAATGATTATATATATATATATATATATATATATATATATATATATATATATAAAGAAATGATTATATATATATATATATATATATATATATATATATAAACTCTGCAAAAATAAAAATAAACAAAGAAAATATCCGCACCAACTAATAAATTCCAACGGTCACAGACTGACTACATTATCTTGCTAACACCCACCAACACACACTAACACTCTCCACAAAAAATTCCAACTGTCAACGAAATATCACAATATCAAAAACCCCCCAGCCAATACCCCTAACAAAACGAAATAAATAAAAATGTAAAGGATTCCCAGTACCACATTGCCTGACGAAGCATCGGTACTCCGATGCAGAAACAGACGCGCCTTCGAAGCGATTATATATAGAGAAGTTATGTACATGTTCTAAAATATAATTTATAATAAATATTCACAGCTCTATATAGAAAATTATATATCGAGCACTGTTTTAAATTAATGTTTTGGACGTGGAAAGAATTCTTCGTTCTGTATTCACTCGGTTATATATATATATATATATATATATATATATATATATATATATATATATATATATCCACACATATATATATATATATTCTAAACATATGCTCTTAAATATAATAGACAATGAATGTCTATTATGTTTAATCATGAGCTGTTCTAAACGTCGTATTTTTGCTTTAATTTCAGTTGAAAATAAAGACAAAAATTCTCCAACATTTGGATAATTATTTATTGGTTTTCTTCTAAGCTTTCGGCTCACATGAGCCATCTTCAGAGAGGTTGTTTAAACTGAAATATTATAAAATCCACAATCACCGACGATTTTATTTTGTGTTGACATAAAACTCCGCTTGGCAACGGCAATAATTACCAAAAATAATAAACGCAGTTCTTATTAATAGGTAATATCAGACAGATTTTGGTCAACAATACGGTGATCCTTACTCATACACACAGTAAGAGGAACCTGCAGATATTGGAGGCCATGTACATCAAATCTAGACAACCAACACTCAATAAAATCAACTTTAAAACCGTAAATAACATAGTACATTGCATTTGACTACATGGTTTTGTTGTCATTTCGCGCTATCCCGCGGTGTGACGTCATAAACCGCATCGCAAACTTAAGAACTGCGTTTATTATTTTTGGTAACTATTGCCGTTGCCAAGCGGAGTTTTATGTCAACACAAAATAAAATCGTCGGTGATGGTGGATTTTATAATATTTCAGTTTAAACTACCTCTCTGAAGATGGCTCATGTGAGCCGAAAGCTTAGAAGAAAACCAATAAATAATTATCCAAATGTTGGAGAATTTTTGTCTTTATTTTCAACTGAAATTAAAGCAAAAATACGACGTTTAGAACGGCTCATGATTGAACATAATAGACATTCATTGTCTCTTATATTTAACAGCATATATTTAGAAAATTACTTGCTGCCTCGATATACTATATATATATATATATATATATATATATATATGTGTGTGTGTGTGTGTGTGTGTGTGTGTGTGTGTGTGTGTGTGTGCATTGATAAATATACATATTATCCTATGTCTATGGCACGACTAGGAGTTTCATGTGTTATGCATCCATCACCTGATGTTTGCATAACGCATGAAACTCCTAGTCGTGTCACAAACGTAGGATCATATGTATATTTACTAATATATCTATATAATTAACGATCTCTCCGATGTAATAAGATTCCAAGTAGGCATATACGCTGACGGGTTACTCTCGCCTCGATCAAAAATCTGTCGAGGCTGACAAAGCAAACCTCGCTACCGAGCTTGAAAAGGATCTCCAATCTGTGGTGGACTGGGGTAAGAAATGGCTCGTGAATTTTAATGCTTCCAAAAGGAACCTGCTATCTATTACCCACCACAGACAATCGCTTCTACCCCTCTCCCATTAGCTCAGATCAGTCTAGTCTCCCCGAAAGTAAAACCTCCTCGGGTTAACTGTCACAACAGACCTCAAGTGGAATGACTATATAGAATCCATAGCTAAATCCGCTGCTAAGAAAGTCGGTTCTCTGTGCAGGGGCAAGAAGTTTTTCCCGTCTGAAACAATCCTGCACATATACAAATCTACCATCAACCTGTGCATTGAATACTGCTGCCATATCTGGTCAGGTGCTCCTGCTATCCACCTAGGTGTCCTTGACAAAATCCAACGGAGAATCTGTAATGTGATCGATCCCGATTTGGTAGCTCGGATACAGTCACTTTCTCACCGGCGCAATGTGGCTTCCCTGTGTCTCTTCTACAAATACTTTCACGGCTTCTGCTCAGATGAACTTAGCTCACTGGTACTGGCATGAATTTATTCGAGCTACATAATTAGCAACTAGGTTACACCATTTTTCTGTGAAACCAATAAATTGTAAACGCAAATTCTACTCCAACAGATTCTTCTCTCACACTTCCCGCCCGTGGAATTCGCTTCTGTTTGCTTGCCTTCCCGACAGCTACAATGTTCAAGAATTCAAATGTAAAGTCAATAGTCATCTCCTATCTCACTTACTTGCTTCCCCCCCTCTCTCTCTCTCTCTCTCGTGCACCTTTCTCTGTTCACTCCACTCTCATCAGTATTCTCATCCTTCTCTTACCCTCTTCCTGGCACCCCCTATAACCTGTCACTCTTTCTCATAACTTTCCTCCTATGTAATCCCCTGTTCAACAGTGGCAGTAAAATGCCTTGCTTGGGGTGATGCGATTATAAAAACAATACAGCTCTGTTCATACATTGAGCACTGTTTTATTAACACCTGAATTATAACACTATACATATGTACACCCTCCTCATATGTATACTTATTAATTTACGTCGCTATATATGCGTGTGTGTATGTACCTTTACATATATAGTTATTAATTCATGTATATATATATTTATATATATATATATATATATAATTACTCAATTACTTACTTTTTAATCATAATTAAATTAGACCATAGACCAGTCAGTCAGTTAAGTGCCATACGTGAAACACGCTTGGGCGATCATGTCTCGAAAGAGACATGACTGACTGAGCAGAAGATTATCCCGCAGTAGGTTGCCATTGCTTTCTGCGGTAGACAGGTTGCTAGCCAAGGCAATAGAACCCAATCTGTCCTGTTATTTAACCCATAACTGGAAGGAAGAGACTGATTAATACCTTTCCCAAGGGTATTTGCGCGTAAGTGAATGCAATGAATTCAACTGGAATTCGAACTCGGCTCCCCGAGTTCTTGTTCCGATATACACTGGATCACAACGTACATCCTCATCCTTGTTAACGCATAGACCAGTACACAGTTTTATTAAATTGTTCAATACAATTATATTGTAGAACCTTTTAATATTTTTTAATATTTTTCATTTGTAAACGAGATATATTACGCAACCCAGGTTTCTACCATCTGCGTCTTCAGACGATTTGCAATAACTGATTTTACCATTTTTTTAAGAACCCTATAGTAAGATAATGTTCTTCGTCGATGGCGTGACTCGGAGGTTCACACGTTATACAATTATCAGGCGCATATTACAAACTAGCAGTTTAATAAATCTGAATTAAAGTTCACTCGATGTCAGTTAAATCTCATAAAGTTAGGTTACGGATTTTTAATAACAAAAGTAAAAATTTAAATATATTAAGACTACATGTAAATAAAAAATTAAAATTAAAATCTTAAAAGTAAAATTATAAAATTTAAATTTTGAAATTAAAAAATATTAAAATGCAGGAGATGAAATCAAGTGTGAGTAATTCATAATTATTAATATTGATATTTGCGGGTGAAAGAAAGAAAGAAAATAAGGGAGCGAGGAAAAAAGAGAGAAAGAAAAAGGAAGACGTATAGAGGAATCTCTATCATTTGGTGTCTAAGAATTTTAATAATATGTTGCTGAAACAATGCTTTTGCTGTATTTACTGTTGTTTAAAGACAACTTATGATTATTAAATCTTAGCTTCCACATGTTAGCGGTCAATCCAAAGCAAAATTCAACATCATCATCATTCGAATAAATACGAGCTGTATAAACAATACTTTCGGTCAGACGTTGGCCATTCAATAGGCAGGTTTTATTTTTTCGACAGTTACAATTATTTTTGAAGGATCATTATTGTTAGTAGTAGGATAATTGATATAATTCAGGTGGGCCAAGTATTTATTTGATATCACATTATTATGTTGTGAAATATGTTCTTACCACTAATATAACTGAGTTTAACATTGTTTTTGTTAAAAAAAAGCTTTCGTATGGGTGAATGATAGAAATATTTCTGAATTAAATTTAGGAAGAACCTAGCAATGTTTGTTTGGACATTATGGCTGAAGGGTAGGTTAAACCAAATAATGTTACGTTTACGTGATTTCTGCTTACCTTATTTTTAACGGAGTATTCTAAAATAGTGTTGAGTTTACTTTTCTCTAAAGCGTTAATGTATTTAATTTTAGAATTCCCAGAAATTTCCTTATTGCCAGAGTTAATGCTGAAACGAAATTGGATAGATTTATGTACGTTGTTGATGATTTTATGGGGGTGATTTGATTCCCTATTGATGTATTTATGGCGATGTGAGTCCTTAGTGTACGGTTTGTAGAGACCATTGCTCAGGTCGAAGATAACATCTAAGAAATTTATGACTTTAACGTTAGTGATGGTAGTAATATTAAGATCGTGGTCTTTGAAAAATGTGACTGCATTTTTTTCTAAGTTTGTCCATTTATTTGTAGACTAGGTTTCCCTTTTTACGGAGGATTATCAATCTGTCGTCTCGGTAAAGTCCGGTATTACAAAAATCGAAGATGTGCCTAAAATTCCCGAGCAAAGAAAGTCCGACCAAATCAGAGGCCTCAGCAGATCATACGCTCTCATAGAAATCCAGAAATCAGTGTTTTTTTGTTTTTTTTTTCTATACCACAATTATTCATCGTAAAATAAGATAAATTTGGGGGCCTGTTTAATGATTTTGGTGTGTTGGTCGCTAGTGTAGCAGTAAACTTTAGTCAAATTTAAGGCTGCGGTTGGAAGTTTTTCAGATATTTACGGACAGAAGTCACAAAGTGACTGGATGAAAGTGCAATCCATTTTATTTTTTATTTTTGTGGATCAATTAACTGCCTCGGTTGTGTTCTTTCATTGGTTAATGCATTCTTAGTGAATGTAGAAACTCTTTCAAGGATAATTTTGTTAATTCTATGTAATTTTTGGAAGGGTTTAGTAATCGGTATTGTGGGTTGTTTTCGAAATTGTATTATGGTCTTTAATTGTAATAAATGCCTGTTATGTAAAATTGTGACTATCATCTATTTTGAGTTCCTTAGTAATATTTTGGCTTCTCTGTTTATATTGGTTTCCCAGCTAGGTGATTTTTTTTTTTTTTTTTTTTTTTTTTTTTTTTTTTTTTAGTTTTTCTTGATTTCACGGAGAATGGCTTTGTAGTATGTCTTCGCGTTAAAAAAAATAATGTTGACGTGTCTTGTCCGATTTAATAATATTTTTCTCAGATTGGTCGAACTTCGATATGTCAATCCGCATTGTTTTTTGTAGTTCGTTAGTGGTATTTCGGAATTTAATTTTGTTAATTAGACCAAATAAGTCATTCTCAAATTTTAATAATTGCTCGTCAGTTGTTATTTTGAGATTTAAAACCATAAATATGTCTTATCTAGGATGGACGAATCCATGTTCATTTTTGGAGAAGTAGAGCTTTCGTCTCATCCGGTTTCAGACATATTCATTTGTGTGTAATAATGTATGTATGCAATATTTTTTGCCGGGTATCAAGATATTTTTGGCGGAGTAGTTTAAATTTATAGGTTCAATATTCCGGCGACAAGAAGGAAATAAGGTATGAAAACCTTACACCTCAGAAAAATGCTAAACAGTAAGGAGCTAAATGTAGTTATGTGAATTAATATATATACATATGAGGGTACATGTATAATATTATTATTCAGGTTTAAAAAAACAGTGATCATTGTAGCATGAACATAGCTATTATATATATATATATATACACGCCGATAGCTTAGAGGTAGGCTCTCTGACCGATACCAGGCTGAAAGCAATCGGATGTCTAAAAACACTGGTGAGCTGATACAGATTATATATATATATATATATATATATATATATATATATATATATATATATATATATAATAACAAAAGCAAAATTTTAAATATACTAAGACTACATATGAAAAAAGTTAAAACCATATAAGCATATAATCTACTTAGATAGAAAAGTGATTAAAAGTACTTAAATTCTTAAACCACAATTGATACAGATTCCTCTCTAGGTTTGCCTCTTTTTCCTCTCATTCTTCCTCACTCCCTTACTTTCCCGCTTTCTTTCTTTCTTTCTTTCTTTCTTTCTTTACTCCTCAAATATTACAATAAATAATTACGAATTATGCCCTTTTGATTTCAGCTCCCTGCATTTTAATATTTTTTAATTTTAAAATTTTAATTTTATAATTTCACTTTTAAAATTTTAAGCAGAAGGATACTGCTGAGAAAACCATGGACCGAACATGTGACCGACGACGAGGTTTTGGAAAATGGAAAGCTGTCATTTCTGGAACATATAATAAAGAAGGAGGGCTTGGAGAATTTAATACTCACAGAATAGACAAAGAGAAAGAAAGACAGGGGAAAGTAACGCGTGATATGCTTAAAAATATTACTCTCCTCAGACCGAAATTTTAAGTAAATTTAAGGAAATTTTTAAAGGAAATTTTTTTTATAAAAGATCATCATCTCTTGAAATATTCTCGAAATAAATTAGCACCAATGGATAAATTGTAAATTCTTCCAATTTATTTTCATTATAATACTCTGTTAAATTCTAACATTGAGTTCACATCGTATTACGATCCTCCGTGGAATTTACCTTACAAATCACCAAAGATACTACTTATATATATATATATATATATATATATATATATATATATATATATATATATGAAATGAATAATAAGATATTCTGTTTTTAATTTAAACAGTATTATATATTTATATCTACTGGCCTGATTATTTACGATAAATTGTTATTACAAAAATTTAAAACAGGATATCTGCTTAAATACGAGTATCGATAAAAAATAATGTTCAGACAATTCATTTCAAATTGTCGGTTGTTTATAACCAAGTTTCGTTAATATATATATATATATATATATATATATATATATATATATATATATATTCATCCGCAGACATATATGTTTCACTGTATTACTGCTCATCAGTAAGGCTTAGAATCCGTTCGCTTCCTAACCCAGGATTGACACCCGAGCGAATCGGAGTCAGTCGGCGATTCTGCCTCTAGGCCACGAGCGTCCAGTAGAAGAAGCCAGGCTTTTTAGCGCGTATAAACACGCCCAATAGCTAGAGTGCACCAATTCATTATCGAATGAGCGGTGCGTATATGCCGGAGTAGCTACTGTTTACAAAGTCTCCCACTCTTCCAGAGTGCTCAATCAGGATGTGAGAGCGTAAATACTATATATATATATATATATATATATACTTAAATCCTTAGACCCCGATTGATATAGATTTCTCTATACGTTTGCCTCTTTCTTTCTCTCTTTCTTTACCTCTTCCTTACCTTGCTCCTTTCTTTCTTTCTTTCTTTCTTTCTTTTCCGGCAAATATTACGATGTATATTTATGAATTACGCCCGTTTCATTTTTGCTCCCTGCATTCTAATATTTTTTAAACCTTTCTTTTTAATTCTTTTTTTATTTTAAATTTTGCATTTTAAAATTTAAAATTTTAATTTTTTATTTACATGCAGTCTTAGAATATTTAAATTTTTACATTTGATAAATTAAGGCCTGTGTGTCTTTGCGCACGTCAATGGGTGTACAAATGTGTATGTGTCTGCGCTTGTCATGACGACAAATTTTCCTCCCACTTCCACAAAAATACACCAATATACGCAGCCCTACATATAGCCAATTTTTTCAAAAAATTAATCAGTTTGTCTGATGATCGCAAAAGCGTGAAACCCAGTGTTACAAACTCACACCTATCTATATGAATATGTCAGCTCTATCACTGATATTAAGCGCTTTCAAATAAGTACCACTAATATATAATATATAAATAATATAATATATAACAAATTGCATATATATATTGATACTTATAATTACATACATACACTTTTCACACACACACACACACACACACACACACACACACAGAGAGAGAGAGAGAGAGAGAGAAACGATTTATGAAATTGCTGGAATGTTTTACAAAGAAAGAAAATGATGCAGAAAATTCTAATACATTCTCACAATAGGAGGTAATTAATTCAGTCGGCGAATTTATTTAAAAACCTGAAGAAGAAGTGACATTCGAGGTATACTTTCGAAGGTACGGGGAAATTTTCGAAAAAGATTGTGAAAAGTGGTCCGACGACAAAAAAATAAGACTTTTACTAGGCAAATTGGGGGCGGCTGAATACGACGAAAAATATATAAACTTTATTCTGCTGAGGCACCCTGGGGAAAGTTCATTGTTTAATACTCGTTGGCAATGTCTAAAAAGATTTTGAGGACTACACAATTTTCGCCAGTACCGTGAATAGATATTATGAAATATTACGATTAAAGGAATTAACGCCCGACATGTTTAAATGTTTAATTTTCATTCAGGGGTTAAAGTTAGCGTCTGAAAAAGAAATGCGTACTAGGTTATTGCCCAAATTGAATCTTGACCAAAAAATTACTTTGCAAAGTTCATCTAAAGAATGTCAACGTCTTTTAAATTTAAAAGAGGACAATGCAAAAATTGAAGAGCGAGATATAGCAAATATTCAGAAGATAAAGAACAAAGCACAAGGTAAGAAAAATAAACCTTATTTTAAAATTAATCCGTGTTACGGGTGTGGAGAATTGAATTCATATAACGACTGTCCATTTATATACACAAAATGCCATGCTTGTGGGTTCAAAGGACATAAATTTTCACACTGTAGACAAAATAAAAAAATAAAAACTTCTTGGAAAAAATAAAATATAAAATAAAAATTTTGTACAGTACACTACTAAACAAGCAACAACTGAGAAAGTATAAAGGAAATATGCCAATATCTGTCTCAATAATAAAAAACTAAATTCCAAATAGATACTGAGTCTGATTTAACCATCATTAATGCTGAAACTTGGAAAAAAACAAAATGCTCAACCTTGTTTAACTCGAAAAAATAGCAAATGTTGTTACAGGAGAAAGGTTAAAATTTATGGGCCGAACCTTCATAAATGTTTGCTTCAATGGAAAAGAAAGAAAATTAAAATCATTCGTCATGCGTAATTCGCAAAATTTATTTGGAACGGATTGGATGGAAGAATTCCATCTATTTAACGTCACAATAAATAATTTCTGTAATAAAAAAATGGTACTCCGTCAAATTTAGATAAACTAAAAAATGAACTAAAAGAAAAATTCTCAGAAATATTTTCAGAAGAAATTTCCTTTTTTTTCCTGTTTTTTTTCCCTGTTTTTTTTTTCATAAGAGGTTCAATTTTTCTATAACTGGACAAGCTGTTTCTATTACCTTCCAAGTAATTCCCAAAATCATAGACATGAAAGATATCTGATAAATAAGCATTTGGATTACTTCTAGTTAAAATTCATAATTTTGATGTCTTATATATTCTTGCTTGCAGATCATGGCTCTCCACAATTTTCTATCCTTTGTAACACTTATAATGTTTGTCTTTCCCCATACAAGGCCCAAGAGTTACTCAAGGTAGAGGTTTACTGAAATAGTTTTTGTAAGTGGCAAGAGTAAAAAGCACAGTTCATGAGGATATGTAGGAAAGATAATGATTGTCCCTAGATTTGAATAGGTTAAGATTGTAGTGGCTGGGAGAACATCTTCTTAGGAGTCAATTTCACCAAGTAGTAGTTCGTGGGTAGAAGCTCTCCAACTGGAACTTACTTCTCATTGATGGAATATGAATGCAATGAGGGTGGTTCCTTATAGTGTAGATGGCATGGCAGATCCTAGCTGTAAAGGTGGAACTAAGCAAGAGTAATAGAGTAGTGAGAAGCTTGCAACCTTTTCGTCTGTGGGGAAAGGGGTTGTAGGGTGGAAAATAATTAATCACTCGCAAGGTCGTGTAAACACTTTTGCACTCTTTGTAGACTGGAAAGTAAAGACTAGACAGCTCCTACCCAGATGTAACAGCAGTACTCTATTTTTTACTTGATTTGGCTCTTGTAATAGTAGACAATAGCAGGAGAAGTTAGGTACTTTCTAGAACTATACAGGGGACCAACCATTTTTCCAGCGTATTTAGCACTGAATTATGCATCCATGTTCAGGTTTGGGGTGAGCTTAAGTCCCAATAGGTGTTCAAGGGGCCTACTTGAAAGAACACCTGTTTGATAGAACATTACTAGTTTGATTTTTATGGTATTCTATGCAAGCAGCCATTTTTATGGTATTCTATGCAAGCAGCCATTTTATGGTATTCTATGCAAGCAGCCATTTTTTTAACCAATTTAATCTATTAGTGGTAGATCAGAGGATAGATCAATTTTCCGGCTCTGGTCACCTAGGATTTTGGAATTGCGCCTACATACCATTTCATTATCTGCATAGATATTCACAAACAATTGGAATATACTCTTAGACAGGTTACTAATGTAAAGCTGAAGGTGAGTTGCACTGACAAAGGAGTCTTGGAGAATGCCTGCATTGATCTTTTGGACCTTGGAGAACTGACTGTTAAAAAGTTTAATTGACTTGTTGTATTATTGTACATCTTTTATGCTATATTTTAATGTAAGTTTTACTTGTTTTTCAAAAGCTCAATCAAAATGTTCATTGTTTGGTTCTATTATTAAACTCTAGAATCAGTTTTTTTTCCAGTTTTAAGCAGTTTCTAATTTGTATAAAAGAGCATTTCTCAAGTTTAAAACAAACTCAGAAATAATAAATGGCAAAGTCATCTATTTTGTTGCTAGAATTAACTCACTAATTATTAAGGTACCAAATATTTACTCTGTTTTAAACATGTGACTTGCTACAAGCTAAAGAATATGTAATATGGCTAGCTAAATGAAGCTTCTACAACAGGTGTAGAGGCTCATCCCTTGTTTCCTGTTTAGGATGTGGTTTCCGGCTTTCTCTCTTCCAACCTTTTCACTCTTTTCTTTTTTTCTTTTTTTCAATTGGGGTAGACAGACTAAACTATCGTCCGGTTCACACTCCACCCTCGTCTATTGAACAGGTGTAGAGGCTCATCCCTTGTTCCCTGTTTAAGATGTGGTTTCCGGCTTTCTCTTTCCCAATCTTTTCACTCTTACGTAGCCCCCTGCACATCAGTGGCGTTACCGCCTTGCTCGGGGTGATATGATAAGAAAAAAAATAAACTTGGATTTTGTTCCAAAGTTAAGGCAAGGTTCGAATTTAAAAAATGTAATGCCAGTCTTCCAACCTAAAAAACCAGTACCCTATGTGTCGGTAGAAATTATTGACAAAGAACTAGAGCGACTTGAAAAACTGGGTGTAATAGAAAAAACGGACTACAGCCCGTGGGCAGTTCCAACGGTATATGCCAAGAAAAAAAAATAATAAAATTAGAATCTTTGCTGATTATTCGACCGGTCTTAATGAGTGTTTAAAAGAAATAAATTACCCACTCCCAACAAATTTAAACGGTGGACGAATATTTTCTAAGTTAGATTTTTCAGAGGCGTATCTGCAAATCCTAGTCGAAGAAAAGTGTGCAAAATTATTAAACTTTAACACGCACAGAGGGTTATTTAAAATCAAGAGGCTACAATATAGAATAAAGGTAGCCCCGACCATCTTCCAGCGAATAAGGGATACAATGTTGGCGGATCTGGATTTCACAAGAGCATACTTGGATGACATTCTAATAAAAAGCAAAAATCATTCTGGGGTCTAGTTAACTACTACAATAGCTATATACCAAATATGCATATATTAACAGCTCCGTTGAATCAGTTACTAGAAAAGACGTAAAATGGAATTGGACGGACGACTGTCAAAAAGCGTTTTTAATCCCTTCTAACACGTTTGAAATTTTGGTAAAAAATCTTGTTTTGATTTTAGTTAGCGGGTAGCCAAATCGTTACGAGAGTTTACAATGGAAAATGTAATATTACATTTTCTGATGACAAACACATTAATTTCGAAATTCTTGCAAAGATCAAATAATTGTCGGATTTTAATGAAACTTTCAGGACTTATTCACAAGTTATTTTTTAAATTATCATATTAAAAAAACATTGGTAAAAATACATTTTTTCACATCTGTTGTCCGCCTCCACGTACATTCATGAAATTTTAAGAAATTGAATTTTGTTGCGATAATTGGTGTTAAACGCAGGACTCATTTGGTAATTTAAATTATCAATTATTTTTTGAAAAAAAATGCCTTTATTTTCGAAAATCTGATCTGTTTCTAATAATAAAATAAAAACTGCAATAAAACTATGAGAGTATTTAATTTGATAAACTAATAATTTTTGAATAAATAATATCAACTACTGACATTATAGTCTGAAAAAAAATTTTTTTTTGATTAACAATGAAATTGTTTTCATTTTTTGAAATCATAATAATTTATAAAGTTTCAAAAATATTTTTAAAATACTTCAGAGATTTGTTGGGATTAGTTTAAAAACTTATTAAGCGAAGATTATATTTACTAATCGAAAATTAAAAAGTTTACTACAAATTGTTGTGCTTCTCTATTTTTCAAATAATTCTTAATTTTTTTCTTATTTGCGTATTTGAAGTTTGTTTTTTGTATAGTAATTTTTATGTGTAAATTAAAGTCATGTGTTTCAGAGTTTCTTCCCTTTACACTGAAATAAAATTGTACAGTTATGTCACTTGTGATTGCCATACACTTATCTCATCTGACAACGTGTCAACACATTTGAAATACGGCGGACAGGTCAAAAAGTTCAATTCTTGATTAAAAATAGTTTTATTCTAAATTTCATGCTATAACTAAGTAATACTTGTGTAAATCAGATGAATTTTAATCCTAAATTTTCTAATTTTCCAAAAATATTATATCACAGAAGTATATTTTATTTCTGCAAGACTTTTAAACTGAAAATTAACTTTTGTATACAAATCTGTTGATCGCTCAAAAATGGCCAAAAAATTGAAAAATTTAAAAAAATATATCAAAATTTTATATTCCAATCAATATAATTTCTGTTTGAAATACACCAAAGTATTTTGCTTACTAAATTTTGTAAATAGTAAATTTAATCATTTAGCTTTTAATTAAAACTAAAATAAAAATTTCAAGAAAACCTTTTTTTTTTAATTCAATTTAACAGTTAGTTATTGAAAATGGGTGGAGGTACCTACATCAGTTTGCATAATGTCTGTGAATGAGCACTGGTAGCGGCTAAGTGTGGGATATAGCGATCCAACGATATTTTGATTTTGTAGAAAGGGAATTTCCTGATAAATGAGGTTCGCTATTAAATATGGTTTGCAACCTTGCTTTCTTTATTCCTGTACTGTTTGTTGTGCTCTCGGGAGCTGCATAAAATCATCAAAACGAAAAAATATTTTAAACTTTTCTCAATGCTAGATTGCCAGTTTTGGTCACATTTCAATAAAAAACAATAACATTTATAACAGGGTTTCTCAACCTTGGTAAAATCGACCACCGGTAGGCGATTTCAGTTGTTGGGTGGGCGATGAGCAACAAAACAGAAAAGTGTAGGTAATTGAAAATTTTGGTGAGCGATATAGGTTTGTGAGTATTAAAAATGTATTTCAGCATCTGCTACTCGAAAAAAATATTCAGCAATGATATGCAAAGAAACTATTAAAAAGGAAAAAAAATAGCAGGAGGCTAAATGGGAATAATTGTATCACATTCCTAGTTAAAATATAAATATCCCCACAAACAAGAGATATTATATTATTTTCTACAGTTTTCAAAAGCGTCATTAACTTTCAAATAGTTCTTCAGATGAAATAACTTTTTTTCCCAGTTATCCATCAGAAAAGGGAAGATGAAGAACAATTTTGTCAGTAAAATTAAAATGTGATCTCAGGAATATTTTAATTTTCTTGACTTAAGGCAAAGGTATTGTATTCGGTCGCGTTTGTCTGTCTGTTTATTTGTCTGTCTGTCCGCAGTTAAGTTATCTCAAAACTCGCTGGATCGATTCAGACAAAATTTTTAGGGATGTTTGGTCTCGTAACTGGCACGAACTGATTAGATTCTGAGTTCGAACGAGTACGGGATAAAGTTTCTGAGATATTTTTCCTTTCTTTTTTTTTAAATACTTTTTTTTTTCGTATGTTTCCCATGCCTGAATTACCTCCCCTAGATTGCTTTTCGTCATTACATTTTCTGAACGCACTATTTTTCCACGAATATATTATCATTTACATGACAGATTTTATAACGATTATATATATATATATATATATATATATATATATATATATATATATATATATATATATATATAAAAGAAGTATATTATACACAAAAAATGAGTGAAAATAAAATACAACTTTAGGATATTAAAAAGTAAACGAATTCTTCCACAATTTTTGTAGCCTAATTTTAATTTCACTTTATTTCTTTTTTAAATTTGTTGTTTGTATTTTTAGTTTTGAGAGTGGTCATATTTGTTGCAGTTATTCTCATTTTAACAATCATCTCTTCCCTTGGCGGAGGTTTGTGTTCTTTGACTGCTCTTGTTTAATATAAAATTACTTTTACTATTTTTCATCACATTGGCCATCTCGAATCTCACTCTCTCAACCGATCTCAAATGGAACGACTACATAAAATCTATAGCTGCATCTACCGCTAAAAAAGCTACGTCACTGTGTCTGTCCAGATAGTTTTCCATCTTGCACATTTATAAATCGCCATTCGCCCGTGCATTGAATATTGTTGCCATATCTGATCGGATGGTCCTGCTATTAATTTCGAGGTTCTCAACAAAATTCATAGGAAGATCTGCAATGTTATCGAACCTGACTTGGCATCTCGACTTCAGTCACTTTCTCACCGACGTGACGTGGCTTTTCTATGTCTTTCCTACGATAATTTTCCTAGCAAATGCAGTGACGAGCTTTTTGCCTGATGCCCTGACAACATGAATTTACGCGTGCTAATAAATTGACATCTAGGTTCCACCCTTTTACTGCTGAAATAACCACCACTTGTACTCTTAGTTTCTCTTCTCGCACTTCCCGCTGGCGGAACTAGCTTTTGTTTTATTGCTTCCCTGATAGATACAATACCCAAAAAGTTTTTCATCTTGCACATTTATAAATCGCCATTTATGCATTGAATACTGTTGCCATATCTGGTCGGATGCTATTGATATTCATTTCAAGGTTCTCGACAAAATCCAAAGGAGGATCTGTAATGTAATCAATTCTGATTTAGCAGTTCGATTTCAGTTACTTTGTCACCGACAATGCGTGGTTTCTCTCTAACTTTTCACGACTTCTGCTTTGATTAGCTTTTTTCTCTGTTGCCTTGACCACATGAATTTACTTGTTCTACTAGATTGGCATGTAGGTCACACTCTTTTACCGTCAAAATAGTCAAATGTAACTGATACTTCTTCTTTCAGTTTCTTTTTTCGCACTTCCCACCTGTGAAACTCCCCTCCGTATGCTTGCTTACCTGATGGCTACAGTCTCTAAAAGTTTAAATGCAACTTTAATTATCATCATCTATCTCTCTAAATCCCATCCACCTCTCTAAATCTCATCTATCTTTTATCCTTTCTTCAGCATTCCCTGTACCCTGTTTTTTTCTCTCACTGTTATCCCATGCGCGCCAGTGGCGGTCTTTGCTTGAGAAGGAATTATTATAAAAGAAAAAGAACAAGAAAAGTGCCCGTCGAAACATGATTTACCTATCACTGTATGATTTTGAATATTTACTATACGATGAGGATGTGCGTTGTGGCGCAGTGGATATCGGCTCGGAACGAGAAATCGGGGAACCGAGTTCGAATTCCAGTTGAATTCCTTGCATTCACTTACGCGCAAATACCCTTGGGAAAGGTATTAATCCGCCTCTTTCCCTCCAGTTATGGGTTAAATAATAGGACAGATTGGGTTCTATAGCCTTGGTCGGCAACCAGTCTACCGCAGAAAGCAATGGCAACCTACTGCGGGATAATCTTCTGCCTAGTCAGTCATGTCTCTTTCGAGACATGATCGCCCAAAGCGTGTATCGCGCATGGCACTTAACTGACTGACTATACGATGACGACAAAAAAGATTTAGAACCTATCCGTTTTAATAATGACATCCTAGAGAAATAATTTTAAAAAATGAGAATTTAAGCAGAACTCTGTAATTCCATGTGTCGTATGTTGCTCTAGATCTTATCAGAATAGACTTTGGAATCAATGACCTTCAGAGAAGCCAGGCCAACCTAATAGATATCCCCCAACCCGCCAGGTACAGAATCATGTGATCATCACGGCTGCACCGGAAATACAACGCGCGAGAAAGAGCCATATAACCACGAAAGATTTATAAATACCTGTCCCAGCGGTATGAAGATATTTTCTCTCGGATATTGTAGTCGAGAATGTAAGGTCTACACTTCGAATGAGGAGCCCAGGGCCATTTATACACACTGGCTGTCGGTTATTAAGGAAATAGCGGAGTGAAATAAAATATGATGTTACATATGAGAGACGAATCATTAATCGACATGACTTCATCATTACATACACCTAACTAATAAATATAAAACAAATAAAAGAAACAGACGATTATTGTACTAAACTTCTAACCTCTAAATATTGTCTACTGAGCGTTGCTACATACGTAATAACTTTCACGTGCGCGTAGGTTGTCAGAGAGAAATAACAGCAATGGACACAAAGAAGAAAAAAAAGGAAGCTAGAAAAACAGGCGCCAAATATGGCTGGCCTCTACTAATCGCTAATCCAGGCGCCTGACTGGAATCTATGAATACCAAAAATCGAACGTCCTCAATGAATAATTGACTGATTTTTCTGTTATATGTTAATATTTACCCACAGAGTTTTTCATTTCCGTGTAAAAATGGCTGCATAAAATCAGTCTACATCAAGAAAATGGACAAAAATAGCAACAACAACAGTAATAATAATAATAATAGTAATAATAATAATAACAAGAAAGAGTAGTTAAAGACCACAAACCTCCGCCAAGGCAATACCGACATCACCTCAGCGATTAGCAAGAGATGATGATTAAAATGAGCAAGAATAACTACAATGAACTTGACCGCTCTAAAGAGTGAAAATGCAAAAAAGAAAAAAAAATGAACTCGATCGTAATTAATTATGAAACTGATGTATGTCGATATGGAAAACAACCCTTTACCTCAATCATATAAATGGAACCTATAACTGGTAAAATCAACATCAAAAGAGGTATATTTCAAGGTGATTCTTTGTCTCCCTTACTATTCTGCATATCATTAATAGCATTAACCAGTCAACTTAACAAGACAGAACGTGGCTATAAAATAGCTCAAAAGAAAATAAGCCATCTATTTTACATGGATGACTTAAAGTTGTATGCTAAGAATGATAATGAGCTGGAAGGTCTTCTGCAACCTGTAAAATGCTTCAGCGAAGACATTGGAATGAAACTCAATTTGAATAAATGTGCTAAGCTACAGTTTTACGAGGATCGTTACAACAAACATCCTCAATTAGCTTAGACCCCGCTGTAAGAATAAAAGATTTAGAGCCAGAATAACCTTATAAATACCTAGGTGTAAATGAGAGTGAAAAAATTCACCATAAAAAATGAAAGAAGTGCGGAAAGAGTACTATAGAAGGCTACGACTGACATTAAAAACTGAATTGAATTCTCAGAACAGAATTATGGCCATTAATAGCCTTGCTATCCCAGTTGTCCAATAAAGTTTCAACATCTTGAAATGGAATCTAAACGACATCTGACGAATAGATTCTAAAACAAGAAAGCTTCTTTCTAAGTATAAGATGCATCATCCAAAGGCTAATGTAGACCGTCTATACATACCCCGTAAAGAAGGTGGAAGAGGTCTTATTCAGCTAGAATTGTCATACAAGACATCAACTATTGGCTTACTAACATACATAGAAACAACAAAGGACTGGATGATACAATTAGTCAAACAACATGAAAACAGAAAGAAAAAATATTCAGTAATGAAAGAAGGCAGTAAATACAAATAAGATATAAGATTTACATTTAGTAGATTCTTTAGAAAAGTAAAACAGAAGCCAAGAACCAACTATTGCGGCAAAATATATGAAAATGAAAGCCAAAGATAAAGCTCTTGAACAGATGAAACAACGCTGGCAAGACAAACCTCTGCATGGCCAATATCCAGAACGTGCCATTAAATCCAATGTTGATGAAGTTAATACTCATCGATGGTTACGTACATCTGGATTAAAGTCTGAGACTGAAGGCTTTATTCTTGCAGAGCAAGACCAAAGTCTTTTCACTTGGAACTTTCAGGCAAATATTATACATAATTATGTGGATTCAGAATGCAGGTTCTGTGATAAATACCAAGAAACAATAGACCATCTAATCTCAGGATGTTTTGTACTTGCCCCAAATGAATATAAAAATCGCCACGATAGAGTTGGCCAATATTTACATTGGACAATGTGCAAACACTATGGAAAATCTGTAAACAAACACTGGTATGAACACCACCCAGCTCCAGTTACAGAAATAGAAGATGTCACCATTCTATGGGATTACACCATCTACACAGACAGAAAAAATGAAGCAAATAAGCCGGACATTATTGTCAAAAACCAGAAAGAAAAAACTTGTCTATTAATTGATATGGCTTGTTCAGTGGATTGTAACATAGCAACCAAGGAATTCGAAAAACTGTCAAAATATTATCACCTGGAAATTGAAACAGAAAAAATGTGCAAATTGAAAACAAGAATCGTGCCAGTGATAATAGGTGCACTTGGAATGATAAAAAATGGAACAAAACAACACATTGAAAGAATCCCTGGAAACCCCAGCTTAAGAGATATACAAAAAATTGTCTTGTTAAGTACAGCCCACAAACTAAGGAGAACTTTGTCTATGTAACGCAAGGGGTGATAGGAGAGAAAGAAAAAACATGAAATGGAACCGTAACGACACACCACGACCTGCCTTAGGTCTTCCCGCAGACTTGGTTGGTAGTGTAATCATAGCAGAAATCAAAATATGATGAAAATAATAATAATAATAATAATAATAATAATAATAATAATAATAAGTAAAAATTTCCGAAGTGGTGGTAGAAAAATGTCAAAGCTTCCTTGCTCGAAATTGCTTGTGTAAGTCAAAGGATTCTCCAATCACCATGAAAATATGCCACCCAAGCTTACTAGTTGTAGACAGCTGTTGCTGCAATGAACTTGAATGCTCTCATAAGTACAAATACAAAAAATAAACTTGTCCGCTCTCAAAAGTAAATGCACACTTTAAATGAACCATGAAAGATACAAAATATAGTAGTAAAAAAAACAACAAAAAAACAGAAATATAAGCCAGAAACTTTATCTCATACCGGATCGAACCCAAAATCTAATGAGTTCGTGTCAGTTATGAAGCCAGTCATACCTGAAAGTTTCATCTTAATGTGGATCTTGTATTATAGCTAATGACTCATTTATTTAGTATTATTTTAATGACTTTTTGAAATCCAAAATAATAATTTTGTCTTAATGAAAAAAAAAAAAGGATTTATTAAAATCAATGTTTCTAACTAACGCTGCTATGCAAGATAATTTTTAGTTGAATTTCATTTTCCTATTTGACAAGCATATTTTCACATTTATTTAACTGTCGTCATTGAATATATATATATATATATATATATAGATATATATATATATATATATATATATATATATATATATATATATATATATATAGTTTTAAAAATTAAGCCGCTAAAATTGTGGAAGAGTTCTTTTTAAATGTTGTATTTTGACTTTTTTTTTCATTGATTTAATCCTTTTTTTTATATTTTTGCTTTTGGATAATAAATATATATAATTTTATATTTTAAAAACTAAAAAATTAAACTGCAAAAATAGTGTTTTTACTTTTTAAAAGTCCCACAATTGTATTATATCTTTTTTTTGTTTTTGCTTGTAAATAATAAATATTAAATCTATATTATAAATGATAATATTTTCGTGGATAAATAGTGTGTTCAGAAGATGCAATGCGATAAAGCAATCTAGGGGAGGTCATTCAGTATTTGGCATGTAAAACGTTCGAAAAAATATTAGTAAAAACAGGAAAAATAACCCATAAACTTTATCCCGTCCCAGATTGAACCCAAAATCTAATCAGTTCATACCAGTCCGAGGCCAATTAATCCTGAAAGTTTCATCTGAATACATCAAGCAGGACTTTATTTAGTTTGACCTCGGACAGGCAGACAAATGAGTCCAAATACAATACCTCCTCCTTAAGACGGAGGTAATAATGATAATAATAGTATTAAATTTCCGAAGTGGTGGCAGAAAATAAATGTCATTACTTCACTACTGGGGACTGCTTGTATACACCGAAGAATTTTCGAATCACGATGAAAAATATGCGACATAAGCTTACTGGCTGTGGACATCTGTTACCTTGGTTACATCTCCATCAGAAAGTTCTGTGTTTTTAGATCATAACAACATAAATAATAATAAACGAGAGCTCTTAGTTGAAAGAAAACGCTTTCCTTGGAAAATAATGAAGATGTTATTTTATTTTATTTTGTTACTGTATGTTTCACCCTGTATAGGGACCAAGAGCCACTCGATGTAGAGGATTACGTTAAGGGGCAGTTTATATGGATAGAATCGAAGGATAACGGCTGACTCTAGACACGAACAGTCCAAGAGTGTAGTGACCGGGGAAACATACTCATGGGAGTCTTCCATAGGGCAGTGGTTCGCGAGAAGAAGCTAATTTAGTGAAATTTATTTCTCACTGATAGAATACGAAGGGAGTGTGGGTGGTTTGCTACTATATAAATCCATGGCGGGTCCTAGCCGTGAAGGCCAGACCGTAAAGGTTGAATCAGGAGATACAGTTGGTTCGAGCATTTTCCATAGTGTGAAACAACAGTGAGAGACTCACCACATTCCTCCTATGAAAGAGAGATTGGGGTGTAGAAAATAATTATTCTCTAATAAGGGTTCGGAGATGTTTTTGAACTCTATCAAGACTCGCAAAAGTGATGTCTCGGAAGAAGCTGCCCAAATATAGCCACAGTACTCGCTTTTCGATCTTGTAAAGGCAGAGGATAGCATGAGGAGTCAGATACTTACTGGAGCACTACAGGGTGACGATGATTTTACTTGCATATTTAAAAAATAGATCATATATATTTTGTATTTTTTACACCCGATTTCCCATCTAGAACTGAGGCCCAATTGAATGACGTTCACATCACGCCCTCACTGATTTCTAGCATAATCTTAAAACTGGACCCTCACAAAGCGAGTGGTGGGGATGGAATCCCAATCATAGTTTTGAAGAATTGTGCCCCTGAACTCTCCTCTATCCTTTCTAAGCTCTACAACCTCTGCCTATCTTCCTCCTGCTTTCGGGCTTTTGGAAGTCTTCTTCTGTGGTTCCAATATTCAAGAACACTGGTGAACCATCGGACCCCGCAAATTACCGCCCCATCAGCCTTCTTCCGATCTTCGGCAAAGTGTTCGAAGCCATTATCAATGCCGAGGTCGTTCAGCATCTCACAGCCCACGGGCTCCTCTCGGACAAACAGTATGGCTTCCGCTTCACCAGGTCCACTGCTGATATGCTAACGACCATCACCGAGTATATATACCAGGCTCTCGACAAGAATGGTGAAGCCCGAGCCATCGCCTTGGATATCTCTAAAGCATTCGACAGAGTATGGCATGCCGGCCTTCTACGGAAACTACGAAGCTATGGCATAACTGGACTTTTGTTGGACTTAATCCGGTCATTCCTCTCTAACCGCACACTGAAGGTGGTACTAAACGGACATGCCTCCCAGAACTACCCTACAAACGCGGGTGTAAGGAATTCAACTTGAAGTCGGGTCTGAGTCTGAGTCCCAATATCCTCTCAAGGCACAGATTCTCCTTAAGGGGAAATCCGTGATTTAGCGGTCTAATCGGCGGTGATGGAATGTAATCAGTTTGGTTTTAGATCCAGGTTTCCTCGCTGGAAGGTTAGGGTTAGATCGGAAGAGAGGTCAGCTCAAGACTTTTTGAAGGTGCGTTCGTATATTGTCGCATCAGCATAGACGTTTACAAACGATCGGGATATATGCCCTCCCATCCAAACTAGAAGGAGCTGAGATATGACAATCATCACTCCAGCCCTAAACAGTGAAAAAGAATTTAACTAATTTCTATCATAAAAGATAGGGACACCTAGACGTGGTGTAATGGTTAGCAAGTAGTGAGTTTGATCCTCACTAGGTACCCCATACTTTCGGCCATATGCCACATCTAAGCAGTGCTTTAAAAATCAGCTATCATAAAAGAAGACATGTCACACACTATGTGCCACTTTGCATGTAATGTATATGTGCGTATCTATGTTGTGCGTGTGTGACTTACATATGCTTGTACCACACACATACTCACAGTTTGAAATAAGACAGAATAAAATATTTCTATCTCGCTCTGTACGAAAAACCTCTACTCTGGTCCGACTAATAAAATCATGAAATTGAAAACAGGAATAGAAAATGGGTTAATTTTTAAACCTCAAAAAAAATTATCAGATATTTACACTATTTACATTGTTCAAAATATTGTACTCATCTTTACTGCTATTATTACGTTTCTGTCGTTGTAAGCTCCGGTTTTCTTCAGATGCTAGGAATTTCGAACAGAGCCCTTTATTACGATCACTTGGGTATATTATTCTCACTCCCTGTGCGGTGCACTTCGGGTAGCCATCTAGATATCTTCTTTTAACTTAACTCATCAGTGTTGTACTTAGAATAGTTTAGGGGAGCTTTATTAAAACTGAAATGTAAATTCAAGAGTGACAACATTGATAGAATCAACAAAATTAACGAAGAGAGTGATGGAATATTGAGGAGGTTTGTTGTCACTTGATCTATAATGAGAGCTACCAGCTTTTGTGAAAACTGGAAATAATAAAAATGGTCTTTATAATAAAGTAATTCAAAGATAGAAGCTAAAACTATCGCCCGGTCCACACTCCACCCACATCTAGTGAACAGGTGAAGAGGCTCATCCCTTGTTCCCTGTTTAGGATGTGGTTTCCGGCTTTCTCTTTTTCAATTTTTTTACTCTTAAGTAGCCCCCTGCGCATCATTGGCGTTACCGTCTTGGTTGGGGTGATATGATTTAAAAAAAACAAAAAACAAAAAACATCAATAACAATAAAAATGACGTTGACAGTGATGATGATAAACCGTTTTTTTTTTCCTTAAATGCAGACACTGTGAGCTGTCAGTGAATAGCTGATTGAACTATTTATACCTTGACATTATATATTGTTGTAGTGGAATGTCCCACACTCAATATCGCCTATGTCGACTGACTATATTAGTAGCCATATATAGTGAGCACAGGAGATACCTGTGACTTGCCTCGGCAACGAGGTTTGCTTGCAGACTGAATAATCGGTCTGGAGCAAGCACTCTCGTTCACCTCTATGCGTCCGAGCAGAGGGGAACCTAAGCGGCAAATACCCTCGCTTCGGCAATTACTAGCCTGCTACCAAATCTCCTGTCTTGCCGTAGCGTATTCTCTTTACAATAGATCTTTCTTCTTTCTTCTACGTACATGTTGCTGTTCTTTCACTCGAGTACCACTTTGTCTATTTGTAACCTTTTTAAAGGATACATCAGTGGCGACGAGAGATTCGATTCCAATTCACAGCGAGAAAGACCCCAAGACACTGTTTGTAAAACGTAGTAATTAGGGATTTGATCAAATTACATTGAAAATACTCAGTGAAATTATTCAATAAAAATGGAACAACAGGCTGAATTGACCTAATCATTACACGCTAGTGTTCAGTTACAACAGCAGCAGCAACAACAATTACAAAAACAGTTGTTACAGCAACAATAAAAAATTTGACAAATCACAAAAAATTGAAAAATCATAAAAAAAAAATTTTCATGAACTGATCAAATTATGAAATCAACAAGCAGAAAACACTAAACTCCTTCATCAGAGAATATTTTTCTAAGCTGAATGGTGGCAAAATGTTTTCTAAAATAGAACTGTCTGCCGCATATCTATAAGTGAAAGTGGATGAACAGTGCTCAAAGTTATAGCAATTAATACACTCAAGAGACTCTACAAGCTAAATCGTTTCCCGTTTAGGTTAAAGGTGGCTCCCAGTTTGTTTCAACAAATAATGGACACCATGTTAGCTGGACTAGAATTTTCCATAGCGTACCTGGACAATAACCTGTTAAAAAGCAAAAACAACGAACAGCACAAGGTAGTGTTCTAGAAGATTGATGAATATGGTTTCAAGCTAAGTTCAGTTAAAATGCGAGTTCTTCATAAAGCAGATCCAATATTTGGAGTAAATATTCGACGAGAACAGAAAAAGACCGAACCCGGAAAGGGCCATAGCTATTAAAACTACGCCACCCCTAAACAACATCACTAATCTTCAGGCGTTGTTAGGCTTAGCCGACTATTACAATATCTTCATTCCCAAAATGTATGATCTTAGAGACCCACTGAAGGACTTATAGAAAAGGAGGCAAAATGAATTTGGTCTAAAGAATGCGAAAATGCTTTCCAGAAAATAAAAAGCTGTCTGGCATCAGATTTGTCGTTAGCGCATTTTGACCGTAAAAAAAAACTCATTATAGCATCTGACGCTAGCAACTATGCGACGATCGGGGCGGTAATTCTACATAAGTTTGAAGATGGGACTACAAAGTCCATAGCCCATGCTTCCAGAACCCTGTTTCCTGTAGAAAGAAGTTATAACCAGACCAAGAAAGAAATCCTGGCCATAATTTAGGAGGTTAAAAAATTTCACAAGTTCATCCATGGAAGGAAATTTGCACTACAGACGGATCATAGACCGTTGTTAATTTTTGGATCAAGAAAGGGTATACCCACCCACACTGCTAACAAGTTACAGCGCTGGGGAATAATCTTGTTAAACTACAAATATCTATCCTCGAAAAAACTAAGACACGCCGACGGTTTGTCTAGGTTAATTCCAAAATTTGCAGAACAATTAGAAGACGGTAATAGCTCCTTTAATGGATGAAAAAGAATTATCAGTACTGCTATGTAATACGATTCGGGAGTTACGCGTGACTCTAGAAGATATAAAAAATGTAACTGAGAAGGACGAATTCATTAAAAAAATGAAGAAACGGGTATAGCTGAAAAAAAAAACTTTAAAAAGGATATAAAATATCACTTTTCTCAATCTGCGAGTAAGTGCTATTATATACAGAAAGAATGGTAATACCATATACACTGAAAAAGAAAATCTTGAAGGAATTTCATATAGGTCATCCATAAATGTCAAGAATGAAATTATTAATGTGTAGCTATGCGTATTGGCCTAGGATGGACCAGGATATCGAAAAAATAGTAAAAGAGTGTAGAGGTTGTCAGCCTGCGGCAAAGTACCACCAATGAAAATTCAATCATAGCCTAAAACGGATGTCCCCTGGACGAGGTTACGCATAAACTACGCTAGACCAATAAATGATTACTAATACCTTATAATCGTGGACAGTTTCTCCAAGTAGCCGGAAATATTCAAATGTAGACATCTGACATTCCCAAATACTATGAATGTACTAAACGAACTTTTTAGTCGTTTCAGTGTACCAAAAACATTACTTAGTGACAACAGGACGCTGTTTACCAGCAGAGAATTTAAGAATTTTTGCACATCTTTGTCCATAGACCACATTACGACCTTTTGTTTTTAGTAAATTACAGAATTACTCCCGATTCGAACATAGATTCAGGCTTATAACCAGCAGAACTGATGTTCGCGAGAAAAATTCGGTCTGTGTTTGACAGGCTGTTGCCGAGTGCAATGAAAAGAGGGGAAGAAAAAGAAAACTTTGCGGCCAAACCAGGAGACAGAGTTTTCTTCAGAAATCATAAAGGTGGAAAAAGCTTCTGGGATGACGGAATTGTCACAAAAAGTAACAGTACTTGAAGACGAAAAAGTCAAACAATTATGCCGTGACCCCAAAAAGAAAAGGTATTGTTGTAGAGGAATGTCCAACACTCCCTATAGCCTATATAGACTGAATATATTAGTAGCCATATATAGTAAGCACTGGAGGTACCTTTACGATAAAAAAACCTGCTTGGCGAAATACATTTTATCAGTAATAAGCACTGAAAAACAACCTTGGCGCTAAATACTATCACAGTTAAACAATATATATATAATCATTTTCCCGCAAGCAAGGTGAGACCGCCTTTAGTGCACAGAGGTTTACAGTGACGGAAAAAGCTGGGTACAGAGGGTACAGAGAAAGGATAAAGATAGATGGAATTCAAGGAGATAGGAGAAGACAATTGACGTTGCATTACAATTTTTGAAGATTGTAGCTATCAGGGAAACATATAAATGGAAGGAGGTTCCACAGTCGGGAAGTGCAAGAAAAGATAGTTTTAGAGCAGAAGAGGCGGTTACATTTAATACTTTCAACAGTAAAAGGGTAGAACCTGGATGAATGTTTAAATTAATGTTGTCGGGACACCAAAGAAAAAATCTCGTCTGAACAGTTGCTATGAAAAGTAAGAGAGAAGACACATCACGTCGGTGAGAAGTCAAGATGCCAAGTCGGAATCGGTTACATTGCGGTTCTTATTTGGGATTCCGTCGAGAACCCTGAGATATGCGAGGATATCGCAAAATAAATCTTAAAATGCACTGTTTTTTTATATTATTAAAATGTAATTTTAATTGAACTAAGCTATATTTGAGCCTTACTTCATGCATATTTCACACTTAAAATATTATTCTAATGAGAGTAGAAATTTCAGTTATTAAGACTGGAAACAATTGCGTTAAAGTCCAAGTCTAGCGTTACACATAAAATAGGCTTATTTTTGGGACTAATTTAATCTTGTCATGCATTCTAAACCTCAGAAAAATGTGAGAAAGGTTTTTGAATTAATCTATTGGGATAGTAAACAAATTGTGGTTAACCCTCTAGGGCCATTTGTATCATATTTGATACAGTATGAAAACAAGCCTTGAAAGAAATATTTTCCTGAAAATTTTTTAAAGAGAAATATTTTATAAATTTCAAATGAAAGCAGTACTGACTGCTCAGTCAATGAATACCAAATGTTTCCTTATAGGGAAATACCAACTGTTTCCTTATAGAGAAATACTGTATCAAATATGATACGAATGGCCCTAGAGGGTTAATGAACACTGTACATGAAAGTATTCACAGATATTAGTAGCCATTTTTGACATGCCGTATGCATATTACAAATAAAAGCGTCAAACTATAAAAATATAACTTTTTAAACACATTTTTATATTTTGTGATATTGTATTAAATGCATTAGCTACAAAAATAGAGAACTAAAAACCAAAACGAATTTATAGTTTTTTGTTACCATTGACTTCTATGTTAAGTTATAACAAATTAATAAATACTTCGTTCTTATCTGTTGTTAAATGTATGCTGTATTAAAAGGTAAGATGTAAAATTTGAGTCTTTAAAAAAAACGTACAATTGGTGATATCTGATATCGCATTTTAGCTATTGTCAATCATGATGTTTCCCAGAAAGCATCTATAAATAAAACAAGACTAAGAGAATATGATTCTTTATTGCATTTTTATGGAAATCATTTATCGATGTTCTAAAACGCCTGTATTCTCTGTGGTTTCATTTTAGATATCTGCCTATTACGTTTTTCATGAAAGACCTGATAGAAAAGATTATGCTCTGAGCGTTAACCATAAATAAAACGAAGAGCCTTTGAATTAAAAAAGTATTTTTACACCCTTTTTACCACTTTAAGATATGGTATAAGCCAATATCAAATGCAGGTGAATGTAATTAAAGATAAAATAATCAAAGTAAGCTAAGAACGATATACAAGCCAAGTGCTGTCAGTCGACTAGCCAACCATTTATCAGATGAACCTTGACTCATAGATAACCAGATGTTATAGAAAGTTAACGAGAAATCACTGGCGTGATTCCATTGAGAAAATATGCTGTCTTTAGAATCGTAGGTTGTTTCTGAATTTGAGTAAGAGTTAATATAAACATATACGTAAAGGATGCGATGAATAAATTGTCGTCTAAGTGTCGCAGAAAGAAAAATAACACTGTTATCCAATTTTGACAGATATATTTACTAAAATTACACAAATATAAATTGAAATCCTGAAGAGTACATTAACTCAATAAAATCACTATTGGTTTCAACTATGTGCTTCTACGATTTCGGAATTTCCTACAATTTTTTAGACAGTCTGAATGCTTCCATAATCTTTGCCTTCAGTTCATATCTGGTGTTACAAAAAGCGTTGTTGGTCTCTCGCTCTACATATAAAAATCAAGGGGTTACAGTCTGATGAGTTAGGTGGCCAGATGTAACGGGTGATATGGTCGCAGGAATTGTCTGATAGTCATGACTGGGTTCTCCTGTTTGTGTGGCGTGATGTAGAGCCCTCTTGCCAGACACTGAGTCTTCCAACAGTCACACTCTTGATTCAGGGCAGCACTACCTCCTCAAGGAACTTGTATCGTTGAGTCTGTAGTCATCACCAACAAATCCGGGTGTTTTGTTTTTATCAGAACGATCAGAGTGAGTTTACCGAGTTTCCGCACCTTCGGAATCCACATTAGACAACCCTTTCCGAATCCTCTGCACTGTCCTCAGATTGACACCCAAACACTCCGAAATGTTCGTATTGGAGCTTCCGGTGCAAATGCCAAGTAGAACAGCATACCATTTCCAAATTTCTGGCGAAGTAAATTGCGTCATGGTGCTCTTTTACTTACATAAGATGCCTAACTGACACTGCTATACTGTGCAGTCAACATAATCAAAAACAATGCATATGCGAAATTAAAACTATAAAATGGTAACACTATAGTCATAGTACCCTGTACTTATAATGTACGCTGTATTATATATATATTATATATGTCGACTCGTTAAACGAGTATGACCATCACTGACAAGTTTGTTTACTGTTTTTAGTTTTTGTAAGAACGACAATAACTCTTGGAGCCAACAGATGATTTGCAAAGCATATGCAAATGTGGCGAACTAATTTCTTCTGCACTATTTTTAATGTCTATTTAGCTTTTCAGTGGGCTTTCATGTGACGGGTTAGACCGGAAAGTTTTCGGTGAATTTTTTAACACCATGGGACACATAATGAGGCAAGAGGGCTTGGAGAATATAATACTCACAGGATGGAAAGAAGGAAAGAGAGACAGTGGAAAGCCACGTGAGACATACATGATGTGTTTGAGCAATTGGATGGTGGAGTGGGGTTTGGGAGAGATACCGAGAGGAAAAGTGTTAAAAGCGACAAGGGATAGGGGCAAGTGGTAGTCCATGATCGCCTATGTCCTGAAAGGACACGGCACATAAAGAAGAACAATGTATGAGCAATCCATCAATTTACAAGAATGTATGAATGCATAATCAATCTATAAATTTATATGAATGTATGTATGTATAAGCAATCCATTAATCTACACCAGCGTTCCTTAACCGGGGTTCCTCGGAACCGTAAGGTTCCGCAAAAGATCCCTAAGTGTTCCGAGAGAACAAGTAATATACACTAATGCAATTTTGACTTTTTATTTAATTTCATATACGTAATATAACTAAACACGCACAAGATTTTCTTCCTTATTGTAATATTGTTATATATACATCATCCCATCTAACCTATTATGCTATTAAAAAACTAAAAAATCATTGGGAGTATATTTAGTGATGTCTGTACGGCGCTAGATTATATACTTTCACTTAGGTACCTCTGCTCATTTGACAAAGATGTATTAATTTTTCCTTAAACCAGTTATTCAAAAATATATAGTTTGATGGATACCACGACGAAAATAAAATAAGAAAAATATGGTATATAATTTTGTTTTTGCGTAGGGGTTCCTTAGACATGTAATTTATTTTAAGGGTTACGCAAGGGTAAAAAAGGTTGAGAAACGTTGATCTACATGAATGCATGTATGTATATGCAATCCATCAATTTGCATGAATGTATATATGTATAAGTAATCTATTAAGTTGCATGAATGTATGCTTGCATTGTTTTCCCCTGTCCCTTTTGTATTCAATGTATCTTGTGAGTATCAAATTTTCTTATCCCTCTTTTTTCATTATGTGCCTCAAAATTTCAACTCTCTTTCTGATTTTAACTATAAGTCAACTTTTTGTGTTTCTTTTCTTTAAAACTTCGTCGTTTCTCATGTATTGGGTTCATAGTATTCTCAGCATTCTTCTGTAAAAACACATTTCTGTTGCTTCAAGTCTCTTCTTCATCCCGTATTCACAGCCACATAGAAGAACTGATAAAGGGCCAACGTCTCATAACATTTTTTACCAATCTTCACACAAAAAAGATGTTAATCTGCTGCTATAGATTCCGTCAACAGTATAACATGAGCACTCTCGTCTTACTTGACTGCTCATCTGATTAGCATTTCAATAAAACTGCCTGCACATACTCGAGTTAATGTACTTTCAGACTCATTGTCCCAATGATATGCTCGGGTCATTCCGGGACATAATTGGTCACGCCTCGTATATTTCTGTGAATCATTTATCTCGCTTTGTTATTCTAAACTGAATCTATCTTCTGGCATGGAACGACTGTTATGTTGCTTTCTGCGTATCTTCGACATGTTCTAACGTTTGCGTTTCTTCTGAAATGGTTCTGCTATTTGAATTTGTTTATTTCGTTAACTGAAATAGATTATGCTGCTAAAAAAATGTTATAAAATCGATTCGATTTGTTTGACATTTTACAATGAAAATAATTCACGTCTACGACTAGTTTTTGGATCTTATCGTAACGGAAATATAACACGTTGACATCAGTGAAAAAAAAAAAAGAGAAAAATGTTAAATTACTTAAAGCATTTTCAGTGACTTCATCATAAACAACGAGACAATTCAGAGAAATTTTTTAAAGCCCTACCAGGACTCATTATTGGCGCTCACAATCTTAGCAACGTAATATATGTAGATGGATACCGACTTGTCAGCTCGGCTGCAGTCGCTCTCTCACCGGAGTGACGTGGCTTCCCTGTGCCTCTTCTACAAATAATTTCACGGCTTCTGCTCTAATAAACTTAGCTCACTGGTGCCCCGCTAGGTATGAATTTACACGAGCTACTAGATTAGGAACTTGGTTCCACCCTTTTACAGTGAAACCGTTAAAATGTAACCGCAATTTCTACTCTAACAGCTTCTTTTCTTGCACTTCCCACCTGTGTGCACCCTGCCATATACTTGCTCCCCAGACAGCTACAATCTCCAGGAATTTAAATGTAAGGTCAATAGACATCCCCTGTCTCACTAACTCGCATCCTTTGTTTTCAAGATAAATCGTTTAATGATAATTGTTCGGATGAGATCATTGCTATTGTACCTAACGTTTTGCATTTAAGCGCAGTATTAGACTGGCGTTGAGATCTCAACAATTTACAGTTGAGCTGACTTGATGTAACCATAAATTCTAGGCTAACAGTTTCTTCTTTCGTACTTTTCGCTTGTGGAACTCCTTTCCGGCTCTATGCTTTCCAGCCAATTTTAACCTGCAAATATTTAAATGAAATGTTAATCGCTACTTACTTGCCCCACCCCTGATTACTCTATTTCCTTTCTGCTCATCATTATTGTTTCTGTTCCTAATTCTTCCACACCCTGTAACTCCTTGTGTTTTAGTGGCATTACGGCCTTACATCGGGTGATACGACTTGATAAACGACACGGAAAGAAAACTACCAATACTTCTATAGAAGGTACAAGAAGGCAGAATGCATGGTTGTTAACAAAGTGCAATTTTAAATCACAGATACTAAAATCAAAAAAGTAAAATAAAATTTTAATGTCTGGGAAGTGTTCTAACAGATGACAGAAAGTGTGACAATGAAATCTGAAGACGAATTCTAAAAGCTAAGCAGATTATTAAGAGATAGAAAAACTTCGTTAGAGACAAAGAAAGGAGTATTGAACCCTTACGTGTTGTCTGTCCACCTATATGGCAGTGAACGAATACTGGGCAGTCTTCTCAAAGATGAAAACGAGACCTGAAGCAAGAGAAATGTGATTCTACAGAAGAATACTGAGAATACACACCGAACATTTGAGCAACGACGAGGTTCCAAAGAAAATTGAAACAAAAAGGAAAGTGGTACTTACATCAAGAAGAGACAACTGAAGTTTTTGGCACACACAATAGGGAACGAGGGCTTGGAGAATCTGATACTCACAGGATAGATTGACGGTAAGAAGGACAGAAAAAAACAACAACACATAACATGCTTAATGAATGAGTAATAGGAGAAATAATTAAAAGATAAAATTTATTAAGAGCGACAAAGGACAAAAAATTGTGGAGAACTATGATCGCCTACATCCTGAAGAAACACGGCACGTAAAGAAGTTATATTAGCAGACATTAGTGAAGATATAGAAGCTAAAGCACAAAGATACATAAAGTGAGACAGACAGAGATAAGAAATTAAGAGAACGTGACAAAAAAGATAGAAATCACACTAAACTGTCTGAATTTTCGATGTTGTCAGATTTTATGATCACCAATTAACTCTTGCGTATGATTAAAAAGTCATTGCGAAAAGATCTGTTTTAAATTTCAGTATATAATTTTATAACTAACTAGCAGCATAGCCCGGTGTTGCTCGGGTGTAATGAAAGCTTTAAAACTAATCCATAGTCCTGGAGCTCAGACTCTTTAGACGTTGGGACGAAAGACTAAAAAGCAATAGTTGTTTCCAGCTAAAGCGAAACCGTAGACTGAAAGAAAAATGAATGGATGTAAGTCAAATTTTGATTTCCTGGTATTGATATCAAATAAGTTTTTTTCGTTGTAAACTGAATTTTGAAGGCTAAATAAGTCCTCTGAGTAAATGGTATCATGGCTGAGACTAAAAACTACAATTATATCTACTTAGAGCCAAACCCGAAGCAAAAACGAAAATAAAAGGGCTGAAAAAAATACAGACATACAGGCAGATAAACGGACACACACACAAACATCTTGCCTTATATATATATATATTATATAAATTTTCTGCACTATTGTAAGAACTGCAACCTTGAAACTTCTGAATATCGTTTCTTATGTCTTTGTCTATGAGTGTATCAAATTTGATTAAAATCGGACCACCCTTTCTATAATCCGATTTTTCGATTATCGATTTTCGATATTTATCGGGGGTACCTCGACACAAAACCCAGCTAAGAACACTGGCAGACGCTTATAGTACAACTGTGTAAATTTTCAAGAAAATCGGTTCAGCCGTTTCGGAGTCTATAGGTAACGGACACACACACACAGACGAAGTTCCATTTATAAATAAGTTTAAATACTACACTTAGTTACTTGCTTTCTAGCGCATGCGTATTTTAGCCAAGCAGCTGATAAAAAAATAAAATTCTAGCGAATAAGATGTTAGTTTCAACTTTCGTATCGAGAATCAGGAAGACAAAGATAGGAAAAAATTCATTAATTTGAGAATGAGTTATTTTATTTAAAATTTCGTAAGTATAAAAAGGAGAGAACAAATAAAACAAACATATTTAACAAATATAAAGAAGTAACATATCAGAAAAGAAAAATAAAGGCTCTTCTCGAATTTGCTTTCATTTAGAAGAAAATACGAAATGTTGGTGAGGGAAGGTGGAAAAAATCGCACATTGATCAAGATGAATTTTTCGAATAAAAATGAATAAAGATATCATCAATATTTGCGCAAAAATAACAAAGTTACAAAGAAAAAGACAAAGAAAATATACCAAATTGAAAGATAGTCTTTAATGACATTTTCGCAAGAAGAAAATTCCTCCACAAATTGATAAATACACAAGACAGAAAGACAAGTCATTATTCTTATTTATTCAGAAGCAGAAAAAGAAAATAATGATAATAATAATAATAAATTAGAAGTCTGAGTAAAACTTTTTCTGCTCTTTCACGTTTCTTTCTTTGTGTCCATTTCTCTCTTTTATTTCTGTTTCTTTTCTTTGCTGTTTTTTCTTTTTTTTCCCTGTTTCCATATAAGTAAATAAAATGAATTTCCGAAAGGCGCGTCTTTCTTAAGTTTTGGCGAATTTTATTCACTTAGGAGATGTTTTTCTTTGCTACAGTGCCACTTGTTTCATATATTCACTTTTCTTCTTTTGCTATCAAAGCAATACGCATTTAAATAGGCTATTCCCAACAACGCTTTTAACGTGTGTCAGATTTAGAGACATTTTGAAATCATACTACTCTAAAGCGGGTTATGCAGGGCCGGTGCAAGGGTCTCTATGATACGGAGTCCCCACATTACTACATCTCAATTTTTAGAAGGTTATGTTCATATAAAATAAAAATTGTATTGTAACTTAATTATACACAATAATCGATCATATGCAAAATGGTTGAAAATTTGAAAATAGATAAAATGTATCTAAATACAAATTTCCTAATAGATAATTCCGCCTTAAGTAAATAAGAAATATTTTGCGGCAATTTTTAACATCAATTTGGGATTTTTCTTGTTAAAAAGTTCAAGAATTTTAACACTTTCAACCTTATGGATTAAAAATAGTGAAATTTATATCGTGTTTTTTCGAAACTTAGTATGAACAAAACAAATTAACGGATTTGAACAAAAATAAAGACTCCAGAATGATGTTAAAGTTTTCATCTTTTAATAGTCATTTGTGCTTTGTTTAATTTGTAACTTATATAAATATAAGTAGAAAAAAGAAAATATTGATAAGCTAGCAAGAGTCGCAAAACACTGCTCGGAGACCACAATCGGGTGGGAGGTCGGTGGCTGTACGCACCAGCCCTGATCTTATATGGAACTTGTGTTGCAATTTATTTACTACTGCTTAAAAACACATCTAAAAGATGACTAGTGAATTAGTGGTAGATTGATAGTTCCTTACGGGACATATGGGGATGCGTGACCGCCATCTTAAAATCCATTTTCTGCTCTGCTGTCCTAGAGAGTTCTGATCAAGGACCATAACTTGGTTCTCAACAAGAGAGTGAGTTAACATGTCATGGCATTCGTCTTAACACCTTCTCCTTGAAGCATATTTGCCGAAGATCTCTTTATAGAGATGTGATTAGTTTTCGTTTTCGATTTGTCCTCATTGTGTTCTTTTGTTCAGTTTTTTGTTGTTTATTGGATTTCACTTCACAATCGTGTCGAATAAAACATTGAATGGTATAACTGTGTCATTTGATTTGGTCTCTGAAAGGCTAGAAGGGCGTAATTAAATTGCGTGTCTCACCCAGATAGATGACTACGCAGCTATAGATTAAATTTCCATTGCAACGCACGAAGGAGCCTGGTGTCCATTTTTCTTTGCCGTTGCGATAATCCTTGGCAAGAATATGTTGTCCGAATACAAATAAATATGCCACTGTTTTTCCATCATTTTGTTTCTTTTTTTGTAAGAACTATTTCGATCTGGGCGAATAGCGCTGACTGGTAGGCGTACTATCCTGTTCATCAGGGCTTCTGTAGGTGAATTGCCATGTGATTTGTTTGGATTAGGGATTGATCTGTAAGTACTTAGAAGCATCTCAATGATTTCTCGTATAATTTCATTCCCTTTTAATTTGTGCTCACTTAAAAATGGCCACAAAGCGTTCAATTTGTTCATTTGATTGAGGATGGAAAGGTGGTGATCTGATGTGCTGAAAGCATGCACTGCCATTATCGAAGTCTAAGATCTTTGGGATTCCAAAACTGCTAAACACATGTAGCTTTGTTATAGTTTCTTCAGATGTAGCGCGATCCATTTGAAACACTTATGACCATTTGCTATACGCATGAACCAGGGTCAAGTAGTGTTGTCCATTGATTGATTTAGCAAAATCAATATGAAGCGTAGCCATGGAGTTTGCCATAAACACAATGTGGTTTTCTAATCTTAATACAGGTTTTGGTCCATTTTTAAAAACTCCATGTCCATATTTGACCAGTAGACATAATTGCGTGCTAGGGTTTCATTTGGTTTATTCCCTGTTGTCCGTAATGAAATTGTTTTGCAGTTTTAGTGGTACGACGCCTAATAGAATGGATAATGTTAGTTTCAAACAATAAAGATCTATGTTTGAAAAATTCTTGAAGCAGTCTGTCAGTACATACTGGTAGACAATTAGAGAAGTGAAAGCATAGGGTTTTCTGTAGCAATGGATCTGATGCTCTAGCTTTCCGGATCATTTCTGACGTAACTGATTGTACTCTGATTGTGAATACAAGTACTGAGACAACTCCTGGTTCCACAGATACAACAGCAACAACTTTATCCTCCGGTCGCCTGCGATGTGAAGAGATGAGTTTTGACAATGCATTTGCTTGGCCATTGTCGCTGGACTGATATTTGATTGAGGAATTATAGACCCAAAGCATTGTGGTCTATCGTTATAGACAGTTGGCTGTAAACACTAGGATGCCTTTCTATGAATTAAAAATGAGGATTGTGATTTGTGATCAGGGCAAAATGGCGTCAAAATAGCATGTTGTAGAAATTTTATAATTGCATAAGGTTTCCTTTTCAGTCTGGCTGTAATTTCGCTCTGGGAGTGTAAGTGTTCTGGATGTGCGGGAAATAGCTTTTTCATTTCCACCCGGAAATATGAGTGAAATTACAGCTCCAGTGTTATAATCTGAAACATCTGAAACAAGAACAATATCCAGGGATGGGTTGCAGTAGTTAGAAATGTTATTTTTTTTTCTTGACAAAATACAAAGGAGGATCTGTAACGTGGTTGATACTGACTTGGCAGACCGGCTGCAACCACTCTCTCACAGGCGTGATGTGGCTTCCCTGTGCCTCTTCTACAAGTACTTTCATGGCTACTGCTCCGATGAGCTTAGATCACTGGTGCCGCTTAAGCACGAATTTACACGAGATACTAGATTAGCAACTAGGTCCCACCCTTTTACAGTTAAACAAATAAGATGTAACCATAAATTCTACCCCAACAGCTTCTTTTCTCGCGCTTCCCGCCTGTGGACCTCCCTTCCACAAGTCTGCTTTCCCGACAGTTACAATCTCCAGGTGTTTAAATGTAGGGTCAATAGACACCTCCTATCACACTAACTCCCAATTATTCTCAGAACACTCTCATCTACCCAACCCTCATTCTCGGTATCCTTACCCGCTTATCACCCACCCTCTGACATTTCCTATATTTAATCATCCTTTCTCCACTCTATGTAGCCCCCTGCGCAGTAGTGGCAGTGACATGCCTTGCTCGGGGTGAAACGCTTATAAAAAAAAAATGCTGATTTGCATTCAGGTAATCAGTTCCATTAGACAACAATTTTTCAAAATATTATTTAGGAGACCGCGTACCCGGTGCATTTCTGGTAAATATGCGATGTAGTGACTTATAAAACCTAGAAAAGAACGTAATGTTGGAACATCTGTTGATGCTGTCATATGAGTTGTACCATGAGTATTTACTGCTTCTGTCCCCTGAGTATTTTTTGCCAAAATTGAATCGGAGATATTTTAGTGATGTTCAGAAGAATGCACATTTATCTGCTTTTAGGCGAAATCCATATTGTTGAGTTCGATTTAGCACACAAATTAACAGGAGTTCCTGTTGGATTTTACCTGTGACGATTATGTCTTCATTGTAGATAGCGGCTCCGGTCAATCCTGTCAATCCTGTAAACATAGCATCCATTGTTTGTTGGAATAATTATGTTGCTGTCTTGATTTCAAAGTGAAGTCGGTTAAATTGAAATAAAATTTTGTGGTGCTGATAGTGAGACGGTTATTGAATTTCTCATCAACTTCTATTTATAGGTAAGCATCTACAAGGTCAGTATTTACAAAACAAGTTCCACTATTGATTTTTGTAAACGGGTCTTCTGGCACCGGTAGTGGATACTGATGTATATCTAATGCATTATTTAATCCTCTGGAAAAGTCTCACAACGACATACTTTACAATTAGCATTTTTAATCAATGACAATAAAAGTTACTCATGATAAGTAATTTGTAGGTTGGATTACTTCTGCTTGTTGAAGGCTGTCTAGTTCCTTTTCCACTGTGGTTAGTACTGGGTATGACAAGGCACCTGTCTTCAGTTTGAGCGTAGCCTTCACTTTAGTGCAGCATCCAAGGCCTTCCTGAAAATCTTTACTGAACTTGGTATGTATGTCTGAAATAATTTTCAATTTCTGTTGCAGATGTAATTTGAAATCCATTAAGCACATATTTTAGGAAGACATTGAAAATGTCCAGTTCTTCAATAAAATAAAATTTAGTATAAGGTTAGATGGATCAGTAATATCCTGAAAATTGTTTGTCTTTGAAGAAGACATCACAATTAAACTCACCAGACAGTTGGATCGTGCTACCTGATGTACTAAGAGATTTGTGCTTATCAAGGCATGGTGTTGTCCAATGATTCCCATGTCGATATATGTGCGTGATAACAGACGCAGCGTCCAAGTGGAATCTTACAGGACAGTTGTTAATGCAAATAGTTATACATTTTCTGTGAGATTCAACATCAACCTCGAAAGTTGCGAAAACTAAAATTCGTGCTAGACCTCCGATTATAAGCTTTTTTTTTTTGTTAAGTCTTGAATTTGAGGCATTCTTTTTTGTTGTTAAAGTTTTGTCTCTCTGGGAGGTCGCATAAGTGTGTCATACTTGAGGTTGATTAAGCGTTGATATTCAATTGTCAGAGATTTCATCGTTATGTTTGTGTCTTGGTCAAGTTTAGACAATAACTATGTTCGAATTTCAGCATTGTCTGGCGATTGTAACCCAGCAATAAAAATTCAACAAATTGGTCCTCCGTGAGCGATTTTAGTTGCTTTCCCACATTCACGGTTAACTATACCTGCGATCGTGACATAGTCGTCCACATCCCGCTTATTCAACTGCAGACAATTATTTCAAGGAAGGTGATTCACCGAATATGTCAGTTTGGCCCATTTCCTCTAATTGCATGTCCATATTTGACCAGTAGACATAATTTTGTTTAAGGATTTCCGCAAAATTAATTTTTTTAGTCTGTTTGGAAAATATAAAATTGGTGGAATGCTCGTGTTGCCTTGTACCGAATTTTCTCATCAATAAATGGCACTTGTTGCGGGGGTCGTTGGAGGAAGTTGACCCTGCAAACTTGAATTTTTGATAAGTGTGAAACAGCCAAGACAATGAGGAGGCAAAGGTAGAGGTAAAAACAATAACAAACTTGGTTTTTATTTATGTAAGTTGGTAACAGTAGTAGTTCGGGTTCGCTCCAGGTCCGAAGGGTAGTAGTCTCTATGAGTTGGAGCGATGAGCGTTGAGACCTCGCCCAGTGCCGAGTCGAGATGTGGCGTTCTTAGCGGTAGCTGGTCGGCTGGAAGAAATACCTGGTTGGTTGGGACGTGTCCGTCTTCGGGTCTAGGTTGAAGTGACGAGCGTGGAAGCGAGCTCGTGCCAGGGGAAGATACTTAACGAGAGGCGGAGTCCCTAAACAGGGCCGAGTCGAGTTAAGGTCTGCGCGGAAAGCGAGACCGTACCGAGAGGTTACGTTACGGCGGCGGAATCCAGAAACGGGGCCGAGTCGGGTTAAGTTGGTGTGGCGGCTTCGATGGCTGATCAACTGCCGAGAAGCAGGATCAATGCCAGAAGCGGGTGCAGCGGCCTCGATGACTGATCTACTGCCGGAGAGCAGGATCAATGACAGAAGAAGGTATTGCGACTTTGATGGCCGATGCGACCGCCGGGAGGGTGTTATAACAAGATAACTCCGAAATTTTGGGACGAAACGAGGCTGGTGATAAGCGAACGTGTTCGGTCAACTACTCCCAGATCGGTAGGAGTAGAAAAATGCTAAATAATAATTGCTCCCCATGTCGTTTGGTGTTTTGGGGAGCGCTGCCTAATTCGATGCGTATTACGACAGTTTTAGGCTCGGGCGTATTCGCTAAATTGTTTTTTGTCGCACGTGTAATTGAATTTTTTTGCGGCGGGTCTTAAAAATTTGCCATTGTTTGTGAAGGTCAGAGAAAGGCTACTAGCTGCTGCTGTTATGGTCGTTTAAGGTCAGGAGACGGCTAACAGCTGCTGCTGCTGTTATAGTCGTTTCTTATTAGGAGCGGCTATTTGTGGCCGCGACACACTTTCAAGCTTTATTCTTGTTTTAAAATGTCCTTTTAACGTTTGAATCTTCCGTCAAATGTGTTTTTACGATGTTGGGTCGAAGTAGAAATCCGAAATTGTAGCCATTTATTTGACTGCACTATCCGAGTTTTTTCTAGTCACATTTGTTGCCGTGGCTAATTGTCCTTGGAAATGTTATGTGAGAAGATGTATTAGTTCTGCCTGTGCTCTCTCGAAATGTTTCTGCTGTTGATGTAAAATGTCTTTCAGGACTTCAGCGGAAATTACCGAGTTGATTTTTTTTAGGTAAAGCCCTTTTGGGTATTACCCCACGGGCTTGAGCTCTCGTAAAAATCTTCGTCGCTAGTGTTGTGTAGCTGGTTGTATGCTTATTTGTGTCAAATAAAAGCGAACACACAGTTTGATCTTTTATACAGTTTATTCACTACTGGATAACAATAGATACAACACATGACCAGTGACTTACTGGTAGATTGATAGTTCGATAGGAAATATGTGCGGATGCGTGACCGCCATTCTGAAATCCCTTCTATTCTAATGTTGTTCTAGAGAGTTCCGATCAAGAAGCGTAACTTCTATGCCCCAATCTAGGAACCGATTTAGCTTCCTTGTTATAACTTTTATCCTAACAGTAACAAAACTCCAAAATCTAGAAGGAGCATGATAAACAGTTTTCTTCATTTATTTCTACTTGTAATGAACCGCCGCTGATATCGCTTAGAAGCGTTTATTTTTACAGGCATGTCTTAAAAAGGACTATCATTATTTCACTCGTCGAATATCAAGCAATATTCTTAAGGGTTGACTGTGAATGAACCATAAATAAGTGACTTGCTTAAAATTTTGTATCATCAGTTTTAAAAAAATATTCTAAAATACAAAGTCAGGCCACTGATGCATTCCACATTCTCAGCCTGACACAGTTATTAGCTGATTTTTGTTCTGAAATTCACTTTATATAATATTCTATAGATGTGATCTATAGAGAAATGTTGGTTTAAATGCATTGACAGGGAAGTTATGTTTAAAAACATTTTTATTGTGTAAAATATTTTTCTTTTGTCTTATACGGATTTATTAACCAACCAATATATAGTATTTTTTATTCTGAAATCTATAATCTTCAATTAATGAGAAAAATGTAAAATAACGACCATGCATTTAATCTATATATAATTTTGTCTGTGTTTTTAAGCATGAAGTAGTACTACTTATTTTTAAGCATGAAGTAGTACTACTATGTTACTACTAATTATAATAATAGAGTACGCAGAGAAATGGTATGAGCATTTACCTTCTTCGTTAGTAAATTAGAATGAACAAGTGAAGTTCGTGTAGGATACGACCATCTTGACTGACAAGTGTTTGGAAAGTGATCACCCTGACATCACACTTGTGCACATGGGCAGCCACGAATTGATCCTTCATAAAGGTAACGGTATGATAAGATCATTGTGTAAGCGGAAGAGACAATACAGAGATATCAAAACACCTGGCTGGCGAAGTCAGAGAAACGTACTCAACCGCAATTCAATCTTTTGTATTTGGTTCACTTGAGACGATATCCAAGAATCATTCTACCTCGCAAGACACTTAACAACCAAGAAGATACCTGACATTGTTGGAAGTGAGTAGGTAGCAGTACTATTTAATTTTTGTGGATTGTCATGATTTAGTGTGATCATAAACTAGGCACCTCGACTTTTTCGCTGGAAAAAGCAGCATAGTCTGAAGGAAAAGGCCTCAAACTAAATAAAAACAAAGAATTCTCGGTAAAATGTTTATGCTATCATGAAGAGGATAGATGAAAGTATTTTTAAATTATTTTTACAAATTTTTTAAATTGTTCTAACAGGTTCTAACAGGCTCATTTAGTGGTAGAAAAACTTTTTCTTTCTCTCGTCAGTGAAAGCGATACATTGACGCTATAGTTTATTACGTCAAGGCATTTTTCGACTGTGAAAGACACATTAATTTGGAAATTCTTGCAAAAATCAAATAATTGCCTGATTTTTATGAAAATTTCAGGACTTATTCATAATTGACTGAAATCAGTTTTGAAATAATTATTTTTAGAAAGTATTGGTAAAACATTTTTTGAAATATGTTACCCCCCCCCCCCCCCCAACCAACCAATTAATTTCCAGAAATGTCGAAAAGTTCGACTAGGTCTCAATATCTAGATAGTTTTAATTAAATTCAGGAGTCATTTAGGAATGCAAATCAACTGTCTTTTTTTCTTCAAAACCTGCCACTTTTTAGAAAATCTGCTCCGAATTAGGAAAACAAAAATGCAATAAAACTATGCCATTTTTTATTTGGATAAACTTTTAATTGCTTTTATAAACATAAATTAAAATTATATCAGAGTCTGAATAGAAAAAACATTTTTTCCGTTAGTAATGAATTTTTATAAGAATTGTTTTTATTTTTATTATTTTATTTCTTTTTAGTTGATTTCTAAAAGTTTCATAATTTCCTCCTCATAGGTCTCTCAGATTTTTTTTAATTAATGTGTGGCAAATATATTTATTAATCGAAAAATTTAAACACTTACTCTAAAAAGGGATGCTCCTTTTTTGTAAAATAATTAAAACATTTTAATTTTCTGCATGTTGATTTCTCGTTTTTTGTTTGTACGGGTGGCCGTAAAAGGTCACGTGATTCAAGGGTTGTCCTTCCTTACATGAAAAAAAAATCCGTATATGAACCTTTTTATACCAAATTCATCTTCCATAATTTTGGCGAGCTGCTGTAAATCATTCAACATTGCCTCCTGATAGGTGTTGACAGCTGTGATAACAAGGCTACCGCAATTGAGGAATGCTTTTTGAAACATTTTCCAAACAGTAAGCAAATAATTCTTGTTTCAAGTCAACCTAAAGTAAGTTTAAATTGGTAATTTGAAGAAAGTCAGTGAGGTGTATTTTATTTTTGTATGATTTTTTAAAACCGAGAATTGACTTCTGTTTACAATCGATGAAAAATGGCGGAAATTTATAAATTTTTAAAATTTTTTCAAAAATTAAAATTTTTTTTGATTCCGATCAATATAATTTCGGTTTAAAATACACCAGGGTATTTTGCTTACTGAAATTAGTAAATTTAATCCGTTGGCTTTCAATTAAAGCTAATTTTAAAGCTTGAAGATAACTTATTTATTTTTAAAATTTAAATTTAAATTTAGGTATAGACAAATGAGTGGAGGTGCCTATCATAAACTGTCATACATTGTGACAATAAATAAGATAAAAAGATAGAAGTATTTAACGTCTTCTCGTTGCAGTATTTACTGGCATGCTCGTATGCTTCAAACAGTTCTTGAATCATTATGAAAGTATTCTGGTTGCTGCACGTGTGACACTATCTCACGAGGTGATGCTTTCCCTTTTCCTGCGGGGATACTTTCCTTTGGTTGGTTTAAAACAACGGAAAGGGAAATTGATATTGGTGATATTATTAGTGTTTTATTGCGTCACGCATTGTGAGCATAGGAAAAAAAATAATTTTCGTACCATCAAGTGCTTCTAAAAACACGGGAGCATAGAGTTTGATTATTTTGGGTAAATAATAATTTCTCGCCTTTCATGATTGTAAATTTCGAATCTTTTCATGTTCATAAATTTCTCTTAGATTTGAAATGTATTCTGCTAATCTGAAAACGCGTAGACAAAACAAGTGTCAGCGTGATTTGATAAGGTCACCCGGAGGCCAAGGCCAATGTTTAGCACAACAGTCCGAAGTGACCCGAGCTGGATTCGGTTCGGTGTGAGTTGGCATGATCTCATTGGTCGAGCTAAGACATCCGCAAATCGAAGGGGCGGAGACCGATTTTCATTGGCCGAAGGCTGTGAACCGGCCGGATCCCCAGAGAGGATCGAAATTGGTTATAAAAATAGATGCTCGACACGAAAAGTTCAGTTGGGAAGCAGTTTGTTCAGAGTTGGAGAAAGTTTTTTGTCAGTTGGGTGACAGTTTTTGAGTTAGAACTGCTATCAGTCGAAATGTAGCGATTGGGGGGAAAATGGCCCCAGCCGGGGAGCCATGACCCACGGCTGGTTGCCCACCATGTAACTTATGGCTAAAGAGTTAATTTCGAATGAAGCCTGCCGCAAATTAACTCAAAGAAGTAAATTTGGAATAATGCGCCATCGACATGAAACCCGAAAGAACGTTATTGTTATTTTTTTTAATCACAGGAAAATCGAAAATTCTGATTCTTCGTTCGTTCAGCATCGGCAAACTCCGTTAAACTCCCATAAGAGCCCGAAAGAACTTTGCTGTTTTAGAAGTACATAGGAAAATTGACAATCCTGATTATAGAGAATTAATGAAAAGACTTTTAATGAAATACAAGAGACTTTGGCGAATATTTGAAGAGTTCTGTTTATTTCAACGCTAACGAAACTTAGACATTTTACTTGAAGATTAGAAGCTTTGATGCTTTTGGCGAACTTTCTCTCTCCGTTGTAAAAATCATTTTCGATGATTGCATATCATTTTCGACAACTGTATTCTTGGGAAAAGACAGACATTGTTTTTTCTTTATATAAAGACATTCTACGTAGCTCTCCAGGCGTGTTCGACTTCGTTCATTTATTTTATTAATTTTTTTTTTTTTTTTTTTTTTTTTGGTGCCGTGTTTATTTTTTTCAACCCACAAGTGTACACCAGTGTCCGGACTGGAAAAAGGGACGACTATTAAGATTGCAAGACGAGACCTCTGGGATCAAATCACAACATGGGACAGTGGCCCGTTATTGCAAAAGACGTCCTGTAACCCAGCTTTTGTGGCGACATCATCGGACGGGATCGTCCCGACCATCGACTGCGACCAGACCAACCATACGACCGGGTGGCAGTGTCACCACTGGGATCGTCAGGGCCGTCATCGAGGACGAGCGTCACATTAGACAGACAGCCAGCCAGGCTGAGGCATCACATCTGGTGTCGTTTCGACCAGGATCTGGCTTGAGGGCAGACGTCCGGCCTGCGGTAGTATCGCACACTCATTGGGACTACTTGTATACTCCGAAGAGTTGTTGAATCACGATGAGAGAGTTCTGCACTTCACCAGACTGCTCGTATACTTCAAAGAGTTCTTGAATTTATTATTATGAAAGTGTTCTAGTTGTTGCACTCCTTGGAACTGCTCGTATACTCCGTGGCATTTAACAATATATTTAAATAACAATCATAAATATGAATGCTCGTCGTCAGTTTAAGAAATAACGGAGTATTGAAATTAACATTTCCAGTTCTGATATAATAGTGTTTAATAATAATAATAATAATAATAATAATAATAATAATAATAATAACATGAAGAAAGAAAGAAAAAATATTCAATCATAAAAGAAGGCAGTAAATTCAAACAAGATTTACAGTTAGTAGATTCTGTAGAAAAGCAGAACGGAAGCCAAGAGCCGACTATTGCGGCAAAGAATATGAAAATGAAAGCCAAAGATAAAGCTCTTGAACAGATGAAACAGCGCTGGCAAGACAAACCTCTGCATGGCCAATATCCAGTACGTGCCAATAAATCCAATGTTGACAAAGTTAATACTCATCGATGGTTACGTGCATCTGGATTAAAGTCCGAAACTGAAGGCTTTATTCTTGCAGCACAAGACCAAAGTCTTTTCACGAGAAACTTTCAGGCAAATATTATGCATAATAATATGGATCCAAAATGCAGGTTTTGTGATAAACACCAAGAAACAATAGACCACCTAATCTCAGGCTGTTCTGTGCTTGCCCCAAATGAATATAAAAATCGCCACGATAGAGTTGGGCAATATTTACATTGGGCAATATGCAAACATTATGGAAAAGCTGTAGGCAAACACTGGTATGAACATCACCCAGCACCGGTTACAGAAATAGAAGATGTAACCATTCTATGGGATTACACCATCTACACAGACAGAAAAATTGAAGCAAACAAGCCAGACATTATTGTTAAAAACCAGAAGGAGAAAACTTGTCTATTAATTGATATGGCTTGTCCAGCGGATTGTAACATAGCAATCAAGGAATTTGAAAAACTGTCAAAATATAAAGACCTGGAAATTGAAATAGAAAAAATGTGGAAATTGAAAACAAGAGTTGTGCCAGTGATAGTAGGTGCACTTGGAATGATAAAAAATGGAACAAAACAACACATTGAAAGAATCCCTGGAAACCCCAGCTTAAGAGATATACAAAAAAATGTCTTATTAAGTACAGCCCACACACTAAGGAAAACTTTATCTATGTAATGCTAGGGATGATAGGGAAGATAGAAAAAACATGAAATGGAGTCATAACAACACGCCACGACCTGCCTTAGGTCTCCCCGCAGACTTTGTTGGTAATGAGACCAAAGCAGAAATCGAAATATGATGAAAAATGACATGATAATAATAATGAATCCATATTTTAAAACTATATTAGCTAAATTTCCAAGCAAAAATTCTTTCTTGTCTGTTGTTCTTCAACTGCGCAACCAATCATCGCTATCATCGGTTTGGTTTCAAAAAGATTTTAATAGCGTTTTATTAAAATGAGTGGCCTTTTATGTCTCCATATATTTTTTTCAGCTTCGACTAGTTTTTATTAACAAACCTACTCAAGAAACTTAAACAAAAATTATTTGAACAAACACAACATTATAAAATTAAGTTCAAACATTTTCTTCAAAGACATTCTCTTTTCCCCTAAAATAAAAATGACGAAAGCAAAAAAAACATTTAAATAAAATGAAATAAAATAGCCGCTCAGAAAACTGAATTTGCTTTCTCGCTGAGAGAGAGAGAGAGAGAGAGAGAGAGAGAGAGAGAGAGAGAGAGAGAGATTTGAGAGAGAGAGAGAGGGGGGGGATCTGTGGAACTGATTACCCTATAAACAATGAAAGACCAACCGACAGGCTTCTCCCTCGAGATTTAAATTGTAGACTTCCGTTGCAAAATGATGGCATTTTGAAACTGACTTATATTTCAATCTTTTTCCTTTTCAGGATGGGAGCAGCGGTTCCAAATTCGGTGGCCCACATGTATTCGTTTTTTTTTTTTCAAATTTGTCAAAACGAAAATGAAAATATTGCGCATATGTTGTCTCCTTCGTTATTTTTGTTTAACCATGTCTACTAAAACACCATTTGCAAACCACAAATAATATTCAAGTGAATAATTTGACATATGAACTGACAACGTACTTTTAACAAGTATTGTTACAAGAATGCCTACAATAAATTGTCAGCTACCTTTGATCGTATTTAAATCTTTCAGAAACAATATTCTGTAGACGGTTAAAAACGTTTCTTCATTTCTAGCATTATTCAAGTAAATTCTTCGCGATCTTTACAGCACAGGAATGTGTAAGTAATTTACAGATTATTGGCTTCGAAACGAGAAATCGACAAACCGGGTTCGAATTTTAGTTGAGTTCGTAGCATTCCCTTTCTTTTCGAAAAAGTATGAATCCATCGCTTTCCTCAAACCCCAGCTATAGCCTAAATAGTATGGTATCTTGGATGAACCCCAGTTTAAGAGAAGGAAACATCTGAATTCAAAAACCGCTTGGTAATGCAGTAAAAAAAGTCTTATTACGGAACATACAACAGAAACGCCTAGTGGGTTGTGAGTTGTGGGTTGTGGCCCCATACTCCTCAGTGGACTCATCTGGACTTGGAGTGAGTTAGACTTACTGTTCTGAGACATTACATAAGCACAGATTGAAAACAAGTTAAATGTCTATAAAAAATCCTGGAATGAGGAGTTATTATCTTTGTGAAATCAACGGACTTGTAAAAGTAAGACTAAAAAGTAAGAAGATTGAAAAACCGTAATTAATGTTATTGATGCTGAGCATCAGGAAGAGACAACTGAAGTTCCTGGGACACGCAATGAGGAAGGAGAGCCTGGAGAACCTGATACTGACTGGACAGATAGAAGGAAGGAGAGACAGAGGAAGGCAGCGGATAACATATCTGCAGAGTCTGATCAGGTGGATGACGGAACGGGGGTTGCCAGGAGCAACAGGAGCAAACATACTAAGAGCCACAAGGGATAGAGAGACGTGGAGATCCATGATCGCCTACGTCCTGAAGGGACAGGGCACATAGAAGAAGAAGAAGAAGAAGCATCCGCTGCTGATCATGTATGGAAGGAAAAGTGTGGTCATCAACTCTTGAGGAATGAAGAAAAAATACTTGACAAAGAAGAATACTAGAGACTCAGACGTCGAAATGAATAGGTACATATGCTAGACTACGATGGCTTTCTCAGTAGACCTAGCACAGTTTTAAATACATACATACATACATACATACATATATATATATATATATATATATATTTTGCGAACCCAGACGATGTCAATTTTTTCTTTTCTTATTTATTTGAATTTATTCTATCTTTTTCTTTTTCTTTTTCGTTTTCTTTTTCTTTTTCTTTCCCTTTATTTTTATTTTAATTTTATTTTTTAATTTCTTTGCAATCTATTTAAAAAGGAAAAGTAGACTAATTTTTCTCCAGTTTCTGAAAGGTTTTTTCTGTTGCTGAGGTGATGTGTTGTCCCCCGTGGGGATCTTCATATCGAAATGGCCATTCAACATCTTTGAATTAATCCTTTTTTAATATATATTTGCTCTGTAATTTTTATTACATGGAGCTCTCTTCCTGTATCATTTTTTAATATTAAAATAAAATTTTTAATATTAATGAGGATCGGTTTTTTGGAATTTACCTTCCTGCTTTTTTCCCTTGGATTGAAGTATCTGAATTAAAATATATATATATATATATATATATATATATATATATATATATATATATATATTACGGAAATCAACAAATTTTAACGAAACTTGGTTATAAGCAACCGACAATTTGAAATGAATTGTTTGAACATTATTTTTTATCGATACTCGTATTTAAGTAGATATTCTGTTTTTAATGAAACAGTATTATATATTTATTTCTGCCGGTCTGATTATTTACGACAAATTTTTATTACGAAAATGTATATAGATAGGGGTCGCAGGTTCAAATCCTGCCGAATGGCACACATTTTCGTAATAAAAATTTATCGTAAATAATCAGGCCGGTAGAAATAAATATATAATACTGTTTCATTAAAAACAGAATATCTACTTAAATACGAGTATCGATAAAAAATAATGTTCATAATAATTCATTTCATTTCAATATAAAAGAGTGATGGGAATACTGGTGAGTAGGGCGTTACTTTAGTGTAGAGTGAGAAGCAAGAAAACAGATACAGTGGGTGTCGGAGAAAGGATAAGAGAAAGATTGGAATCAAGGTGATAAAAGATGGCAGTTGACGTTGCGCTTAATCTCTTGGAGATCAGGGAAGCAAGTATGCGGAATGGTGTTCCACAGGCAAGAAGTGCGGGAAAAGAAACTGAGGGAGTAGAAGAGGAGGTTACATTTGACTGTTTTCACTGTAAAAGGCTAGCACCCAGTTGCAAATCTAGTAGCTCGAGTAAATTCATGTAGAGAGGGAACCAGGCAGATAAGTTCGTCAGAGCAGAAGCCGTGAAAATATTTGTAGAAATGACAGAAGGAAATCATATCACGTTGGTGCGAAAGTGATTGAAGTTGCTACCAAATCAAGATTGATTACATTGCAGATCCACCTTTGAATTTTGTCGAGAACCCCGAGATGAATAGCCGGAGCACCCGACAAGATATGGCAACGATATTCAATATTTTTTTTTTTAATCGTATCACCCCGAGCAAGGCGGTAACGCCACTACGTAATAGTGAAAAGATTAGAAAAGATAAAGCCGGAAACCACATCCTAAACAGGGAACAAGGGATGAGCCTCTTAACCTGTTCAATAGACGTGGGTGAAGTGTAAACCGGGCGATAGATAGAATTAAAAGCATAACATTATATCACTGTTTCACTATTTTAATTGATTTACGAAATTGTTGAAAATGTTATATTTCGTGTTTCTTTTTTTTAATTTCTTTTTTTTTTATTTACTGATAAGTAAATGATTAGTCATTGTACGTTGTGGTTTAAATATATATCGACCCGGAACGAAAAACCGTAGGGACGAGTTCGAATTCCAGTCAAATTCGTTTCCTTCACTTACGCACAAATACACTTGAGAAAAGTATTAATCCATCTCTTCTCCCTCCAACTATGGGTTGAATAGCGTGACAGTTTGGGTTCTATATCTTTGGTTGACAACTGGTCTAGCGCAGAAATTAATGGCAACCTACTGCGGAAAAACCTTCTGCAGTGTCCGCCAGGTCTCTTTCGAGATATGACTGACACACACACACACACACACACACACACACACACACACACACACACACACACACACACACACACATTATATATATGTAAATTTCAAATATATTCCGTCATTTAGAACAACACGGTTATCAACGCACACTTCTGTGAAAAACGCTTGTTGATAACACGTACATACTCAAACAAGAAAATAATAAGCAGAAACTAAAAATCCTCGAAGCACTCTACATTAAACAATTTAAACCTGGTTTGAATACAATCAATTTCGATATTTCCAACAACGTACTCAAATGTCTGTAATCAGACCAGGGACCACAACACCACTATTTTGTCACTGTCTTCGGCCATCCGCCACGGTAGGGATGGACTTATATTTTCAATTCAATTATCTTTATTGTTAATAGCTTAAATGTTCTATGTTTACTGTGTGTTAATATTTACTCTTTGATAATGGCTTATGTGAGCCGAAAGCTTAGACCCGATAAAAAATTCAACAAATACTGTGATTTTTTGTTGTCTTTTAACGACATCACCATCAAGTATATCAGACGGTATGAACGGATCCTACACAAAATTAATAAACAAAACTTGTCTATATTATTCAATGAAACCTGCATTAATGAAAAAATGCTGCCAAAATACACACACAATATATATATATATATATATATATATATATATGCATGTACGTCAGGTAGGTGTGGATGTAGGCACAAATTATTTCTTCTGAAAGTACTTGCTGCTACTAGGCTTTCTATCTTTTCATTTACATAATAATAATAATAATAATAATAATAATAATAATAATAATAATAATAATTATTATTATTATTATTATTATTATTAATTAATTAATTAATTAATTAATTTAGTGTGAATCTTATGGAACTCTCTTGTCATTTTTTTTATTCCCATGTAAAATCTGTTGTACTTGTCATGATAGCGATAAAGTGTTTACAACTCGGCCAGCGTAAATAAATGCAATAGAAACGTGAGTAACATACGCATCTTAAACGGAAGTTTTCAAGATGCGCATGAACCCCATCATGTTACTCCCCGTTGCATGTGCCACCCTGTCAGCGCTTAATTCACTTCGTCACGTTGATTACGAGTACAACGATTGTTTACCTCCGAAGATGAACGTAATGAAAAAAGAGTTCTATAAGTTTAGTAGTAGTAGTAGTAGTAGTAGTAATAATAATAATAATTATAACAAATTAATTAAAGTGGGTTGCAACAAATATACCATTTAGTATCACAGATTTACTTGCCTGTTGTCTGATCTTAACCACTTGCTACCTAAATGATAACGCACTGTGCAACTTGTCAGATCAGAAACCGTGAAAATATTTGTAGAAATGACAGAAGGAAGCCACATCTCGTCGGTGAGATGGCCGGGTGTAGAAAGGGTTGTTTTTTCTAATTTTGAAAGATGTGATAGTGAAACAGTTACATCTAGACACTTGGAAACGCACTCAATAAGAGACCATCTCAGGAGACTGGGTTACTCGCACTGAAGGTATTTCTAACGGGAATTGCAAGGATTATACGCTGGTTTTACCCAAACCTGTCACTTTATCGAGAATATTTGGCCGTGAAGCATGTTCATTTTATATTCTTATTTGACTGGGTGTTATAATGCATTTATTAGACTTCGCATATTTATGCCCACTGTTGTCGTTAAGCTGTCACATTCAATAATAATAATATCAGTTAAAGGTTTCTAGGCCAGTAATATAATTACACAATGCCGCATGAATCGTGTATGCATATTAGTTCATCTACACCTATACAACAAGCACAAGTGGGGGCGTATATTCACCTAACCTTATGTAATAGAAGAGCTTTTTATGGATGTTTACTTTATATTTAATCGGAAACCTCTACAGACCTTTCTTTCATACACATATACACTTCATTATGCAACGTTACACTTAAACAGACACTCGTTTCTACATAAACACTCACTTGAATCATCACTCACTTTACCGTACAAAATATTCTTCACACATATATTAGAACCTTGAATAAGTTCTCGCTGTTTTCTAACAGATGGCATTCCCAGAACTCGGTGCGTTTAGTTTCAGATGCTAACTCATCTATAATGAAGTACTATAAGCAAGCTTCAGTGTATGTCATTTCGCCGAAGTGTAAACAACTTTGTTTTTCATTGCGTTAATTATATCGGATTTCATACTAAAAAATGTGTATCTGCGGGTAATTTTACTGCATTACTTTATTCAAAAGAAATTTTCAGCTGAAGCAAACAGAATTCTTATTGAAACTTACTGCGACCATCCTCTGTCGGAAACAACATACAGAAATTGGTTTAGACGCTTCAAAAATAATGATTTTGATGTTGAAGATAAAGAATGCTCTGGCACACCGAAAAAGTTTGATGACAAAGAATTAGAGGTATTAATTCAGGGAGGCTCATGTCAGGCGCAAGCTGAACTTGCAGAATCATTAGGACTTGTTCACACAACAGTTTAAAAGCAGTTTGGTAGCATTAGGAATGATTCAAATGCAAGGACATTGGGTATCGTACGAGTTGAAGCTGAGAGACGTCGAACGGCATCTTGTCTTGTGTGAACAGCTGCTTCAACGGCAAAGAAGGAAATGTTTTTGCATTGTATAGTGACCGGTGATGAAAAGTGGATACACTACAATAACTCTAAGTGTAGAATATCGTGAAGTAAGCCAGGCTATACATTAACATCGGCGGAAAAGCCGAATATCCATGGTTCAAAGCCTCTGCTTTGCATTTGGTGTGATCAGCTAAGTGTTTATTATGATCACCTCAATCTGATCGGAACCATCACGGAAGATCGTTATCAACTACATTTGATGTGTCTGAGCCGAGCATTGAAGAAAAAACAGCTGCTATACGAGCAGAAGCTAGAGAAAGTTATTTTACATGACAACGTCAGGCCACATGTTGCAAAACGGATGAAAACCTACTTGGAAACGCTTAAATGGGAAGTCCTACACCACCCACCTTATTTACCAGGCTCGTCCGATTATCACTTGTTCCGATCGATGGCACATAGCCTGGCTGATCAGCAATTTCATTCTTTAAAAGAACCCCAAAAATGGGTCGATTTGTGGCTAGTCTCAAAATACATAGTGACATCTTTCCTACTGATTTTTGGAAATAAAACATTACTTTTCATAAAAAAAATCAGTAAGAACTTATTCATGGTCCTTATATTTAAAAATTGTCCATTGCTTTAATACACGTGATCTTGTCAAATTCCGATCCATATATATTCAAATCATAAATATATATATATATATGTGATAGAATACAGTAAAAGAACATAGCAGTAAATATATCTCTATCTAACGTTTCACTTTTATTAAAGCTTCTGCAGAGACCAAGAGAAAAATGAAAAAAATAAAACAACAAAGAGACAGTATACAGTATGTTGTGATTTAGTGTTAGTTCCACGTAAACAAATTTATAAAATAATAAATAATTATCTACAGATTTAATACACGTGACACATATCTAACCAATAAGAATTAACCCTAAATTCTAGCATACCAGTATACCGTCTCTTTACTGTTTTTTTTTTTTAAATTTTCTTCTCGGTCTCTGAAGGAGATTTAATAAAAGTTAAACATGTTAGATTGAGATACGTTTCCTACTCTGTTCTTTTACTGTATTCTATCATATATACATATTTATGATTTAAATATATATGGGGTAGAGTCGCCGACTGACGCCATTTCGGTCGGGTTTCAATCCTGGGTAAAAAAAGCAATCGGAGTCTAACCGTACTCTGCTGTGATACGGCGAAACAGATCTGTCTGCAGATGACAATATATATATATATATATATATATATATATATATATATATATATATATATATACCCCAATTGACTTGAAGCGTTTTTAATAAGCAAGTTTATTGTCTGGTATAGGCAGCGTCGGCTATGCCCACCACATTTAAAAGAATCAGAAAGTTGAACAACAGATAAAAGGTCTCGTTTGTGTAAATGAGTGTAAATTTATTTGATGAGAAGAATGATATTAGTTTTGTTATTTTGTAATAACATTTATGTTTGAAAGTTCTGTATAATGTGTATTTAAGAGTTCAGTTTTTTATTTAAAGTCGGGTGAAATTTGTGAAGAAAATGACAAATCTGATGTCGCTGTGAGTGTGTACAATTTTAGTTAGTCAGTCAGTTAAGTGCCATGAGCGATACACGCTTGGGCGATCGATCATGTCTCGAAATAGACATGACTGACTGGGCAGAAGATTATCCCGCAGTAGATTGCCATTGCTTTCTGCGGTAGACTGGTTGCCGACCAAGGCTATAGAACCCAATCTGTCCTATTATTTAACCCATAACTGGAAAGAATAGACGGATTAATACCTTTCCCAAGGGTATTTGCGCGTAAGTGAATGCAAGGAATTCAACTGGAATTCGACCTCGGTTCCCCGATTTCTCGTTCCGAGCCGATATCCACTGCGCCACAACGCACATGAAGGCGCATGAAAATGATGTCATTATTCCTCTCTCTTTTTTTTTTTTTTTGTCACCGACAAGTAAATGAGGAAAGGGGACACTCAATTAGTGCGATGTGTGTGTGTGTGTGTGTGTGTGTGTGTGTGTGTGTGTGTGGAGAGAGAGAGAGAGAGAGAGAGAGAGAGAGAGAGAGAGTGAAAATGTAGTGTCGTCAGTGATTGGCATCAGTCAGCCGATTGTAGCTCTCTTTCTTTCCATGTTAACAGTAAATGAGGGAAAAGGACGATTAATAAATACAGCGTGAAGGAGAAGGTGAGAGAGTAAGAAAATGCAGGTCGCTTGGATTTGACGTCCGCTTAGAAGACCTGTGGCTTTCTGTCTTATTAAAGGGACTTTTTTTTATTTAATGAATATATAGATGTATATGCTTTTTTAATTGGCTTATGAAAACGTTTAGGTGCGTGCTAACTGGGATTTTCTGTGCAATCATATCTTACAAAATCCGACACTGGTTTTTAGTGATACAAAAAATTAAATTTGTTATTTAATCTTTCAAGATGAAATCAGCGTCCGAGGAGATTTCAGAATATGATAAAAGAAGACATTTTTTAGTTAACCATGTTGATTCAAAAGCTTCTTCTTTTTTATGTGCCGTGTTCTTTCAGGACGTAGGCGATCATGGACGTCCACTTGTCCCTATCAATTGTTGCCTTTAACACTTTTCTTCTTGTAATCTCTAACAAAACCCTACTCCACCATCCACTTGCTCAAGCCTATCAAGTATGTCTCGCGTTGCTTTCCCCTGTCTGTTTTCCATCTATCCATCCTGTAATTCTCCAGGCTCTTCTTCTTCATAATGTGTCCCAGAATGTTTAGCTATCTCTTCCTGATGTTAATTATTAGTTTCGCTTTATTTGCATTTTCTCCAAAACCTTGTCTTTGCTCACATGCTTGGTCTATGGTATCCTCAGTATCCTTCTGTTGCTTCGTGTCTCTCTTTCATCTTTCAGGAGATTGTCTAGCTTTCGCTGTCATAGAGAAGGACAGATATTGCATATCAACCAAATACTCTTTTCTTTGTTTCCAACGAAATCTTCCTGTCTCTCAATACTCTGCTTAGCTTTTGAAATGCGTCTTTGGCCATGCTAATGCGCCTTCAGATCCCAGTGTCGCACTTTCTGTCCTCTGTCAGGTATTTAAATTTCTACACTTGCCTGATTTTAGCATCCACTTCCTGTAGTTCGCATTTTGGGCATCTCTTTTTGCTGATGAACATACATTTTTTTCTTGAAATTTATGTTTAGTCCTTTCTTCTCGCTTTCTCTTGCTGCTTTCTGTAACAGCTCCTGTATATTCGTTTCCTTATCTGCTATCAGCACTGTGTCGTATGCGTATCTTATATTGTTGAGATTGTGGCCACCAATGACGAATTCTGGCCGGACTTCTTGTTTTCTCAGAATTGTTTTGCTGTACAGGTTGAATAGATCTGGTGAGAAGACACACCCTTGTCTTACACCATGTATAGATCTCTAAACATAAACGTTACTTCAATAGAGTAATAAACCAATAAAGTCATAATCAAGAAACGCTCTATTATTTCGTCGGTGATAACTACTGTGCGTAACAACCAGTTGTTCGTGCTATGAAATAGAACGTTTCTCCACATAAAATGTATCTCGCTCCGTTAACACAAAGACCGATAATGTTTCATCTCAAAGACGATACCAACGGCCTATGTGTAAAAGAAATAGAATGAGCAAAAGGACGGGGTTAAGAAAATAAATAGAAAGAAAGTGAAATAGGAGAGAAAAGTGAAACAGATGAAAACAGAAAAAAAAGATAAATAATAAAAAAAATGCTGAAAGTCAAAAAAAAAAAAAAAACGAAGACGAGATTTGCATAAAAAGCTAATATTTTTCAGGATTCAGAATGTTTTGTTGAAATGTTGACACTTTTCTCGAAATTGGGAATGCGAAGTAAAACCGTTGTTCTTTTTTTTAAATAAAAATAAATCAAGTGTTATATTCGAAAACCAATAATCAGTATAAAGTATTCACTCTGGATAAACTCTGTTAAAAACAAAATTAATGTCAATGTAAAAATAAGAAATAAAAGAATAGAATGAAAGACAGAATAAAAAAAAAACTAACAAAGGACGAGTTAAAAAATACATAACAGATAGAAAAACAATTCAAAGAAAACAAAAAGGAGAAACTAAAACTGAAAAGATGAATTATCTATATACTGATCGTAGCTGTTGTAACCATTTTCATTAACACCTATTTTTGTGTAGTGAACAATATCAATACGAAAAACCCGTCTCATGAATTTTTTCAGTTTTTCCTTTTTACTGAAATTTTGATGCTTGATTGGTTTTCTAAAGCTGATCAAACCATTTGCAGGCTATTTAAAGCCAGAAAATATTTTTAGATTGTAAGGATTCCTTTTTGGAGGTAATTATGGTTTAGTGATACAAGTTTTACTAATTAACCTATAGACAGGGGGAGAAAAGAATTAGATTCATAATTTTCCCAATGTTATTTGTGAGTAAGTGAATATACCCAACTAGAATTAGAACTCTGCTCTCCGATGAGCAATTCCAAGCTGTTATCTATTACACCACCTGCACAGCGAGATTTGCAGCACCTGGTATTTCCAAGTGATCATTCATCTAGGTATTAACGAGGCTCGACGTTGCTTAACATCGATGATCGTAATGGAACATGTGTTTCAACTTGATGTGGCCGTAATTAAATGAAATTCAGCAAATACTCTTCACAAGAAATAAATGAAAAAATTTCAACAGACGTTTTTTTGTTTTTTGTACTGAGAAAATTCACGTGACAGAAGTGGTTCTTAAATGCATCCTTGAAGAGAAGATTTGAGGCAAAGAAAACGTGGTTCTACAGATGGATGATGAGAATATAACGGACAAAGTATGTGAGGAAGACTTAAGGAAAATGGGAGCAAGAAAGATATATTCTTAGGACCAGAAAGGGACAGTTGAAGTTCATGGGAGACACATAATGAGGAAAGAAGGCTTGGAGAATTCGAAATTCACAGGACATACTGAAAGCAAAAAGGGAAGCGGGAAATATCGATTAATATGACCAATGATTTTGTGTAAATGCATGACAGAACATGAAATGGGAGGGAGAGTAAGGAAAGAAACGTTTTTTAGGACAGCAAAAGATAGGAAGTTGTGGAGAGTCCTAATCACCTACTTTCTGCAGAAGATATGAAATTCTTGTTATTCGAGATGAGAGATAGACAAGTAGTTAGAGGGAGAAACATACAGAGAGAGAGAGAGAGAGAGAGAAAGAGAGAGAGAGAGAGAGCAGTTCTTAGCAAAAATACTTTAGGTTAATTAGTTTGGAAGTAGAGCTGGTCCAATCATTCAACATCGTTATTTCTACTGCCTACAATAAAATTGATACGTATGATTATAGATTCACTTTCTGCTAACCTCACACTACCGTCAATATTGTCCCCAACGACCGATCAAATTTATGTCTTCTGGCTAGTGTATAAATCACGTATAAGTTTCATTGTCGACTTATTCGTCTTACGTCTCTCCGTGATGAAAACTCTCGGTAGACAGTATATTTATGAAAGTAGCGTTCACAATGGTGTAGAAAGCTTGAAATGACTCACAAATGTTGAAATCAGACCAAATGCGTATTTAACTTCTTATCTCCTTGGAGATGGCGGCATGATAAGAGGATTGACTAACTACGATATAATACACATAGATAATTTTTATCGACTCATCTGTTTGGAAGTTAAATATTACAGATGTCGCTGAAATTATCCTGTAAGCCAGTTTTATTTATTAGATAAAATGAAATCTATATTAGTTGTAAATTAAAATATAATTACGTTTAACATTTTTATGCAAGTTCTGATGAACTACGATTCTCAGTTTATTGCCAAGAAAGATTTCAACGAGCAACAGGGATCCGTCTGCCGGATAATGCCTTCTTCTTCTTCTTCTTCTTCTTCTTCTTCTTCTTCTTATGTGCCCTGTCCCTTCAGGACGTAGGCGATCATGGATCTCCACGTCTCTCTATCCCTTGTGGCTCTTAGTATGTTTGTTCCTGTTGCTCCTGGCAACCCCCGTTCCGTCATCCACCTGATCAGACCCTGCAAATATGTTATCCGCTGCCTTCCTCTGTCTCTCCTTCCTTCTATCTGTCCAGTCAGTATCAGGTTCTCCAGGCTCTCCTTCCTCATTGCATGTCCCAGGAACTTCAGTTGTCTCTTCCTGATGCTCAGCATCAATTTCCTTTTTGTTGCCATTCTTTCTAACACTTCGTCGTTGCTTGTATGCTCAGTCCACGATATCCGTAGCATCCTTCCGTAGAACCACATTTCGGCCGCTTCCAGTTTTGTCCTCATTTTCGATTATATTGTCCAGCATTCACAGCCGTATTGAAGAACTGACATCACGTAGCAGTCTAGCACTCTTTTCTTCGTTTCTATTGAGATTTTCCTGTGTGTTAGTATTTTGCTCATCTTCTGGAACGCGTCCTTTGCCATGCCAATTCGCCTTCGGATTTCCGTGTCGCACTTTCCATCTCCTGTTAGAACACTTCCTAGGTACTTAAATTCTTGGACTTGTTTGATTCTGTTATCCCCTACCTGTATTTGGCATTTTGGGTTGTATCTTTTGCTGATGACCATGCACTCAGTTTTCTTAAAGTTTATTTGTAGTCCTTTCTTGTCACTCTCCACTGCTACTTTCTGTATGAGATCTTGCAGTTTACTTTCCGTGTCCGCAATCAGTACTGTATCGTCCGCATATCTTATGTTGTTCAGGTTGTGGCCTCCAATAACAAATCCTGGTGTGTCATCTAGGGTCCTCAAAATATTCTCGCTGTATAGGTTGAACAAATCCGGTGAAAAGACACATCCTTGTCTTACGCCTTTTTCTATCTTTGTGTATCTACTGAGGTCGTTACCTGTCCGTATGCAGGCCGTTTGCTGCCAGTAGAGATTCTTGATTATTCTTATGTCTTTGCCGAAAATGTCGAGGTTGCCTAGCATTTCCATCAATTCTTTGTGTCGTATTTTGTCGAATGCTTTCGCGTAATCAATGAAGCATAGGTACAAGTCTTTCTTCATTTGTAATCATGAATATGGCGTTCCTTGTTCCAGTGTCCTTGACGAACCCGCACTGTTCCTGCCCTATCTCTGGCCTGATTCTGCTTCTCGCTCTATTCATCAGGATTCTGACAATCAGTTTTGTAATGTGACTCATTAAGCTGATAGTTCTGTGTAGTTCGCACTCGTTTGCACCAGGTTTCTTCGGCAGCGCTATAAATATCGATAATGCCTACCAATTGTAATTAAAGGTACTGAGGTGACGCGGGGTTTTTCTCTCTTTTTTAAACTAAGAATCACACAGTACAAGATACGAGAACCACTCAAACTAGAGAGTTACAGTTAAAATACTTATAAGAAATGAGGTGTGATATGAGTGAAGAAGAGGTTGTAAGAAGTGAAGATCCTCATGATCAGGAGGATAAATTACGATTGACCTTTGACGTGTTGAGGTAAACATTTAATCAAATGTGACCCAAAATATTGGTTCTTGGGGGAAGTTGTCTAGGTGAAACTTTTGCTTTACATTTAGAATAAGAAAGAAATGGGGATGTTTCGATCTGTGGAAGTGTCATGCAGAAAAAGTCTGAATTGGCGGAAGTAATGAACTGAGGCCATATGAACATTTGCCACAAAAAATAGCGATAGAGTAGCGACATTGCGTCTGTGAGAAAGTAACTGCAGAAGTGAAAATGAAACCTGGAAAGTGAGTATCCAGATCAAATATGACAACACTCCTCTATTTCTGATATAATCTGATTCTTGTGAAGATTAATAAATTATGGTAGATTGCCTTTTTAAAAATAAAATTCCAACATGAAGCGATCATAGAGCAACCTTAGGTGTCATACATGATGCACCCGTTGGCGATCATGTCTCTTTTCGATTCCCGATTGACTTGGCAGAAGGATTCCCATTGTTGGCTGCCATTACTGTCGGCGGTAGACAATTTGCCAACCGAAGTCTGTCCTGCCTTTCATCTCTTAGCTTAGAAGACATTGATTGGTACAATTTCCAAGGATATTTACGCGTACTAAAATGACTTAATACATAGCTTGTGAGTCACTCAATTTAGAGGGTTACTGTTAAAATAGTTATAATAAATGAGGTGCGTAATATGAATGTAAGAGAAGGGGATAGGGAGAATAGATTCCGACTAGCGCTTGATTTGATGAGATTACTAATTTAGCGTTCAAGGGAGTACTCACGCCATAATTTGAAGATGGATTCATACTTCTCATGGATATTTGCTTGTAAGTGTATGTAAGGAACATGACTGAAATTCTAACCCGGCGCTCAAATTCCTATTTCTGAACCCTTATTTATTTCACCATCTACACACCTTGGTGTTCCCAAGCCGTCACACATCTAAGCAATGTTTCAACTTGTGTGTACGCTTCTTTTTGTTACACAGAAATATCTAAACTTATTTATAAATGGAACTTTGTCTGTGTGTGTGTTTGTCCGTTACATATAGACTCCGAAACGGCTGAACCGATTTTCTTGAAAATTTACACAGTTGTACTATAAGCGTCTGCGTGTGTTCTTAGCTAGGTATTATGTCGAGGCACCTCAGATAAATATCGAAAATCGAGAATTGAAAAAATCGCGTTATAGAAGGAGTGGTAGACAAAGACACAAGAAACGATATTCAAAAGTTTCAAGGTTGCAGTTCTTACAATAGTGCAGAGAATCGATTATATATATATATATATATATATATATATATATATATATATATATATATTCAAAATAATAACTAAATAGACTAAGATACTAAGATAAACTTTAAGAAAAACCAATAACAAACAGAACCTAATTCCGTTACAATCCGGCGCACTAAGGATAAGAGGGGGAAAAAAAAGAAATCCGTGGAATAAAAACAAGACATACGATACTCCGCAGTAAAGAAAAAAACCCCAAACGGAACCAACCACAAAAAAGAGAAAAAAAGAAAAGAAAAAGTGCTCGATACAAAGTACAAACGAAATGCAAAATTACAAATGAAATGCAAGAAGTAGAGCAAAGACACCTTGGTGGTTGTCTATTTATTTGGTTAATCTTTGGTTTTGCCTTTGCCCTGACGAGCCGTAGTGTGAAACCGCGGTAGGTTTTGGCTATCTTGAGATTCTTTGTGTGTGTGTGTATATATATATATATATATATATATATATATATATATAAGGCAAGATATTTGTGTGTGTGTCTGTTTATCTACCTGTATGTCTGTATTTTTCAGCCCTTTTATTTTAGTTTCTATTTCGGGTTCGGCTCTAAGTAGGTATAATTGTAGTTCTTAGTCTCAGCTATGATACCATTTACTCAGAGGACTTATTTAGCCTTCAAAATTCAGTTTACGACGAGAAATACTTATTTGATATCGATACCAGGAAATAAAAATTTGACTTACATCCGTTCATTTTTCTTTCAGTCTACGGTTTCGCTTTAACTGGAAACAACTATTGCTTTTTAGTCTTTCGTGCCAACGTCCAGAGAGTCTGAGCTCCAGGACCATGGATTAGTTTTAAAGCTTTCATTACACCTGGGCAACGCCGGGCTATACTGCTAGTAGATAAATAAATAAAGCCTGAAAAAATATAATTAAGGACACAAAATATTGTTTTCTATTTTATATTTTGGTGGCTTATTGAAATCCCTAGAAATCTACAAACAATGCAACATTAACAGCCGGACGCCATCGTTTTGCCGTAAATTTAACACTGACAAAATTCGTAAGCCATGTTAGTTTCCGTTGCAATGTGTTGGTGTTACAAAGACAAAAAATGATGTTTGCCATCAGACTAGCACTCATTCTTGAGGCAACAGACAGGTAATTATGTATAATATTTCCGTGGTGGGTCCCTTATATGTCGTTAAATATACATTTGTGACTTGTATGTTGATCGGACAAATTTACAAAAGAGAGCACTTTAAGTCTATGTCATCACAAGAAAAGACCTCTTTTAATTTTATGACTTTTAACATATTTCTAACCCTTGGCATCTATAAAAGAAATTCTAATTTTAATGGTGGCAATAAGCATGTATATATGTGACGTTCTTCGTAGTGAAAATATTTATTTCTCAGACAGAAAGGCAGGTCTTTCTCATAAGGATGATTGGAGCAACACAATCTTCTCTCTTTTCAATACATTTGGCCTTGGGATATACTTAAACAAATCTTAGTAAATATAATAGGGTACGCATATAGACATGGTTCGCTAAACACACAAATTGAATAAGGAACGACTTTTCTGAGGGAAATATAATTCACCAAGTACACGTGTATAAGTCCTAAGCGCTGATTCATGATCAATATTGTACTTGTTTCGTCATAAGCTGTCTACTTAACTTGTAAAGTTTTATGCTTATTTTTCATATTTTCATTTTCATATTTACGTGGATTTTTTTTCGCTCCAAGCAAGACAGTACAGTCATTGGTTCGCTTGGAGGTTATAAGAGAGAAGAGCGAAAGAAAGAGGAACAGGATTCAGGGCGTGTCGGGTAAAAGGATATGAATAATATGGGAATCAATGAAATAAAAGATGACAATTGACGTTACACTTTAACTTTTGGAGATTGTAGTTATCAGGGAAGCAAGTGTACGGAAAGGAGTTCCAAATGCGGAAAGTGCGAGAAAAGAAACTATAAAGTAGAAGATACGATTAAATTTGACTGCTTTCATTGTAAAAGGGTGGAATCTAGTTGGCAGTCTAGTAGCACGAGTAAATTCGTGTAGAGTGAGAACCAGGGAGAGAAGCTCGTCAGAGCAGAAGCCGTGAAAATATTTGTAGAAAAGACAGAGGTAAGCCACATCCCGTCGGTGAGAAAGTGACTGGAGTCAAGCTATCAGATCGGGATCGATTATATTGCAGATCCTTCTTTGAATTTTGTCGAGCACCCCCAGATGAATATCAGGAGCGCCCGACTAGATGTGGCAACAGTATTCAATGTACGGTCGAATTATAGTATATGCATACATTATCCTGACAGTAGTATCTCGAGTAATATCAAAACTAGACCCCCATAGGACGAGCGGTGGTGATGGAATCCCGGTGATTGTTCTTAAGAAATGTGCCTCTGAACTCTCCTCTGTCCTCTCTAAACTCTATAATTACTGCCTTTCTGCTTCCTGTTTTCCTGCATGCTGGAAGTCCCCGTCTGTCGTTCCTGCATTTAAGAACTCTGGTGAACCCTCGGGCCCATCCAACTATCGCCCTATCAGCCTTCTACCAATTTTCGGGAAAGTGTTTGAGGCCATTATTAATGCTGAAATAGTTCAACATCTTACTGCTCATAAACTATTCTTTGACAGGCAGTATGGCTTCCGCTTCGCCAGGTAAACGGCCGACATGCTAACGACCATCATGGAGTACATGTTCCAGGCCTTTGGGGAGTCCGGCGAGGCTCATGCTGTTGCTCTGGACATCTCCAAGGCTTCTGACAGGGTTTGGCACGCTGGCCTTTTATGCAAGCTACGGGGTTACGGTATCACCGGACGCTTACTTGATCCGATCCAATCTTTTCTAAATAACCGCATAATGAAGGTCGTCTAGAATGGACATGCCTCCACATCCTACTATACAGACACTGGTGTCCCTCAGGGCTCTATCCTAGGTAGGCATCTACGCAGATGACACCACAATTTACTCCCGCATCAGTAAGAAATCCGGCGTGGCGGACAAACATAACCTCGCTGCTGATCTTGAGAGAGATCTACATTCTGTAGTGGACTGGGGTAAGAAGTGGCTTGTAAATTTCAATGCGTTTAAGACCAAGCTGCTGTCTGTCAATCATCACAGGCAACCTCTCCTGCCCCCCCCCCCCAAGTATGGACCAAGCGAGTCTCCCTGAGAGCAATACACTGAGCCTCCTTGGCCTTACTCTCTCTTCCGATCTCAAGGGGAACCATTACATTGAGTCAATAGCTAAATCCACTGCTAGGAAGGTTTGGTCACTGTGTCTGGCCAGTATGTTTTTTCTGCCTGAATCCATCCTGCATATATACAAATCAGCCATTCATCTGTGCATGGTGTACTGCTGTCATATATGGTCAGGCGCCCCTGCTGTTCATCTTAGTGTTCTTGACAGGCTCCAAAGGAGAATCAGTAATGTGATAGGTACCGACTTGGCGGTTCGACTCCAGCCACTTCCCCACCGACTGGATGTGGCTTCCCTCTGTCTGTTCTATAAATACTTTCATGGCTTCTGCTCCATCGAACTTAAGTCACTGGTGCCCATGCAACTGGTGTTTACTCGTGCAACCAGACTGGCAACTGGGTTTCACCCATTCACAGTTAGATCAACCAAATGAAGACGACAATTATACTCCAGTAGCTTCTTTTCTCGAACTTCCCGCCTGTTGAACTCGCTTCCATAGTCTTACTTTCCTGACGGCTACAACCTCCAGGAATTTAAATGCAATGTCAATACACATCTCTAAACCACTTGACTCTAGTTCTTTCTACACTACCCTGTATATCCTTTCCTTTCTCTCTACCTTTGCAATTGTCATCACACCTGTATTCCCATCATTCTCTTGCTCCTTTCTAACAGGTTCGTCTTTCTCTTTACTCTTCGTATTTAATTTTTTTACTCTCATGTAGTCCCCTGCACATCAGTGGCGTTACCACCTTGCTCGGGGTGATACGATTAAAAAAAGATGTGCAAGATTGATTCTGACAAGAAAACTTCCTGGCCCGACACAGTGTCCCAACCTTTCTAGCAGGAGTCGTAGGTATTGATTCAATGTAGTCGTTTCACTTGAGATTTGTTTGATAACCTTTGAACTGTTGCAGGCACTGCTGCTGGCAACGATATTTTGCACAAGCAAATTGCGAATGTAAGGAAATGAATGAACTTCAACAATGCGATATTTTATATTTTTTTTATATTACTAAGTAAAAAGATAAAATACACTATCGTCCGTTTCACACTCCTTCCCGTTCTTTTAAACGGGAGTAGAGGTTTTTCACTTCTTTGCTATTTGGGATTGGGTTTCCGGTTCTTTCTAAAGTTTTCTCATTCACTCACTCCATTGAGTCTTAGTGACATTATTGTCTTGCTTAGGTGGATTGATTAAAAAAAAATAGTTTGCATGCAAAAGAAAGAAGACATTGAAAGTTATTAATTATGTGGGTGCTACACGCGTATGTGTGTGTGTGTGTGTGTGTGTGTGTGTATATGTGTGTGTGTATATGTGTGTGAAAGAGAGAGAGAGAGAGAGAGAAAGAGAGAGAAAGAAAGTTAAGTCATTTCGTGAATATCCCCACGCTCGGGAACACGGTCTCGTGGATGTCCTGGTTACAGCATGTGGGACACAAAAGTGTGAGTAGAGAGCAGTCCTCTAACGTCCTCTCCTTGAAGATGGCTAAGCTAAGTGGGGATACCCCACAGATGTAATGTTCCCCATTGAAGTGATACCACATTACAGGATTTCTATATTTAGAAATTTCTTCATTTCTATGTTTCTATAATTTTATATTTTTGTGTTTGCTTTTTAATTTGAGCATTGTCGACAGAACTCAACAATGTCAATGCATAATAATGAAATATTTGGAAAATCGTGGATCAGAAACGTCGTTTTCAAGTACAATTTATTTGTGTCGTTGGAAAAGTTTCCTTCGCCATTTAGATTTAGCAAGCGCGAGTGTTGAGAAATATGCACCAGATCAGTTTGGGTTTCAATCCCAAGTGAATCTGAAAAACAATAGCTTAATACTTTCACTGTTTTTATTAAACACATAAGTAATCACTTCTCATTGTCGCACATGCGCAAATAGGCACGAATAGTACACTTATCTTTTCGCAGCGTCAGAACGAATGGCAGCTGCATACACTTATACAATTAATTACATGCTCTTAAACTACGTGTTCCATTGTAATACTCAATGATGTCACTCCTCAAAATGTTGGTTTTCCTTTCTCTTTATTATCATCTTATATTGTATACAACTCTCTACATATGATGGAAATAGAATCCTGACTTTTATTTTTCCCAATTATTTCACTGCTAGCAAGGTAATAAAGCTACTAAGACGCAAGAGGTTACTGGGTGCAAGAGAATATGATAAAAAGAAAGCACTGTTAAGGAGAGAGAACACTAAAAGAACGAATTAAGAAGAAAAGATAACGAGTGATATTATATTTAGATTTGTGAAGATCAAAGTTAACTGGAAAGCAATAATCCGGAAGAGAGTCCCATTAAAGTGTATCCCTTACATCTGAATAAATTATTATTTTAAATATTAATATGGGATCCTTGATTTTCTCTGGTCGATTTTGTCAATTTTTCTACTCTTTAAACATTAACATTCCTTGCGACAGTTTTATCATAGTTATAACGATGTTGTTTCCAACCTCTCATCATCGGGTTAAACCAATGTAGCTTTATATTCATCGTTAGAATCGCTGTTGAAAAAAACAGTTTTCAGTTACTTCTTCACCTAACTTACATATTTCTCTACATGATTAAAGTTGGTAATAGGATCGCTCACCTAACTTTTGCCAATGATTTTAATATTCTATATTTCACGCTTTTGCATTCACAACGCTATCTTTCTTTACGACACTCTTCATTCACAACACTATTTTAATTTTCTGTATTATTAAAAGATTATGCTGTCATAACACTATCTTCATTTACAACACTATCTTCAGTTTCTATGTCATTTCACGTTTTCGCATTCACAACACTATCTTTACATATTTTCTTACTAATCAGTTCAGTTTTATTGCTTATTAGCCTTTTTCCTCAAACGATATTCTGAAAGCTAATTTTCTTATATTTGTTATTTTCATGTCAATGTTTTTAATTTTCTTCTTGTTTATTCTCTGATATCAATTTAACCTTTTTGCAATTTACAATATTTTGTTCCCATCGTTCAATAACTTTAAAATATCTTGTTTCAAATGTTATGTCTGTCATGAGTGTATGTATCTGAAATTATGAAAATTTATATCAACACCTATAATAGTATATACATATTAACATTATAAACCCTCACACATAGATATCCCGACGCATTTTCTTAGTATCCCTATAGAACACACTTCTCTGTTAGATCTCTGTTTAATTCTATCCCTGATTCCTGCCAATCCATGCAGCTTTGTCTCCTTGGAAACACTGACCATGCTGTGGCTCTCTCCACTCACACTTTCCTCAGGAATCTTTTACCAACAATTTCTTACTGCTACCCAAGAACAGACTAGGATTCGTTCCGCGATTTTCTGTGTGACGTTTCTTGGGAAAAAGTGTTTAGTTTCACAGTTAGCGCCGATGAAGTTTATTCCCGAGTGAAAACCGGCATCAGTGCTTTAATCTTAGCCAAGAAGTTCTTTCTTAAGTCTCATTCGTCCCCTAGATTTCTCCTGCTTGCTCGGCCGCAATTGCCCACAGGAATTAGTTCTTCCGGCTTTATTGGAGATACGCGTCAGACCACAACAAAAAGTGTGTTTTTTTTTTGCCTCTGCTCCTAATGAGTGCAAGAGGATGCTAAATAATGCTAAGCTGTTTTTTGTTGATAAAATAAATCAGTGTTGAGCAGCACACACGTTAGGCTCCAAAGACTACTGATGACTCTGCAACAGTGTGCTGAACAATAGCACACCCTCCATCCCTTCTTTAATCAATAAATTGAAAGTCCTCACAGGCACGGCGTACAAGGCCAAGTGATTTGCTCGCATATTCTTCTCCAACTCTACATTTGATTCGTTTAAAGTATCAGCACCCGATTTTCCACCTAGAAATGAGGCTCAACTGAGGGATGCATGCATAACCCCCTCTCTGGTATCCAACATAATTTCAAAGCTTGACCCCCATAACGTGTGCAGAGATGAAGGAATCCCGGTCATCGTCATGAAGAAACGTGTCCCTGACCTCTCCTCCGTCCTTTCAAGACTATAATTACTGCCGCTATGCTTCCTGATTTCCTGCCTGCTGAATGTCTTTCTCGGTGGTTCCTGTATTTAAGAACTCTGAAGAACCCTCGGACACCTTTAATTATCGCTCTATCAGCCTTTTCCCGATTTTTGGCAAGGTGTTCGAGGTCATCATCAATGCTGAATCGGTTCAACATCTCACAGTCCATAATCGATTCTCCGACAGACAATACGGCTTCTGCTTCGACAGGTTAACTGCAGATATGCTAACGACCATTACCGAATTCATATATCAGGCTCTCGATATGAACGGTGAAGCTAGAGCTGTTACCCTTGACAGAGTTTGGCATGCTGGCCGTCTGCGCAAGCTACAAGGCTATGGCATAAGTGGACGCTTGTTTGATTTGACTCAATCGTGCCTATCAAACCGCACAATGAAGGTCATGTTGAACGGGCATGGCTCCAGATCTTATCATACGAACGCGGGTGTCCCCCCAGGGCTCTAACTAGGACGCTTTTTTCGGATCTTCATCAACGATCTCTCTAATGTGATCAGATCCCAAGTAGGCATTTACGCTGATGACACTACCATTTACTCCCGCCTCAGTAAGAAATTAGCCAAGGTTGACAAAGCTAAGCTTGCTGCTAATATTGAAGCGGGCCTCCAATCTGTGGTGGACTGGGGGTAAGAAATGGCATATAAATTTTAATATTAGCAAAACGAAGCTGCTATTCTTTAACCACCGTAGACAATCTCTCTTATCCCTCATAAACATGGATCAAAATAGTCTCCCATAAAGCGATACACTGCGCCTCCTCGGTGCAACTACATTGACGTAATGGCTAAATCTATTGCTAGGAATGTTGGGTCACTGTATCAGGGAGGAAGTTTTTCTCGTCTGAATACATCTTACACATATACAAATCAACCATCAGCCCGTGCATTGAATTCTGCTGTTATATCTGGTCGGATTTCCCTGCTATTTATCTCGGCGTTCTCAACAAAATCCAAAAGATAATTTGTAATGTAATCGATTCCAACCTGACTCCAGCCACTTTCTCATCGACGGAATGTGGTTTCCTTTTGTCTCTTCTACAAATAGTTTCACGGCTTCTGTTCCAACGAGCTTATCTCCCTGGTGCCTCTTCTACAAGAGTTTACTGGCAACAAGTTCTCGCTCTTTTACTGTGAAAATAGTTAAATACAACCTCCTCTTCTACTATAAAAGCTTATTTTCTCGCACTCCCCGTTTGTAGAATTCCCTTCCGTATACTTGCTTCCCTGATAGCTATAACCTCCAAAAATTTAATTGCAACGTCAATTGTCATCTCTTATCTCTATGAATTCGATTATTTTTTATCCTTTCCCTGACACCCCCGAATTTTACTTCTTTCAATTTATCTCTCACGTAAATCTCTTCATACTATTATTATTATTATTCTCTCATCCATTCTATATTGACGTAACCTTTCACTCTCCTCTTATGTAGCCCCATGCACACCAGTGGCATTACTGCCTTGCTTGGGGTGAAACGATAAAGATATAATACTAGCTGAAAATATTATTTTACTTCCACACTGTTGCCTTCAAAATAACTTGCTTGACAATAACCATATTGTACCCAACCTCTCCCTATTAGGTCCATCCATGTAGCTTTATATTCATCAATAAAGACTGCTGTAGGGAAATCAGTTTGTTTGCTTTCATGTCTTTACTCAGTGTTTTCGAAATTCCACATTTTTTGGCCTTTCTTTTTCGACATTAGCTTCTTCAGGTATGTTTGGTTTGTCAATATACGTTTCTAGTTTATAGGCCATTTATTTTCTCGCACTTTTTGTTTGTGAAACTCCCTTCCGTTTCATTGCTACAGTCAACAAAATTTTAAATGCAACATCAACTACCATCCTTCTCTTATCCTTCCATCGACATCCTCTGTATCTTGTTTTTTCTCTTACTGTAATCTCTTGTGTACCAATGGCGGTCCTGCCTTGCTTGGGGTGAAATGATTATTAAAAAAAATTATCTAAAAAGAATGTTTAGTAATTCCGAAAAATGTTGCAGAAATAATAGGCTAGCCCAGAATGACTAACTATTGTACTGATCAGAACTCTGATGACCCAACTGAGTAGACGTCTATTTTTAAAGCCGTTTTTCTTGTTTCTCATTTGAGCTTACATCTTTTGACCTATATCAAACCTCATATATGGTCATGAAAATCTTACCATCATTGCTTTGCAAAAACATTGACTTGTATAATTAAATCGGGCATTTTTATATGTGTATATATGTGAAAGGAAAAGTAAATTGATACGTTTTGAAGCACACAGGATAATTTCGTGAACTAAATAAAGTGTACGGATCGAAATTACATGTATCACCTGAAGAAATAAAAAGCGTAAAACAGCCGAAACGTCGTGAATATGACAATAAAGATGAGAAGAATAGTCTAAATGATGTAAATAGTGTAAAGAGTTACAATATCTCAGATAACAAGAAAAAGAGTCCGTCTATATTTCTGAAATGAGGTATTGTAACTATTAACACTATTTCGAGATTCTAACAAATTTTCACCTAAAGTAGTTCGGGTGCACAAAGGCTGAAACGTTGTGGATATGGCTAAAGATGAGAACAGCAGTCCGAGCAATGTAAATAATGTAAAGAAAAGAGCGCTGTACTGTTATGCAATATCAATCCTCTTGGCAGTAAATGTGGGACAATTTCCTCACAGACGAAAGGAGAATTGAGGTAACAGAGATGTGGTTTTATAGAATGATGGTGAGAATACCATGTCCCGAACATGTGCACAATAGGGAAATTTTAAGGAAAATATGAAAAAAGGTCACTTGTATTTAGAATATAAAAAAGTCAGTTGGAATTTCTGGGACACATAATGAAGAAAGAGGAATTGGAGAATGTGGCACTCAAAAAACATACTGAAGGCAATAAAGGAAAAATTAGACAGCGAGTCATCTAGTTAACGAGCTTCGCAAAGGAATAGTAGAACAGAGATTGAGAAGAGTAAGGAGACAAACATTACTTACAGCAACAAAGGATAGGAAATTGTGGAGAGTCGTTGATGGTCCACGGCTATCCATTTTGGAATCATATATGTTGCTTTCCATTTTGGAACCATACAAGTGGCTATCCATTTTGGAATCATACATGTTGCATTCCATTTTGGAATTATACATGTTGCTTTCCATTTTGGAATCATACATGTTGCTTTCCATTTTGGAACCATACATGTTGCTTTCCATTTTGAAATCATACATGTTGCTTTCCATTTTGGAATCATACATGTTGCTATCCATTTTGGAACCATACAAGCGGCTATCCATTTTGGAACCATACATGTTGCTTTCCATTTTGAAATCTTACATGTTGCTTTCCATTTTGGAATCATACATGTTGCTTTCCATTTTGAAATCATACATGTTGCTATCCATTTTGGAACCATACAAGTGGCTATCCATTTTGGAACCATACATGTTGCTTTCCATTTTGAAATCATACATGTTGCTTTCCATTTTGGAATCATACATGTTGCTTTCCATTTTGGAATCATACATATTGCTTTCCATTTTGGAATCATACATGTTGCTTTCCATTTGGAAAAAATACATGTTGCTTTCCATTTTGAAATCATACATGTTGCTTTCCATTTTGAAATCATACATGTTGCTATCCATTTTGTAACCACCATACAAGTGGCTTTCCATTTTGGAATCATACATGTTGCCTCCATTTTGAAATCATACATGTTGCTATCCATTTTGGAACCATACAAGTGGCTATCCATTTTGGAACCACACATGTTGCTTTCCATTTTGAAATCATACATGTTGCTTTTCATTGGAATCATACATGTTGCTTTCCATTTTTTGGAATCATACATGTTGCTTTCCATTTTGAAATCATACATGTTGCTTTCCATTTTGGAATCATACATGTTTACTATCCATTTTCTGATTATACAAGTGGCTATCATTTAATGCATGTTGCTTTCCATTTTGGAATCATACATGTTACTTTTTCCATTTTGGAATCATACATGTTGCTTTCCATTTTGAAATCATGCATGTTGCTTTCCATTGGAATCTTGTGGCTATCCATTTTGGAACCACACAGCTATCCATTTGGAATATGCCTTTTCATTTGAAATCATACATGTTGCTTTCATTTTGGAATCATACATGTTGCTTTCCATTTTTGAAATCATACATGTTTTTCTATCCATTTTGGAACACTGAAAGTATTATCCATTTTGGAACCATACATGTTGCTTTCCATTTGAAATCATACATGTTGCTTTCCCATTTTGGAATCATACATGTTGCTTTCCATTTTGAAATCACTACATACATTGCTTTCCCATTTTAGAGAATGCCTGTTGCTGTTTGAAATCATACATGTTGCTATCCATTTGGAACCATACAAGTGGCTATCCATTTTGGAACCATACATGTATGCTTTCCATTTTGAAATCACTTGTAATGGCTGTACAGAATTATACATGTTGCTTTCCATTTTGGAATCATACATGTTGCTTTCATTTCGAAATCTTCGTATTTGCTTTCCATTTTGGAATCATACATGTTGCTTTCCATTTGAAATGTACATGTTTTCATTTTGGAACCATACAAGTGGCTATCCATTTTGGGCTTGTATGTTGCTTTTTCCATTTTGAAATCATACATGTTGCTTTCCATTGGAATATGTGCTTTCCATTTTGAAATCACACATGTTGCTTTCCATTTTGGAATGTACATGTTGCTTTCCATTTTAAAATCATACATGTTGCTATCCATTTTGGAACCATACAAGTGGCTATCCATTTTGGAATCATACATGTTTGCTTTCCATTTTGAAATCATACATGTTGCTTTCCATTTTGGAATAATACATGTTGCTTTTTATTTTAAATCACTTTGTACATATCCATTTTTGGAACCATACAGTGGCTATCCATTTTTGGAATCATGTTGGCACCATTTTGAAATCATACATGTTGCTTTCCATTTGGAATCATACATATTGCTTTCCATTGGAATCATACATATTTGCTTTCCATTTTGAAATGTATGTTGCTTTAAATTTTGATCTTCATATTACTTTCCATTTTGAAATGTACATGTTGCCATACGTTGGAACCACAAGTAGCTGTCCATTTTTGGAACCATACATATTGCTTTCCATTTTGAAATCATACATGTTGCTTTCCATTGGAATCCCTTGCTGTTGTACCTTTCATTTTGGAATCTTCTTCTTTCATTTGAAATCATACGCTGTTGCTTTCCATTTTGGAATGCTGTAATTGCTTTCCATTTTGAAATATTATTAACTGTCATTTGGAATATTTAAGTGGCTATCCATTTTGGACTATTTTGTGTTGCTTTCCATTTTGAAATCATACATGTTGCTTTCCATTTTGGAATCATACATGTTGCTTTCCATTTTGGAATCCTTGCCATTGCTCCAGCATTTTGAAATCATATGTGCTTTCCTTTGAATCATATATTCCTTTCCATTTTTGAAATCATACATGTTGCTTTCATTTGGAATCATACAAGTTGCTATCCACTGAGAAAAGAATTGTTCGATGAAGTGGATGCAGAAGTAATTGTTGACAGATTCAAGCAATCATCTGGCGAATACAAACTTTTGCTCTTAACATTATAGACCGCATGCAATGACCTTTTGTGCTTTTGAATTAACTGTTAATGTTTAAATTGGGCAATACACAATTAAAAATATCAATCTGTTTTTTACAATTAACAAAAAATGAATAATAAATAAAATAAACAATTAAATTATAATTTTCTGTATTTATATTTGGCATTCCCCGCCAGTCATAAGTACAATAAATGTACACCGTAATTAATAAAGAAATATACATTTTTCCATGAAAAGTTTCATTGTATATTTTTCCCATATGTATATTTTTTAGTTTTATTTGTTCGTTATGAAGATTAAATAATAATAGAATGATATTTGTGAATGAGCCCCCCTTTTGTCAAACAATATTTTTAGACCCAGCCGGTCGCTGTCTTAGATAAGTATAATATTTGTTTTTAAGAATTTGCACAACAGTAGCGGATATATTTTATTCCTGCAGTTTTACAAGAACCTATACACTAGCGTTTAGATAAGCTTATGAATTGATACACAGTATATTCATGTATGTGTTTAACGTTTAATCCATAAGTACGTGTGTCTTTATCTATGTGTGCATGTGAGGAGACATTTTAATGGCGGTATGTATGTATCAACGTTTCAGCCGTTGTAAAAATGCTTTGCTATTGTCACAGTATTTGTACTCAATTTTACGAATTGGTTAAGTATTCAGACTTGACTAATGGCCACAGAAAACGAGAGGCTCATTGTTGATGTTTTAACGGGGACCTCCAAGTCTTTGACCTTTTGATAACGTTACGAGACATCCGTTCAACATCTTCCAACATGTCATGCTTCTTTGCTTGTGGTTAGCCAAACCCCAGCTCCTCGTCTTTTCTTAACCTCTTTTCAAATCTACGCACTACTTTCTTTTTTAGCCCAACTTTTGCGTGTTAGGCTGAGAGGAACGAACTGAAAATTCCAGTCCATATTTTACAAACTTCATAAAGATTGTTCGTTTAACCTTTCACACACACACACACACACACACACACACACACACACACACACACACACACACACATTCTCTCTCTCTCTCTCTCTCTCTCAAAACTCTTACACATATACACACATATATTTTTTCGCCAAAGGCCCCTCGGCGTGGCGAAATAGCAAGCTTGTCTTGCTAGATCCTATTACAACTGAGTAGTGAGTTTGACCTTCACTGGGTTGCCCATACTTCCGGCCTTCTACCACATCTAAGCGGCACTTAGAAAATCAACTATATATTTTTTCGCCGATATGCACGCACTCATTAGTAAAGTCGTTACGTCTTTAATCAGGCAGAACAGGTACAAGAAGGATCATTGAAAAATGATAATAAGCAGTGTACGAATTGATAAACTTCGATAATATTTTAAAATATTCATATTTTTAAAAAAGTTTATCCACGTATGAATTTATGTGAGCTGATGAAGTGTAAATTGTTATCATTAATTCAGATGAACTTGACGAAAATTAACATATTTATAAAAGATATTTTTCATCCACTTTCGCCTCTAGATGATATATTAATTTTGCAATTCTTCCTTTCGCCTTCCCATCTCTGGCTATATAACTATTTTACAATATTTTCTTTCCCTTCTGATCTCTGGTTATAAAACAATTTTCCATGTTTCCTTTCGCCTTCTCATTTCTGAAGATGTAGCTATTTTGCAAAATGTCCCTTTTGCCTTCTAATCCCTGGTGATATAGCTATATTTGCAATAGTATTGTGGAAAAAACAGCAATAGGTCGTCTGAGGTTAAGTATTAATTGTGACTAGTACATTCCGATATTTTCAAATTTGGTGTTGGACAGTGTTTATTTAAAATAGATGACATAAAGTTTCTTTTTTAAATTCCAAAATTAATCATTATTAGGTTTTCGAATCATCTTGTATGTGCCTTATTCTTTCATTGCGCGGGGAATCGTGGCTCTCCACTTTGTAGCTTTTAGTAATGTTTGCCTCCTTTTAGTTCCTGTCCCTATTATGTAGGTTACTCGACATTTCCATCTGCTCTCTTGCCTTTAATATAGAATTGTGAGTTTCAAAATTTCCAAACCCTATTTTCTCATTATGCGTCCCATAACTTTCAAACGTCTCTTTCTGACAAGTGTTTTTTCTTTCCTCATTTTCGATTAAAACTTCTGCGTTGCTCACATGCTTAGTCCAGCGTATTCTCTCTTTTTTTTATTTTTAAATCTCTCCTCTCTGAATTTTCTTTTTTATCTTTGAAGAAATTATCCCACTTTTACTGCAATATAGGAAGATCGATATTATATCTTCGTTCAGCATACTTTTCTTGGGTTTTACCAAAATGTTTGTTTCTTAATATTCTGTTCAAATTCTGGAAGGCATCCATATTTTTCTGAGGATTTGTATTTTTTAAGTGATTTACTTTTTACGGCTTATCAACCTGTTTAGATTTTGGAAGATTGCGCGGTTAGAAGGGTATATTGTTGTATAATTTTCAGAATATGAGACATCACGCACACCATAAAGACAAATGTGAACATAAAATTAACATATTTCTTATATCAATAAAAGACAAAAGACTTTGTCGTAAAATTCTGAAGATAATTAATTAACTAGTTTAAAATTTCTTATTAAATATATATAAAATTTCTGGATTCGCATATGAATGAAATGCTAAAATGAACACTGTGATATATTCAATATTTGTTAAAAAATATCTTGTTATAAAAAATGTTGTCGCTTGCATTCATATCTTCAAAAATAGATATTAAAATAATAATAAAATCCAATAACACCTCTTTTTTGTCTTTTGGTTCATCAAATATTGATTTCCATAACTGATTTCATATAAATTTCCTCTTTGTTTTAAATAGAAACATCGATAGTTTCCTCTACTCGTGACGAACAGTACGTTCTCAGTAAAGAACCATGCTTTGCGCGTCTATTCGGTCTTAAGTTCTCGTCATACAAATCATTGCTAAAGGTGCGCAACAAAAGGTCGGCTCGTTTTATCGCTCTCGGAAGTAACTGACTCCATCTCTTGTGTTTTATCTTTACAAGAATCAGATCCAACGGAAAACGGAGATTTGTAACGATATCTGGCCTGGACCTGCTCCATTCTCATTTTTCAGGCTTGAAAAAATTTAAAATAGTTTACGTGATTTGTGGAGAAAAACCAGTTCAGACCTTTAAATCGAGAAAATAGGCCATGCTACATTCACAGGATGTGCGTTGTGGTGCATTGGATATCAGCTCGGAACGAGAAATCGGGGAGCCGAGTTCGAATTCCAGTTGAATTCATTGCATTCACTTACGCGCAAATACCCTTGGGAAAAGTATTAATCCGCCTATTCTTTCCAGTTATGGGTTAAATAACAGGACAGATTGGGTTCTATAGCCTTGGTCGGCAACCAGTCTACCGCAGAAAGCAATGGCAACCTACTGCGGGATAATCTTCTGCCCAGTCAGTCATGTCTCTGTCGAGACATGATCGCCCAAGCGTGTATCACGTATGGCACTCAACTGACTGACATTCACGGGGTCGAATCACTCACATTCCCTCCTTGTTTCACACGCAGAGCTTTTCTTCAAAACCTTCGACGTTGTTGAAGAAAAAATAATCTTAACCTTTTCAAGTCAAGGGTCAGTTGGAATCTATCCTCCTGATGACCTAAACTTACATTCATATTACACACCTCATTTATTATTATCATTTAAACAGTAACAACTTGAGTGATTTTCAAGCCTTTTATTAATTAATTTTAGTCACGCAAATATGCTTGGGAAGTGTATCAATCCATCTCTTCTAAGTTATGAGTTGAATAACAGGGTAGTTTGGGTTAGCAAACTGTCTACTGCAGACACTAATGGTAGCCAACTATGAAAATTCTTCAGCCAAGTCAATCAGTAATCGAAAAAAGACATGATCGCGAACGAGTGCATCACGCATGGAACTTAAAGAAGAAGGTTGCTTTTAGTCGTTTCACGTTGGAATTTCTTTTTAAAAAAGGCAATAAGCCTTCTACCATAATTTAGTAATCTTCACAAGAGTCAGATTATATCAGAAATAGAGAAGTGTTGTCATATTTGACCTGGAAGTGCTCGCTACTCACTTTTCAGGTACTTTCTCACAGACGCAATGTCGCTACTCTATCGCTATTTTTTGTGGCAAATGTTCATATGGCCTCAGTTCATTACTTCCACCAATTCAGACTTTTTCTGCATGACACTTCCACAGATCGAAACATCCCCATTTCTTTCTTATTCTAAATGTAAAGCAAAAGTTTCACCTAGACAACTTCCCCCAAGAACCAATATTTTGGGTCACATTTGAGTAAATGTTTACCTCAACACGTCAAAGGTCAATCGTAATTTATCCTCCTGATCATCAGAAACTTCACTTCTTACAACCTCTTCTTCACTCATATCACACCTCATTTTTTGTAAGTATTTTAACTGTAACTCTCTAGTTTGAGTGGTTCTCGTATCTTGTACTGTGTGATTCTTAGTTTAAAAGAGAGAGAAAAACCCCGCGTCACCTCAGTACCTTTAATTACAATTGGTAAGTGTTACTCAGCAGCTGCTCGTTGAAATCTTCCTTGGCAATAAACTGAGAATCATAGTTCATCAGAACTTGCATAAAACATGTTAAACGTAATTATATTTTAATGTACAACTAATATAGATTTCATTTTATCTAATAAATAAAACTGGCTTACAGGATAATTTCAGCGACATCTGTAATATTTCAACATTAGTAACTCTTTCATTTCAAGTTTTCTGCACCATTGTGAACTCTACTTTCATAAATATACTGTCAACTGAGAGTGTTCATTATGGAGAGTTGTAAGACAAAGAAGAGCAATCAAAAACTACAAATTTCTGCCAAGCGAATGCCAACGTCATCTCAGCGATTAGCAAAAGATGATTACTGAAATGAGAAAAAATAACTGCAATGAACTTGACAGCTACCAAGAGTGAAAATACAAAAAAAAGCAAATCGATCGCTCTCAAAATTAAATGAACTCTTAAAATATACCATAAAGTTATAAAAAATAAGACAAAAAAAAAAAACAAACTGAAAAATAACCCAGAATCTTTATCCTGTACTGGATCGTGCCCCAAATCTGATCAGTTCGTCCCAGTCATGAGGCCAATCATCCCTGAAAGTTTCATTTAATTTCATCCAATGGATCTTGCATCATGGCTAATAACACATTTATTTCCTTTTGTTTTAATGACGTTTTTAAATCCAAAATGATGGTTTTGTCTTTACGAATAAATGTTTTTAACTAACGCTACCTATTTTCTAAGATGATATATATATATATATATATATATATATATATATATATATATATATATATGGTAAAATAAGTAAATAATATTAAAAATTATTTTACCAAAATTATGGAAGTGTTCGTTTTTACTTTTTAATATACTAATGCCGTATTTGGAGTCACTTTTTTGTTCATTTTATATTTTTTATTTCATTCTTTTTTATATAAAAAGTTTCAATCTGTATTATGAATTAAAATCAAGGCTGCAAAAATTGTTGAAGAGTTCGTTTTTACTTTTAAATATCATAAAGTTGTATTTTGACTCATCTTTTGTGCATTTTATCAACTTTTTATTTTTATTTTTTGCTTTTGGATAATAAATATTAAATTTATATGATAAATAATAATGTTTTCGTGGAAATAATAGTGCGTTCAGAAGATGTAATGACATAAGGCAATCTAGTGAGATAATTCAGTACATGAAACGTACAGAAAAATATCAGTAAAAAAAAAGCGGAATTAAAACCCCAGAAACTTTATCCCGTACCCGATCAAACCCAAGATATAATCAGTTCGTGCCAGTCATGAAGCTAATCATCCCTGAAAGTTTCATTCGAATCTATCCAGCTGGTCTTGAGTTATTTTGACCACGTACATTAAGGCGGCGTTAATAAGTCGACAATGAAACTTATACATGATCTATACACTAGCCAGAAGACATAAATTTGATCGGTCGTTGGGGACAATATTGACGGTAGTGTGAGGTTAGCAGAAAGTGAATCTATAATCATACGTATCAATTTTATTGCAGTCAGTAGAAATTACGATGTTGAATGATTGGACCAGCTCTACTTCCAAACTAATTAACCTAAAATGTATTTTGCTAAGAACTGCTCTCTCTCTCTCTCTCTCTCTCTCTCTATATATATATATATATATATATATATATATTCCTCTCTCTCTCTCTCTCTCTCTCTCTCTCTCTCTCTCTCTCTCTATCACTTTATTTATCTCTGACAGAAACAGGAAAATCATATCTTTTTTAAATGCCATTTTAAATAAGTTTCACATTCTCCAAGCCCTCTTTCCACATTATATTTGTCCCATAAATTACAACTGCCTCTTTCTGATCCTAAGTATTTTTTGTTCCCATTTTCGTTAAAATAACTTCTCATATTCCGTCCATGTTATTCTCATTGTCTATCTGTAGAGCCACATTTCCTTTGCTTCAATTTTCTACTTCATCTGTGTGAAGGTTGTCCAGCATTCAAGACACATTTCTGTCAAGTGAAATTTCTCAAAACAAAAAAAAATGTCCGTGGAAACTTTTTAAATTCTTTTTTTTTAATAGCATATGAGTGTATGTTGAAATTTAATTTACTTACGGTCATATCACGTTGAAACATTGGTTCCCGTACGATCGCCGAAGTTAAGCAACGTCAAACCTGGTCAGTACCTAGATAAGTGACTATTTGGAAATACCAGGTGCTGTAAATTTGAATGTGCGTGTGGTGTCATAGATAATGGCCCGGAATTGCTATTCGGCGAGTCAAGTTCTAATTCTCATTGTGTTCATTATATTCCCTTACTCGCAAATATTTTTGAGAAATAGTATGAATCTACCTCTTCTCTCCCCAGCTATGGGTTAATTAATAAGACTTGTATCACCAAACCATTATTGCCTCCAAAAAATCATTCTTACAATCTAAGAATATTTTCTGGCTTTAAATAACCTGCAAAAGATTTGATAATCCGTAGAAAACGAATCAATTAACCAACTGTCCATAAAACGGGAGAACCGAAAAAAAAAAAAAATTAAACGTTTTTTTTTTTTTTATATTGAGAAATTTCACCATTCAAAATTTGGTGTGAATGGAAAGGGTTACGCAAGCTTTGATCAATATATCTATAATTTATCTTTTCCTTCTTATTTCAGATATAAAGAGAATGTTCCACTTACTTCTTTTTCCACAAGTACTACGAATTTTTAAAACAGACTTGCGCGTGGGTACTTCCCGGAACACTATAATCTGAACCTCTCCGTTATCTATCCGCCTCATTCTTATTATCTTCACTTCCTACTAACTCGTCTTTCACTCAAAACTCACCTCCTTCATCATAAGCATTTTAACCGTAACTTGAGTGGCACTTAGTAACAAGAGAAACAATAAATATATTTGTTGTTTGCTCATATAAAACTGTAATTTCTTTTTACGTTTAGTTTATTTGCAGTCAACTATGTTTGTATAGTAAAAAGGCTAACAAAAGATCGCTTTGTGAATTACATCTTTTATATCAGAGACAGTGTGATTGATTTATGCACATTTCAAAAGTAAAAATCAAAGCAGAATGTCCAATGTGTCTTGCTAGTCTGCTTCCGTTAATTCACTGGGCCTATGCCCAAAGACCCGTAAAGAATTCACTGGGCCTATGCCCAAAGACCCGTAAAGAATTCACTGGGCCTATGCCCAAAGACCCGTAAAGAAGAGAAAATAGACAGCCAAGCGATTCAAGTATCGTTACATAGCAACAAAGACTTCGAAAACAAAGTAAATACATCAGTAATCGTAGTTGCGCAATGGACTTTATTAAATAGCTTGCATAATTTTCTTTGCAACGGAACACCGAGTTACAATTATTTACTTTATGAATGTCTAATGACATAAAATTAGTTTTACAATAGCAGGTATTTTGTAAAACTACAACAATTTCAATATCTGTCTATATTTCTGAGATGAAGTATTGTAACTATTTACATCGTTCGGACTGTTGTCCCCAAGGATACATGACCAAGTGGAGTAATCCGAAAAATGATTTCATCCAAATAGTTGTGAGTTCAATAACTGGCCACAGCAGGGATGTAACAAAAATTTAGAGAGTCGAGTTACTAAAGGAATTAACAGAAACTGAGATATCTAAAAAGGGCATGGCACGTGGAATTGTGAACTAAATAAATGTTTCGGTTCAAAATTCAAACATATATCACATGAAGACGGTTGGAGCATACAACGGCCGAAACGTCGTGAATATGACAATAAAGATGAGGGCAACAGTTCGAACGTTGTAAATAGTCTCAACAATTTCGTAAATTCCAAACGTTAACACGATATTAGTTAAATAATGGTAGATATTTACGTTACAATCAATACTAACAGTCGAAAACTGAAAAGTGCCATGGATGGCGTGTTCAAAGTAAAGTTAACTTAATTAGTGACATTAACAATTGAATACAATTGAATACTACACATCGCTGATCACGTCAACATTTAAGTAGGTATTTTATATAATGTAACTAATTAAATAATGGAGTAGATAGACTAAACTATCGCCCGGTTCACACTCCACCCACGTCTATTGAACAGGTATAGAGGCTCATCCCTTGTTCCCTGTTTAGGATGTGGTTTCCGGCTTTCTCTTTTCTAATCTTTTCACTCTTACGTAGCCCCCTGCACATCAGTGGCGTTACCGCCTTGCTCGGGGTGATATGATTAAAAAAGAAATACTCATTTTACTAAGATGGCTTTCATTAGGCAATACATATATAAACGACCAGTAGGCATTTTATGAAAAATCAGATAAAGAAGCAGTATTCACGCTTAGATAGAATATTCATTTAAAAAAGAAGTGATTCAGCAATGGGGCTGATATATCGAAGATCTCTTTCACGGCAAGAGAGAGCAACCGGATATGCACAGAAATACTGACAAACCAGAGATTTTAAAAACCGAAGTGGAAGCTGCATTGGCCAAATTGTATAGCAGCACCGAACGGTATTGTAATAGAGATGCTGACAGCCTTAAATGATTTCAGTGTAGACTGGATTACAATAATGATGAATTAAATCTACAACAGTGACAATATATCGGAAGACCTAATCAGATCAATTTTCATAGCACTATCTAAGAAGGCAAGTGCAAAGGAATGCGAAATCCACGAGGCAATCAGCTTGATGAGCCACATAACAAAACTTATGGTCTGGATTCTGATGAACAGAGCACGCAGCCGAATCCGGTCAGAGATAGGATAAGAACTGTTTGGGTTTGTTAAAGACACCGAAACAAGGCACGCGTTATTTATGCTCAGAAACGTATCAACAAAAGCAATACAAATGTAGAAGGACGTGTACTTGTGTTTTATAGACTACGCAAGGACGTTCGATAAATTATACCCCAAAGAGATGCTCGGCAACCTCGACATATTTAGAAAATACATTAGAATAATCAAGAACCTATACTAAACCGATTGCATACGGACAGGAAATGAGTTCCGTAGATATAGAAACAAAGGGGTGTAAGACAAGGATGTATTGAACCTCAATAGCGAAACAATTATGAAAAAGTTAAAAGCCCTGCCAGAATTCATCAATGGCGGCCACAATCTGAACAATATAAGATACGCAGACGATACAGTGCTGGTAGCAGACACGGAAAGAAAATTACAGGACCTTCTACAAGAGATAGTAAGGAAAACGAGAAGAAAAGAGAAAACATAAATTCAAAGAAAACTGAATGCATAGTCATCATCAAAAAGAGGACCCAAAATGCCAACTACAGGTTGGGGATACTCAAAACACCATTGCCGCGTTTTCCGCCTTTTTTAGTCGGTCACTGTTTGTGTTTTCTGTCTTTTATGTCATTCACACTTTTGTCGGCCACTGTTTGTGTTTTCTGCTTTTGTCGGGCCATAGTAATATATTACACAGCAAGAAGTACGGTTAAGTGGATTCCATAATCACCTACGTCCTAAAGGGTACGGCACATAAAGAAGAAGTAATTTATGACTCCGACGATTGGCTGTAGAGAAGATACGTAATAACAGCAGCAACAGCAGCAGCTAAATGGCGCATTTAAAAACCCATCTTTTCAAAAAGAAATTAAGAGAGTCCTCAATCCTCACACTCTTTTACAGCCCATCATGTCAATAGTACTTTTTCTTGGTTCAGAAATGTAAACACTCAAACTTTACTGTTAACGAAAGGTGTACTTTTTCCACGACCAAACTTTTAAGACTTTTTTTTCTGTTTTATGGAATAAAAACATTTAATAAAATTTCGGCCTGTCATGTATTTTGCTTTTGTTCTGTATTGTTTCTTGTGTGTTTGTGTTAAACATCTAGAGTGACTATTTACACTATTTACATTGTTCGAACTGTTGTCCTCATATTTGTTGTCATATTCACGATGTTTCGGTCGTTGTACGCTTCGGCCTCCATCAGATGTTGGGCATGAGAACAACAATCCGAACAATGTAAATAGTTTAAATAATTACAATACGTCACCTCAGTAATATAAACAGTTATCTAAAGTGGTTTGCGGTGCAATGGATATCGACTCGGAATTATAAACTGGAAAGTCGATTTTGAATTCCAGGTAAATTAGTTGCATTCATTTACTTACAAATACTCTTGAGAAAGATATGAATCTCTCTCTTCTCGCTTCAACTATGAGTTAAATAGCAGAACAGAATGGGTTTTATAGCCTTGGTTGTTAACCAGTCTACCGCAGAAAAATGGCAACCTACTACGGGAGTGGTATAGCTGTATCATTGGTAGATAAATATGCTGCTTCAGATCTCTCTTTTTCTCCATTCTAATAGTGAAGTCTCTTAACTATAGAACGGTAAGTTGTCTTATATTTTATATTCTTAATCTGAAGTCTAAATCACCAGAGGTTTAATAACGAAAAAATCCGTTATGTTAATAAATATGATTGTAATTAAATAATATCATAGATATGTGCGTAAGTTATGTTTAATTGCTAGATCTGCTGATAGGAAAATTGTTTCATTGTTTCGAGCTAGACAGTTTTTCCCTCCAGAATCTATTTTATTTATTTGTTTATATTTTTTTAGTTTATATATTCATCCATGATTCAGACATTGCTGCAACACATGGTCTAGAACGCCTGATATATATTTAGAGATCTTTGATAAAATCCAACATATCGACAATGTTACAAGTCCTAATCTGGCATCTCGGTTTCTGTCACTTTCCCACTGCAGTAACTTCCCTGTGCCTTTTCTATAAATACTTTCATGGTAATTGCTTTCATCAGCTTTCCTCTTTGGTAGCCAGACTTTATGAATTTAAGCGTTCTACGAGATTGACAAGAAGTTTTCAACATTTTACGTTTTAATTGGCTGGATATAACCGGAAGTTCTTTGTTAGCAATTTATTTTCTGGTACTTTTCGCTTACGAAACTTTCTTCTGGCTTCTTGCTTTCCAGCCAACTTTGATCTTCAAAAATGTAAATGCACTGTCAGTTTTATCAACTATTTTCCTGATGTCCATTCTTTCATTGTTCTCGCTCCTTAATAATGTTTTTCCTTTTCTTATTCCTTCACACTCAGCAATCCCTTTGTATCTCAGTAGCTTTATTGCCTTACTTGGGGTGACATGATTCAAAAGATAATGATCATATGTGTTAGAGCTATTATGTTTTGGTTGTCAGTATGTGAAAGTTGATGCAAATATTTAAGAAGAACGATAGAACAAGAAGGAAAACGTACACTTTTTCACATATGCTACTTTGATTATTAAAAGTATTTTTACCTTCGAAACTTTAAAGTTTTCGTGAGTTTTCGTGAGTTTTTTTATTGCTAACCAATTGTATCAAGAGCCTTCTGTCAGAAATGTTCGACTTGGTCTACCAGCAGGTTTTGTCAGTTTTGAGTGTTAGGAGTGTTCTTTAATTAAGGAGGGAACGAGTAAATTTTGCACACAAAAATTAGTTCATATTTTCAAAACGAATGCTTTGCAACAGGCCTGTTCATACGTCCCATCGAGGTTAACAAGAAATTGAATGTTTAACATAAAGAAGTATTTGTCTGTATTTCTGAGATGAGCTAGTATTTACAGTATTTACATTATTCAGACTATTGTCCTCATCTTTGTTGCCAGTTGTACAACGTTTCGGCTGTTGTACGCTCCAAAGAAATACGAGAGAAAACCATTAACATAAAAAATTGCAATATGAACTCTGATAAAAAAAAGGGTGACTGGACATTAGGTTTATAAGTCCAAAAAATTCAGTTGTTCTTGTCCTTAAGGACATATGGTTTAGTGGATATAGACGATGGTTAGCTCCTGTAATTTTCTGAATAAGTAACTTACAGGATTAGAGAGAGATAACTCATGACTTCCAAAAGAGAAACTACTACGCAAGGAATGGAATTCATATACCCCAGTGATTGTAATAAAGAATTCGATTCGAAATTCCAAGCACCTGAAGAAGGCAGGAGCGTACAACGGCCGAAACAGCAACAAAGATAAGGACAGTAGTTTGAATAATGTAAATACTGTTAACGTAAAGAAGTAAGACATTTCATGTCAGAATGATGAAACACAGACAGAAGAAAAAGTAAAGAATTGCATTTTAAAATTAATCATAAAAATGTATATCACATTTTAGTTAGAGATGTAGCTCTTACTTCTTCTTCTATGTGCCGTGTCCCTTCAGGACGTTGGCAATCATAGCCCGCCACTTCTCCCTGTTGCTCTTAATATTCTTTCTCCTGTTTTTCTACTCAATCCCCGCTCCACAATCTATCTGTTCAAATCCATCAGGTATGTCGTGCGCTGCTTTCCTTAGTCTATTTTCCCCTCTATCCTTCTCGTAAGCATCAAGTTCTCCAAGCCTTCTTCCCTCATTACATATTCCAAAAATTTCAGCTGTCTTTTCCTGATGTTAACTATCAGTTTTCTTTTAGTGTCGATACTCTCCAAAACATTATCATGGCTCGTGTGCTCCGTCCATGGTATCCTCATCATCCTTCTGTTGAAACACAGTTTGGTCGCTTCAAGTTTTTTCTTCATCTTTGATGAAATTGTCCAGCATTCGCTGCCATAATGTGACAAAACAATCTATTACTCTCTTTTCCAGAGAAATTTTTTTTATCTCTTAACGCTACTCAGATTCTGGAATGCATCCTTGGCCATGCCAATGCGCCTACAGGTCTCCGTATCGCATTTTCCGTCCTATGTTAGAATTTTCTTGTATTTATATTTCTGTACCTGTTTGATTTTCGCATGACCAAAATGTAGTTGGCATTTTGGCCTCCTCTTTTTACTTATTACCATGCATTCAGTTTTCTTGTAGTTTATTTGTAGCCCTTTCTTTTCGCTTTTTTAAAATACTTCCTTTAGGATTTCTTGTAGTTTCTTTCCTGTATCTGCTACCAGCACTGTATCATCTGCGCGTCTTATATTGTTCCTATTGTGGCCACCAATGACGAATTCTGGTAGAAATTCTAGAGCTCTCATAATGATCTCGCTGTAGAGGTTGAATACTCGACTTCATCACTTTGTAAAAGCATGAGAGTCATTTTGTAAGTCTGCAGTTTTAAAGAATGGCCGTAACATCTTTTACGTACCGTGTTCTCTCGAGATGTCAGCGATTATTGCTCTCCACAACTTCCTCTCTTTTGCAGATTTTAGCAATACTTGACTTGTTAATATCCCTTCTGCGCTCTTCCTGGTTATTCGCTGTTTCCGTCTGTCTCTCTTACTTTCAATATTTTATGTGGGTGTCAAATTCTCCAAATATTCTTTCCTCTTTATATTCGTCCAAGACATTTCAACTGTCTCTTTTTGATTCTAAATACACATGCACTTTTTTGCTCTCATTTTCCGCAATATTTGCTTGTTGCTTATCTGTTTTGTCCATGGCATTCCCAACATCATCCTGTAGAACCACTTCCCTGTTATTTCAAATCTCCTTTTAATCTGCGGAGGAATTTCTCAGCATTTACTGCCATGCTGGGGGATTTGTATTACATAACAGTAACAGCACTCATTTTTTTTTCATTTCTAAGAAAATTGATATGGCCCTAAATTAAAATTGATAATTAACATTTTACAAAGTAATAAGAACCGTGGAAAAGTTACAACAGAAAAGCCAAGTAGAACCATAATTTTAGTAATTACATAAAGTTAGTGAAATTAATTATACATGGTATGTTTTGCGCACGAAAGAAATTTATATTTCATGGCGGCAAAGTATTGATAGTCGAAATGAGGAATGTGAGATGTCAGAAGAGTGATGTAGAAGAAGGCGAGCTTTTAAGGTTCAGCCGAATTGGAGAAAAGTATTTTTATCAAATTATTCCTTCATTAACTTTTTTCCCGTGTGATCAATGCATCTTCAGCACCACGAATCGATCGTTTCTTGTTTTCTGTTCCAATTCCATTTTATATATTTTTCTTCTTCTTTGCTGCTATTTCTTTCAGGTTTCCATTTTTCTTTTTCCTCTTTTTTTATTAGATTTCTTCTTCATCTTCTTTTTAGCCTTCTTCTTCTTCGTTATCATATTTTTCTTTGTTTTCATCTTAGCCTTCTTCTTCTTAGATAACCTCTTTTTCTTCTTTATCTTCGTTTTTTTCTTCATCATCTTCGCCTTCGTCTTCTTAAACTACATCTTCATCTTATCCTTCTTTTTCGTTTTCTTAGACTTCTTTTTCTGTGTTTTCTTTTTAGCCTTCATCTTCTTCGCAGTTTTTCTCTTTCGTCTTCTTCTTAACCTTCTTCTTTTCTTCTTCATTGTCTTCTTCTTAGCCTTCTTCTTCGTATTCTTCCTTTTCTTCATAGCTTTCATTTTCTTCGTCTTTTCTTCGTCTTCTTATCCTTCTTTTTCTTCTTTGTCTTCTTCTTCGTCTTTGTTTTCTTCGCTATAATAGTAAAAAGAATATGGCATAAATATCCAAAGTGCATTAGAATTTTTTACCATATTCTTTTTAGTTCTGCAGATTCTCTTTCTCTTCCTCTTTTATATGTCAAGTACTTTCAGGGCGTAGGTGATCACGGTTCGCCAAAACTGCGCGTCTTTTGCTACTCTAAGTAACTTTTGACCTTTTACCATCATCGCCTTTTGCCATACTCGCTTCTACCATCCAGTAGCACAAATTCGTAAAGTAGGTTATTTACCGTTTTCTCCACATCACTTTTATTTTCATCTTAATTCGATGTCTAATGCTTGCATCATATTTACAAATGTTTTTCCGATTCGTTCAATTTCCATTCATCAAATCATTGCGGCATTGCTTTTTAGTTACTTTTTAATTTATTGTGGCGAACATCTGATCATTATTCGAGAAAATTAATGAGGAGTGACAAGTTTGATATTTCCCATAAATAAAATTTGAAAAATTCCAAGATAAATGTAAAATACATAATGTTTCAATCGTTCTCCACTTTTAAAACGAGACTTAATCTTATTTAACACACACACACACACACACACACACACACACACACACACACACACACACACACACACACAGATATATATATATATATAAACAAAGATTTGTCCCCGCAGAATAGATTAATAGCTTTAAACAAGATAGACGTCAAAATTATCCCAACCCGAGGAACCTTTCGGCCAACACTTGTCAAGGGCTACGTTGGCTTTATTACAAAGGGTCAAAAATAGAGGACAAAAAACAATGGAAAACTTACAATACTGGGAGAAGTGTAACAATTTTTCTTTTTAATTTCACTCTTGTGGAAATGTATGTTTACACCCCCTTACATATTAATATTTATTGAATAAAGTTTATTTTTAAACGAGTTCCATCTTCCTCCAGTATTGTAAGTTTTCCATTGTTTTTGGTCCTCTGTTTTTGACCCTTTGTAATAAAGCCAACTTAGCCCTTGACAAATGTTGGCCGAAAGGTTCTTCGGGTTGGGATAATTATGACGTCTATCTTGTTTAATTATATATATATATATATATATATATATATATATATATATATATATATATATATATATGTTTAAGCCTAAGCAAGACGGGTATGTCCCTAGTACGCAAGGAGTTACAGGGAGTGAAAGTAAGAAAAAAGACTGAATATAGGGAGGATTGATCAAAGAATAAAAGATGAACACGATTCAAGAAGATAAAAGCTTGCGATTAACGTTGTATCTAAATTTTTGAAAATTGTATTTATTAGGATAGCAATCAGACGGAAGGAAAATTCACAGGTGGGAAGTGCGATAAAAAGAACTGTTGGAGTGGAATTTTCGGTTGCATTTAGTTATTTCAACCGGAAACGGATGGAACCTAGATGCCAATCTAGTCGGGGAAACCAGGGAGAAAGGCTTGTCAGAACAGCTGTCATGAAAATATTTGTAGAAAAGATGAGAAACTGACTGAAAACGAGATGGCAAGTCAGGATCGATTACATTTACCGATACTTTTTTGGATTTTGTTAAAAACCTCGAAATGAATAGTAGGAACATCAGACCAGGTATGATAGCAGTATTGCACAAACGACGTAAAGGACTGACTCTTCGCCCAGAATGGAACAAAATGAGCGACAGGCGTCACCGGACTGTTGGCACCAAATAGAATAAAAAATTCATTATATATGCAGGCGGTGAAAATAATAAAAAAAATGTAGGATTGATTCTGGACCAAAACCTGAAGAAATGCGTTCTGGGATACTGTCAATTATCTGAACGAATTCTTGTGGTTAAGCTGAAAAGGAAGTTCTTCGACATAGCTACTATAGTGACAACACAAAGTACAGAAGAAGAAATGGAATATTTCTACTCCATGTTGGACAACGCCAAGGCTCAGTGCAAGAAATCAGAATTATCATCGGAGACCTGAATTCCAGAGTTGGAAAAGAGAGAGAAGGAGAAACATTTGGCAAATTTAGACTGGGAACTGTAACCCTATTTCTACATATGAAAAAAAAATGTTTAATACGACGGAGCGAAAGAAATTATTTTTAGTGGTATTGTTGATTTTGCAGTTTATTGTAACTCGCGATATGAGTTATAATTAGAAATATTTAATACTCGGATGCTTGTAAAATCTGGAAAATAGAAAAACTAGCTGAAATTTTGGGAAAAGGAAAAATATATTTTTCCATTGTTACTCGGAAGCGGATTTTTGGCCAGTGGAAGTGAGAAATAACAATAGTCAAAACAAGTTGTCAAAAACTTTTAATGAGGTTAAGAAGGTCAGGAATTGACTATGAGAATAAAAATAAATTATAAATCTCACTGGAGTTAAGGTTTCCAAGCTAAAGGATGGATTTGCTGACGTAATCAGTTGAATTAAGAAGAGGACGAAGAGAGATTACGTCAGAGGTGAGATTGCTGTTCATTAGTTGAACCGAACCCCCACCTTGAAATGTGTAGGTGGAGATAATCTCGTTGGTCAAAGATTTGATTTGCATTAAGATACCCCGTGTCTCTCAGTATCCCCAAGAGAATTGGGGACAAATACAAAAGTCGAGACCATAGTGAGAAAAATCAGTTTTCAGAGCTGCCGAGCGAAAGAGACCAAACGAACCCACTACCGCGGTCGCTACATACGCTCTTCCACTCTACTTCGGCTATTTCCGTAAAGCTTCGATAAAAAGCCCTGAAAGAACATTTTCTTTTAAAAGTAATTGGGAAAATTGAAAGCTCTGATTATTCTAAACGAATCTTTCGCTCCTTTGTGAAAATTGATTTCGACGATTGTACATTCTGTTTTTATTGTTAATTATATATTTTATATATATATATATATAAAGACTTTTTCCGTAATTCATCTCGGTGTCTTCGAACTTATTCGTTATTTTATTTTATTTTATTTATTTATTTATTTTTTTGGTGCCGTGTTTTATTTTATCAACACAAGTGTACAAGCGTGTCCGGTCTGGTTTGAATTGGTAGAGAAACGGCTACCGGGTTTTCAACGTGTCTTTCCTGAGATCAAAAAACACAGCGTGGGCAGGAAAGTTCACCGTTGTAATAGACATCTTGAAGACCAACTACTGTGACGGGATCATCACGACTAGCGGCCCGAGAGCGTCGTCATAGCTGATGCCGTGTTTGATAGCATCAACCCTGACTCAGGATCCAGTCATCACAACAGGTTCGGGACCAGGGAGCAGCAAGCCAGCCGGGTGGCAGGGTACACATTTGGTTCCCGTGACCGAGGATACACCCTGTGTTGCCACGAAAAAAGAAGACCATGAAGTAGATTTCGTCGAAAGAGCAGGTACCAGGTAAGACACGTTTTTGGTTTCTCCCTGAAACTGTGGTGGCTTGCCGATTTTCCGTAGATCGATTTCCTTCTCGTTTCTTATTGATTGCTCGTTGTATTGTTTAAATGATTGACCAAGAGAAGGAACAGGGAACAGCGGGGTCGGAGGTAGACGATATAGAACACAGACCGTCTGAGAACTTGACGAGTCTGTTGGGGGGACCAAGGTTGCTGAGCTTTGAGAGGGAGGCGAAAGTGTTAAAAAGAATATTTCTACTCCATGTTGGACAACGCCAAGGCTCAGTGCAAGTCACAAGAAATCAGAATTATCATCGGAGATCTGAATGCCAAAGTTGGAAAAGAGAGAGAAAGAGAAGCAGTTGGCAAATTTAGAATGAGAAACCGCAAAAACCGCGGAGAGAAATGGCTGTAATGGTGCACAGCAAATGGCCAACACCTGATTCCAAGAACACCCAAAACGACTCTGGATGTGGAGAAGATAAGGAGGAGAAACAAAAAATAGATTATATAACTATTAACAAGAGATTCGAGAATGTAGTTCTCCAGTGCAAAATCTATCAAAGTACCGACTGCGGAACCACCCACCCACCTCCCAATGCAAACTAAGGATGAAACTCCGGAGATTGAAGAACAACACCCAGATTGCAATACAAAAATCTCATGAACGACCCGAACCTGCAAGAAAAATATACAAATAGCCTGAAAAAAAAAAATACGAAGGACAAATCAAAAATGGAAACTTTAAATGAGAAGCATTAACGACATCATACCAAAGGAAAACGAACGTAGTAGAAAAAATAAGTGGATCACCGATTAAATTCCTGGCAAAGGAGACAGAAAACAATGCCAAGGCATAAAACGAAATACAGAAAACTACTCAAAGAAATAAGGAGCAAATGCAAAGATGCTAAAGAAAACTGGCTCAACGAAAAATGTGCAAAATAGAGACTGAGCGCGACAAATAAAGAAGATATGCATAAGAAAGCAAAGGAACTAACAGGTCAAAAGTCATGCTAAACATCAGGGTGCATAAAAGCCAAAGACGGAACGATATTAGAGATAGAAAAAAATACTCCAGCGATGGAACGAATATAATGGAGATCTCTTCCACGACAAGAAAGAGCAATCGGCAATAAACAGAAATATTGACGGGCCGGTAATATTAAAATCCGAAGTGAAAGCTGCCCTGAACAAATTGAGCAGTAACAAGGCAGCAGAACTAGACGGTTTTGTAATAGATATGCTGACAGCTTTAGACAAATTCGGCGTACACAGGACTACAGAAATAATAAATGAAATATACAACAGCGGCGATGTACCGGAAGGCCTAAGCAGATCAATTTATATAGCACTACCTAAGAAACCAGTCAAAAAGGAATGTGAACTCCACCGAAAAATCAGCCTGATAAACCACGTAGCAAAACTCGTCTTCCGGATTCTGATAAACAGAGCGTTCAGGAGAATCAACTCAGAGATAAGACAAGAACAGTGCGAGTTCATCAAAGACATCGAAACAAGGAACGTGATATTAAGGCTCAAAGTGTTATCAAAAAGAACAATGCAAATGCAGAAGGATGTTTGCCTGTGTTTTATAGATTACACAAAGGCGTTGGACAATCTCGACATACCAGGAAAGACATTAGATTTATCAAAAATCTATACTGGCAGCAATTCGCCTGCATATGGAAAGGAAGTGAATTCAGCCCATATACGAAAATAGAAAAGAGTGTAAGACAAGGATGTGTCTTCTCACTGGATTTATTCAGCATGTGCAGTAAAACAATTTTGAGAGAGTCAGAAGTCCTCCCACAATCTTAACAATATAAAATATTCTGATGACACTGTGCTGATAGAAGACAAAGGAAAAAATACAGAACCTCCTCCAGAAGGTATCAAGGAAAAGTGAAGAGAAAGGGCTAAACATTAACTTCAAGAAAACCGAATGCATGGTCATCAGCAAAAAGTAATCCCAAAATGCTAACTACACGTCGGGGATACTAAAATCAAACAGGTACATAACTTTAAATACCTGGGAAGCATTCTAACAGAAGATGGAAAGTGTGACATTGAGCTCCGAAGGTGGATTGGCATAAGCAGAATATTAGGAGACAGGAAGATTTAGATGGAAACAAAGACATGAGTACTGGACTATTATGTGATATCTGTCCTCCTATATGACAGCGAATGCTAGACGATCACCTCAAGGATGACGGAGAGACTCAAAGCGACAGAAATGTGGTTTTACAGAAGGATGCTGATAATGCCAGGGACAGAACATGTGAGCAAGGAGGAAGTTTTGAAGATGTGCGTTGTGGAGCAGTGGATATCGACTCGGAATGATAAATCGGTAAGCTGAGTTCGAATTCCAATTGAATTTCTTGAATTCACTTACGCACAAATACTCTTGGGAAAAGTTTAAATCTGTCTCTTCCCTCCAGTTATGGGTTAAATAATAGGACAGATTGGGTTCTATAGCTTTGACTGGCAACCAGTCTACCCCAGAAAACAATGGCAACTTACTGCGCGATAATTGTTTCCCAGTCAGTCATGTCATTTTCAAGGCATGATCGCCCAAAGCGTGTATCATGTATGACACTTAAATGACTGAATGAGAAGGGAGGGATTAAAGAACTTAATACTCACGGGACGGATAGAGGGAAGAAGAGATAGTGGGAAGCAGCGCGAGACCTACTTGAGGGGCTTGGGCAGGTGAATGGTGAAGCAGGGTTTGGGATAGATTCCAAGGGGAAGAATATTAAGAGCGACAGGGGATGGGGGAAGTAAAAATATATGATCGCTTATGTACTGAAACAACAAGGCACATAAAGAAGAAGAAGAAGAAGAAGAAGAAGATTTAATGTACAGGTGAATGGTAAATCTTTAAATGGACAAGACTGATTTTTAGACACAACTCAGGAACCCAACTATCCTTGCTGTAGATGCAGAAAATTTCACTTAATGTATACAAAATAAATTTTAAGCAACGTAGTGCTATGTGTTTTTCGTTCATTATGATTATTTCTATCTCCGCATCGTCTGCATTCACTATTTTGATGTTGCCTACCTTTACACTAATATGGTTGTTCCTTATGGGATTGTTCTAAACCATCATTATACCACCATTATTCGAAATTTAGTTTCTTTCAATGTCCTCCTTGCAACCATATCCATGTCATTCCATTTGCATTTCTTTTATTGAAAATTATCTGTCGAGATATTTACCTTCTCATTTTTGGGTTTTTGATCGGGAGTTTTTTTCCTCTAATATTTGTTAATTTTACTGCAAATTCTATCCGTCATAATAAATCCTTACACTTCGTTGCATTGTCGTCAAACCTCTTCGACTGCAGTATAAGCACAGTAATCACAAAGGATGCAAACAAAAAGATAACTTATACTTGGCATCAGGAAGAGACAGCTGAGGTTTCTGGGACACGTAATGAGATAGGAGATAGGAGTGTTTGGAGAACCTAATACTCACAGGACGGATAGAGGAAAAAGAGAGACAAGGGAAAGCAGTGTGAGACCTACTTTATGGGTTTTAGTAGGTTGATGGCGGAGCAAGGTTTGGGAGAGATACCAAGAAGAAAAATATTAAGAGCTTTAGGGTATAGGTGAATTAGAAATCTATGACAGCCTACGTCCGGAAAGGAAACGGCATATAATGAAGAAGAATCTCAGTTCTCCGACTTTATATTTTGATTTCCTTCATTTTGTCTTTTTCTTCTTTGGTCCAATCTTCTGCATATCTCTGCGAAATTTTCTGATATTAAAAATAGAATTCATCTTGTTTTTGTTTTTCGTCTCTCGTCATGGCGTTATTTCATCTTCCGTTTGTTTGTTAAACATACATTGCGCCTTTTCTCGTTTTTTGTTCACACCATCGCAAGCAGGAACTGAACTACGGTGTGAACAGAAGCTGGGTCACTCGGTGATAAGGTACCCAGTGGAGTCGGTCGGATGTTCACATCAGTTTTATTATTTCTTTCTTTATAAATATTTTTGTTGAAAGATACAAATCTTATTTTTGCAGATTTTTTTCTTTGCTTGTCGCTAAAAGTTATAGGATTTTAAATCAATCTCACGTCAGTGTCTGTTTTGTTTGGTCAGCAAGTCTTTGGCTTTTACATTACTCTTATATGCGCTATATTTCGAATATATTTTCTTGTGTCTCCTTTCAGACCGAGGTTACTTTTGAAATAATCAATGGATAGTAAGCGGATCGTCATCTCTGTTCCGCATTAGAACAAAGTTCCTCTTGAAAGTCATCAAGAGAATACCTGTCAGAAAAGAAGCCAGCAATCGACGAATGTTGAAGGAATCCTTCTTGTTAGTTGTCAAGGGAACATCTGTCGATCGTGACGCTGTGTAGCACACGGTCTTTTGGTATATCATTATTTCTGAACGTCACTAGTGGTTCAGTGGAATCACACCAGACAGAGGCATTATATGTGGTTCTGTCAAAAAGATAGATGTTTTGAGATAACATACAAAATATTCTTAATACTGAGTGCCCATTCCTCATTTTTTTTTTTATCATATCACTCCAAGCAAAGCGAAAACGCCACTGATGCGCAGGGGGCTACGTAAGAGTGAAAAGATAGGAAAAGAGAAAAACCGGAAACCACATCCTAAACAGGAAACAAGGGATGAGCCTCTTCACCTGTTCAATAGACGTAGGTGGAGTGTGAACCGGGCGATGGTTTAGTCTATCTACTCCAATTGAAAAAAAAAATAAAATAAAAAAAGAGTGAAAAGATTTGAAAAGAGAAAAAGAGAAAAACCGGAAACCACATCCTAAACAGGAAAGAAGGGATGATCCTCTTCACCTGTTCAATAGACGTGGGTGGAGTGTGAACCGGGCGATAGTTTAGTCTATCTACTCCAATTATATATATAAAAGAGTGAAAAGATTGGAAAAGAGAAAGCCGGAAACCACATCCTAAACAGGGAAAAAGGGATGAGCCTCTTCATCTGTTCAATAGACGTGGGTGGAGTGTGAAACGGGCGATAGTTTGGTCTATTTACTTCAATTTAAAAAAAAGTTACGGGAGTTGAGTTAATTAAGTTTTAACTTAAAGTCCAATAAAAAAAATGTCTTAGAAAAAAAAAAAACACTCTTAAAATTAAGCATAAATAAATACAAAATCATGACTTACTAAAATTTCCAAAAATCTAACCAACACAATCGCACGTGCTTCAGTGGCCGTTGACAAAAGAAGAAAGGAAAGGTTATTTTATCTACTGGCCAGAGGAATGGGTTTGTGGGTAGGTTGGAAATTCAACTAGCTAAGAAGAATACATAGGAACAAGGAATTTAACAGGACCAATAAAAAAAATGTCTTATAATAAAGATAGGCGATACGAGGTTTTGTTTCATTCATTTGTAAAGTTGTAACGAATTCTGACATGAGGACATGACTGAAACAAGAAAGATTTCAATGGGTCATCTATTTTGCTTGTTTGTATGTGCGATCCGTACGTTTCTCTGCCAAATCTGTATTATGTGCAAACATTTTTAGTTGAAACCAAAATAATATTAAATGGGAGGAGATTCGAAAACGCGAGAGTGAAGAAAAGGAATGAGAAAAAAGGGTGAATAGGAGTAATTGTAAAAAATAAGAAGCAAGTGATAAGAGGAAAGGGAGAAGAGAGTGAGAAAGAGGAAAAGTAGGAGGTAAGAAAACTAGAGAAAGAAAGAAGGGAAAAGGAAGTAGAAAAATATACGTTTTTTATTCATATATGAGAAGGAATGGGGAAAGACGGTGTGAAGGAGAAAAGGTAGGACATAAGAAAGCAAATGAAGGGAGGAAGATGAAAAGAGGATGTGAAAGAGGAGAAGTAAGAGCTAAAAGATCTACAGAAAATAGAAGTAAATGAAGATGTCAAGGAGTAATGGGGGAAGGTAAGAAAGCTATAGAAATGAGGAGGGAAAAAGATGGTGGGAAGAGGGAAAGGTAAAAAAAAAAGAAAAGTGTAAAGAATAAGAGGGCATAAAAGAAGAAAAGTAGGAGGTAATAAAGCAGGAAAAATAAGAAGGAAATGAGAGCGTGAAAGAGGAATGTGAGAGAAAAGAAACTGAGAGTAGTAGTTGCCTATTTTGGTGGTAAAAGAGTGAGACCTAGATGCCAATCTAGTAGCACAAATAAATTAATGTCGTCGTGGCACCAGGGAAGGAAACTTGTCAGAGCAGACACCATGTAAATATTTGAAGAAAGGACAGGAAGAAGCCATATCTCATAGGTAAGGCAGTGACTGAATGCGAGCTAACAAGTCAGGACTGATTACATTACAGATGCTTATTTGAATTTTGTCGAGATGAATAGCATGAAGTCGGTTCAGAAAGCAAGGCCAAGGAGACACAGTGTGTGTTCCTTTTTAGAATACTAACACAATCCATACTGATGGAAAGTAGGAAAGTTTCTCTATGGTGGTTTAAGGAGAGCAGCTTTGTTGTGAAAGCATTAAAATTTATGAGTCATTTCTTACCCAATCCCATCACAGAGCAGCAGTGATGTTTACTTTGTCAGCCTTGGCCGATTTCTTATTGAGACAGGAGTAAATGGTGGAGTCATCTGCATAGATGCTTACTTGCGAAATGATTACATCATGAAAAACATTGATGAAGATCAAGAAAAGAGTAGGACTTAGGGTAGAGCCTTGAGGCGTGCCCATGTTCATATGAAATGATATGTAAACTTGCCCGTTTAAATCGACCTTCATTTCCTGATTTGAGAGAAATGATCAGATTAAATTGAGGAATTGTCAAAAGATAACATAGCCCTGTAGCTTGCGCAGAAGGCCAGTATGCCAAACTCTGTCAAACACTTTCAAGATATGCAGATCAACAACTCAGGCGTTGCCATTTTTATCAAGAGCCTGGTATATATATCCAGTGATAGCACATCAGCAGTAGACCTAGTGAAGTAAAAAACAGATATTGTTTATAGGTTGTGAGATGTGAGATAAACTATTTCATCATTGATAATAACCCCTAACACTTTGTCAAAAATCAGTAAGAGGCTAATAGGGTGATAATTACAGAGGTCAGGGGGCTGCTCAGTGTTCTTAAAAAATATGAAGTACTTCCAACAAGCAGAAAAGCAGGAAGCAATGAAACAATAGTTATAGAATTTGGAGAGGACAGAAGAGAGCTCAGGGGCACATGTTTTTAAGACAATGACTGGAATTCCAACACCTCTGCTTGCCTTATGGGAGTCAAGCTTAGAAATGATGTTAGAAACCACAGACAAAGCTTATGCATAAATTACTCAGTTGAGCCACAGTTCTAAGTGGGAAATCGAGTGTGGGTACTCCAGATGAGTCAAGTGTGAAGTTGACAAGAGAATTTGCAAGCAAGACACTCGACCTTGTTTGCTGTGGATGTGAGGACCTCAAATTGATTGAATAGAGGAGGGATCTAGAGTTTGATATTGTTCAGCACACTCTTGCAGAGCCACTAGTAGTCCTTGGAACCAACTTGCAAGGTGCTATACGCTGTTTCATTATTTCAGTAAACAACAGCTTAGCATAATTTAGAACACATTTGCATTCACTGTGAGAAAAAGACGCCTATTGTAATTAGACGTGTTGCTCTGGTAAAGCTGGAAGAAGTAATTCCTGTGGGCAATGACGGCCAAGCAAACAGGAGAGAATCAATAAGATGAACGATGTTTGAGTCGGAATCTTCTGGCTGAGATGAAAGCATCGATGTTGGCTTTCACCCCAGAAGAAACCTCAGAGGCGCATTCTTCCACAGGGAGACTGAAAACTTTGTTCTGAGGAACATCACTAACAAAATAGTGGAACATTGATAACAGTAAAATATTCTGCCAGTGGGAGGCTCTTAAGTGGACAAAACAAAGAGTTTGGTTCAAAATTCCAAAGAATATCACCTGAAGAAGTCTGAATCGTACAATGGATGAAACCTCATAAATATAGCAGTAAAGATAAGGACAACAGTAGGAATGATGTATATGATGCAAATAGAATAAAAATTATACTGACTTGACTCCAATTCCTACAACTAAAGAAATTAAGGAAACAATATGAGAAGACAGTATGGATAAAATATAATTTATAAAACACAATAGATCTTCTACTTTTAATTGCCATGCCCACTTCAGAACATGGGCGACCAGTATTCTCCACAACTTCCTATCTATTGTATCTCTTAGCTATTTTTGTCTTTTTACTACCCACCACCTAGTCACTGTTCTATCCGTTTGCATAAACTCATTAGGTGAGCTACTACATTGATCCCTCTGCATCTTTTGCTTTCATTATGTCATGTGAATGTCAAACTCTCCAAGTTCTCTTTCCTTATTATGTTACCAGAAATTTCAACCATCTCTTTCTGGTACTTTTCATTTCAGTTTGACTTAAAACCTGCTTGTTCTGTAAATGTAATTTTTAGTATCCTTATATAGTCACTTAATAGTATTTTCTTCACCTGTGAAGAAATTGTCCAGTATTCACTGACATATAGGAAGATTTATATTACATAGCAGTTGAACGCTCTTTCAATGGTATTGTGGATAAAAGTAGATAATCTTTGTGACATTTTGTCACTTACTGCTCACAAAGTACGGCTGCTCGACAGAGACTCAACCCCGCAGTCTGCAAGTCATCCTGTCTTCCAACACATGAAAAAGCAAAGAATCAGGGATGGAGACAGACACTTGATGTGGCAATCAGGAGATGATCTTTTGTTCAATTTTTGGAAGGCATCTTTAGTTATCTCAATGCACATTCATATCTTTGCGTCACATTTTACATCGCATCTGTCATAACACTTCTCTTGGATAGTTCTTGCTTTCTTTTAATGTTTCCATTTTGTAGCTCACATCACCTTTTGCAAAAATAATGAATCACATAATGAATAGAGTATTTGTGAACAATTAGTAATATGCAGAAGAATTCCACAAGAGAAAATAATTTAAAAAAATACAATTCAACCTTCAATAACTTTTTTCTTTTAAAGTTTATTGATTTTGTTGAGTTTGTTTAGCGGCATATCAACTTTTATGAGTTATTTAACACAGGAATCTAAATATTTTGAACACAATTTTATGGCTTCAACTAAATATATTTTGAATGCAATTGTATGCCTTCAACAACAGAGAAAATATATTGTTAGTAATTATGCTATAAATAGGTATTGCTGACATTTTTATATAAAAATGTATTGCTTGTATTTTTACTATAAAAATATATTTTAATATTTTCATCGTGTTTTGTTTTTCTTTGAGGTCCCACTATTTGTCCATAGCTGGGACCCTAACAGGTACTACCACACCATGTCAGGCTGGGGTTGGGAACAACAACAATTAAGAGGTGGTTCCTTCTTCCTCAATATCTACAATCTTTTGATGAGAGGCCTTGCTACCAGATGTAGTTTATTGTCATACCCAAAACTAAACCTTGATATTAATGGATTGGTTAATTTTACAAGACAAAATTTGAAATAGTGAACAATATTTCAATACAATTCCTATATAAGAAGAACGAAAAATTTGTTTCAAACAAAGCCAAATATATAAAGTCTACAATTATAAATACACAAGACTAATGTATTTTTGTGTTATTTATATAATTATTTTTTCAAACAAAATGATTGATCTCCGATGGAGATCTATAGATAGCCACTTGAATGGAGAGCACTGAGACTTTATTGACTAATAATTGATGAAAAAATTGTCATGTGCTATAGTTTAAATACGGAGTAGCATTGACATCATTGATTCCAGTAGTTAATTTATTTTTATTTATAGTGCTAGGCTGATCATCTAGTTGAATGAATTAATTGGTTTGTTTACCACAGCTTATCAACCTTCTACAGCTTATTTAAAGCCAGAAAATATTTCTGGATTGTAAGATTTTTGTTTTAGATAATGATGAGTTATTTATACAAATCTTACTAAACCCATAATGGCATAATGTTTTAGATAATGACGAGTTATTTATACAAATCTTACTAAACCCATAATGGCATAATGTTTTAGATAATGACGAGTTATTTATACAAATCTTACTAAACCCATAATGGCATAATGTTTTAGATAATGACGAGTTATTTATACAAATCTTACTAAACCCATAATGGCATAATGTTTTAGATAATGACGAGTTATTTATACAAATCTTACTAAACCCATAATGGCATAATGTTTTAGATAATGACGAGTTATTTATACAAATCTTACTAAACCCATAATGGCATAATGTTTTAGATAATGACGAGTTATTTATACAAATCTTACTAAACCCATAATGGCAGAGATGTGCCTTTCCCAATTATATTTTTGAGTAAGTTTCAACAGAAATTGAAATTTGGTTCTCCAATTAATAATTCTAAGTCATTATCCTTCGGATCTCAGTATTGCACTTCCCGTCTTCTGGTGGAACACTTCCCAAGTATTTAAATTTTTGTACTTGTTTGATTTTAATATCCCCAACCTGAAATTGGCATTTTGAGCTTCTCTCTTTGTTGATGACAATACAATTACTTTTTTCTTGTAGTTTATCTGTAGTCCTTTCTTTCGATTTTCTTCATCTATCTTGAGGTCTTGTAGTTTTCTTTCCATGTCAGCTATCAGAACTGTATCATCTGCATATTTTATGTTTTTCAGACTGTTCTTCAGTATGATGGCGAATGCTGGACAATATCATCAAAGATGAAGGAAAAACTTGAAGCAACTGAAATTTGGTTCTACAGAAGGATGCTGCTATCATGTTAGTAACGATGAGGTTCTGGAAAGTATAGAAATGAAAAGGAAATTAATACTGAGCATCAGGAAAAGACAGCTGACGTTCCTGGGACATGTGATGACGAAGGAGGGCTTGGAGAATCTGATACTCACAGGTCAGATAGCAGGAAAGAGAGACAGGGGAAAGCAGCAGATAATATATTTGACGGGCATGAGGAGGTGGATGGCAGAGCGGGGTTTGGGTGGAGTAACAGGAGAAAGCGTGCTAAGAGCCACCAGGGATAGGTAGATGTAGAAGACCATAATTGCCTACGTTCTGAAGGAACTTGGTGCATAAAAGAAGAAATCATTATCCATTACACCAGCAGCACATTCAAACTTATAGCACCTGGTATTTCCAAGCAGTTACTTATCTAGACACAGACCAGTCTTGATGTTGCTCAACTTTGGTAAGCGTACAAGTACCAGTGTGTCAATGTGATATGACCGTAAGCCTTCTTATTGACTGGAGTATAACAAAACAATAGATAATCTTAGATGTTGACAAAAAAGGAAATTACATGGGTCCAACTGGTTATTATTAATTAACAAAGTGATGCTAGGGCATAAATATACAAAGCCTAATATGGTCATCGAATGTGTGATGTAGTTCAGCTGATATCATCTTGGAATGAGAAATTGGAGAGCCGGGTTCAAATTCCGGATGAATTCGATGCATTTGCTTACACACAAATACCCTTGGGAAAGGTATGAATTCATCTCTTTTCCCTCCAGCTATGGGTTGAATAGCAAGACAGATTGGGTTCTATAGCCTTAGTTGGCAACCAGTCAATGGGAAAATCTTCTACCTAGTCAGTTATGTATCAAAAGAAACATGTTTGCCCGAGCGTGTATTACATATGGCACTTAACTGACTGACTGAATATGGCTATCATGACATCCAGTCTGATAAAAGTATACTAAAAACATGTAACAAATGTGTGCATTATGGTGAGAGATTTTGGTCAAAGCAACTTATAATCTTGCAGGTGGTGCCCGGTTACATTTTTCTCACTGGGTAACCCAATCTGCTGACGGAGTCTCTAATAAGGTGTGTTCCCATATATCTGAATGTGAGTCCCAAGTTGCCTTGGCTGCCTTATTAAATTAAAAATCAACGTTCTCTGGTCATGATACTCCCTAGGGTATCATGTTCAACTGACAAGCAAATGTGTGGTACTTAACGGGATATTTCTTGTAGCTAAACTTAATTCACCAACACAAAATATGTACATTTTAACACCTTCAATTAGTTTATATCAGAAGTCATAAGAACCATTATTATTATTATTATTATTATTTAATATCACTCAGTCAGTTAAGTGCCATTCATGATACACATGTAAGTGATCTCTTCCAAACTAACTAGGCAGAAGATGTTCCTGCAGTAGGTTATCATTTCTTTCTGCAGTAGACTGATTACCAACCAAGAGTATAGAACCCAATCTGTCCTGCTATTCAACTCATAACTGGAGGGAGAAGTGGTGGATTCATATCTTTCCCAAGTGTATTTGCATGTAAGCAATTGCAACGAATTCCACTGGAATTTGAACTCAGCTCTCTGATTTCTTATTCCGCGCCAATATCCACTGCACCACAATGCACATCCCATAATTTCATTTTGATTTTAAATGAAACAACTAATAAAAGGGAGAACTATATTTTGCCATTTGCATCAACTGTTCTTATAAATTAAGTTACAACAAAGTATGATCGGCTCACACTATAAGTAGAGACGTCATTTATAGGAGATACTATTAAACATATACTTTTTCTTTCATTCTTTTCTATGGTTTTACTGAACAGGATGGAAAGAGTTTCAATTGGCTCATCTATTTGAACATCATATTGAGTTTTAAAGGATCCACATACTTGTTTGTAAGCTATTTAGTTATTTATGGCAACTATCTTATCAAATGAACCGATACAAATTTGGCAATGACCTCAGATAAACTTTTCACCTGAGATAAGAGCTTCTGATATTATGGAATTTCACAGGTTGTAGAGATGGAGTAGTTTCGTGTTCAGTATGTAAAAAAAAGAAAGACAGAAGCTTCCAAAAACTTGAATTTCAATTACGGACCTTTATTCTTTTTTTTCCTTTTTTTTTGATAATGACTGTAGTGAAAAGAGATAAAATGGAAGTCGTTTACATGCTGGGTGTCCACGCATTGATTCTAAAAGAACTTTTACAATAGGCTTAGGTTTCTGCTTTTATAGAATTAACAAAAACTGTAGCCTCTCTGTTGTATGTCGAGATTAAGCAGATTTCTCAAATGAACACAAGCCTTGGATAGGACAACTGAATATTATATAAAAAGCAATTTTTAACATAGTTCTGAGAACTTTTTAAAATATTGTTGCTGAATAAACATCAGCTTAAATTAGCTTGGTTTGTAGTCCAAGCCAAACTTTTAATATCTGAGACAGCTATTACCACAATGCTGAAATTCAAAGCTCCTACATGAACCACAGCTGATTTCTTTGATTCTCTGTATAAAAATAATAAACATAAACATTGTAATTAGCCAGTAATAAAAAGAAATTGTTGCAAACACACATACATGAACACATATATATACACACAAAACAAACAAAAACTATTCATGGATATGATTAGAAGCAAACATGTCCATAATAGCAACAGTTATGAAGCAGACATATATTTAAAAAAAAAGCTGTCAGTAACTTATGTTCCTTACAACATATTGTGTAACTTGCCGAAATGAAAAAAAAAACATGTATTTATGACCAAAAGAAAAATCTCCTACAAAAAAATTTATCAGATACACAAACATAATTTCACAAAAATTTGAAAAAAAACCCCCAAAACACGGTAGTTATTGAAAAAGTAAATAATTTACTTGGACAAAAAGTTATTGAAAGTGCAATTATTGATTCTGGCCAAAATATTAACTTACACACTGAATTTGTTCAAAATATATTCTAAAAAGAAATGCTTCTTTCTCAAGCCAATATATTTATACATGATCATATTTCTTATTGTTTTAGTGCTATACAATTTTTTTATTTAATCATTTCACCCCAAGCAAGGTGGGATTACCACTAGTGTGCAAGGTTGTTATAGTGAAGGGAAAAATTGGGTACAGGAAGTATTTAATTAAGGATAAATGGTGAATGGGATTCAAGAAAACATAAGATGGTAATTAATGTTGCCTTTTCATTTTTGGAGACTGTATCTATCAGGGAAGCAAGTAAACAGAAGAGAGCCCCACAGGTAGAAAATGTGAGAGAAGAAACTGTTAGAGTAGAAGTGGTAGTTAGATTTAATTATTTCAATGGTAAAAAGGTGGGACCTGGATGTCAATCTAGTAGCATGCTTAAATTCATATGGATGTTGCACTAATGAAAAAAATATAAACAAAATTAAAACAAATATTTTGGTTTCTTAATTATTAATAATTACTTACTGTAAGTTATTTTCTTTTGTTTGCTTCAAAAATGTTTTACCAACAATAAATCTATGCATATTTTATTTAAAACAGCAAAAAATTGAAATCTTTCATATATCAAGCAGATAATATTTTGCTTGTTTTTGAATTCACCAAAGTTGATATCAGTAAACAATGCAGATTTATATAAATACTTAAGAACTCTGATTTTCTTAAATGTGAACCATTCTTGGGTTGTTTTGTGAGTTTATCAATTATTGTCCTGTCTAAATATGAAATTCTGTTGCAAACAGAGTTTTTTGGTTGATTTTAAAGCTCTCCTCATAAGTTTGAGAGTGTATGGAACTGTCAATTATTCTCTTTATAGTAACAAACACTCTTGTCCCAGATATATAAACATTTGCAAGTCCTAAGTTTGGTTTCTTCTGACTGCAATACCTTCTATTTACACATTTCGTTAGTGATCATTTTACCAGGAGCTAATCTTCAATGAATATGTCTATTTTTTAACACTGACTTCTTTCAAGTGATCTGATCTTTCAAGCCAATTTTGTACAGGTCTATGAAATTAGCATGTGCTCCAAACTCAATCACTGAAATGTTTAGCTATTGGAATGTTCTAGGAGATTTGACTTCTTAAATAGGTTTTTCTGCCAATAATTTTATTGCAATGTCTATACTTAGGTAGAGACTGTGTTCCATGGCACTATCTCTAGTTTTAAACAATTGCTTTTTTTACTGTGCATAAAAGCAAATCAAAGGTTTTTGGTAGCTTTTCATTTGGTTGACACAAAAATTGGCAGGGCAAACACATTTGTAATGTTAGAGAAATCTGAGAAGCAGGACTGGCCTTAGGATGTATGGAACTCAATTGGGAAACCATTTTGACGAGTTCTACTCTCTGGAGAGTAGAATATGCACTGATGAATAGAATACTCTAGTATAGTACTCTCTTAGCTGTATGACCCACCTAGAAGCAATTGATCCAATTAACAGAAGGCAAGCCCTTCTGAGAGGTACCTTTGAAGTTTACTTGACTTTTTACATCTTATATCAAGTGTATTATGAGATTTGTAAATAATTAGGTAACATATGGAATAAATTCTTCTGCGTGATGTGTATTCTTCAGATTTGTCACCTACAGGCTCACACTTTTTTAATGGAATTATTTATTTTATAGAATATACAGTTTATATAGCATAATGTTATAGAAGATCAGGATGATTGAATATTGATACAATGGGGCTTTCTTTAATCATTTCACTCCAAACAAGGTAGGACAACCACTAGTGCACAGGGGTTTATGGTGAGAGAAAAGACTGGGTACAGTGGGTACTGAAGAAAGAATAAATGATAAATGTGATTCAATAAGATATAAGATGACAGTTGACATTGCATTTAAACTTTTGGAGATTGTAGCTATCAGGGAAGCAAGTAAATGGAGTTCCACAGGCAGGAAGTGCGAGAAAAGAAACTATTGGAGTAGAGGTGTCTGTTACATTTAACAATTTCGATGTTAAAAGGGTGTACTTATACTAACAATAGATTTAATCAGAAATGGTTGGAAACACTTAACATCACAATAATAAAAATAGTCAGGTGCTCCTGATATAAATTTAGAGATTCTTAATAAAATCCAAAGAAGAATCTGCAATGTTATTGATCTTGACCTGGCATCTCACCTTTAGTCACTTACCTACTGCCATAATGTAGCTTCCCTGTATTTTTTCTATAAATAGTTTTATGGTAATTGTTCTGATGAATTTTCCTCTTTGGCAGCTAAACTTTATGAATTTAAGTGAAATACTAGATTGCAACAAGTTCTCATCATTTTACAGTTGAAATGTCAAGATGAAAGCAGATGTTCTATGCTAAAAGTTTCTTCTGTCTTCTTAATTCTTGTTCTTTTATTATTCTCTCTTTTTAATAGTATTTTTTTTTCATACTCTCTAACATTGAGTATCTCCTTGCATCTTGATGGCTTTGTTGCCTTGCTTGGAGTGAAATGATTAAAAAAGTAGTATAGCCCTAACTGCTTCTAATTTTAAATGATTTGAAGTGTTAAAATTTATATGTTTTGTCTAGGTAAATTAAGATGGGTCACACTAAATATTATTTTCAATCCCACAAATTTTGTTTGTCAATTACCTGACCTGAACCAATGAAGCATCTCCCTAGGAGTGGGGGAATTTGCATCACTGTTCATGAGCAGGAGTAGTTAGTAGTGTGTTATTGAGAGGGTCTTATTTTTAAGTTTGAAGGATGAAGCAGCCAAGAAATTTGGGAGTCATATCTAGATATTTGTGAATGCCCTCAGATGGAGTGTATCAGAATATATCTGCCAGGCATTTATTCCAAACATTTGTCTTTAATTGATGTGCCTGATATAGACATATTAGACATTGTATATATGTACCCCAGCATGATTTTGTTGGTGTGCTGCTCTCTCAATCATAATAATAATAATAATTATTATTATTAATAAAACTATCTCTGACTTTTATAAGTAGGTATTTTTATCCATTGTGTTACAGTTTTCATATTTGTCAGGAGCCATATGATATAAAAAATACAAATCAAGGAAAAATGAAATTGACAGTATGTGGTTGGATGCATAAATAAATGGAGAGGTTTGTTACTAAAATGTAAAGTTAATTTTACATGAAATAATTTTGCACAGTGGATGTTAAACCACTTAAGAAAACAGAGTAAAGAGCAAGTCATTTTACATGATGTTTGTGTGGCCATTTGCATGAAAAAGGCATTGATAAAAATAAACATTTTGAATCCAAGCTTTATTTATGATGGTTTTATTGTGAAAGTTTTTCTCCAGATAGCTGAAACATTTTCTCCAGATGGCCAAATGTTTCTCCAGTTGGCTGTAGGTTTTCCATCTAACTCCAAACACCTCCCCCCTCTCTCTCTTTCACTCTCTCTGTCTCTCATATATATCAGTGCAATGATGTTTACCTATTCATATACTTTTATATCTTTAATAATCAGAGATAAAATTAAATATAATCTTCCACATTTTGTTGTGAAAAGTATTTTAGATTAACACTCAAAATGTTATTTATTTGTAAATGAATAAAAATTTAATCCATTCAAAATATGCAATAACAAAGACTGATGTGAACTGTAGTAATTCCACAAACTGATGAATATTGAATATAAGAATTTAATATTCTGATAAAAGCAAAACAAATTATTCTTTTTTTTCTATAAGCTGACCTTTCAGTCAGCTTATAGAAAGAGAAAACTGAGTAATCACAAGGAGGATTTAAAAATGAATTATTTTCTAGGAAATATTTCACTGTAAACAAAATTGCAGAAATTGTCAACTTGTATGCAGAAGAAAAATGCTATAATTAAATATATTTTAAAAGAGTATTTCAGCATTATTGTACTTCTTTCAAAGAATATAGAAAAAAATATGCTTAATTTGTATATATATATATATATATATATATATATATATATATAATTGTGTATTTTGACAGCAATCTCTTTTTTATAGAAGTTTCATTAAAGATGACTAACATGGTATTGTGAGTTAAGCATTTTATTTGATTTTTCTTGTGTTTGTATAAGTGTTTTCTTTTCTGGATATAAAGTGTGTAAAACTGTCTAAATGTTCTGTATATTCGAGTGCTTTCAGCTATTCTTTTAGCCATTATTGAGGACATTATTATTTTAAATGAATGTGTAAATTTTTATGTATTTACCAAGACTTATGAAAATGTTTTTATTTATTTTCCAAACACGGTCAATATAGTGTGAATGCGTTCATCAGTTGATGGTATTGAGTATTTGATTTTACTTTTTTATCCTGTCAAGGTTATGTTACATTTCTCTGACCATAACTTAATTAAGACTCATTTAAACACTCACAGAAACTTACCAAAAATCCATCTGCAACATGCTCATAGAAAATACAACTATAATAGCCTCATTCAAATGTAAAAAAGGCTAAAAATAATGGGAGCATTGATAGTATTTAGTATTTTTTTTAATCATTTCGCCCCAAGCAAGGCAATACTGCCCACTGGTATGCAGGGGGCTACATAAGAGGAGAGTTATAGGTTACATAGAAGGAGAGCAAAGAACCGGTTACAGGTGTGTCAGAAAATGGACACGAGAAGGATGGGAATACTGGTTTGAAGAAAGTTTCATGAGAGTAGAGTGAAAAAAAGAAGAAGAACAATATACAGCAGGTGTTGGGGAAGAAATAAGAAAAGTATAGGAGTCAAGAAGGTAAGAGACGGCAACTGATGTTGCATTTAAACACTTGGAGATTGTAGCTATCAGAGAAGCAAGTATATGGGAGTTCCACAGATGGAAAGTGCGAGAAAAGAAGCTGCAGTGTAGAAGTGGAGGCAGTATTTGGTTGTTTTGACTGTAAAAGGGTGGGACCTTGTTGCTAGTCTGGTTTCTTGAGTAAATTCTTGTAGATGGGGTACCAGGGAGCTAAGCTCATCAGAGTAAAAACCATGAAAATATTTGTAGAAGAGACAGAGGGAAGCCACATCTCATTGGTGAGAAAGTTGCTGGAGTCAAGTTGCCAGGTTATTGCAAATTTTCTATGGGATCTTGTCCAGAACCTCAAAATGAATAGCAGAGGTGCCTGACCTGATATGACAACAATATTCAATGCATATGTGGATGGTTGATTTATACATGTGCAAGATGAACACAGGCAAGAAAAATTTCCTGGCCCGATACAGTGACTGAACCTTTCTATTTAGCTATTGATTCAATGCAGTCATTCCACTTGTGGATAGTTTTCTGTGTGTGGGGAATTGTTTTTCTATTATGTTGGAAAAAAAATCTCTATATATAAATATATTGTCAAAAATTTGTTATATTTGTAGGGGAATGTTGCTCAATATCAGATAATGACCATTTGTCAGTATAAACAATGTGGACATAGGAAGCAAGATTGTGTAGTGGCTGTCAGTTTTGTACTTCAATATGATCCATAGACAAAGTTTAGAGATCAAGACAGTTTTGGTTCCTATGTCCACAGTGCATCTCTCTCTCTCTCTCTCTCTCTCTCTCTCTATATATATATATATATATACACACATCTATGCAATTTAGGAGTCTGGAAATTCAGTGTTTTTATTGAGATACCATTTCTAGGAAGATTATCTCCTAGGGTTAGAGAGTTCAGCCTACCCTATTCTACACAGAGTAAGTGTAGAGGTTTTTTATTTCGTTTTCTTAGACAAGTTACTATCCAAAGCTAAAAATCTTACCCAACCTAACTTTTTCTTTTATTTTTAAATGATCCCGGTTTGGGGGTTAACTATTTGCTCATAGCTGGGATCCTAACAGGTGCTTAACAGGTGCTACAACCCAGGTCAGGGTGGACCTAGGAACAACAGCTATTAAGATGTGGTTTTGCGATCCTATAAACAACCCAATCAGAGGCCTTGCTGCCAGATGTAGTTTATTGTCATACCATCATAACCAGGACCAGTAAGGTAAGGAAAATTAAGTACTAAATGATATATTTAATGTGTCATCATATTTTTCTTTAATTTGAATCAGATAAATCCAAGCAAATAATTCTTTTCAGCTAAGTTAATGTGTATCAGTCATGTGTGATGACACTGTATTTTTTCTTTTATATACATTGGAGAATGTAGAGTTGAAGACTAATTATTTTTATTGATGCATGGTTGGTTTTATTGGATTTAGATGGCTTCAGCAATTTTTAGTTTTTTTTCTATTGGATTTATAGGTTATTTTGTTGTTATTTGTAAGGAACTGATTAATGTTACTATAGTTCTTGTGGTGCTTGTTAATGTCCTTGTATTTCTTAAAATATAATTTCAAGTTTAACCCTATTGTGGTTATCTCCCTTGGATTTGAAGCCCAATTTGGATGTTAAAAGCTGCTTTGTAAGTTTAGTTCAAATTCAATTTGAAAATTAAAGAATTTAATAAAATATGTGAAGAAAATGTGCATAATCTGTTTTCACTATCTTGATTAATGATAGAAATGATACATTTATAAATTTTCTTAAAGTCTTCTGGTCTTTAGAGAGATATTGATGAATAAATGTACATTAACATTTGAGCTGGATACCCAGGTCATTTTATCCAATGTTTTGGGTTAATTAATAATTCTCTTTATTCATTTTTAGAAATGAAGCAACTGAATTCATTATACTTCATTCATAATCAGAAAATAAAATAAAATCTAAAGAAAAAAACAGATAAAATAAAAACTGTTGCTTAGCAAAAGATTAATTACAAAAATAATTTATTAATAAAAAAAAGGATGTTTTTGTTTCATTATTTGAAAAGATTATTTACTATGACCCACATTTTAAAAATGTTTAGAGGATCTAAGATCAGCAAGAGTTTATATCTACATTGATCTGAAATTCTTATGTTATTGAGAAGAGCCAACAAAGTCTTGTGATATCATGCGATTGGTAGGGTGATCTGGATTAGAGGTGATTAGGTATAAGCTGGCAAACTATGTCTGAAACTAGAATTATCATTTGAGATGGACTTTGTTAAAGGCAATTATGCTATAGGAAAAGGCGTGTGAGATGTTAACCAAGGCTCTGTATAATTGGATAAAATTCATCCATTATTCATTGTTCTCCAAATACAGGCTAACATTTCACACAACACTCAAAAACAACTTTTCCAAAAAAACTATTAATATTGGTTGTGAACCAGCAATAATTCCAGTTATCTGATACTAATATAAACATTAGTGTATATATATAATATGCTGCCATAACATGTGCAATAAAAAGGGACAAGTTATATAGCAATAACTAATAAGCCTTTAATATAACAAAAATAAGTACAACACATTCAGAATATTTAAGAACGTCACAAAACAAGATCAATGTTCATGTTGTCTAAATGGATGAGAATGTTTTAGCAAGAATAGACAAGAATTGACATACTATCTAGTCAGCAGTACACTTCATGTATGCACTCCCGAAGGCCAGGAATGGAATAAGAAACCCGAGAAAGAAGAGTTCCTCTCAAGGGAAGATAATTGTTATCCCTGTTAAGGGCGGACACTGTCGTCTCTCTACAAGTGCCCACTCCTTGGACAAGTTCATTAACCCGCACAGGAGATACTACTCAAATGTCACAAAAACTAAACTACACAACATTACAAAGTGAAAGAAAAAAAAAATTCTTACGATTGCATAAAAGAGGAAGAATTTCTTTATGAGGGGAGAATGTCCTCCAGAAATAGTACTGCTGCAAGAAAAACCATTTCAATAAACGTTTGAGCTGTCTAACACGATGACCAGATCTGGTACTGATGGTAATGGAGGAGTTACTGAAGTATCCATATCAAGCCAGGTAGCATCCTAAAAGGTGGACGTAAGTCTGTCTAAGGCAATGTTGATGCTCACCACAAAATATTTTGCATGTCTCTCGAGAACTTTGAAAGGTCCTCTGTAAGATGGCTGCAATGTATGTGACTTGGCTAAATCCTACAAAAGACATGTGTGCATGTCTGCAGGAGTTTTGGCATGTATATTGGCCTTTGAACCTGTGCAGAAGAGTTAGATGCTAAGCCATTCTCGCTGTAAGCCAATCATTGAATGAAGTAATGTCTAAAAGTTTTTGTGAGGTTTGCAGGAAAAACTGTCCAGGAAGTCTTAGTGTGTTGCCATACACCATCTTCACAGACAAACATTTCAGGTCTTCTTTAACTGCAGTGTGAATTCCCAGAAGAACCAAAGGTAGATGCTCCAGCCAATTTGCCTGATCCGTCATGGCTCTTAAGGATGACTTGTGCATATGATTAAAATCATTCCACTAAGCCATTTGCATAGGAATGATAAGCAGTGGTTTTGATTCTCTTACTCTCCAAGATCCTCATTAACTGGTTAAACAAGTCCCACTCAAATTGCCACCCACTGTCTGTAGCAATTATGGCAAGGCCACCAAAACAGGACACCTACACTAAAACAAAAGTTTTTACTGTGGTGTGTACTGTAATGTCTGGCATGGGAAGAGCCTCCCATTAATGGGAAAAGCAATCCATGAGGGAAGTGGTCCTGTGATGTCCACATGCACATGAGCAAATTGCTCGTTGGGTGATGGAAAGGATCTGGCTTCCAGTGGTCATCAATTCTCTGCTGCAGTACTGCACCTATGCCAATAGAAGAGGCGTCAACTGCCAAACATAAGTCGCAACCTGGAGCAACATGTGACAATTTAGCTGCTTGGGACAACAAAACCTTAATTTGGTGGAAGGCTGCCAAAGCAGATTCAGACAAAACTTTATCACAACTTTTGATGTCATTTAGAATATCTGTCAATAGTTTTATAACCTGCACACAATTTGGCATGAACCTTTGAAAAAAATTTACCATTGTGACACTATCTCCTGCAAAGATACTATTCCTTCTCCTGTGGGGATACTTTCCCATGTGTGGTTTAATACAACAGAGAGAGAAATTGATATTAGCAATATTATTAGTTATGCTTTATTGTAATACGCGATGTGAGCTTATGTAAAAAAATAATTTTAATACTATCAAATACTTGTGAAATATGGGGAATAGAAAAATTAACTTTACTATCATGAACTTCTAAAATCCAGGGAATATAAAATTTAACTAATTCTGGGAAAGAAAAGAAAGCAAAAATAATTTTTTCTTTTTTTGTGATTGAAGTGGATATTTTTCAGTAAGCTAAAATGTTTTAGTCGAAACAAGTGTCAGAATTATTTGATAGGGTCAGGCAGAGTTAAAGTCCCTTTACAGATTTTCTGGTAAACAAGAGAATCTGTGGGAAATTGGAAAAATCGAAATACAATGTGAGCTGGTGGGATCTCATTCGTCAAGCTAAACCCCTTTTGCGGATCGAGTGGCTGGAAAACGATTTCATTGGCCAAAGGCTTCAAGACGGCCGGATCCCCAGAGAGGATTGAAACTGGTTATAAAAATCCGAACTCGGCAAGAAAAATCAGTTAGTTTCTTGGTTTTTTTAGTGAAAATGTAATGACTGTGGAAAAAGGTTCTCAACCTGGGAGCCATCAACCACGGCTGGTCACCCACCATGGGACTTATGGCTGAAGAGTTAATTTCGAATGAAACCTGCTGCAAATTAACTTAAGGAGTTAATTTGGAATAATGCACCTTCGATATGAATACCGAAAGAACATTATTGTTTTTTTAATCACAGGAAAATCAAAAATTCTGATTCTTCGTTCTCTCTACTTCTGTAAACTCCGATAAGGACCCAAAAGAACTTTGCTATTTTAGAAGCTACGTAGAAAATTGACAGCCCTGTTTATAGAGAATATGTGAAAAGACTTTAATGAAAATTTAATGAATATGTGAAAGGGCTTTAGTGAAAATTTGAAGAGCTCTGTTTACTTTAACGAAACTTAGACAAAACATTTTTATTTAAGGATTGGAAGCTCTGATATTTTTGGCAAACTTTCTCTCTCCAGTGTAACTGGCATTTTTGACAATTGTATTATCATTTTCGTCTACTGCATTGTCTGCTCCTGTGAAGGAAAAAACATTGCTTTTTTTATATATAAAGACATTCTTCATAGCTCTCCATTCATTTATTTTATTAATTTTTTTTTGGTGCCGTGTTTATTTTTTTCAAACCACAAGTGTGCACTAGTGTCCAGACTGGCTCAAAAAGGCGACTACTAAAATTGCACGATGCGACCTCTGGGATCAAATCACAATGTGGGACAGTGGCATGTTGCAAAAGACGTCATGTAACCAGGCTTTTGTAGCAACGTCCTCGGATGAGAACATCACAACCAGCAACGGTGACCAGACCAACCAGCCAGCCAGCTAGGTGGCAGTGTCACAACTGGGATCATCATGACCGTCGACGAGAACAAGTGTCACATTAAACGGACGGCCAGCCCAGGCATAAGGCATCACATCATCCCTAAAACTGTTGCAACTGTATCTCATAGTATCTGGCATGGGAAAGTCGGAAATGGCTGCCATTGTAGAAGAGGAAGGTGAAATTCCAGCTGAATTAATGTGGTGACTTCAGACAAGCACTTCAGATTTTCTAAACTCACACTTTATTGGGTTGATGACAACCCCAAATTTTTCAAAACACTCAAAAATGAGCTGTAAATATTCAATATGTTCTTCCATAGAGTAACTAGCTATAAGGACACTATCCATGTCGGCACAGGCGAAATTTAAACTATGCAGTACATCATTGATTAATCTTTGAAAAGACTGGCACACACAGAAACTCAAACAACCCTAATGGTGTTGATATGGCAGTCTTTGGAATGTGTTCAGGTTCTACCGGAACTTGATGGTAGGCTTTGATAAGATCTAGTTTAGTGAATACAGATTTATCTTGAATGATGGCCGTTACTTCATGAGCGACAGGAATGGAATAGCAGTCAGGTATAGTAGCAGAGTTGAGTGCTCTTTAATCGGCACAAGCATGTCAGGTACCACCACTTTTGCATACCAGGTGCAAAAGAGATGCCCAGTTACTCTTTGATGGATGGATATTACCCAGTTCCATCATTTTGTGAAATTCCTCTTTCACCAAACTGAATTTGTCTGGTGCCAACTGGCGGGGGCGGCTGTGAACAGGAGAACTGCTAGTATCTATGTGGTGTGTGATATTGTTGGGTAGAGTATCCTTGTGAAAAGAGGTTTTGTGATATAGTCGAATTTTTTTAAAAGCTCACAAAATATGGGGTTATTTTCTGTGTTAGCCACAATACAGCACAGTGGAATTACATTATGACCCAGGCAATTGAATATTTGCCTTAGGGTCTGACAAACAACATCTGTGAACATTGACTAGAAGACCAAATTGTTCTGAGAAATCTGCTGCTAATATGGCCTTCTCTACATCCACTAGAACAAGAAAATGCATGAAAACCCGTCTTAAACCTAAATTCAATGAAAGTTACCTCTGGCCATAAGTAAAGTAAGGTTATGAGGGCTTTTGAACTTGTCTGCCCTAGTGGCAGGAATTAAGAATATTTGTGCATTATATGTCCACTAGAGAACAGATACCAGTAGTGTTGTCAGAAGCAAATAGTAAGTTACACACATCTCTCACACTGGCGCGCTGAGTCGCTTCTGGTCGCCAGCTTAGGCTTTTTTCTGTGGCAAGTTGACCAAACAGGGGGGCTTACAGTAATTATCCCTATTCCCAAATTTCCTGTGTAAGTGACACATTGGGTCCTTGCTACTAGCCCTTGCTCAACCTTTACTTTGCCTCTCTATTTCTTCTATCCTAGCTTCTAATTTTTCTGTCCCTCTAGGAGTCTAGCCAGCAGATCTGGCTCTTGCATCTGTACAGCAAAAACAGGAGCATCCCCAAGTTAGGTTTGCTATATTATTTGCTATTTTAGCCAGTTTTTGATGGATGCATCTTCCCCAAATGCAGCTAAAACAGCTTGATATGCAGATGGCAAATGTTGGAGAAAAATATGATGTATAATGCCATTGTTATTACCTGCTCCAGATAAATATTGCGAACGACATGGAAATTGTGACAGCTTACTGTCTCCTAATTGTTCTACATGCAGGAGTTGCAACAATTTCTTTTGTTGCAACATAGACATCCACTGCATGAGTTCCTTCATCAACTTGTTGTACAGCTTGTCCTTAGGCAGGGACATAATGATTTCTCTCACATCCTGGACAACTTTGAGAGACAACTTGGAAACCGTTAAGTTGAACTTTGTTTTATTGGGACGTAATCCCTCTCAGTTCACATTCTGACTCTAACTGAGCAAAAAAAATGCTGTATCAGATTCAAAATACACTAAGCTGATGGCGTTCATTGCCAACACAGTGGCCGTTTTTTCCTAATCTATATCGTATATTCTTTACAAAGAAAATGACAATGTGAAGTAGCAATGAAAATAAACAAATGGACACAAATATTTCTGACAAAAAGTTAGAAGTAGCTATCACTATTATCACCACAAACAACCTCTTATTCCCACTAATGGATGTTGACGATTAGTAAGCTACTGATGAGATTGCACCAATGAGCGAAGTTGTCTAACATTACCAATTGACACCAAAATCAAATTCAGGATGGAAGAAGAAGCATTAAAACAAACATGGAGAATATATTACCCTCTTCTACAGGTTGTCATTCCTATACCACACATTAATTTGTGTCTAAAGAAAAAATGATCTGACATACAAAGTTAATAGTTATTTTGCAAAAATATACTGCTATTTTCGAGTCACCACTTATTAGTACTGGGTGTGAACAGATGATACTTCCGGTTATGTGATACTAATATAAACATTAATACACTACCAGTAAAAAAAGGACAATAACAAATAGGCCTTTAATATAGCAAAAACAAGTACAATACATTCAGAATATTTAAGTACATCCCAAAACAAGATCAATGTTCATGTTGTCCAATTTGACAAGAATAGTCAAGAATTGACATACCATCTAGTCAGCAGTACACCTTGTGCATCTACCCACAAAGGCAAGGAATGGAATGAAAGACCAGAGAAAGAAAAGTTCCTCACAAAGGGAAGGTAACTGTTGTTTCCCTTTAAGGAAAGACACTGTTGTCTCACTACAAAACAAAATGAAATAAAACAAAAAAAACTCATCTTCTATTAATCTCTTTTTTTTTGAGGATGTCATTTCATTTTTTAAAGTTTCTAAACCTTTTTGGTAGAACCATATATATATATGAGTGGGTGGCTGAGTGGCTAGAATGTTCACTTTCTGACCATGAAGCTCAGATTCAAATCTCACCATAGTCAATTTGTCAGAAAGGTGACTTCTGGATGTTATCAGCCTGGAAAAGGTGATCCCAGCATGCAGCACCTTTGGAAAGTGCCTGAAAACTATACAACAGATTTATCCAAGTCTTGTGAGTGAAATTTGGTAGATAGCTCCCTTGAAGGGGCTGTCAGTGACTGTACTAGTGCAAAGTCATAAGTTTTAACTAAGAACTGCAGTATCCTGGCATTGTTCAGACTGTTGATCATGCTAGATAACGAACTCTCTTTCAGAAACTAGAACTACAGTATGCCCAGCATAGTTGCAGTATAAACCACAGGTGGGTTCTGTGCGTGTTGAACAAACACAAATGTGCCTGAGCAAGCATCTGCAATGCTGATTAGCTAGCCACCCCAGTAGACAGGTGTCATTGAATATGAGTGACCATCCATTATTATATGTATATACTTTTTCTTCATGATCCGTGTTCCTTTAGGATGTAGGCGCTCATGGACTTCCACTTGACACTGTTTCTTTTTGCTCTGAATATTTTTTCTCCTAAACCCCACTCTGCCATCCATTTGCTCAGGCCTATCCAGTATGTCTTGTGATGCTTCTTCCTCATTACGTGTCCCAGGAACCTCATCTGTCTCTTCCTGATGTTAAGTATGAGGTTTTTTCTTGTTTGAATCCTCTCTGACACTTCATTGTTGCTTACATGCTCAGTCCATGGAATCCTCAGCATTCTTCTGTAAAACCACATTTCTACTGCTTGAAGCCTCTGCTTCATCCTTGATGAGATTGTCCAACAATCACTTCCATACAGAATAACAGATATCACAAAGCAATCCAGCACTTTTTTCTTTGTTTTCAATGAGACTTTCCTGTCTCTCAGTTCTCTGGTTAGCTTCTGAAATGTGTCCTTGACCATAACAATGCATCTTTGGATCTCCATGTTACACGTTCCATCCTCTGTCAGAACACTTCCCAGGTATTTAAAGGGTAGTCTTAAAGTAGGTGGGCATTAGGTGGAATAGTTTTGTAAGGTTATATTATTACTTTTATTTCCAACAAGATGGGGCTACTCTACATTACTGAAGAGCAGACTGTGAATATCTTGAAACATTTTCTGAGAAATGGATTGGCCAAAGAGGTCTAATTGATTTCACCTTTTGTGGAGTACTCAAGGACAAAGTTTATAGTCTACAACTAAGAAGTGTTTGTGATTTGAAAAATTACATAAAAATTCATTTCAAGAAATTAATAAACAAGGAGACTTTTGCAGAAATGTTTGTCAAGGCATGAGGGGTAGACTTCAAAGCTGCTTAAATTGTGAGGAGGGCAGTTTGATCACCTGTGTTGATAAAATTGAAGTGCTTTTGTATTATTGTACAAAATAAAATTTAATTGTCAATTTAATAATTGTATTAGAAAATATAATTATATATGTAATCTCAAAATAAATGTTATCATTTATTGTCTACCTACTTTTGGACCAACTTGTATATACACATAGAGGGTGGACAAAATAATGAAAATAACTTGAAATTTCAAGTAAATTTATTTAAATATTGCGTAAGACCATCTTTGACAGTAATTACAGCTTGAGTTCTGCATGGGATTGACTCATAGAAATCTTGAATTGTTTCCAGAGGAATTGTTATCCATTCTTCAGCTAAAACAGTCTCCAATTCTTCCAGTGATGATAGTGGAAGATATCGACTCCTCATTTGTTTTTCTAAAATGAACCATAAATTAAAATTACTGTCTACCCTTCCACTATGTATCTTACCCAGACAAAATTAAAAAGTGACATGTCTACATCTAAGCAATCCTGCGCACTTCTATAACCCAAATTTTAAAATCTCCATGGTTACATAATTCTAAATGCTGATTGAACTGTTTAGACACACTTACTGCATTTCCTGAAGAGGCTCGTCCCTTGTTTCCTGTTTAGGATGTGGTTTCCGGTTTTCTCTTTTCAAATCTTCTCACTTTTTTCTTTTTTCAATTGGAGTGGATAGACTAAACTATCGCCAGGTTCACACTCCACCCACGTCTATTGAATAGGTGAAGAGGCTCATCCCTTGTTCCCTGTTTAGGATGCAGTTTCCAGTTTTCTCTTTTCCAATCTTTTCACTCCTATGTAGCCCCCTGCACATCAGTGGCATTTTCACCTTGCTCAGGGTGATATGATTAAAAAAAAAAAAATTTCCTCCAACTACCTCTCCCTAATTTTCTAAATAACCAAAAATGCATCTTATATTTTCAAAAACAAATCGTTTTCACCATTTATTTTTACATATCACCTGAAAAGGAACAGTTTTGTTTTGAAACATGAAAATTTTCGTGTAGTGTTATTATGCTTTTATAAACTATTGTAATAACAAAATTACAATATTAAGCTCTACTCTGTAATGAGCACTCTTTATAAAAGTAAATGCTTGAACAGTGGGTTTTTAATCTACATGTTCTTTCACTTTTCTGTAATATATATATATATAAATATACTATATTGTTCAGAGTGTTGTCCTCTTCTTTGTTGCCATAGTCACAATGTTTCAGCCACTCTATGCTCCTACTTTTTTCAGGTGACTGTAATTTTGAATTTCATTTTGTTCTAGTTACATGAATTGCGCCCCTTCCAGATATCTCAGTATCAGTTATCTCCCTTTAACTCTCTAAGTTTTGTTGTTCACCTCACAACTCTTTGGGTTATATCACTGGATCCAACCAACACTTTTCTCCATTGAGCCATGTGTTCTTGAGGACATCAGTGTATGAATTTTTGGGACTTATAAATCTAATGTCTCAGTTAACATTTTTTTACCAGAGCTCATAATACAATATTGTGGTTTTTAATTGTTTTTCTATACCAATTTTCTGTATTATTGGTTCCTACATTGTATTCATTTCTATGCTTGGCTAACTTAGAAAAAAAACTTTGTGGCCTAGCATATGTGCTAATCCCTTAAGTATTTGTATTTTCCAGTGGTGTTTTCTATCTATTATTTCAACTTCATTTCTACAGGGGAGATTGATTTCTTTTTTTCCCTCCATATGTGATCAGCTACAGCTGATTTTTCTATTTCCCCTCGTGTTATGGCCTTATCTAAAGGGGGGATGGCTCATTTCTCATTCACATTTCTTAAAGCAGCTGCATGGGATGGTGTACACACGGTCTTTAGTCATGTTACCCTCTACAGGAAGTTTTACTCAGAAAAGGATTCGGTGAAGTGTTGGAGCACTTCCGTAGTTCATCCTGATGTACCTAAGATTCCAGTGCAAAAAAAGTCCAACCAAATCTCAGGCCTCGGCAGAATCATACACTTGGCAGAATCATACACTCCCATAGAGATGCACAAATTAAAAGAACTTGTTAAAAAGCGGTAACCTAACTTAAATTTAATTTTAATTTTAATTTTAATATGTGTGTGTGTGTGTATGTGTGTGCGCGCATGTCCATAATAATTATTGTTAATCAGTTTTTTGATCATAGTTAAATTAGACAAGTACCCAGTTGTATTAAAAGTGTTCAATACATTTATATTGCAGAGCTTTTGAGTATTTTGCACTTGGAAATGCGTTATTTCTGCAATCTAGACTTCAATCATTTGGTATCTTCAGACAATTTATAATAATTGATATTCTGATGTTTTCAAATGTACTACAGAGATTTTTACTAACATGCAACAGGAATTTTTAAACAACTGAAAAGTTTTAAAATTAGGGAGGAGTTATTTGAGGATCTTAAACTCTTTTATCCAGGTATCTATGATCCTAAAATATAATTTCCGGTGGTTACATCTGAACTTTATTTCTGATCTTTCATTTAGTAAAAGGCTACTTGTGTGGTGCATGCTAATAATAGTTTTTTTAATATAGTGGGTTTAATATTGATTGTATACATCACGGATAATGATGTCAATCGTTTCATGGACAGGAATATTAGTGAATAAGTTTTGGACATCCAAAGATGCAATTATTTGATTCTTAGGTTTTACGGAATGGAGAATCTGTAAAAATTCGTCTGTGGAGTTAATACTATATTTACCTGGAAGGTAGGGAGTAATTAGTTTGTTAAGTGTTTTGGAAAGGTTATATATTGGTATGGGTATTTGAGAAATGATAGGTCGGAGGTGATGATCTTTTTTATGGAATTTTATATTTCCATAAAGGTAACTGGGCTGATAGTCACCTATAATCTTTTGAAATTTATAGGATCCTATTTCAGCATTGTTTTTTAAGTTGGGTGGTTAATTTGGGTGGTTAATTTGGGTGGTTAAGTTGGGTGGTTAATTTTTTAAATTTATTGTAATTGTCCAGAATGGCCTGTAATTTGGAGTGATATTCCTGTTTGTTTAAAATAACAAATGTATTGGTTTTATCGGCATGTTGGATAACAATATTTTTGTTATTTTTTAGATGTGTGGCTGCTTTTATGAGAGGCGTATTTATAATATCATTAAGATTTTTATGGTAACGGTGTTTGATTGATTCAGCTTTGAGTAAATCTTTTAAGCCTACCTGTGTAGTAATATGGTTGTCTTATTCGAGTTGAAGTATTTGTTGGTATAAAGCTTCAATTTCCATTTGTTTAAACATTAAATTAGGTTTCTGTGTGACATGAAAATTTGATCCAAGATTAAGGAATTCTATTTCATCTGGTAATCCGATAGGTTAATGAAGTTGTCATTGATGTTTGGTAAAGGTATTTTTCCTTTATATTCTATTTCATCTGGTAATCCGATAGGTTAATGAAGTTGTAATTGATGTTTGGTAAAAGTATTTTTCCTTTATATAATTTGTTTAGATTTTTTTGGATGACTTGTTTATGGGATTCATGTTCCTTTTGTGTTGTATTGTATAATAAGTCCAATATTTCCTTGAATTTTTCACTTGTGGTAGAAGACTGTAAAATTCCTTTAATATGTACAATTTCAGTGTTGATTAGTTGTAATTCCTGTTTGGTTGTGTGCATTTGACGTTTTATGAGGTTCCATTGAAATTTCTTGGTGTTAGGATCATTTAATGCTGCAGCATCATGTAATAATGGATAATTTTTTATTAATAGTACATATATTGGTTTTACTACAACTGCGCTCTCCTGTAGACTTACATGTCATCTTTCTGATCAGAGTACAATTAAACAACATTTCTCTGAAAAACATAAACATGTAGGTAATATCAGACAGATTTTAGTCAACAATACAATAATCCTTACTAATACACACAGTAAAATGAACCTTCAGATATTGGAGGCCATGTACATTAAATCCAAACAGCCCACAAGATTACCTTTAAATCCAGTCATAACACGTTACATTGCATTTGAGTACATGGTTCTGTTGTCATTTCACTTTATCACGCAGTGTGACGTCATAGAACTGCATTGCAAATTTGCAAACTGCGTTTGTTATTTTTGGTAACTATTGCCATTGCCTAGCAGAGTTTTCAACACAAAATAAAATCGTCGGTGATGGTGGATGTTACTGTATCACCATCTTAGTAACCTCGTTGAAGATGGCTCATGTGAGCTGAAAGCTTAGAACCAAATTAATAAAAAATTATCCAAATGTTGGAGAATTTTTGTCTTTATTTTCAACTGAAATTAAAGCCAAAATACGACGTTTAGAACGGCTCATGATTAAACAGAATAGACATTCATTGTCTCTTACATTTAACAGTATAAGTTTAGAAAATTATTTGCTGCCTCGATACACTAAATATATATATATTAATGTATGTTTGGGCAGCAATATTTCCTTTAAACTTGTTTTATTAAAAACAACTAACAAAGAAGATTTCATTAATTTTTTATTTAATTTTTCCAGTGTTCTTAGATGTTTCCTTTTTACTGGAGAGAAGGAATCTAAAAATGTTCCATAATTTTTTACTTTCGGAGCACATTCGACCAATTCACTGGCCATTTTCAAGGTTGCTATTCTTCTAATGTTGTTATTTTATCCTCATGTTTTGACTGTAACTTAATTTTTGTGTTTATCAAAAGGAGCTTTCTTTAAAGCTATCACATAATGCGTGTGGCTTGGCATTATGAGCAACTGTCTATTTTTTAAAAAACTTTCAAAATTTCATTCTCACTGTTAAATAATGTAAGCTTGATGGTAGAAGAAAATTGTTTGATATATTGAGATTTAAATAGTATTTTTATTTTTTAGACTAAAATTTTCCTTAACAGTTCTTATTTTTAATGAAACAGCTAAGTGACATATATATATATATATATATATATATATATATATATGCATATGTCAGTTAACTGAGCAGTGTTATTACAATCATGCTAATTTTGAAGTTTATATATATATATATATATATACATATATATATGTGTGCGTTTTTCATTTGGAAGGCAGTTATTTACACAACCTTGGTTTCAACCTTTTGCTATCTTCAAACGATTTATAACAACTGATTCTCCAGCGTTTTTATTATTTTCAAATGTACAACAGGGTTTTTTTATGAACACATGATTGAAAATTTTAAATCATTGAAATTTGCAAATTAGGGAGGAGTTTTTTCAAGAATCTTAAATGCTTTCAACCAGGTGTGCATGATCCTAAAATATAAGATCTGAAGTGATGTCTGGATGTAATCACATCAGAAATGGTGTGATTACATCCAAACATCACTTCAGATCATTCATTTAGTATGTTCAAAAATCAATTTTTTAACCAATAGAAAAAAGATTGCCTTCACACTGAGAAAAAAGATCAAGGAAACTTTTGGAAGCTAGTGTGAAAATATTAATTAATCAATGAAAAGAGTGTGATTTGCAGAAAACAACAAAATGAACTTTCAATGACCTGTGTCATGTTTCTTCCTGCCCAGTTTGCATTAGGAGTTGACCACTTGAGCCGAGTTGGCTATTTGTACATGTTTCCCGGCTGATGCAAGCAGAGGACAAGGAAGGACCAGTCCATGCGGAACACAAGGTAGTAAGGAAATAATCAGACCAGCACTGATGATCTATAATCGCCCCCTCTCACTTTCTATCTCTCATGCTGTTTTCTTTATCTCTTCTTCTTCTTCACCTCCCCACCATACACAAAAGTAAAGAGAGGAACAAGACATTACTACTACACACAGCAAAAACATGGACTTATCCATTTTTGTACAAATCTCATTTAACTAAAAGAAACAAACTCTAACTTCTTTATACACTTTATTGGAACAAGACATTACTGCTACCCTTTTCATACATCACATCAAAAACATGGACTTATCCTTTTTTGTACAAATCTCATTTAACTAAAAGAAACAAACTCTAACTTCTTTATACACTTTATTGGAACAAGACATTACTGCTACCCTTTTCATACATCACATCAAAAACATGGACTTATCCTTTTTTGTACAAATCTCATTTAACTAAAAGAAACAAACTCTAACTTCTTTATACACTTTATTGGAACAAGACATTACTGCTACCCTTTTGTTATGTCACATCAAAAACATGGACTTATCCTTTTTTGTACAAATCTCATTTAACTAAAAGAAACAAACTCTAACTTCTTTATACACTTTATTGGAACAAGACATTACTGCTACCCTTTTCATACATCACATCAAAAACATGGACTTATCCTTTTTTGTACAAATCTCATTTAACTAAAAGAAACAAACTCTAACTTCTTTATACACTTTATTGGAACAAGACATTACTGCTACCCTTTTCATACATCACATCAAAAACATGGACTTATCGTTATCTGTACAAATCAAATTTTGCCAAAACAAATGATCTCTTAATTCCTTAAATTCCTTACTACACTTTCTCTTAGAACATTTGCACAGTTAATAATTTCATACATACACTCTGATGTTATGTTGTTTGATAAATAAATTTTCATTTATTTACACAAACAAAACAGTTATATTCTCTCAATTTTCTGATCTGGAGTAAATTGTGAGGAGTTTGGTTATGTTTGGCACAAGGCCAATTTAATAAACATTGCTCAAGCTCCCTACTTTACACCATGTATCATTAAATGTTTCCTAATTTTTCTAAGCAGTTCCTGCAATTTCATACCAATGCAATCAAGGACATCTGCACTAAAACATTCTATCAACATGGCTCAAGCATTGATAGCTGATATTGTGTTCACATCATTCTATTTTGACTTCAGTATCTAATGAATCCTAATTATGTTGGTGTTGCATATTGACATGAAAGATTCTAGCATTTTTCTGAATAAATCTATTTGTTTGCATGAACCTATCATATCATTGTTCAGTGATTAAACCAAATTTGCTTGATTTACTATGACTTGATACGATATCAACTACATATTCTATAAAAATAAATACTTTTCATTCAATTTAGATTATCTTTGTATCTAAACTCACTTGAATGTGATGAACCCAACTATAAATAAAGGAAGCACAATACCTTCCACATTAAGCATTCTGAATAAACACGGGATGTAAAAAATAAAAATTATCCCAACTTTTACACTAATACAGAAACATGTTTTCATTTAGGAAAGTATTTTGAAAAGATAATATAATAAAAACACAGAAGATGATGATAGCTGCTTCAAGTTTAACAAATTTTATAAATGAATAGAGAAAGAAAAAACAAAAATAATATCTGTTACTAGTTATATAAAAAAAAATAAAAGATTGTAATTTTAAGCCTCATTCAAAAAAGCTATGTCTTTTTTCTGTCTTTTTCTGTCTTTCTTTGTATTTTCCCCCTCTGTCTATTACTTTTTCTATTTCTCCCTCTATTTCTTTGTCCTTTTCTTTCTCTATTGCTTTGTCCTTTTCTTTCTCTATTGCTTTGTCTTTTTCTCTCTCTCTATTGCTTTGTTCTTTTCTTTCTTTATTGCTTTGTCTTTTTCTCTCTCTCTATTGTTTTGTTCTTCTTTTCTCTATTGCTTTGTCCTTGTCTCTCTCTCTATTGCTTTGTTCTTTTCTTTCTCTATTGCTTTGTCTTTCTCTCTCTCTCTCTCTATTGCTTTGTTTTTTCTTTCTCTCTCTCCCCATCGCTTTGGCTTTTGTTCTGTATTTTTCTCTCTTTCTCTGTCACTTTGTATTCTTCTCTCTCTTTATTGCTTTGTCTTTTTCTTTCTCTTCATTACTCTCTTTCTCTTGCTTTGAAATTTTCTCATTCTGATTTTCTCTCTCTCTCTCTCTCTCTCTCTCTCACACACACACTTTTATTTCAAATGCTTTTTTAATCTCTCAAAATCAAATTTCTGTATCAAACCTGTTACTTAATTTTTAATAGTGTCAATAATATATGGATTTGATATTTTGATAAATTAGAGATTGTCTTTTTTATGTGTGCCTTCAGATAGGATGATGACCAGCAAGCTTATCAGGTTGACTATTACCACTGACTTATACCGAAAGTAAAATAAACTAATTCATAAATAGTTAATATGCTAATCTCATCTACGGCAAATCAATTTTCACTAAGTCCTACATTGGACCTTTGTGTCATAACTAAAGAAAAATATAGTAAATAAATAAAAATAAAGAAACCAAGGGAGATTAGGCAGTTTTTTGCATAAATGGTTATTTCCCTTGAATTAAATATTTTCAGAGTTAATTCTCTTAGTATTTTTAGCTTCTGATAGTTCTTTAATGTGCTATCCCTCTTGACGATCATGACTCTCCTTTGAAGCTCTTAATAAATTTTGTCTTTTTGTTATCTCTTTTACATCTTGTTCTGCCATAATCGTTAAGTCGGTTATGTGTTGTTGTCCTCTGACCTTCTTGCCTTGTCTGACAAATTTTTCAAGCCCCTTTCATTATGTGTCCTAGACATTTCTATTGTCTCTGTTAAGTACACGTGTCCAAAAAAATCGAGTTTTTATTTTAGGTGTTATCAAGTGGGTTGGAAAGTATATTTGAGAGTATATAACGCACTGCAATAAAATCAAAATTGGGCACAACTTAAACGGATTGGTCCAAAAAAATAAGAAAAGGATTTGTGAAAATACTTTTTTTTTTAGATTAGCAATGGTTTGATATTGTTTGATTTTTTTATTGATTGAAATTGGAGACCCTGATCATAATATCCATGCAGTATAAAATCGATCCCTAACTATTTATAATTTAAAGATTTAGCTGTTCTGCGTATGAAAACATACTTTTTGTTGGGAATAAAGAACAAATAGATATATAAATTTGTAATCAATAAACAAAAAATTTACACAAATTAAGATAAGTATATATCTGCTTATTTTCCATTTTTAAGATAAAGAATCAAAATTCATTTCAGAGTCGCCATTATTTACAATAGCACCATTGATATAAATTCCGTCAGGTCTTTTTTTAGTGCGGGGAACCTGACCGCGTACGCCCACGTACTGGTCAAAACATTACCTATCTACTGCGGAAGCGGTGGATAAGTACAAAACCGGTCTAAACTGGTCTAAGTCGGTCTTATTTTGGTCATTTTGGACTCCAGTCGGACGGCCGGAGGTCAAGGTGATATTTACACTTCTCCCATACTTGAGAGAGATTGTGGGTCTCATACATTGACACCCACACACACACATACATACGCATGGTCACGCGGCGTCTACGTGACAGTCGTAGTTCCCGCCAAAAACGAAGCCTTTAAAAACCGAAAACAGCACGTGAGACAGCAGTTAGGATTTCGTCCCGGGGCGAGGGCAGACAAGAACAGACATGCCTCCCTAACTCATACAAACACACGCGCACTAATTGCGGGTAGCAGTTAGTGGCGCAAATATTTTTTATTCTCTTAATTCTCTTCTCTGACATTAACTTTCATTGAAACCGGACTCTACAACTTCTTATGCATGCTTTCTCAACCCTATGTAACCTTTTTCAATATATTGTTTTTCCGTTTACTTTCGCCTTCTTGTTCATTCATAAATCTTGCTTCAAACCTTAACGAATGTTACGTCGAGTCGACCGTTAAAATATAAATTAGTAAGTGGACGGCCTTCATCCACTACAAATGGTGACCCCGACGTGATTTCGATTCGGCGTAATTCAGTCCAGCATCGTTGGAAATGGAACTCAGCATTCTTCTGTGTCTATCAACAAGAACTACTATTCAACGTCGTTATCTCCCAACTCTTTCTACAGGACTCCAAGAGGGCGACCCCACACAGAATTTTTACAATCGCACACTAGACAGCACAACTGTCATCTCTCTCTCTCCCAGGTTTTCCAGAAAAAGAGTAACACAACGTCGACTTAAAGACGTTTCTTTCAGCATTCAACGCAATGTCACTCAACCAAACACAACGTCGACTTAAAGACGCCTTTTTTTTCTCAACCAGAACACTGAGGAAATCGACAAGCCGAATTATTAATACTGGAGAATTGAGACCTCCAGAAAATTCGACATTAAATCTCGATATCTTTTTAGTTCTCTCAAACGCGTACACTCGGTATCAACAAGCCTCAATCAACCACTTTGCAAATCAAAGTTTATAACCAACTGTTAATTCTTCTAACACCAACATAAAAATCCACACGTACAGCAAAACACGGAAACTCTTACAAACGCAAGAAACTCAACGTGGAGCATTGGAATAAATTAGAAGATCTTTAACAGACACATCAACTACCGAGAATTTTCCAGAGCATGCCGCATCCTGGCACTCGGATAGGGGACACTGCAGCAAAATCCCTACTCACGCGCATCGCATTTCAGACTCTTCTTCTTTTCAGCCTACGAGAGACAACCAAAAAAATTCACCTTTCATAAAATTTTCTCATTTTTCCATTTCACCATGTGCTTTTTGAGAATCCAATATGGCTGACCAGCAGTCAGACGTTTCAGCAACCTCCTCCCACACCTATGAGCAACGTCTGTGCCCCCACCTTTTTTTTCAGCAACCAGCCTTCTCTGTCATTTTTGGCATGATTACTACTACTACTACAGGCACCATCATCAACGTAACCAAACCACCACCTATACGGACATATTGAAAAAAAATATTTTTAATATTTGTTTCAATCTAGGGGGGGGGGCTATTTGTGGGTCTCATACATTGACACCCACACACACACATACATACGCATGGTCACGCGGCGTCTACGTGACAGTCGTAGTTCCCGCCAAAAACGAAGCCTTTAAAAACCGAAAACAGCACGTGAGACAGCAGTTAGGATTTCGTCCCGGGGCGAGGGCAGACAAGAACAGACATGCCTCCCTAACTCATACAAACACACGCGCACTAATTGCGGGTAGCAGTTAGTGGCGCAAATATTTTTTATTCTCTTAATTCTCTTCTCTGACATTAACTTTCATTGAAACCGGACTCTACAACTTCTTATGCATGCTTTCTCAACCCTATGTAACCTTTTTCAATATATTGTTTTTCCGTTTACTTTCGCCTTTTTGTTCATTCATAAATCTTGCTTCAAACCTTAACGAATGTTACGTCGAGTCGACCGTTAAAATATAAATTAGTAAGTGGACGGCCTTCATCCACTACAAGATCTTTTATTTTTATATACAAGGTCTTTTTTAATGTGGGGAACCATGAGAGCGTACGCCCAGGAACTGGTCAAAACATTACCTATCCACCGCAGTGGATAGGTTCAAAACCGGTCTAAACTGTTCTTAAACTGGTCTTATTTTGGATCACAGCTGGAAGGCCGGAGGGCGAGGGATATTTACTCTTCTCCCCCATTTGAGAGAGATGTGACACAAGGTCTTTATTTAATGCAGAGAACCATGAGCGCGTACGCCCAGGTACTGGTAAAAAATATTACCTATCCACCGCAATGGATAGGTTCAAAACCGGTCTAAACTGGTCTTATTCGGTCTTATTTTGGTCATTTTAGACCCCAACCGGACGGCCGGGAGCCGAGATTTATTTACTCCTCTCTCCTGGTCAAGACATTACCTATATACCGCGGTGCATAGGTTCAAAACCGGTCTAATTTGGTCTTAATTTTATCATTTCGGAACCCAACCGGACGACAGAGACCGAGGGATATTTACTCTCCTCCTCCACATGAGAGAAATGTGACACAAGATCTTTTTTAATGTGAGGACCATGTGCGCGTACACCCATGTACTGGTCAAAACATTACCTATCCACAGCGGTGGATAGGTTCAAACCGGTCTAACTTGGTCTTCTTAATTTGGTAATTTCGGAACCCAACCGGACGGACGGGGTCCGAGGGATATTTATTCTTCTCCCCTACTTGAGAGAGATATGACACAAGGTCTTTTTTTAATGTGGGGACCCTGAGCGCGTACGCCCAGGTACTGGTCAAAACCGGTCTAAACTGTTCTTAAATTGGTCATTTCGGACCCCAGCCGGAAGGTTGGTGGAAAAAAAATCGGCCATGTTTTTGTTTGCCGCACATTTAATAATGTCTTGTTCGGCTTTTAAAATTTTCCTTCCACTCTTGAATGTACACATGGGTTTTATTTGAACACCATGTGTACATAGATTAGTTTCAGGTCATTGTTTTTAGGTACGAGTCCTTCTGTGTGTTTATGTTTTTTTTTTTTTTAATTTTGGAAACGCTGAGTCACCGGAAATTAATGGCTTCGCTCTGTTTTCCGTGGTGAAGCTTTTATTTAGACGTTTGAGTAACCGACAGTAACTTCCGGTCGGGTGCGATAATTTTTTCTTTTAATTCGGATTAGCTTTTTTTAGTGATTATCTTTTAACTAGAACCGGAACTTAAACTCAAAGAATACATTTAAAAATGCTTTTCTCGGTTTTATTTTTAAAGTCCGTGATGGTACCTAGATAACTACCAGCTAACAATTAAAAAATAATTTTGTGACCCGCATCCACCAATTAAAATGAAAAAAGATATCGAAAATGAGGTGAAACTGAACCTTCTAAATATTTCCACAAAGTTTTCTTATAAAATAACCTACTCAGTATATAATTAATTCATTAATGAATAAGTACCGAAGGCTGAAGCGGATAATTCCCTGACTTTACCAATTTTGCTTTCATTTCGGAAAAACGCATGGTTGTGTGATGGTAACTTAATTTTTAATTTTTGATAAATAATAATTTTTTGTCTCTATATTAGATCAAAGTTATAAAATAGTTCCTGACACACAATGTCGTCTTTTATTTCTGGATTTAATTCTCATGCATAATTATTGTTTCATTTAAACATTCTTGCGCTACAAGCAATTAAAGATGACATAAAAATTTTACAGCGATCCAAATCACCCCTCTTTTAATTGTAAGTCACGTGACTTGTTATTGAAGCAGTCACTTGCTTTTCAAAATGGCGCCTATGTTTTCCAATACAACCAGGTCTGTTTAATAATTTATTTGCCTTTTCTGTTTTAATAAACTATTTCACTTAGTTTTGCGCTTGATATGATAAAATATGTTCGTACATCACAGTAAAGTAATTGTTAATACCCACATCAGTTACGTTAATTTGTTTATTCATATTTACATTTACGGATAGTGGTTCAGTTTGTAGCTAGATATGAAATGGGTGATCATTTTAAAATTAAAACTATATGCTGAACTGGTCACCCACTTTATGTCCATTATTTTATGGGCGTTCTGTTTTTTTTATTTTTTTTTTATTTAGGAACTCGTTTTAAAAATTGTATTTAAATATACTGTTTTGATACAGCTTCAAAAAATATTTGTAGATTCTTTATGAATCTCTGAGGGATTTTTAACGAATTTTTGAAGATAAACAATTGTTTAAAAAAAAATAAATTCGATAAGAAGAAGAGTACTTTTCTTTTTAATTTGGAATTTCTTTAAAAAAACAACAACTTTTGCACGCAGAATTGTTCAACTGAATTAAATTTATAACTTTTGTAAAATGTTTTTCGAGTTGGTCAATTTGTCGCTCAAAATTTAAACAATATTTAAAATTCCATATTCGTTGTATTGTACATCATTGATTAATTTAACTTTAAATTATTTATGAAAAAATAACTGTTTTTTTCTCTTGTTGAGAAATTTCCTCGTTAAAAGACCTGAATTTTTGCTTTTTTTTTCAACATCTGATTTTGAATTTCACCAAGGAGTTATCTTTTTTCATTTAAAAATTTTGTTAGTTTTTTTTTTACCATTTTATTTTTTGTTATTAATTTATATTACTACAAAACTTCAACGATCTCTAAGAATATTCTTCTTTTTCTTTTTTATGTGCTCTGTCCCCTTAAGATGTAGGCAATCATCACTTTTCACAACTTTCTGTTTTTTGTAGCTTTTAAACTTTGCCATTGTTATTTCTCCTAAAACCTGACCGCCATTCATTTACTCAAACTGATTAAGTATGCAAGTTATGCGTTGTTTTCCTCTGACCCTCTTGCCCTGTGAGTATCACATTTTCCAAGCCCCCCTTCCTCATTATTTGACCCATAATATTCAGCTGTCTCTTTCTGATGTTAAGTATTATAAGTTTCTTTTTAATTTGCATCCGCTCCAAAACCTTGTTGTTGCCCTCATGTTTGGTCCATGATATTCTCAGCATCCTTCTGTAGAACCACATTTCTCTCCTGCATCTTTAAGAAGATTGTTCAGCATTTGCTGCTATATTGGATGACAGATATCACGTATCCAGTACACTTTTCTTTGTTTCTAACAGAACCTTCCACTCTCTCAATAATCTACTTAGTTTTAGAAATGCATCTTTGGCCATGCTAATGCACTGTCGGTTCTCACCATTGCATTTTCTGGCTTCTGTCAGAATACTTCCAAGGTATTTAAATTTCTGCACCTGCTTGATTTTATTATCTTTAAGCTTTAGTTGGCATTTTGGGCCTCTCTATTTGCTGATGATCATGCTTTCAGTTTTGTTGAAGTTTAGCTATTTCTTCTCGCTTTCTCTTGCTACCTTCTGTAGGAGGTCCTGTATATTCCTTTCCATGTCTGTTATCTGCACCATCATCTGCATATCTTATATTGTTGAGATTGTGGCTACCAATTATGAATCCTGGCAGGACTTCTAGTTCTCTCAGAATTGTTTTGCTGTTTAGGTTGAACAGATTCGGTGAGAAGGTTCATCTTTGTCTTACATCCCTTTCTGTTTTTGTATATCTGCTAAATTTATTTCCTCTTCGTATGCAGGAAGTTTGTGGCTAGTATAGGTTCTTCTTGATTAATTTTATGTCTTTCCCAAATATGTTGAGGTTGTCGAGCATCCCAAAATAATGACCAAACATTTTTTTGTTGGCATGATTTTGTGCAAAAACAGGCTCACAGGGTGATTAAAATTTGTATTATTTACATTTTCTGACCAAAGGAATGTTTAGTTTGACTATAAAGCTTACAAACAAAAATGTAAAGAAGGTCAAATCTCAAAAATCCTCAAACTTTGAGGATTTTATTAAAATTTCAATTAATCAGCTGTTTTATTGAACTTGTTATCTTCTAGAAACGTTAACTTTTTCTGTTACTCATTTAATTATTAACTGTTACTAGCTCAGTGTTTGGGAGTTTCTGCTCCCTTAAAAACATTATGGTTTCCCAATACCCTAGATTATTAAAAAGCAATGAGTGTTGAGTAATTTTTATGAGTCTATTTAATGAACGGATTTGTCATAAATATATATAATGACATCTGATGTTATAGCTAAAATATGCAGAACTGTAAAATCTAATATTTCTCTATTTATTTTAATACAGCATCAAAAAAGCTGTTGGCTTCATCAATGAATTAGATGCAAAATTGTTTATGCCTCTATTGTCACGTATTCTGCAAAAGATACACTTGAAGGTAAGTGACAAAAGCCAGTAATTTGATTTGTCATCAGATTAAGCAAAGAAAAATTTTGATTTGACGTTAATTTCTTAAATGATAATAAACTCATGAACTTTTTTTATATTTTAAGAATGTAGCTGCTTAATTTTATAATTTGTCTTTGATTAAACACTTTTTTCATTGATTTCATTGCATAAGAATGTGGAAATTTTACATAGTTACATCAGTAAGTCAATAGCCTCTTAATAAAAAATAAAATAAAACATTTTTGCAATAAATCTCTCTTTAGCATAATCTCCTTCCTTTTCAATGCACTTAATCAGTACAGATTAATTCCATTGATCAAACATTATACAGTGAAGATTTTAGATCAAAATTCAATTAATAACTGTAAAATTTTTTTCTGTCTTCAGGATGAGAGGTCCTTTACAGAGGAAGAGGAAGAAAAATTACAGTCAACATTTAATCTTGCAGCAAATGATTTAGAACTGTTATTGGAGACATTGGAGTTTTTTCTACAACAGGTGTGTGGAAACCTTTAATGTTTTATGTTGATTGAACACATTTCCATATTTAAAATAGTTATTATAAAACTAGGATTGTAGAGTTCATTGATAACACTGTTCTAGAGAAATTTGAAAACAGTATTTTGAGCTGTTCAAAATTTTAAATTGAAATCTGAAATATAAATTGATTTTACTTTGCCTTAATTGATTTAAATGTGTCACATTGTGTGCTTAATATGTGTTTATAAGAGGTATTGGAAATTTTTTGGTTCAATCATAAAGTCCTTAAAAAAAATCTGAAGTCTTGTCATTTGGTCAGATTTTGGGAAGTGGATTTGGCCGAAAACATTTCAGCACCCCACTCATAAAATAAACGTAAATATTCAAATAACTAGAAATTTTCTTTTCTATTTCCATTTGTTGTTTTATAATTCTATTTCTAAGGTATACACTGATTTAACAGAAGTCATAGAATAGATATCTAAATGTGTTTTAACCCCATCTAGCCTGGACAAATGGAATAACTCAATCTCACATCAATTCCGCAAAAGGTTGGAAGAGCTCTGGAGAGATATGTTATTTCAATAGCTGTCCACAGCCTGCTGATACATTTTGGTGCATATGATGCTCCATACATGTCTGACTGTGTTCACGTCATGTGAACATGGTGGAGTGTGAACCGGGCGATAGTTTAATCTATCTACTCCAATTGTAAAAAAAATAAAAGAAAAGAGAGAAAAGATTGGAAAAGGAGAAAACCGGAACCTGCATCCTAAACAGGAAACAAGGGATGAGCCTCTTCACCTGTTCAATAGATGTTGGGGGAGTGTGAACCGGGCGATAGTTTAGTCTATCTACTCCAATTGAAAAAAAAAAAGAAAAGAAAAGAGTGAAAAGACTGGAAAAGAGAAAACCGGAACCCGCATCCTAAACAGGAAACAAGGGATGAGCCTCTTCACCTGTTCAATAGATGTGGGTGGAGTGTGAACCAGGCGATAGTTTAGTCTATCTACTCCAATTGAAAAAAAAAAAAAGAAAAGAAAAGAGTGAAAAGACTGGAAAAGAGAAAACCGGAACCCGCATCCTAAACAGGAAACAAGGGATGAGCCTCTTCACCTGTTCAATAGATGTGGGTGGAGTGTGAACCAGGCGATAGTTTAGTCTATCTACTCCAATTGAAAAAAAAAAAAGAAAAGAAAAGAGTGAAAAGACTGGAAAAGAGAAAACCGGAACCCGCATCCTAAACAGGAAACAAGGGATGAGCCTCTTCACCTGTTCAATAGATGTGGGGGGAGTGTGAACCAGGCGATAGTTTAGTCTATCTACTCCAATTGAAAAAAAAAAAAGAAAAGAAAAGAGTGAAAAGACTGGAAAAGAGAAAACCGGAACCCGCATCCTAAACAGGAAACAAGGGATGAGCCTCTTCACCTGTTCAATAGATGTGGGTGGAGTGTGAACCAGGCGATAGTTTAGTCTATCTACTCCAATTGAAAAAAAAAAAAGAAAAGAGTGAAAAGACTGGAAAAGAGAAAACCGGAACCCGCATCCTAAACAGGAAACAAGGGATGAGCCTCTTCACCTGTTCAATAGATGTTGGGGGAGTGTGAACCGGGCGATAGTTTAGTCTATCTACTCCAATTGAAAAAAAAAAAGAAAAGAAAAGAGTGAAAAGACTGGAAAAGAGAAAACCGGAACCCGCATCCTAAACAGGAAACAAGGGATGAGCCTCTTCACCTGTTCAATAGATGTGGGTGGAGTGTGAACCAGGCGATAGTTTAGTCTATCTACTCCAATTGAAAAAAAAAAAGAAAAGAAAAGAGTGAAAAGACTGGAAAAGAGAAAACTGGAACCCGCATCCTAAACAGGAAACAAGGGATGAGCCTCTTCACCTGTTCAATAGATGTGGGTGGAGTGTGAACCAGGCGATAGTTTAGTCTATCTACTCCAATTGAAAAAAAAAAAGAAAAGAAAAGAGTGAAAAGACTGGAAAAGAGAAAACCGGAACCCGCATCCTAAACAGGAAACAAGGGATGAGCCTCTTCACCTGTTCAATAGATGTTGGGGGAGTGTGAACCGGGCGATAGTTTAGTCTATCTACTCCAATTGAAAAAAAAAAAGAAAAGAGTGAAAAGACTGGAAAAGAGAAAACCGGAACCCGCATCCTAAACAGGAAACAAGGGATTAAGCCTCTTCACCTGTTCAATAGATGTTGGGGGAGTGTGAACCGGGCGATAGTTTAGTCTATCTACTCCAATTGAAAAAAAAAAAAGAAAAGAAAAGAGTGAAAAGACTGGAAAAGAGAAAACCGGAACCCGCATCCTAAACAGGAAACAAGGGATGAGCCTCTTCACCTGTTCAATAGATGTTGGGGGAGTGTGAACCGGGCGATAGTTTAGTCTATCTACTCCAATTGAAAAAAAAAAAGAAAAGAAAAGAGTGAAAAGACTGGAAAAGAGAAAACCGGAACCCGCATCCTAAACAGGAAACAAGGGATGAGCCTCTTCACCTGTTCAATAGATGTGGGTGGAGTGTGAACCAGGCGATAGTTTAGTCTATCTACTCCAATTGAAAAAAAAAAAAGAAAAGAAAAGAGTGAAAAGACTGGAAAAGAGAAAACCGGAACCCGCATCCTAAACAGGAAACAAGGGATGAGCCTCTTCACCTGTTCAATAGATGTGGGTGGAGTGTGAACCAGGCGATAGTTTAGTCTATCTACTCCAATTGAAAAAAAAAAAAAGAAAAGAAAAGAGTGAAAAGACTGGAAAAGAGAAAACCGGAACCCGCATCCTAAACAGGAAACAAGGGATGAGCCTCTTCACCTGTTCAATAGATGTTGGGGGAGTGTGAACCGGGCGATAGTTTAGTCTATCTACTCCAATTGAAAAAAAAAAAGAAAAGAAAAGAGTGAAAAGACTGGAAAAGAGAAAACCGGAACCCGCATCCTAAACAGGAAACAAGGGATGAGCCTCTTCACCTGTTCAATAGATGTGGGTGGATTTTGAACCAGGCGATAGTTTAGTCTATCTACTCCAATTGAAAAAAAAAAAAGAAAAGAGTGAAAAGACTGGAAAAGAGAAAACCAGAACCCGCATCCTAAACAGGAAACAAGGGATGAGCCTCTTCACCTGTTCAATAGATGTGGGTGGAGTGTGAACCAGGCGATAGTTTAGTCTATCTACTCCAATTGAAAAAAAAAAAGAAAAGAAAAGAGTGAAAAGACTGGAAAAGAGAAAACCGGAACCCGCATCCTAAACAGGAAACAAGGGATGAGCCTCTTCACCTGTTCAATAGATGTGGGTGGAGTGTGAACCGGGCGATAGTTTAGTCTATCTACTCCAGTTGAAAAAAAATAAAAGAATGCATTTATAAAAGAAGCAAATAATTAAAATCTTTTTCTACTTATGATATCTTTTTAACTCTGCTGTCTCAAGTTTATTTTATTACTTTACAATAATTTATATTTTTCTACAAACAGGGCAATGCAAGATGTCAGTGTTAAAATTCATGATTTAAACATGGAAAAATAGCAAAAGAATTAGATTGTAAGATCGGTGTTTTTTTGTTTAAATCTTAGATCTATCTTAAAAAGGATAGATTTTCAAGTTTTTTTATAAACTATATTCATCAATAGTTGAACTACTATTTAACTCTGTAATATAAGTATTTTAATTTTCTATTCATAAATTATAAATATGAACAGATTCAGGATGACTGGTTATAGGACTGAGTGAATATTTTATTATGACATTTGTTGTAAGACACTGATATTGAGACAGCATTTCTCTCTGAATTAAAATTGTGAATTTTATTGATATAAAACTCATTTCGTTTCTTCCACTAATTAACAAACCTAATGCTCTCTGAAAATCTGTATCACTTTGACTTCTGCTTAAAACAAAACCATTACATCCTCATTTCAATGCTTTTGCAATTGATTCATCTTGAAAAATATATCACAATATTCAAAAATAAAATGTTTTCATTTAATTTCAGACTAGTTTAGCTTTTATTCTATTTTCATTGCATTCTCTTCTTCATTTTTTCTGTAATGTAATGGCCAGGTTATTTTACATTCTGCATTGAGTCCAGGCTGCTTACTTAGTGGTCATAAGATGTAAACATCAATGAAAATTGATGAAAGATCAACTTATCTGCAATTAAGAATAATGAAAATTTTTCATCTAAAAAATTCAGATAACTTAAGAGTATAGTGTTGTTATTTTCTTTTATTATTTGATCTGTATTTTCAGGCTGCTTATCATCTTGCCAAACCAGCTGTGTTAACGCAACAGTTACTGAATCTTGATATCAATGAAGACAAAGTAAGAGATATATGCACTTTCTGTTCTTAATTTTAATTGTTTTGAACCCCATTTTAAATATACTTTGGATTTTCTACAGGTATTTTCATGGCAACCGCTCAGGCAAGCATTTTTTCCTGGTACCCTGATAACATGTATTTACTCGTGCTACTGGGTTGGCATCAAGGTCCCACCCTTTTATTGCTGAAAGAGTTAAATGTAACATTCTCTTCTACACTAACAGTTTCTTTTCTTGCACTTCCCATTTGTGGAACTTACTTCCATTTGCTTGCTTCCATGATAGCTACAATTTCCAATAATTTATATGCAATGTCGATTTCCATCTCTTATCTTTTCTTTGACATCCTGTGTACCTTTTTTATTCTCATGCTGTATCAGTGAGCACGAGTAGCATTTCTGCCTTGCTTGGGGTGAGATGATTATTAAAAAAAAAATAAAATCAACTTTGGCAGAAGGCCATATGTATGGTGCATGCTGAGTCGGAACAATGTTTTCTGGTTATTTTTATTTTCCTTATATTGAAAAAATATAAAGAGTTTGATGAAAATGAGTTAAGTATAAATGCGATACCTAACATTTAAAATGAATTTTTAATAATTAAAAGTCTTTTCTGAAGCTTTTATTTTAGTTTTAATTTCAATCTGAGAGATTAAATTTAATATTTCCAATCAGCAAAATACTATGCTGCATTTCAAAACTAATTTAAACTGATTGGCAGAAATTGTTTTTGAAATTTCTAAAATTTTTGATTTTGGCACAATTTTTAGTTAAGTGCTATAAAAATGTAAATCTCTTTATAAAAAAATCTTCCAAAAATACAATATACTCTTCTGAAACTTTGAGGAATAGATAATTTAAAGTATAATTAATCTGATTGGAAACAACTATTATTTTTGTTAAAGTTTACAATATCATTTTTCAACTTGACAGTATCTTGCTTATTTATGTTGACTGATTTTTACACCTTCATGAGAGCTGATGATGTTAGGGGCTTTAATCATAAGAAAAATAATTGAGGAGTATAATATGAATACCTTTTAAATACTTGGTAATCTTAAAAATTAAAAAAAATATTCTTTGTCATCTAATATTTTATTGAATTTTGGCTCTAAATTAAGTGTTACTCTTATTTTCTGATGGTATCGTGTATGGGCCACCATATCTATCAAATTTGGTATGTTATACGAACAAAACTAATTCCAAATTCTTTTACAAATATTTGTAATAAGATTTATGACATTAATCATCATATAATAAATCTGCTTGTTCTTTCCTTATGCCACTGAAGAAAGATAACACACTTACTCTCTACACAAGCTTTTCCTTCCCCTCTATCTTTTTATAATCTATAAACACTACTCTCCTCAGCCTTTCTGTTACCTTTGCCAAACGAAAGGGTAGTAAAGAGTGAGAGAGTAGGAGGAGAGAGCCTATAGCATTACCATAGCAGTAGCAGCTTAAGCTGGTGGTTGTAGCAATAATTGTGTGCGTGTATATGTGTGTGTACTGTATAATATAGTAAAAATAGGTAGGTTTGTTGTTGTATCCCACGACCTAATAACGAAATTTCTAACCTCTAGACCCTTGGCCATTACTCAGTTGGTCTTTTCTGTTTACAATGGACATAGGAGCCATGATTTTTCAGTAATAAAAAAAACATTTTCTCTTTCAAAATCTTTCACAAAATAGCATATAGTATTTTGGTTATGGTCTGTGCAAACGCCGCTTAATATAAGATTACAGTAAAGTAGCTTCTATGGACATTACTTTTATAGATATTTTAATAAAATTACACTCTGTGTTATCTTTATTTTATTATCCAATACCTTTATGTTTGAAGACATTACTGTCATTTGTAGTATGACAAAGTAAAATTTTTCCAGGAAATCATAATTATCCTTCTGTGGAAATTCCACAGGTTCCGCTAGTAAATATTTTACTTAACAATCTTTTCTAAGAGTTACCATAAAAACTGAATTTTAGAATATTTAAAAATATTATAAATTATTCTGATTAAAATTAAAAAAAAATATGAAAACAAATCTTGTAATTTCATAGTAATATTTTTTTTTTACGCAACATTGTTCTTGATATGTCTTATTCTTAAAAAGAATTAAAAGCTTCTCTAATTAAATGATGTCTTAGTTTCATTGCATTTTTATTTTTTGATTCAGGGCAGATTTTCACTAAGACAGTCTGATTTTGAAAAAGAAAAAAGTCTGTTATTAAAATTCTCCAAAGAATTCTGCTTTTAACTAATATAGTCACAAAAAATTATCATGTTGAATTTTTCAAGTTTTTCTAAAATTAATCAAGGTGATTAAAAAATATATTTTTTCCAAGATTTTCTAATAAAAAAATTTAAAAACAATTTCATTCATTTGTGAATAAGTCCTAAAAATTTCATTAAAAGCCGACAATTATTTAATTTTTGCAAGAATTTCGGAATTAATTAAATTTCGAATGTTCTAAAACTGAGTAAAAATAAAGAAAATATTTAAAAAAATACTTGGATCCTTCTTAAAATAATATTAAGATTTTTTACGTTTAAAACTTTTCATTACGTTTGTACCATGTTTTCATCACGATATACTGATTTTTTAGCGATTTCATTAAAGTATCTCGTATAAAGGGAAGCAACTTTAACTCAATTATTTCCCTTGAAAATTATCAAGGGGAAATAATTGTAAGAAAGTTGCTTTACGACGAAAAAAAAATCCACGGATATATTTTAGAATATCATTAGAGATAAAGTGATTCTTAATAATTTTTATTTTTTTTTAAATAAAATAAACTGAAGTGACCAAAATTTAAAGAGGACTTTTATGGATGATTTTAACCTCCCTGGTTGGCATAGATGGAGCAATAGTTAAAGAGCTAGTGTATATGTGGCAGTTCTGAGATGTGGACAGGATTTAACACTGACTGTTGAAAGATTGTGTTGTTGATCAGAAAGATGGAGAACTTTATCTCTCTGATGGTAGCAATAGCAGTGGTGTACTGAAAATATGAATTATGAACAGATATCTAATTTAATTCATAGGCCACTCAACCTTTAGTTTACCATTATTTATATCATGGCATTAGATACTTTTTTTCATCTGAGCCCGAGAACATCATTGAACTGTGAAAGACTAGTGCTGTGTCAAATTTTAATCTCTTCTTAGTCATTTGAGGAGACTGCATGAGATAAAGCTATGGAGCCAGCCTGGCAGCAGGGTCTTGTGCAAGCTCTGTTGTCGCTCTGTAATAGTGTTGGTGTTCTGCTGGACTTCATAAAGACCTCTAGTGAACCTGGAATCTACCTTGGCAGATAAGGCATACACAAGTCTTGTTGCAGAACGTTTGTGAGTTATTCTTACCATGTTTCTTCCTGGTGATGACTTGTTTGATCAAGATACACACTTCCACCATCGGGTGACGTGAAACTGGTTTCACGAACATATGCCTTACTTTCAGATATTCCCTCATCTATTACACTTGCTAAATTTAAACCCCACTGATCATGTTGCACACTTCTGTAAATTTAAGAGCCAGTTGAAGCTGAAAATAGGGTACTTATTGCTGCCATATCTGGGCTGGAGTAGCCCAGTTTTCACTTTCCAAAATTGATTCCAAAGGCACTGACGCGGCTCAGTGATTAAGTATTTTCTACCCTACAACTCCTTTCCCATCAATAAAACATTGCATGCCTCTAGCTACTCTATTGCTATTTCCATGGAGAATGTTCAGATGAGCTACATTCCTTAGTTCCACCAGTTCTAATCTTCACATCTAGGATCTGACATGTCATATATCCTCTAGTATATCACCCTCATTCCATTCATATTTCATTAGTGAGTCCTTTTGTTTAATTTTTTTTGTGTTGAGCTCTTGATTCCTGTTTTGGTGTTAATTGTGTTGTACAAGTGTAGATGTTTGGGAAGTTTATTTTTGGAACGGACACTTGGCATCAGTGTTCTTTGATATAGAAAAAGCCTAGATAACCTATGGAAACAGCCATTATAAAAGATTTAAAGAAAATGGATCTGAAAAGAAGACTGCCAATCTTAATTAATAGCTTTTTTAACAGAGTGTGTTTTCAATGTCTGAGCTATGTGACCAAGAAATGGGTGTAGCACTTATCAGTACCCTCTTTTATATTAAAATAAATGGCGTCATTAAATGTTTGAATTTAAGAATTGACTGTTCCGTGTATGTTGTTGATTTCATTGTCTGAACAATACAATGCAGCCTAAAAACACAGATCAAATAATAAAAGAAATACAATTCAACATCAACTCCAACAATGTCTCTCATATGTTAATATGGACTACAGAAAGAGATTAAGATTTTTCAAGATCAGTTGTGAACCCCCACCATCACTGCTCCTTTATGTTGATGTCCAAAATCTCGTAATAGCTAGTTGATCACTTTGTTCCAAATTTGGCTCTGTCCATGTTGTGCTTAATTGATCACAAAGTTGGTCTGGGTTGAAAGTCACTGAAAATCTGCTGCATCGATGATCCAAACAGGGCGGGTAGCCACAATAAAAAAAGGAAATTTTTGTAAAATTAACAACAAGGAGTTTATATACAGTTCAGTGGAGTATTTGATTAGAGTTTATCACTCTTGCATGCAGACAACTATAATTCCACCCTACATCTTTTACAGGATGTAATACTATATCAGTTGATTGGTCTGGCACCAGGCTGAAATCGGAGTTTCTTTTAAGGCAGGCAGTCACATGACAACATGTCTCTTGTGTTAACTCGTTCTGTAGTGGTCCAACTCTATGGTACTCAACTGTTCTCTCTCAACTCATTCATCTGCTTATATTGATTCTCAGGGTGCTTGTGACACACGTTGGATACACTTAGCATTTTCAAATGACTAATAAGGGATCCTCCTTTTGGTCACCTCATCAACCTTGTTTCCTTCTTTTCTGTGTGAGTGCCTCTTGAGGGGCATGAAACATTCCTCCAACTTTCCTAAAATCCATGGGGGCATATTTCATTGGTCATCTGATCAACCCCATCTCTTTCTCTCCTGTGTAAGTGCCTCCCATCACCACCTGAGGGGCATGTTTCAGACCAGCAGTCAAATTTTGATTATCATTCTTTTTGCTTTTCCACTTTTAGTGTGTGTGATCATTTTGCATGTTTGTTTTTATCATTTCAATTTTTATAAGAAATTATCTTGCTTCAGTTGATAAAATCATATGTTTCTCTTTTAATTCTCAGTGTCACAAAATTATACATAGAACCAAGAGACTTTATTTTTGGAATTTTGTCTCCTTCTAAGTAAGAGGTGGCTGTCACTAAGGTCATAAAATCTACCAAGCCCTTACGCAAGTCTGTTCCATAGACTGCTGTCTCAGTCTATCAATGGTCATTAAACTTTTCAGTCATGGGAAATCTCATTTTTAGTGAAAATTGATTTCCCAACTTTTGTGATAAGAATCTTTTGAATCATAAAAAATATTATCTATCTTCTTTGGGTAGTCTTAACATATCTCTCGCCTAACTCCAGTGGCTGGAGAAGAAAGAAAAATTTAATTATTAACTCTCTTCCTTCTTTTCTTCCCTTCCCTTCTTTCATTCCTTTTCTCCAAATCTCCAAGCTAAATGTAATAAAGCACTCCAAACACTCAAAGTGGTTGCCCACAGAGACTTGCGAGCTGATAGACAGACCTTATTGAAATTATATTGATTACTAGTTAGGTTCAAACTGGACTATGTTTGTTTCATTTATGGTGCTACAAGGAAGTTGTACTTAAAGGAGCTTGATACAATTCATCATCAGGGGCTATGACTCATCCTCAGAGTATTTAAAACATCTCCAGTAGAAAGCCTTTACACCAAAACCAACAAAATGCTTGTTATATTAAGTTGGTAAATATTAGTCCTATAATACTATACCAAACTACATAGATGCTACTGTAACTCTTGAATCTACTGCCCTGGAAAATTTACTGTGGTTAACAAAAATCAGTCAACAGTTTTACTAAATCTTGCCAAACCCTTTAAAACTAATACCAATCCATCTACCTGTTTAGAAAATAAATAACACATCACTCAATAAGTACCAGGCCTGACATATAGATGTTGCCACAAATAAAAAAATCATATGATTTTTATGAAGTACTAACCTTCAAATGGCACATGATAAAATTTGGGCCCAATCAGATTATTAGTTTACAAATTACAGTCATTTAAGTGAAGCTACTGTTGCAAATTTTCAAAACAATAGAAAAATCTGAATTTCATGTGTTGATAAAACATTGCTTTCTGATAGAAAAAATACTGTTCAAGCAAAGCAATGTTTTGATAAATGTTAGTCGGATACTGCTTCATTGGAAACAATGGTTAAGAGGTGGTATGCTGATTTTAAACGTGGTCATGCAGACACAAATGATACTGAATGCTCAGATCACCCAAATTTGGCAGTTGTCTTGGAAAAGATCAAAAAAATCCACAAACTTGTTTTTGGCCAATTGTAAATAGAAGTTGCGTGAGATAGCAGAGGAGTTGAACATATCAGAAGGCAGTGTATTCACTATTTCGCATGAACATTTGTTAATGAGAAAGCTATTTTCAAAATAGATACTGCATTTGCTCACAGTCGATCAAAAACAACAATGCATCAGTAATTCAGAGCGTTGTTTGAAACTCTTTCAATGCAACAAGAAGGAGCTTCTGTGTAAATATGTGACAGTGGATGAAACATGGATCCACTACTTCATTCTGGAATCAACTTGGCAGTCAGCTGAGTGGACAGCAGCAGGTGAAAGTCGTCCAAAGCGACCAAAGATGCAAACATCAGCAGGCAAGGTTTTGGCCTCTGTGTTTTGGGATACACAAGATATTTTGTTCAATGATTACCTTGAGAAAGAAAGAACCATCAATAGCAAATATCATATAGCATTACTGGAGCGTCTAAAGGAAGAATTTGACAAAAAATGGCCACAGATGGAGAAGAAAAAGTGATCTTCCAATAAGATAACACACCATGTCACAAGTTGATTGCAAGAATGGCAAAACTACATGAATTGCACTTTGAATTACTTCCGCATCCATTCTATTCTCTAGAAATGGCTTCCAGTGGCTACTGGCTGTTTGCAAACCTCAAAAGAATGCTCCAAGGAAAGAAATTTCATTCTAATAAAGAAGTGATATTGCATATTTTGAGGCCAAAGACAAATCGTTCTACAAAAAGTTGTATTATTAGTAATTAGTTTTATTAGTAGAATTTTTAGTGCTGAAGCTATAGCCCTAAACTTGACTTAAGGCATCATAACAGACAATGCATCAGGCTTCATTGTTTTCTCCTGACATCTCAGAGAAAGAAAACCACAAACAATCCCTTAATATTTAAAATTACTGAATGAGATCAAATTTCATCTGCATAAAAACAAACTTGTCTTCTGTCGAGTACCTGTCCATTTCAGCACCCTTTTCGAGAAGATAAAAGTAGAAATTATTTTACCCTACCTGAAGGAGGCTGCCTTATACCACAAATTATAACACTAAAATAACTCCATTCTAAATGCATAACTGAAGAGTGTTAGAACCAATGACACAAAAGATTGTTTACAATTTTTATATTTAATTAAAAAAATACTTTTGTTATTAAATAATTGACAGTTGATATACCATTAAAACAGAACAATCAATCAACCATTAATGAGAAGTAAGTTTCACTTAAACAATTTTTCCCATGATTCTTCCTCATTCACTAAATTCTTAATCTGTTCAAGTCTAGAGTTAACTGTTATTAACATTACCTCATAAACTGTGCCTCTTAACTCTTACTGCTCATATAACAAATACCTTCAGTTGCTTTGATTGTCTCTTGGGCCTTGTATAGAGGGAACATTAGTGGCTCTTGAGGGTCATAAACTAGTTTTTTAATATACAACGTGTGTTAGCACGTGCTATATCCTGTCTTCATCAGTCGCTGACCAGAGGTGATATCACGGTATCAGCAGCGTTTGCCACCAGGCAGGGTATGAAGATAAACTTGTTGATTGTCCCTCTTTGTACATTCTTGTAATGAAGTAAACAAAACAATCGTTCCTCTTTGCAGTTTGTATCGGCAATGAAATTTCCTGAACGTGTTTGCTGTTATTAACACGCTCATGGAGAAAGAAAAAAAAAACGTTATAGACGACCATGCAAATATCTCATTTGTGCATGTTTAGATTGTGATGTTGCATGCATTTTATTTGCTTGTTGTTTTGATCTTGATCAAATCCAACTTGACATGTGCTGAACTGTTGCTCAAATGCAGTGCAAAGCACTTTTAAAACCACGGCCAGCAATGCCTATTTTTGAATGGAAAGAAATAACTGAATGTCCCAGAAACCCACGACACCCAAACTCAATAAGCATCACGTTACATGTCCAACCATTGTCCACACATTCGGCATGCAGTGATTCGTATCGGTTTTTCTTTAGTTCGTGTGCCTCCACTTTGTTCTCTTCCCAAGGGACTGTTAACGCTATTAGGAAGACAGTCTTTTTTTTGAGTCTAACCACAACATGTTTGTTTGTCTGTGTGATGTGTATTGGAAATTTTAGAGATGTCATTGGGTCTACTGAAACCTCCCAATCACTGGCTCCGCTCAGCAGCTTCATATTGGGGGCTGTTTGTTTGTTTTTTTTGCAGGGCATTCACCTTCCTTATGAAATTCAATCTCAGTTTCCTTGGCTGCCACAAGCTGTTGATTTGCTGTCTCACATTGTGTTCTTATTAGCTCCTTGATCACCTCTAATACCTTGTTGTGTCGCCATGTATATATCTGGAGCGATCGTGGACAAGCAGAAAGCACTTGACACAAGGTACCTCGGTCTTTTTTACACAAAAAACAGAGATCTGTATCTGTGTCCCCACATTTTGAGGTTTGTTTCATTTGGGAGAAGGTCATACGTAGATTGAAGAAGAAAAGATATCGTCAATGGCTCCATTGCAATTAACAAGTTCCACGAAAGTTTAATAAGTTTGATATCATTCCAGGTTGTCCACTTACATTGTTTAGCTTGAGTGACAGCAGTAGCTATTCATTGCTTCTCTTCGAACATTTTGACTTCTTATTAGCTGAAGTATTCATGACTATTTCTCTAGTAGTTTTGTCTCCAACTGTATCATCTGCTATTTATATGGTGGAGATTTGCATTTGAATACAACATTATCCCAATATTTTTTTTATTGACAATGTAAATTTGGAATGCTTTATTTTGACAGAAGAAAAGAAATGCAGTTTCAAAAACAACCAAATTTTTTTATATCAAGTCATTTAAGCTTTTTGGTAATAGGCTTATAGGATTTAGTAGGGGAAATTTTTGCAGTTTTTGGGCTAGGGAATTTACAGTTTCCTAGTTCAGCCCCCTTCAGTTGAATCACTGGATGTGGTACAGTATCTTCTTTTTACTTCATCTCTTGAGTGAGGCAGATTTCTTGACCTGGTGAAATGCATCATTCTTGATACTCTAGGATGATATATCATGTAATTCTTTAAGGTTGATATTTATGACAGAAGAACTATGTACTCTTGTTCATTCATCTGGGTGTGCACTTTTGATGACTGGTTGATATCTGATACCATATTTGTTAGCAGAAAGTTCAATTCACCAGAGATGAATTTTATCATTTTCAGTCTTTGAACCTTTATGCTTATTAAAAATGTAGTATAGAGCTTTTTGGTCTGTGACAAGAATAAAATATTCACCTTTCAGGTAATGACTCCATTCCCTGATTGCTTTGATGATCACATTAGCATCTCTTTCTTTTGGAGAGTGATTTTATTTAGAGAGTTTAAAGTTCTGGACCAGAATGCAACAGGCCTGCCTCTATAATTTAGTGACACAGATAAGCTCATGTAGCAAGCACCAGTTTCAATTTCAAGGGGTTTTTATTTGTTTAGAATATGTACTTAAGCTCTTTCTAATTTTCTGTTCAAATATTCAAAAGAATCTTTTATTTTAGCAGGTCAGGGGAATATAGTGTTGTTATTTAATGTGTGAATTTTATATATTTATCATATTCACTTGCAGATGTGTATGTTTGTATAATACTCTAGATAACTGTTTTATCTTATTTCTAAATCTAGTGCATTTGGTAACAATAAATTAGGTTTGTTCTATTTTGATTATTACTATTTTGTTACAGTCATAGATATAGAAAAAAACAAACATCTTTTTTTAATTTTAAGAAGCAGTAACCACCTTTATAAGAGAAAATGCACAATTACATTTAAGTTGGATTAAAGATTTCTTAAACTTTTTAAAGTACTTTATTAATATTGGTAACATTGAAGAATGATTAAATAAAATTTATGAGAAAAGTAAATTTCACTCTCTTGATGTTTTCAAAATATGAATTTGTTTCAAGTACTTTTGACAAGGAATCTAACTAGGATTTAAGCAAGTTTAATCTTTCAAAAAAAAAAAAAAGTTTGCATTAGATAAAGAAATAACAATATCATAAATGTAACTCCTTTTTAAAACCTATTATTTTTCAGTCTCAAATTATTAATAGCAAAAGAACATATATCAACCTGCTTGTTGGAGATCTGCAGATATCACGCTATGATATCGTTTAACATATAAATATAAGGGGCCAATCTTAGAAATGTACTGTCTGGAAAATTTTCAAATTTGCTATTAATTATAGGTTTATAAAAATCTAGCATTAATTACAGCAGCAAATGTGTTTGCAATTAAAAAATATTTGTCTCTTTTGTAGTTCAATTGTCATTTTAATATAATTCCTTTAAACAATCATACAAATTGTTGGCTAGTTTGAAAAAAGATGAAAAAAATCCCAATTCTCACACCATTTTGCCTGAAAGTAGAGAAGTGATAATGAGTCATTGTGTCAAATCTGTGATATTATTTTTACAGTTTGAATACTCAATCCATAGATGTGTTTAGATTAGCAGTTATGATTTGTTAATTATTGTGAACCTGGATTTCTATTTGGCTTTGATTTTTCTCATTTAAAAAAAAAAACAAAAACTGATGCATAACAAATCCTTAGAATTTTCTAAAGTTTGTCATTTCTTTGATAACAGAAATTGTTTGATTTTTAAATTATCAAATTGTTTTTATAAATCCATTGTGAAAAATAGGGATTACATTTCTCAAGGCAAAAAAAATCTGAAGATCAGAATGATCTTCAGTACAAAGAATTCCTGGCACCAGCAATCATCTTTTCCATATTTCAATGGTCACTCAACTCTGGCTCAAATTTCAAAATGCTAAATAATAGTAATACAGAGGTTTGTGTGAAAAATAAGGTAAAATGGTTGTTTTCTTAATAATTATTTTAAAAACCAAAAAAATTAATTTGTATGCATACAAGATAATTGGAATGATGTCAACATTAAATTCTCTACTTCAGTTAGATATGAGCAGCTTGTAAATTTATAGATTTTTGCCTAAGTCAAAATAGATTTAAAAATTTCCTCCTTCTTCTGATTTCATTACATTGACTTTTCAGTCAACTGATACTTTCTATAACTCTTTTTATAATAAACAAAATCTGATTTTTTTTAAACAAATTTTTTTATGGAATTATGTGTAGAAGAGGATATGAAAACATGAAGATTGGTTACAATTATTCCTCAATAGGAAATGATGTTGGAATGCTGAAATTTTAAATTACAAATTTTGTACAGTAAATTCCTCCTTCAAGTTTTAGCATATTATTTTGTTTTGTATTAAGTAAATCTGATCATAATTTTGTTTTGTATTAATTTAGTCTGATCATAATTTTGATAAAAAAATGTTACTTTAATTAAAAGGGAAAGCAGTTTACCATCCATGATAAGTTTGCATCCAAGTTCTTCCAACATTTCACCTTTGTTGGCTGATTTTCTGTAATCGCAATGTGAAACACATGAGTGATAAAATCAAAAATAAAAGTGTTGGGAAACTGAATGAGATTGGATAGGCTGCAGATTCTAACATGTCTAAAATAAAAATAATTTAAATTTACAAATTTCAGTATCTTCAACATTTTCTGTCAGTGCATAATTGTCACCAATGCTCACATTTTTATACCTCCCCCCTCATTTATACATATATAATTCCATCAACAAAAAAATTTCTTTAGTTCAATGAAGTCCTTTTGGGTGCCAAAAATTGTTATACACAATCTTTTCTGTATTTGTCGTTACTTCTGAGATGAAGTAGTATTTAGTACTTATTCATAGCTTCTGAAGAAGGCCGGAGCGTACAACAGCTGAAATGTTGTAAACATGAGAGTAAAGATGAGGACAACAGTCAGAACAGTGTAAATAATATACAATCTTTTCTATTTTGTAAATTATTTGCTTTATATATATATATATATATATATATATATATACACAATCACACATTGAGTGCTAGTGTTAATAAAATAGTGCTTGATGGAAACAGAACTATACATTATATATTAATAAATATTTCCTTACCAGTAGCATAATTGTTTTTTCTTTTTTAACAATAATCCTCATATAAAATATGAACTGCCCTACCATTACAATAACCCAATATATTGAACAAAATTTAAATTATGTAACGTCAGCATCTGAAGATTGCATTGTTCATGAATTATATATATATATATATATATATATATATATATATACTTAATTTTTTAATCATTCTAAGCATTAAGAAGAATTTTGGACATATTTTTGTAATCTTTGAAAAGAATCCTTCCTTTTTATTTTTATTTTTTAATTATAAATAATTTATAGGATAAAAAATAAACCTGGTTTATTTCCTCATAAATGGCTTTTATGTTAAACTGTATTCAAACATATGATATCACTTAATTTCTTTTTAAAGGTCTTCTCCCCAAAACCTATAGTATATTAATATTATCTTTATTTTAACTGGCAATTAAGAATAATACTAATGTGAAACGATGAAAAGAAAATCACTTAATGGTATTAACCCCCATGCAGCTCCCAAAACCCTTTATTTTTACAAAGCATATGTGCATAGATGATAAAGTTATTGTAATGATGACTTCCCCTTTCCACCATGGAATGGTTATTGACTGCTTCTAGTCTCACAGATTTATTGAAGTCATTGGAGAAAACACATGGGATTGGTCAATATCTGTCAACTGCTTTGCTAAACTCACTCTTGGGTAACAAAACTATTACTTCCTCAGTTTGTGCACAGGTGCAAGGTACTTGAGTTTAGAATGAAACATGTCTATTTTTTTTATTGATTTTTTTCTACTACCCCCACCCCTGCTGCTACTTTTTTATTTTTTACCTTTCATGGTTTACTGGACTTTTTTAATCATCAAGATCAATGAGCTGTAATTTCTTTGCTTGCAGCAGAATCATCTGAGCATGATATTAAACAAATCTACCTTTTTTTTCCCCCCCTCACTTTGCATATGTTTACTCTTTCCCTCAAATTATAAAATCCTCTCCACTTCTCTGACCTATTTTTTTTAGCAAGATGTTAAAAATCATTTTAATAAAATGATTTTTTGTTGTTAGAAAATATATGGATGAAATTTATTACTATCCCAATATGAAAATTAAATTAAAAATAGTTTCATAATCGAAAATTCTCTTGCTACTCTATGTTCTGTCTTCAAATTTGCCTAAACGTGCCAAAGTGTGGCTCACTGGGTTCAGATTCTGTGTGGGCTGATGTCAAAATTGAATTTTTTTTTATATGGAAGGCTTGTCTATTCGATAATAAGATTTATTAAGCTATGCAGCCATATTTTTGTCTCAAGAAAAATGTTATGCAAAACAAAATGAATGTAAAAATCATTGGTTATAAATTAAGTCCTCTATAAATTAGCAAATGTTTTCTCTCATCAATGCCAGTCAGTCTATAAGACTTACCATATTGCTTACTTTGGTCAAAGAGATCCATACACAAAATCCCATCTTACCATTTCACTTGAATGGTTCATGGTATTTCATAATGCCTGTAGTTCATATCAATTGACTGAAGATATGTATGTTGTCCTTACATTTATGTTTTGTGTCAAATTATCTTTTTAGTATGTACATGTTTTTTTTTTGTTCATATATGATGTTGATAGCTTGCAAGATACTGTAAATTTTACTTTGCTTTATGTAGTTTATCAGAAAAATATAGTTGAATAGCTAGAAAAATACATATATTTTATCTAATTTTTGTCTGAATTTCTGAGGTGAGGAGTTTTCATGATTTACACTATTTATATTTGGACTAATGTGCTAATCTTTGTTCTTTTTAAAAAACAACAAAGGTGAGGACAATAGTCCAAAAGTAAATATTGTAAATAATAATTCATTTAGTTTGTAATTTTGTTACATTTTCACTGATAGTATGGCCAGGCTAGGTGTTGATACTGACTTTTTTTTTCTTTCTTTAATATTATTAGGTTGGTGCAAAAATAAATTTTTTTTGTTATTTTATTTTTGTTGTATTTCTTCCAAAATAAGTATCTGAGGTAGGTTCCTGTAATCTGTAATTTTAAAGCTGAATTTGTTTTGTCATTTTTTACTGTATGAATTTCAAATGAGACAAAAAGGAAGCTGTTTTTAATATCCTCCAAACATTTGACCAAAGGGTAGCATTGACTCCAGCAATTTGACAATATGCCTTGAAAATGAAAAGGTTGCAGTCACTTTTCTTCAATTGTTTGCAACTAATTAAGGGTCATTATTGAAGTGGGAATGCATTAAACAACTTGCACCAAATTGGAAAAATCAAAGAAGTTGGTAAAATGAGTACCACATGAGCTGGAAAAAAAAATATTTCATGGGTTGTTCTCTGTCTGTCTTTTGTCTTTCTTCAAATGGGTCATTATTTTGATCCCATTATGACACATGGTCCAAAATAGATTCCTTACTGCAATCACTAGCCGTCTGTGCAGTGTCATGTTTAAAGTGAGACACAAAGACACTTTTCCAAACCCAAAGCTGCATGAAAAAAAGCTTATGGTCACGTAGTCAACAATTGGAAACATTCATTCTGACTTCTTGAAACTTGGTGAAATCATCACAGCACAGAAGTATGGCCAGGAAGATCAATAAAAGTCATCAAGTGTTATAATCTTTATGCCCTCAATCTATTGGTTAGTCAAAAAAAAAAAAAATGTTCGATGAATCTGTCTAGTCCCAATCTCACAAATCACTGCAGAAAGGGGTTGAACTTGTCTGTGAAATTCTTTTATCCAGTTTGCTTTCTATCCAAACATTTTTAAACATTTTAACAGTTTCTTGTAATAGAGGGTCTTGAACAACCAAATAATGGCAGCTGTGAAGAATTCATTGGTTCCAGGACTGTGACTGAAATTGACTTGTTTATTTTTGGTAGATTCTGTTCTTTTTTAATACATAAGTTTTATTCTGATCTGAGATTGAGGGCCTTTAAAATTGATGATAAAAACTGCAAATATTTCTGCACTGATCTTTATGTAGAAAGATTTTGCAGTGACAGATATTTTGCATAAGAAACTGATTCCTTCTTGAAAGTTAGTCTTTTTCCCTGGGATTGTAAACTTACACCCTAATCTAGACCAAGTAAGAATTTACCTGTTCAGTGAAGAAACAGTAGTACCATAAAGAGGATCATTTGAAAGTTTAAAGTTCAAATCCTTCTCAAGGATATTGGATACTCAAAAAGCAAAAAATGAGCTTCTGAAATTCAATGTCATACACATGTATAATGCTGGAGAGTATACTGGTCAAAATATTATACGAACAACAAAGATGGAGCTTGTTTATCTGATAGAAATCGTCCAATCAAATAATTTGGTTAAATATTCAATTCAAAACTTCAAAATACATGTCATATTTACAGCAAAAAGTGTAATCTTGAGCCTAGTCACATGTGATAACAAGAGATATGCATTGGCTTTTTAATCAGTTTAAAATAGGATGTCTGTCTAGCAAAACTCTTTGCCTGAACCTTTATTATATTTGACAATTAAATCGAGAAAGGCATTGTTCTTTTCTCCCCTCACCAATCAATTCCAATTATGTGTCCCTTTTAAAGGTATGACATAATCAGCATAAATCTTATCAGATTTGTTTGTATCTTATCAGAGCCATGAAAGAAGCTTTCACATGCTGACATGCTTTTGTTTTTGTAATTATTGAAATGTATGATGAGGTTCTGAAAAGTTCTCAACCCAACCAAGAAAAAAATCTTCTGTTTGTTGATTTGGTTAAATTCTGGGAAGTTGTTCAGGCAGAGAATTTATCAGCCCCTGTTCCTCTCATATTTACATTACATTTATGATAATGGCTGTTAATAACTATAATTCCCACATTTTAGTGATATTTTTCAAAAGCATTGCTTGGGCATCATTATTATACCTTGAAAGCTAAAGTGGAGATTTAAGCTATTTCTTGATGTTCGTGCTTTAATGTTGCTGGCATATTATTACTTGAATTACACTTGTTAAAACACATCGTGATGTAGGTAAAGAACTGTATCAGTGTTGATGAATATTTTTGAATCATTAAGAAGAAAAAAATGAGTTTTTGGATTTGGTGAGCTGAGTTAAAATTCCCATCTAATCTGTTGTTTTCATTTTAGCACATGGGAAAAGAATGAATCCATCTTTTCTCTTCTTAGATATAGATTAAATGGTAGTTAGACTAGACTCTCTAACCTTGGGTGACAGCCAGTCATAAAAAAAGAACATTCTGAAATCAAAACCATTGAGATGGCAATTCACAGATAATAATAATAAAAAGGAATCTATGAAGAGGCATGATCACTTATGTCCTGAAGGGACATGGCATTAACAATCTGACATTTCTCAGCATCTTCATCATTTCTTTATTTAAAAACAAAATTGAACACACTGTATATTTTGTTTTTATTGGTAATGTGTATTGTCTTTTTATTGCTGACTTTCTTTGTTTTACTGATGATTGCAGGTGAATATTATTGTTGAGGCTTGGACAACACATGCCAAAAATGTGCTTCAGAAACTTGGACAAAGAACCCTTGCTCCAAATCAGGTTGGTAACCAGTAGTTTTATATTGTGAAACCTTTCTTTACTTTTTCTGAGCTTCCACTGTGCTTTATTAATTTAAAAATATAAACAGATATAATATTTACCAGTATTAAATTAACTGCCTTAAAGGAATCATTTTTACTTAGAAGTTTTTTGACTGACTTTGTGAGAATGACTGTTTACTAATTTGGTATGAATGTGAACTAAATTAAATAGAAGCTTAGATTTCATTCCACAAGCTGCCTTGAAAAATGTTTACATTTCCTATAGAACATGCACATATAATTGGGTCAGGAATATTTAAAAAGGAAAAAATCAACTGATGATCATTCATTCTTGTGTATTGTTTTTTTATTTTTTATGTTATTTTGATTTTTAATATTAATTTAATAATTTATAATCGGATATTTTTAATTTCAGATTTAGCAGAGGACTTGTGTGTTAAATGGTTGTTTAGATAAGAATATCAAAGCTCAGGCTGTGGCATTAGATATCTCAAAGGTGTTTAATAGGGTTTGGTATACAGGCTTTCTTCACAAGCTTAAGGGCTACAGTGTCTCTGAACATATATTTTGCTTAATCCAGTTGTTCCTAACAAATTGTGTCATGAAAGTCATATTGAACAAACATGCTTCTGGTTCATTTCATATTAATGTGGGTGGGTGGGTGGGTGGTGTCCCCTACTGCTCTATCCTTGGACTGATGTTGTTTATCTTTATCATAACCTTTTTCATGTCATCAGTTCCCAGCTAGATATTTATGATGGTTACACAACTGTCAACTTATGTCTTAGTAGCAAGTCTGGTAGGTTTGACAAAGTAAAACCATCAACTGCTCTCAAAAAGGACCTCCAATCAGTGATTAACTGGGTGTAAATTAAATGGCTTGTAAATTTGAACACCTCCAAAAATTTCATCACCATAGAGGACTTTTCTATCTGCAATTAGCATGCCTATGGTTCAACCATTATGTATATTATTATTTTTTATTTTATTTTATTTGAATTTTTAATATTAATTTAAGAATCTATAATCATGTATTTTTCATTCTGGAGTTATCAAAAGACTTGCATATCAAATGGCTGTTTAGGCTTTAGATAAGAATAGTGAAGCTTAGGCTCATTGCACCTTCTTGTGCTTACGTAGTCTACTGACATAAGTGAAGTGATTGAATCAATCGCTAAATTTCTTGTTAGGAAAGTTGGTTCATGGTGTTCTACCAGACAATTTTTTGTCAGAATGCATCTTGCACATTTATAAATCCATCATTTGTTCGTGTGTTGAATACTGCAGCCATATCTGGTTTAGTGCTCCTACTATATATCGTGAGATACTTGACAAAATTCAAAGAAGGGTATGTCATTTAATTGTTCCTAACCGGGCATCTTGATTTCAGTCACTTTTTCACTGCCATGATGTGGCTTCTCTCTGTGTTTTATACAAATATTTTCATGGCAATTGTTCCAATCAGCTTTCCTCATTGGTACCTTGACTGCATGAATTTAAGTGTTCTACTAGACTGGTAACTAGGGCTTCCTTTTTATTGTTGAACTATTCTATTCTGGTAGTTTATTTTCTCATACTTCTTGCCTGTGGAACTCACTTCCGATTTCTTGCCTCCCTGCCATCTACAATTTAAAAAAATTTTAAATGCAACACCAATTGCCATCTTCTGTCTTCCTGAATTCTGTTCCTTTATTGTTCTTTCTCACTGAAGTCTTCACATTTTCTTTCACTCTCTTTAACCCATTGTGTTCTAGTGGTATTATTGTTTTACTTAGGGGGGAAATAATTCATAAAAATGGTGTTAATCTAGTAGTAATAACCCTACCATCAAAGAACAATATTTAGGGTGACTTTTTTTTTTTTTGAGAGAGAGAGAAATTGTTTATTTTCTCTGGTAGGTTGGGGAGTGCATTATATTATGAGATATATGGCAATTTGGGGATTCAGCATTAATTGTACAATTTGTTTGCTCTGATAAAACCCCCAAAATGTGTAGTACATGAATTGATAAAAGATGTTAATAATGTTTTTGGGATAAGATTATTTTGTTGATTAGATTTAATGGTTTTTTTTTTTTTTGATTAAACAAAATATTTTGAATGATTCTTTTAATATAAAGATTGCTTGCAACACATCACTCAATAAATCACGGGCCTAATAAAACAACAGCTTTTAGGCAAAATTCAACTTTATTCATCAACATAGTCTATATACTGATTCCAATGCTTCTCTAAAAATTTGATACCATTTTTGTAGAACACTTTTTCTTTGGCCTCAAAATATGCCTCATTTTCCGTTATCACTTCTTCATTGGAGCCAAATCTCTTTCTCTGGAGCATTCGTTTGAGATCTGTAAACAGCCAATAGTTGCTGGGGGCCAGATCTAGTGAATAGGGTGTGAAAGCAATTCCAAGTGCAATTCATGTAGTTTTGCTCTTGTTGCAATTGACTTGTAACATTGTGCATTGTCTTATTGAAAGATCACTTTTCTTCCTCATTTGTGGCCGTTTTTTGGCAATTTCTTCCTTCAAACACAACAATAATGCTATATAATATTTGCTATTGATGGTTCTTTTGTTCTCAAGGTAATCGATGAACAAAATACTTTGTGCATCCCAAAATATGGGGGCCAAAATCATGCCTGCTGATGTTTGTGTCTTTGGTCACTTTGAACGGCTTTCACCTGCTGCAGTCCACTCAGTTGACTGTTGATTTGATTCTAGAGTGAAGTGGTGGATCCATGTTTCATCCAATGTCACAAATTTATGCAAAAACTTCTTATTGTGTTGAAATAGTTGCAAACAACACTCTGGATCATTGATGCGTTGTTGATTTTGATCAACAGTGAGCAAACGTGGCACTCACTTTGAACACAGCTTTCTCATTGACAAATTTTCATGCAAAATGGTGAATACACTGCCTTCTGATATGTCAAACTGCTCTGCTATCTTATGCTCAGCCAAAATGAATTTGTGGATTTTTTTGGTGTTTTCCGGAACAACTGCCGATTTTGGATGACTTGAGCATTCAGCATCATTTGTGTCTGTACAACCATGTTTAAAGTTAGCCTACCACCTCTTAATTGTTGTTTCCAATGATGCAGAATCAAAATAACATTTATCAAGCCATTTCTTTTGCTTGTACAGTATTTTCTCCATCAGAAAGCAATGCTTTTTCAGATTTTTCAATTGTTTTGAAAATTTGCAATGGTAGCTTAACTTAAATAACTGTAATTTGTAAACTAATAATCTGATTGGGTGCAAATTTTGTCATATGCCATTTGAAAGTTCGTACTTCATAAAAATCATATGAAATTTTTATTAGTAGTGCCATCTATATGTCAGGCCCAGGATTAATTGAGTGATATGCTATGATTGCATGCACTGAATTCAGTTAGCCTATTGTAGTTATTAGTTTGTAGATATTACTTTCTTAAACTTAACCAAAAAATTTAAGTCACTAGATACAATATTTTGGAATGAAGGTGATAAGACTGTCCGAAGCAGATAAAGAGATGATTGCTTTGACCATATCTTATGAAATATTGCCATAATATTTTTAATATTTAAAATTAGCATTCAAATTTTGTAATCTTCAAGTATTAAAGATTTCAAGAGTTTGTTGAAACTTTGTCTTTTGTCTTTTTAGTTAAGTAACATCAACTGGAGACTCAATTTGGAAATGGCTAACATGGGAAGATCAAAAATGAAATTGCCTAATGCCATGTTTGAGTTGAAGGTCACACAAGAAGACATGCAGGTAAACAAACAGATCTTTTTTCTCTATATCAATTCATACCTCATTCTGTCTTTTAACAGATTTTAAATGATGAAAAAAATACTCAAATTATTGGGCTGGAAAACAAAGTTTTTGAACATTTTAATTCTCAACAAAATTTCTTTTATTTCTAAACCCCCCCCCCCCCCAAAAAAAAAAAATTATTCCTCATTATTATGATCACTTGCTACTAATATTTGACTCTAAGACTCTGCACAACATTCATGGAAGCACAAATGCTTCCATCATGAAATGTACTATGCATATATATATATATATATATATATATATATATATATATAAAAAACCAAGATCATAAGTCTGTTTTTATTGCTTGATTTTGCTAGTATTTTAGCATTATTTTGTGTAGCTGTCTAATATTACTATGATCTTTGTGCTGCTTATTAATGTGTTGTCTGATGGCACTCAGGTTGGATAGGTGGCAGGTGAGAATCCATGAGAGTGCAGTTGTGATATATCCTAGTTAAATTTTTCTTTTTTAAATCTTGTTGCACTCTTTAGCAAGGGAGATTGATTTAGAAATCACTTCTGTCAATGACTGCATCTATGGGACTCATATAAAAAAATGTTCATGCATTTGAATGCCTTTTTTCTTTTTTTTTTTGGACTGTTTTTAACTATCATGGTTTGACAATGTAGAGTATTCTAGAAGTTTAAGTGAATCTGAATTTAGTTTGTTCATTCAGAAATGTTTTGATGAAAAAAATAATGAAATTGGGGATGATACTCAGTGTTATCTGTGCACACCAGCAATGTTAATAACTATAATGATAGTGATAATGAAAGTAGTACTGTAATGCATGTTATAATGATATTAATGTTATATTGATTCATTGGTGTATTATATGAAAATGTATTCATACTAATACACTGGTGTGCAAGACTTTTAGGCCACTTTGGCAAATTAATTACTTTGGTTGATTTTTACGCCCAAAATCGAGACTGAAGAGCAGACTGCTTTTTTCAATGCATTTTATGATCTTTGAGGGTGATAAAACAAGTTATAGTATTTTTGTTAATGAAAATAGAGCATCTTAAACATAGTAATGATGAAAAAAATGGCCATGCAAAAATACTGGGTGTCCAATGAAAATTTCACTTTTCAGCACTTCTAGGTTAAAAAATAAAATTTTGTTTTTGCAAAAAGTCATCTTTATTGTAACAGAAAATACAAAACATCAAAGTTTGGAGTTAATAATTAGTGTTGCTATCTTTGGTTTGAATAAATGCTGTAATTTGATGTGGCATTGAATGGAACAATTTTCAGATTTTCTAAATATGGATTTTTTTCCCTATTCTTTTTGGCAGTAGTCCTAAAGCTCTTTGTGGTGGCATGGTTTTTGTTGGTGCACTTGTTTCTTCAGTTTCCGCCACAATGATTCAGTTATATAGAGATCAAGATTTGTGCTGGTTAGTCTTCTAAAAGTTGAACCTTCACAAGAAACCATTTTGTTGTATATGATGTGTGGCAAGATGCTGAAAAAATTCACTTTGTAGCTTGGCAGAAGATGATAATAAACTAGCACAATTTTGATTGTTTTGGTTTCCATCAACTTTTAGAAATTTTCTTCTATTATCAGTTCTGATGCAACCCTTCCATCATTACTTGTCGATCACCAAATTTTACTATCGTTGTAGTGTAACTTGCATTGCTTCTTTGCCTGACTGGTTGTCTTACATATTCTCTTGCATTAGAATCTAACCCTATTTTGCATTTATCATTAAAAATTGCTTTGTCACTTACCGTGTTAAATGTTCTTTTGACTACTTCAGTTTCTATTCTGATGTTTCTGTTACTATACACCTGTTCATGTTTTTTTTTATATTACTCTGTATACTGTATTAACTGAAACCTTACTGTAAAGACCATTCACTCGTCACTTGTCTGACTGTTCATTTTGGATTGCCTACCAAAACTCTCACACTCTTTCTTTCATTTCATTTCATTGTCTTTTGTTTTTTTTACACTTAAAACATTTCCATGATTTGCAGCAAAAGTTTTTAGATGGTTTGAACAATAGGAAATTCTAAGCCACCTGACCATCTCTTATTGAATCCTCTTTCCCTTTAATATTACAACATCTATTTTTCTTTCAGCTAACTTTTTAACCATGATTTTAGTGTAATAAAGTTAATGTTCAACTGCAACTTGCCAAGTCACCTTGAAACATGTTAATAAGATGGAGCTGTTCCTATTAGAAATTTGCATATTATCATGACTTTATCATCACAGACCTTTCATTCAATAATTTTGCATGTTTTCTTTTCAGCTTCAAACAGTTTAAAGAAGTGTATTTTCTTTTACACAGCCCAGCCAAAAAATAACTTATTTTTTATTACTCGAGGTCCACAGACAATACTGAAAAAAGCCTATTGCTAAATGATCTTAACTTTTTAATAAAAAAAGTTTTTAATCATTTGATGTAGTTAACCCAAAACTTTGGCATGCACATCTACAAACAGTTCATGTAAATCTGATTTTTCTCTTCCAATTTATAATGTGAATATTTTTATTTACTTTTTCAGAAAAAAAGAAAAAATCCACCTGGAATTTTCCCATGATGAGCTTTATGCTTTTTATAATCAGGTTTGTGACCAGAATTATTTGCTTATGATAAGAGGAGCTTAGTCACTGACAACTGACTTCTTTTATTTGTTGTGTTATTACCCTGATAAGTTATCATATTTCTTAGCTGTTTTAACTGTGTGCTTATAGCAAACCATCATGCATTTTGTTAAGGTCATTGTTTTGTTCTCTGTATTTCTTTTAATATAAATTTATAGAACTCTAAGTTTTAGAAAAAAAAAAGATTTGATAGTCATTTCACCCCAAGCAAGGAAGAACTACCACTGGTGTGCAGGGAGTTACAGTAAGAGAAAAAACAAGGTACAGAGGATGCCAAAAAAAGGATGAGAGATGGATGCGATTTAAGGAGATAGAATATGTCAATGGATGTGCATTTAAACTTTTGGAGATTGTAGCTATCAAGGAACAAGCAAATGGAAGTGAGTTCCACAGGTGGGAAGTATGAGAAAAGAAACTAATAGAGTAAAGTGTCAGTTACATTTGACTATTTTGATGGTAAAAGGGTAAGACCAAGATGCCAATTTAGTAGCACACATAAATTTATATGGTTGGGACACTAGGGAAAGAAACTTGTCCAAGCAGAAGCCATGAAAATATTTGTCAAAAAAATAGAGGAAGGCCGCATCTTGTCAGTGATAAAGTGACTGAAGTTAAGCTGCTAAGTCAGAATCGATTATGTTGCAGCGCCTTTGGATTTTGTTGAGAACCTCGAGACAAATAGCAGCAGCACCCAACCAGATATACCAAGAGTATTCAATGCACAAACAAATGGTAGATTTATAAATGTTCAAGAAAGTTAATAAAATAATTATGTAAACAACTATTTTTTTGATGTTGACTGTTTCTGTCCATGTATTCTAAGCACAAAGAATGATAAAAGACAGTTGTGATTGTTACTGATTTGCCAGTGGAATTAAATGACTGTTACTGTAATAATCAGTTTATGTAGCTTTGCCAGTATGAGTCACTCTCTATGAAATTTAACTTCCCCTACTCCACAATATTTGGAGGTAGCCTTCTATGTATTTCTTTGTTAATATGTGACTTTGAATATTATGAGAAAATGCTACTGTTATTTTTTAACCCAACAGATAGTTTGTAAGATAATGTTTTTCACATTACACACCTTGTTGATAAATCACTGAAGAACAGTTTTGTGCTTCTCTCCACCTCCCAGGTATTTACTAGAAATTTAGTAAATAATATTAAAATGAAGAAGTGACCCATCTCAATATTTTCCCCAGTTAGCCTCTTCATGACTACTTACTGCTTGTGCTAACACTTGATTGAAACCTTCTTGACATATAAATAAAAACCCTTCCAGGCATATTTCAATAGCACAGCTATGATCTTCACATAAGATATTAAGATTGGTTATTTAAATATTGAAAGTGAATTTTATTGAATGATACGTGATGTTTAAATGTTACCAAGAACAAAATACCAGTGACCATTCAATAAAACTGTTAGGATACTGAAAAGTCCTCAGCCCAGCCACAAAGATATTCCTCCTCAAAAAAAAGAAAAATCTGATTAGTAATTTTGGCAAGTGGGATGACTTTTTAGCACACCCTGGTGCATTATACTTTTTTATTTATGTAATATGTAAAAATTGAACTATATCATATAGATATCAAAATAGCTGGTTCATAATATTTGAAAATAAAATTTGATACATAATTGCATTACATATAGGCTATGTGTGTGCATAATATATGTCTTTATCTGAAATATTCACTGCATGTTATTAATATTCATTACTAAATTAAGTGAACTGGCAATGAGATTTTGTTGAAAAATATGTGTATAAAGTGAATGTATTTTTCTTTATAAAGGTACAGAATTATTGATATATTTCTATAGTCTTGTAGCAATAAATTGCTGTATACACATGCACAAATACTAAGAGAGGTGCTGAAAAATTTCAGCTTGATCCACTTCTTAAAATCTGTATTCTGATGTTTGCTCAATAAAATACTGATTCTGGGGAATGAGTTAGGTTGAGAACCTTTCAGCAGCCTCATGCAAATAAACACACATACACACACAATGGCCACTTAAGTGCATGTGAACAAATGCACTTTTATGTAAATTTCTAATCAGCCAATGATGTGGCATCATTTTGATGAATATAGGCATTTAAAACATGGTAATAGCAAACTGCTGAATTTCATTTCATGCATTAGTATGACAAAGGTATTTTAAGTGACTTTGGATGTGGAATGGTCATTGGCCATTCACAGGTAGGTCTGAGTATTTCAGAAACTGCCGATCTCCTAGGATATTCATGTGCAAACATCTCTAGAGTTTACAGAGTATTGTAAGAAAAAGTAAAATAAATTTTAGGTAGTGGCAATTCTACTGATGAAGATGCCTTGTTGATGAAAGAGGTCAGAGGAGAATGGTTAGACCAATTCAAGCTGATAGAGAGGACAACAGAAGCTGGAATAGCCACTCTACAATGGATGTATACAGAAGAACATCTCTGAATACACAACCTTCAAGCAGGTGGTCAGCAGAAATGCTTTGTTGATGAAAAAGGGCGGAGGTGAATAGTTAGACTGTTTCAGACTGGTAGAAAATCAACAGTAACTTGAATAACCACTCTTTACAGGAGAGATGTATACAGAAGATCATTTTTGAATGCTCAACATGTCAAACCTTAAGGCAGACAGGCTACAGCAATAGAAAACCATACAAAATGCTACTCCTGTCAGATAAAAACAAGAAACAGAGGCTACAATATCCTAAGGATCATGAAGATTGGAAAAAGCATTGCCTGGTATGATGAATGTTGATTTCAAATGCAACATTTGGATGTTAGAGCTCTAATTTGGCAAAAAAAAACAAACAAAAACATGAATGTATGGATTCACCCTGTCTTGTAGCAATGGTTTAGGTTGCTGTTGAGGTGGTGACTGTGGTGTAATGTTATAGGGAATATTTTCTTGGTATACATTGGCATCCTTGGTACTAATAAAAGATTGTTTAAATGCTACTGCTTATATTGATATTGTGGCTGACCATGCACTCTAATTTATGATTGGTGTAACCATCCTCTGGTGGTCACTTCCAGCAGGAGAATGCATCAAATAAAAAATAATGGCAGATTGGTTGATGGAACACAGCAGTGAGTTTTCCATATTAAAGTTGCCTCCACAGTCCCAATCAGTATCTTTGAAATGTTGGGGAAAGAGTAATTCAAATCCTAGATATGCAGACAACCTATCTAGAAGAATTGCTGCATGCTGTAATAACAACAGGGTCCCAAATTTTAAAAGAATGCTTCCTTTCCAAGAAAAATTGTAGTTGTTCAATTGTTCAACTTAGTACTAGAAGAGTATACCTAATAAATTGACCTGTATGTCGTTGTATATCTGTACATACAGGGTTTCTCCCAAAAATGGGCTCCCTTTTTTGACTTCCTAGAACTTCTTTAGTTTTTTCTTTTTTTCAGATATATGCATTTAATTTAATTCTAACCATTAATTTTGTTTGTAAATCAATAAACATTGCATTTATTTTCATTTGTGGTGGGGAACACACACACACACTATACATGTGTCTTGAGCAATGATGATTGTTAAAAATTAAACTTTAAGACACGCTGGGTTGTATATTAATATTCTTTTATTAATTAGGTTCCTTGATTAGTTTTGGTCAGATGTTCCTCATTATCAAAAGAAAAAAATATATGCCTTTCTAGTAGCAGTGGTCTACAGAAATGGATTACCATCTCTGAGTGAAATGAACTTGGCCTTTAGTTTTCATTTGGTTTTTTATTCTTGATTTTTAAAAATTTATTTATGGTCAGTTCTGGGCTTGGTCAAAAATATCTTTTTATTAAGGAGTGGTGGGGTGGAAGACCCATAAGCTTTATTTCTAATCATTCTGACACCTTTATTGGATACTGCTAAGTTGATATGTATGTCCTGTGTATGTTATCATTTAATTTTAATTCTTTTAGGGTTGTGTGTTCTTATATGTTTGTGTATAGACCTGATTTTCTTTGCAAGGATATTCCACTCTATAAAGATTATAATGTGTGAGAGATAAATATGGAAGCAGTGGGTATATGGAATTATATACTAATTCTATCTGTGTTTGTTGAATTTTAGTCTGGACAAAATGTTTTGAGGTGCAAAATTAATTTGTCTTCCTGTTCTTCTAGTATTTTCTTAACTTTGTCTTTTGTGTCAATTTCTATTCTTTCAGTAATAGTGAATTTTGCATGGCTATTAGAATCATGATTTTCTAAACGGAAATATTGTTCTACAGGTAAAAATATTTCATGGGGAGGTGATTTTGAAAGTCGTGTTAGTGACTGAGCAAGTGAATGAATTGGTGTGTTTATTGTAGTTACAACATAGTCTTCTTTTTGTTGTTACATACTTGGGAAAATCCTATTGTTGTTGTTATTGGTCTATTTCGTGTTGTCGCCTAAAATTTGGTTAATGCCCTATGATTTCTTTCAGTTCTTTGGTCTATGGTATGCTAAAAGGCAGGGTTTCTCAAAGTTTTTAGGCTTGATTTGAGATGTAGTATTTCCCAGTGACTTTTGATTATTTGGGATAGTGGAGATATTGAAAGTTATTATATATATACTGTTTGGGCCTGCCCCACCTTCTTCAGTCTTCAAACTGCTCAATTTCTGGAGCTGGATCGATGGATCGATCACCTCGGACAATGCCCAATCTTATCCCATGTTGTGTTTTGATTTGATCCTAAGATGGGTGAAGCTGAATAATCTTCAGGAATCGCTGCAATTCATTCAAGCTGAAGATGTCACAAGAAGAAAAAAATATCTTTATAAAAAAAACTTTATATCCTTGATTCTTGGTACAGGCTTATTCATTGCAGCAGTCAAACTCTATCTACTTCTATCTTCCCAACCCATGTCTAAAGTTGAAATGTAACACATTGGCTGGTGCTGTTAATTTTTTTATATATATAATTGTGTGGCCCCAAGCAAGGCATTTTACTTCCACTGTTGTGCAGAGGGTTATATAGGAGGAGTGTTATGAGAAAGAGTGATAGGCTACAGAGGGTGTCAGGAAGAGATTATGAGAAAGAAGAGAATACTGATGAGTGGGGTGGATGGAGAAAAAAGCATGAGAGAGAGGATGTAAGTTAGTAAGACAGGAGGTGACGATTGACTTTACATTTAAATTCTTGAAGATTGTAGTTGTTTGGGAAAGCAAGTCTGTGGAAGGGAATTCCATTGGCAAGAAGTGTGAGAAAAGAAGCTGCTGGAGTAAAATTTGCGTTTACGATTTATGGGTTTCACAGTAAAAGGGTGGGACCTAGTTGCTAATCTTGTGGCTTGAGGAAATTCATGCATAGGGGGTACCAGTTAGCTAAGTTCATTGGAGCAGAATCCGTGAAAGTATTTGTATAAGAGACACAGGGAAGCCACATTGCATGGGTGAGAAAGCGACTGTATCCTAGCTGCCAAGTCGGGATCGATCACATTACAGATTCTCTGTTGGATTTGATTAAGGACCCCTAGGTGGATAGCAAGAGCACCCGACCAGATTTGGCAGCAATATTCAATGCATGGGCGGATGGTAGATTTGTATGTATATATATATATATATATATATATATATATATATGCAGGATTGTTTCAGACGGGAAAAACTTCTTGGCCCTATACAGAGAACCGCCTTTTTTAGCAGCAGATTTAGCTATGGATTCTATATAGTTATTTGCACTGGGTTTGAGTTGGAGTTTTTCTTAGACAGGCAGTCACGTGATATCAGGCAGTGAGGTCTCTCATCTCAACTGCAAATCTCTTTGGCCAAAACTGCTTTGCAACTACCTTTGGTTGCTTCAGGCTTTCACTTGTATGGCTTTCCACTCAAAACTGGAGTGGAGTATGACCAGTCTGGGGAAATTGGTGAATTACTTAATTCCAATAAAGGTCTCTTTGTTCTCTGGCTTTTGAAGATTATCTTTTTCAATTTGGGGTTTTTCCTTTCCTTGAGAGGCAGTCACAGGCATCAATCCTCCCAAATCAACTCTTTCCTTTCTTCATTAATATCTCACACTAATACCCTTCAAAGGCATGTACGAATTCTCTGCCTTCCTTAGTTTTCCACATTTGCTCACTACCAACCAGTCCTCTTTCAATTGATTTGATTCGTAGGTTGCATTTACTTGTGGTCATTAATTAAATTATTATTATTTCAAAATTTCTCCTATGCAAGGAAAGCTCTGGTCCCCAGTTAGAAACTTGCCAGATGTCTCTCTCATTTTCTTATCAGGGTCATTAATTAAATTCTTAATTCATAAGGAAATCCTTGTTTTTGACCCTGTTTATAGTGCAGTCTCATTCGCTGTCAGCTTTGGCTGGTCACTAAGAATTTTTTATTATTTCAACTTTTTGCTTGTATAAAATCTCTTTATCTGGCCTTGTGTTTTGATAACTTGTACCAAAAGACAGTCATTAATCAGTTGTCTATATTTGCCACATGGCCTTTTTTGCACTCTGCCTCTCCATGGGAACTTTCTTTAGTTTTTTGAGATTTCACCCTTTTCTAATAAAACAGAAAAAAAATCTTCATTTACTTTATCTGTATGTCTTTTCTTCTATGTTTTAACCCTTTAGGGCCAAATACTGTATCATTGGTTTAGCTGCACCTGATGATTGCATAACGCATGAAACTCTGACTTGTGTCATAGATGTAGGATAATATATATATATATATATATAATACAGGACTGTTCATATATTGAGCACTGTTTTATTAACACCTGAATAATAATAATACTATGCATATGTACACCCTTCTCATATGTATATTTATTAATTTACTTCACTATATATATATATATATATATATATATATTAGACAATTCCAAAAACTGAAGAAAACTTACATTCTTGAATGTATTTTTATTTTAATATTTATTTATTTTGGATGAGTAGTTTCATGTAAGATTGTCACTTAAGAGTCTTAATTTGTTATTTTTTATTTTTAGTTTTGTGCAAGAATGCGTGTATGTATGTGTGTGTGTATATATATATACGTATATTTGTTTAATGCTTAGTTCATGTAGATATTCTTAGATATATTTCTGTATTCCAAAGCCTATACTGCATTAAAACCTTGTCATCACTAACATCAGCTAGAAGCCCATTTCTGAAATCGGCTCCTCTGAAAACACTCTCATAACACATCCTGAGTTTATACCTTGGGTGTTGGGTCACTATGCCCAGGTGACCACCTCCACCTCACCCTATCCTGGCAATGTTTTATATATCCTCATTCTCCCCCATTTCATTTCTTTCAACTCTTCTTTCACTTTTGTTTTTCTTTATGACTCACTGACATTAGCAAAAAGCCTGCAGCAATGCTGCTTGACACTTTATTGCATTTTCATAGCAGCCAGGCTTGTTTGCTTATAACTGACTTCTACTGCTCCACTGGTTTAGGGTCATTTTGATTCTGCCATTTGGATTGGTTGCTAAGTGTTTCTGGGTGGCATGCAAGCAACAAGTGTCATTTTATTCTCTCTACATCTTTTTCTTTTTCACTTTCTTTTTTTCTCCTTCTTTTCAGCTTTTTTAATATCTTTTCTTTTTTCCTCCTATTTTTCCCTTATTTCTTTTGCTCTTTCTTTTCACATTTTTATGTTCAAACAATTTTCTTTTGTCTCTTTCCTTATTTTATATTTCCAACTTTCATTGTTAATATCTTTAGTTGCAGTGTTGCATTCAGATCAACTTTTTCTTCAAATATTGACTGATTCTTTCTGGGTTTCTCTATAAAAATGTTGAAAGCTACTTGTGTGTCTGTGTTTTCTGTTAGCAAATTAACTAAATTGACTAATTGGAGTATAAAAAAAAACATTGACTGCTTTATCAGGTTTGTACACTTTGTTCACATACTTAATCCTCATATGAACAAATGAAATTCATCCTACGAACAATTCTAACAATTTAGTACTGAAACACTTGAAAAAAATCTATGAAAAATAAAAAGTAAAAGACTTCAAGAAAATTGGTGTTATGAAGATTCCATTACACTTGACTCCTTTCACATAATCCAAAAGGATCATATGAATTTATAAAATTTGAATCTTTTTAAAAGTATCCATCTGCTTATGCTTGCTTTTTGTACCTCAGCTGAAATAAATTGGTGAAAAATCAGATTGAAATTTATCAATCAATAATTGACCACTAAATTTATAGAATTTCAGGACAAAGAAATAATTTTGTAGAAAAACTTGTGCTTGCAAAAAATGCCCTGTAGGTTGATAGATTCTGATTGGATTTTCATTTTATGAAACTTGAAGAATAAAAGCCTCGAAGCCTGAAATGATCACATTGATCTAAAAATCAATTAGTCATTCTTTTGTCTTTGTTTTGCAGGGTATTAACTTTAGAGATGGGGTCTCCAAACTTTTTAGATCATAAAATCTTTTATGGAATACTTGACCCCCCTCATCGACCACCAGGCATGTGCAAAAAACAAAACAAATATTGATGATAATTATTTTTATTTAAGGGTAGAAATTCCTTTGCTTTTTCCCTTCATTATTGTTTCTTGATAAAAATTCATTTTAGCTTCTGGTTTTGTTGTTCTTTTTTCAATTTCCTTTTCTCTTTTAATGGTTTGTTTGAATCATACTGATAGTTTCATAAATGATAAAAAAACATTAAAAATAAATGTTATCTTTTTATTTAATTTGTTGACATCATTAAAGGGAAGGATATGTTTGATGAGCTGTAGCAAGGGCATTTATATTTGGTTAGAAATTGGTGAGTTTTAGTTATTAGTTACTATGATTTATTTATAGCCCTATTTTTATTCCCCCCCTCCTTCCCAGGTATTTATTGATCCTCCCCACTGGATAGGCTTATAGTCCTCTGGGGGCACCCTGCTTTAGAGGAATGTTTTCAAATTTGTTTTTTCTTTATTTCAGCTTGAAACAATTCAAAAGCAGATCGATAATTTGGACTGAGGTGTTTTTAACATTTTGTTTGAAGAAACTTACCACTTCTCTCCGGGAAGAAAATACAAAAAATGAAGACCTGGAAAAGAAATGTCAAGATTGGAACGAGTAGTGACAGGAGAAAAGGTTTACTGCTCTTTCCATTTCTAAAGAACAAGAAACATCTGTGTCCACCCACATGAATGGATCTCTAACTTTCAATCCTGGTATTTTAACAAATATTTTTGAAGGCTTGTCTTGAGGTTCACACTCATGACAATAGAGATATTTTGTATTTGTTTTTACTGTTAAACTTATATGTATGGACAACATACATGCATTATAAACATGTCTCTCTGTATTTTATTACATAAATATTTATGCGTACAGGTGATGTGTCCAAATATATTTGTCTTTTTGTAGATTCCTAATAACTATAATTGTATATGTACCCAGGTGCTAATCATTTAAAAGAGTCCAGAAATGTGATCTATGTTTTCTCCTGTGTCAAAATGTAGTGAATACCTTTATGCGTTGATAAGTGGCATAAGTTTTGTTTATTATAATGACATATAGAAATTTTGTATGTAAATATATTTTTGTGGATAAAATACACTTGGTATAGGGAAACATATTCATGAATATGGCAAATGTTTTTTATTTGCATAAAGATTAAAATTTTCCACAGATGCAAATCTTTCAGATATTTGTTGGCCAAATTCAGCTTTGTTACAAAACTGCTTCCAAAAAAGGACCAAATTGATTTTATATAATGACTTGTAGAATTGCTTTGTTTAACACTACATGACTGTATATATGTTCGATCGAACAGGGTTTTCTCTTTATGTATGCCGTAACAGTTGGGTCTGTGAAGTTGTGGTGTCTCCCCTAGTTTCTCTGTGTTTGTTCATATTGTTATAAAACATTTTTTATATTTGTACAAATCTATTTCATGACTCTTTAGAAAAGAAAAATTAAGTTTACATGATTGTAAGTAACTTCAAATATTAGGAAGTAATCAATATTTGATGAGCAGATAAGAATTTTGATTGATTTTGTTAATATTTTGATATTCATGCCCATTAACAATATTGAAATATCAGATAGAACTACAAATTAAAAAGAAAATCAAATAAGGGAAAGTACAATAATGTTTCTTTTTAAATTTTTTGTTCAGAGATGTTTTCATCCTCTGTTTGAAATTATCTAATAATCAAAAAGGGTTTTGTGCATAAATATCTGAAATGACTATTTTCAAAGAGGTAGTATATTTCTTTCTTTTCTTTTTTTTTTTTTTTGTTTTCAAGTACATTTTGTTGAGGATTGATATTTTGGAGGGAGAGGGAAAGATCATTTTAAATATCCTAAGAACATTTTTATTGCATTAAGTAGTGCTTAGAGGTACATTTGTTTTTTGTATTCTGAGGCAGTGCTTAAAAATTGCAGACATTAATATTGTCTGTGTTTGGTTCTTATACTATAAAGATAACGTGGTTTGTCTTCTACCCTGTTGCTGAAAGATAAGACAACATGTGGTTTTCTTACAAGCAAAATATATTGAAAGGAACAGTGAAGATGAACAGGATTTTGACTTAAGAATCTTTCATTTTAGCTTGAAAGTGTCTTCTCTTATCAATAAATTATTGTTAATATGCTTGATCAGTTAGATTTCAGTCACTAGGTGAGGTGGAGGAAACAGTGTTGGTGATTATTTAGACTTACTGAAATCTGGTTCTGCCTTTGCTTCTGTACGATCTTCCTCTGTGGTGTCGAATAAAAGTAATCACTTAGAAATTGTGATTACTTTTGTGTGTATCCACACACATCTATTTGGAAAGATGTAAGTGAACTTAATTGATTTCTTGGCATCCATACAAATTTTGTCTCACAGCAATTTGGCCACTCTATACACCAATCTTCTTCAGGTGAAGCTGTTCAATGCTAAATCTTTTTGGGAATTTTATTTAGATTGCAATCTGATTCTGGTTTGTAATCAAATTCTATTCTATGACAATAAAATATAGCCCACAGATTAGAGAACAGATTGACATGTGGAAATAAAAATGTATGTACATAGGGGAGCTGAGTTCGAATTCAAGTTGAATCCATTGTATTCACTTACGTGCAAATACCCTTGGGAAAGGTATTAATCCTTCTCTTCCAGTTATGGGTTAAATAGCAGGACAGACTGGGTTCTATAACCTTGGTCGGCAACCAGTCTACTGCAGAAAGCAATGGCAACCTACTGCGGGATAATGTTCTGCTCAGTCATGTCTCTTCCGAGACATGATCGCCCAAGCGTGTATCACGTATGGCACTTAACTGACTGACATATATTTAAACCTGTATATATTCATGAACCGTTATTGTCAATAAAGTCCCCAAAAGTTTTCAAGTAGAAAAAAAACCCCATCATAGGGACAAAATATCACATTTATCAACAGATATCTCATATCAGACAATGAATGATGATGATAAGAGGGTACTTGGTTGAAACATTATGACTATAATCAGATCTCTATCAACCAAGATGAGAACAATAGTTTGAAAAATACAAGTATATTAAAAAGAAACTATCAAAACAAAGGAAGCTTAATTTTCAAAATTCCACCCCAACATTTTGAAAATGCTGCCTAAAAGGTGTTAAATTTCTAGTTTCCCAAAAGTGAAAAAGAAAACTTGACCTGGCTGATTGTATAATATCTTGACAGCCAATCTATTAGCCTCACTCCTTGCCTTGATTTTTTAAATTAAAGACAGCTGCAATTCATAAATAAATTATCACTGATGACCTCACTTTTTCTCAACTGATTGGTAAGCATATTAAACTGAATCTGATAAAAACTTTTACGATTAGGAATCTTTTTAGGAATTAAAAACTGTTAATAGTTCAATTCATGTGAAGAATTATGTATTTGTCATAGATACTGATCTGGTTATCTAAATTTAAAACTTTTATAATAAGTTTTACACACTCAACCAATGTAAATGTGTTATTAAAAAGTGTACATCAATTTTTTTCAACTAAGCATCATAAACACTTTCTTTAAAAAATTTAATTTACTGTTGTCATATTTAAAAGAGACGAAAGCAAATGAATTTTCATATAAGCAGAAAAATTGTACAATTTGAAATCTAACTAACAAAAGAAATCACCCAAGTTTTTTGCAGTGAAATATGACAGTTCTATTTCATGTGCTAACATGATGTATTTTCATTTTAATTTCAAGCATTGTCATTTTTCCATATTTTTTTTTATCTTAAAAAAAAGTTAACTGCATTCTTTACAAAAATGTTTTGAAGTTAAAAAAAAGTCTGTTTTAACAGCTAATGTAACTGTTTTTGTTTTGGATCTTAAAGATCTGTTGTTGAGAGTTTCAATAAAAGAAAAAAAATATTAAACTCATCAACTGAAGTATTGTTTGCTTGTCATCTTTACTATTTAAAAAAATGCATTTGACTTCAGAAAGCTATGATCGATTATATTTGTAGCTCTATATTGGCAGGTCATTTCTAATATCATGAAATTTTATGGCTTTTGTATGGAGCAGATTTGATTTAACTTTAACCTCTGTACTGGTTGATAATGTAAGCATAATACTGTAAGAAATAGTTGCTTCAAAAGTATCCTGAGGCAAGAACTTAAAACATTAGCATTTAAAATGTTGATAATTGTAATAAGACATACTATTTTATTTGAATTTGATCCCCTTGCTCTATGAAATAGTTGCCCCTTGGAATGTTTATACTGATCGTAGTTTCTCATCCATGCTTCATTGAATGTTAAGAGATTGAGGATAAGGTTCATTCAAATGTGATGCTGGTTCAAGTATTCTGTGAAAGTCTAGTAAACTTCATATCTCCAGTTACGCAAGAGCAATGAAGGGTGTGTCCTGAAATTTAAAGAAAAAATTTTTCTTGTCACTGGATACACTGATTGACCGTTTGCCTGAACCCACACTCAACTGGTTTTGCAACGTCACTTAAATTTCTGTTTTAGATCAAAAGAATATTCATCAAAAAGCCTGATAAAACATTTTGATGATCACAGATTTGTTGGTTTGAAACACATTGCTTGAATATGTCAGTTGTAAAGATTGCTGAGTTGTTCCAATTATTCTGATTATTGAATGCACATAGAAAGCACTAGTCTACTGGCAGACTGACTCAGTTGGTCACTAGCGAGTATCACCTCTGATCACATTTCCATTGAACTTTCCGGATACATCTCGTATAATGTACAAACGTTTTTGTGATTCAATGTAAAAATTAGATTTTGGTTTATTCATAGTTGTCACAAAACATGACTCCTTAACATGCTGGAATTGTTTTTAATGTAAAGTTGGTGAAAATACCATTTATGTCCAATTGAGGTGAAATCTTGTAAAGCTAGAACAGGTCATAAAAAGAAAAAAAAGACAGATCATTCATGTGGATTCTTGAACAACTGAACTGTTTTTGCTATTTTTATTATTCTCATTTTTTGGGTGCACCACTCTATGGCCGCCTTCATCTATCTGTATAGAAAAAATTTCCTTTTTGGTAGTAAAAAGCAGTAACCAAAAATTTAAATTATTTTATTTTAAGCAACGTATTCTGTAGCTGGATGTGTGTTTTGGTGCAATGGATTTTGGATATTGGAGAGCTGAGTTTGAATTCCAGTTGAATTTGATGCATTCACTTACACGCAAATACATCAGGGAAAGGTGAATCTATCTCTTCTTCCTCCAGGGTTGAATAGTAGGACAGATTGGCTTCTGTAACCTTGGGTAGCAACCAGTCTACCGCAGAAAGAAATGGCAACCTACTGCAGTAGAATCTTCTGCCTAGTCAATGAAAGAGACATGATTGCCCAAGCATGAATCACATATGACAACTGACTGACTGATACTGTAGTTACGGACAACCATAACAGACATTGCACATAAACACAATTCTGTGTTGTATTCTTGCTGAGTAATGAAAGTACATTGTTGTTAGTGAATGCACTTCTGCATCTAAACTTTCAGTTTTCTCAACTGGCATTCAGTATTATTTTAACTTCATTCTAGAATGAGTAATGTTTATCTTATCTACCAGACAAGATTCTCCATTAAATATAAGCTTTCTATATTCTTTATATGTGACTTTAACTAGGACGGCTGATCTTTCCCTTGTATTCAACCTGTAGTATAGCTTTCAAGCATTTCCCAACAGTACTGTAAGTTGGAATCGTCTTCCCTGACCAATGGTATCAAAAGATTGTAACCTAAGTCTCATGCTAACCGCTTGGACACCCACCCATGTGGGTTCCTAGGATGTCCCCACACCCAAATAAAGTAAGTTGTTATCCTCTTTTTTCATCTATAATCTAGTTAATTTCATAGAGTTTAAAGGGACATGTAGATCAAATTGTTGATGTACATGTTGAATTTGTTGCATTCACTTATGCACGAATATCTCTTGGAAAGATATTAATCCGTTACTTCTTCCTCCAGCTATAAGTTAAATAACAGGACAAATTGGGCTCTATAGCCTTGGTTGGCATCAGGTTTACCGCACAAAGTAATGGCAACCTACTGCAGAAAAACATTCTTCCTAGTCAGTCATGTCTCTTTTGAAACATAATCCCTGAAATGCATATCACATATGGCACTTAACTGACTGATATCAAATTAGTGATGCCAGGGTATAAACATGTCAGGCTAATTCGGGTTGAAAGTTTCATAAGAAATGAAAAAAACGCCATATAAATAGAACTTTTAGCTTGGCTTTTTGCTGTCGATAGACATTGATACATCATCATTGACGCTCAAAATTGAAAGAGAAAAAGATGGAAAGGGAATTAGGGAGGGAGTGCAAAGCTACAAAAAAATGATGACATGGAGAAATAACCACAACATTTGACATGTACATACAGGTACGCGTGCACGCACACACGACCCAAAACACATGCACATATAGAAAAGAAAATCAACCCAACACCAATAATAAAAGCATCTCAACTCGTGCAGAAATTAATTTCATGAAACTTTTATTGTTTTTTAATCATTTCACCCCAAGTTTGTACCACGATAGCAAAAAATGAGAAAATAACAAAAAACAACAACACAAAAAAACAAACAAACAAAAAACGCCTAATTCAAAACTTTGAAGTTAATCTATGACAATTGAGGCTCTGGATATAACATCAATCAACTAAGTGAAAAAATTATTTGTAATAATCCTATATATATATATATATATATATATATATATATTACATGGAAAAATGCGTGGTTGAAAAGTAATATTCTTAAGATTATATTAAAATTTGAATTATTTTTAGCTGCACTATTTTAAGTAAGAAATTTCTTCTTTCTTACTTCACTAGAATATCTTGTCCTGTTCTTTTCCAGGTTTAATATAATCTTAAGAATATTACTTGTCATGTGCACATTTTTTCATGTAATCCATGATCTTTTCAGACATTGCTATTAATTTAATGCTGAAAATCGCATTCAAAAATATTAAGAAAAAAAAATAATATGCAATTGATTAAAAAAAACAATAAAAAATTAATTATTTATAATTAATGCTGATAATCAATTCTGATAAAATGATAAGTGATAAGCAAAGTTTGATTGACAAAAATGATAAAGATGTCATCAGAATTTAAATGTTGAAAACCGCATGCAAAATATTAGACAAAAGAAAGTTATAAAGAATAAGATTTATTATTAGAAGCGTTAATCACTCACTCACTTATGTACTTATGTTTACTTATTTTCCGACTTCACATATTTTGATGTAACTTTTTTTTTTTTTTACTGAACCAAAATTCAAAATCTATTTTTTCAAAATGTATTTAAGGAGTTGTTCTATCTAACTCTGTTGGAAATTTGGTTTAGAACTGAATTAGCGGGGAAGCTTGAAAGCTGCCTAGATTCACTCAATGTCGAGAAAAATATATCCAACCGTGGGGCATATATGAGAGAGAGAGAGAGAGAGAGTAAATTGACAAAGTGGATGGTGAAACTTCCAGAGCGTATGTCAACAAATCTCTGGAGTCATGATGCTGAAGATAACATCAATTGGTTAAGTAGCAAACCATTTACTATATATATATATATATATATATATATATATATATATTGTGTGTATTTTGGCAGCATTTTTTCATTAATGCAGGTTTCATTGAATAATATAGACAAGTTTTGTCTATTAATTTTGTGTAGGATCCGTTCAAGTATATCAGACGGTATGAACGGATCCTACACAAAATTAAGACAAAACTTGTCTATATTATTCAATGAAACCTGCATTAATATATATATATATATATATATATATATATATATATCTCTGAAAGTGTGTCGTTCATGCTCAAAATGTTGACATTTTCAATCAATAAACTGTTAACAGAGATATTGGTACGTTTCATAAGGCAATGGTCATTATTTAGCTTACCCTGTGGGATGGGAAGAGTTTCTGTTAGTATTAACATAACCAACTTTGTTTACTAGTGTAACAATGTACTTCCCATATTTGAAATTTCAGGAGATTGAACAATAATGAAAGATAAAAATATCACTTTTTTTTTATAATAATAATAATAATAATAATGGTATTTATTAATTAATTTATTACATCAAGTTATGTAGTCATCAGAAGGTTTTGCTGTCTTTCTTAAATTTAAGAAGAGATGTTTAGTTGTTATTATTTTCATGTGCAAAATTGAATACTAGTGCATTGATTCTTTGTTCCTGTCTTTTATTCTTTCTGCTCTTGGACAGCCCTGAGAAAGGAAGAAAGTATAGATGAGAGAAAGTTATAGAGTTAATGCCAGTCATCTGAATTTTTGACAGCCCCAAGCAGAAATTTCATGGCCCTATCTGAATATTTTTTCTTTCGTTCATTGGATGAGGGGAGAAAAGAGAAAGTGAGAAAGTATGAAATGTGTCTTGCAACTCCCTCTCTCCCACTTTTCATTTCCAAACTCTTCCTTTTATATCACAACTTTTTTGTAGGAAAACACTTTAAGATGCTTCTAGAATCGCCCTGAGTCTTCTAGGAAAGACTAGATTTCCTCCAAAATATCCCAAATCGGAAGTCCTTTATTTATTCATCCCATGTTACTCATTACATAAAAGGAAGTCCTTTTTAATTTATTTTTTATTTTTTATTCCATGTTGACCATTACATAACGCTAGATTAAAAAAAAGATATCTGATTCTTTTCAGTGGATTCTTGAGTAAATCTCTGACTCACGAAATTGATGTTTATTAGTTGATATTCTAAGCACTGCTTAGATGTGGCACAAGGCCGAAAGTATGGAGTACCCAATAAGGATGGAATATACTACTCAGTTGTTACAGGTACTAGCGAGACAAGCTTGCTAACCATTACACCACGTGGGGGAGCCTAAAATCCACACTTATTCAGTACCTGGCCACTTCGCAGGTGGCAAGAGGATCACATTTCAAATCTAAAGTGTAATATTTGAAATGGACAAACATTTATTAGAAAATATATTCCATTTAATATCTTGTAATCAGTTTACCCCAAGTATAGCAATAAAGCCACTAAGATGTAAGTCTCACTGAGTGTTGAAGAATTTGAGAAAAAACGTTATGAAGAAGAAAGAACAATAAAAGAACAAGAATTAAGTAGACAGAAGATAACAATTGGCATCATATTTACATCTTTGAAGATCAAAGCTGACTGGAGCCAGAAGAGAGTTTCTCAGGTGAGAAGTGCAGGAAAAGAAACTGTTAGTATAGAACTTAATATGTATTTCGTTTTAATATAAAAATGTAGCACAAGGCTAAAAGTGTTAATGGGGAAATCTGTTCTTCAGTCTGTCTTGTCTGATACTTAGCTAACCAAGATTACTGTCCCAAACACACCACAGTATTTCTTACACCAAAACAACAAATTCTTACTTACCATTCCTACTACAACTACCATAATACCACAAAGTCTCTATGTAGTCCTAAATAGTTCCCATAAGTAAAATTTGTTTTTTGGGGGGGGGGGGGATAAAATAATAAGGCGGAAAGTTCATCTGAACAAATTCCATGAAATTATACACAGAAAAGGTACCGGGATGCTACATTACATTAGTAGGACAGTAACTGAAGCCAAGATACCAGGTCAAGACCAATGATAGTACAGATTCTTCTTTGGATTTTATGTTTGATTGATTGATTAATTCATTTTGTACACCTTACTAAATCTTTGCAGGTTACATATTCAGACGGTGGACCAAAATTTTGGTATATTGTGTGTGTGTATGTGTACTTATGACATTTTTTCTTAATCACTTCACCCCAAACAAGGCATTAAAGCCACTAAGACACAAGATGTTACTGAGTGTTAAAGAATAAAGAAAAAAACAAAACAAAAAAACAAAAAACAACAACAACAACAAAAGAACAGGAATTACGAAGATAGAAGATCAAAGTTGACTGAGAAGCAAGAAACTGGAAGAAAGTTCCACAAAGTGCGAGAGAGAATATAAAATGTTATAATAATAATAATAATAATAATAATAATAATAAATATATATATTTACATCAAATATGTTTCCTTTGCTTACAAGAAAAAATCCCTATAATAAAATTCCCAAAAACTGACTTATTGAACAAACGTAATGAAATCACTAATTTTTGCTACCGTAGAATTTTCCATACTCTTAAATATATTTTTGAACGTAAAAATCCAAAAACTTGAGGGTTAACGCAAAACACATGCTTTGCTTCTTTGGCTAAAATAATTTAAATCATTAATTTCTGTGTCCAAACACATCTTTACAAATAGCGTCATGTAAACAAACGTCTGAATTCTAGTTTCTCGGGACACTTGAAATTCGTACAGCACATTAATCACGTGATTTTCTTTTTGACCGGAAATAGAATATTGGTTTTGCTTAATTTTACAGAATCTTGTTTAGTTAAATCAAATCTGTGTTCGATTCTCCTTGAAATTGTTTTTAATTTCACTTTATTATTTTACTAATGCAATTTTTTTAGTAATTTTTGTTTAATTTATATTCGTAATTTTACTAGACACGTGCCACATATTATTGGAAAATCTTCGGTTATTATAATAAAGGCTTCCGTTCCAGCTTTTTTATTTTTTAAAGTTATAATAATCATAAAGAATGTATTTGGCGATGTCTATATGGCGTCAATGTGAAATGGTTTTCACTGGTTAGTGGAGAGAAACTTGTACGTGACGGATTCGTGTATCATTGAGTAACTCACTCAAGTACAGGACGCGTGCAGGGTGTCCATATATTATGCTTACCACAAGGCACTTTGACGTGGTGTAATGTTTAACAAGTCTCGCTCGATCAATTCCAACTGAATAGTGATCCTTACTGGGTGTTCAATACTTTTGGCATTTTGTCACTTCTAAGCCATATTTAATAAATTATTGTATTTTGTTTACCATGTGAACTACGATAAAAATATAAAAGAGATTAATAATGATATTTCTTGAAACTTTGGATGCATGCGTCAATTCTCCTTGAATTCAGGAAGCCATAAATTATAGTAATGTGGATTTAACAAGGAAAACCAGATAACATAAAAATAAAAGCATCAGAATATTTTTCTTCTTTTGCTCAAGATCTCAGACTCTGACGAGGCTTTAATAATCAGCCAATTGGTTATACTCTGCGTTACCGCGAATAATAAAAAAATCAACCTAGATTTATATGAATTGAAAGAAGAGTTAGCGAAGGAAGAAGGAATGTGAACATACTAAAAACTCGAAACATGAACAAATCATACGGCAATATGAGGCATTATGAAAATGGCTGTTCAGATATTTTTAAAATCATTCCTCGTTACTTCAGAAATAAAGTAACTGAAAGTTTAGTTGATACAATAATTGAATTCTTTATTTTTGCTTGGAGCAAAATAATCAGTTATTTTGAATAGTCACAGCAACGTTCAATTTCATGCCTCTCCATTTGAGCCTGACTTTCGGATTGAACTTAATATTTACTACAGTAATTCTAATATGAGAGATATTCTTATTAATTTTTGCACAACGAACCTCGTGCCCAATTTACATTCATTAGTACATTGCGTGTCTACGACGGAATCTAAATCTCTTTAGGCTGTTTTTGAATTCAAGTTTGTCTTTCTCCTAGACTGTTTGCTAGAGGAACTCTCTAGTCTTACTCGTGTGAGTATAGAACCGAGCGAATGTTTTCATTTATATGAGTCTTATTCACACGCAACAGGACCCATGGCCTGTTAGGACCTGGAGTCCCCACTTATACTGCAACAGTATAAACAGTGATGTGTCTACGGCAAGACAACCGGACGGATTCCATTCTTTTCTAGGCTTTTTTTAAAATTCAGATTTGTTCAACTCTTAGACTGGCTGTCATCTAACACAAGAGAGTCAAGTCTACTCTGATACTTAACCCATAGCCGAAGGAAGATGGATTCGTTCGTTTTTCCAAAGTTAAGTGAACGAAACAGAATCGACCGGCTTGGCGTTTTCCTTTTCCGCGCTGATAACAGTTACACTATCCGTATCTTTCTTTTTTCCAATCTTTTCACTTTTCTTTTTCGTTTATTTTTTTCAATTGGAGTAGATAGACTGAACTATCACCCGGTTCACACTCCACCCACGTCTATAGAGGTGTAGAGGCTCATCCCTTGTTCCCTGTTTAGGATGTGGTTTCCGGCTTTCTCTTTTCCCATCTTTTCACTCTTTTCTTTCATTTTTGTTTCCTCAATTGGAGTAGATAGACTAAACTACCGCCCGGTTCACACTCCACCCACGTCTATTGTACAGGTGAAGAGGCTCATCCCTTGTTCCCTGTTCAGGATGTGGTTTCCGGCTTTCTTTTTTCCAATTTTTTCCACTCTTACGTAGCCCCCTGCACATCAGTGGCGTTACCGCCTTGCTCGGGGTGATGTGATTAAAAAAACAAAAAATCTTCTTTCGCATCAACGTTCTAAACGCTAATTGCTGGCAGTTATAATTGAATTACAAAGTTTTGGCTCGGATTCCATTGCGAGATTTTTTAAAATTCAATACCTATGTGTATTAACATAGGAATATTATTAAAATACCTACGGCAATCAACATGATATATTTGGCAGCAAAATAAATAGTGGATATTAATTTGTTTTGGCGCCTGTATTTGATGAATTATTTGGTTACTTGAATATCAATTTGGTGACTTGAATATCAATTTAGAAGTAAAGTATATTTTAGAAATTAAATTTTGAATAAGTGCAATATTCTAACATATTGGATTGCCTTTCGACAATCTTGTAATGTGTTGAATAAGCGTTTCATTCAAGTTGGAATGTTTTCAATGCAACGTTAAGCAAGAAGGAATCCGAAAAATTCAATGATGTCATTAATGTGCAATTTATGTGAACCTAATTTTTTAAACTTAATAAACTTACTGTTTCATTCTAATATAGTATTCGCATTTACACAGTTTAAATTCAGTTAGATCAATTATTCAAAACTACCACTTGCTTAGAAAGTGAGGAACCGGCCGTTTTATTTCATCGACGGCTTTCGAGATCAGCACAGCATCTCCAAATAAAATTTTATTTGATCCGGAGAATTATTTATTAATAACTTTTTTTATGCATGTATGGTGTGTTAGTCACGTTTAGTATCACGCATACTGAAAGGGAAACAGAAAGAGAGAGAGGGACATATATAGAGTAAAACAGAAAGAGAGTGACGGACTTAGAGAGGCAAAAAGAGAACGCGACTACGAGAAAGATTAGAGGCGAGCAGGGTCATCTTAGATAAAGGCAGTTACTTGTAGTGTGTGTGTGTAGCGGGGATCAATCATGTTTCATGACCTAATGATCTGTGGTGGACAAATTCACCCCTGAACTGCAAGTGTTTTTTTAAATTCAAATCTTTTTTGAGTAATTATAATTATTTGGTAATTTAATATAAATAGATGTTCTAATCAAAAATCATATTAAACACAAACTGCGTTGAGCGTTCGAGAGGAAAACAAAATAAAAGATATACAACGTAAAACAGAGAGAGAGAGAGAGAGAGAGAGAGAGAGAGAAAAGGTGGGGGCTAAATTATGTTTCGTGACCTAACAATTTACTGAGAACAAATTCGCCCCTCTCTGAACTGCAAGTAACCTTTTAAAATATCTTTCTTCAGTATTTGTCTATATTTCTTAGATGAGGTAGTATTTACTATTTACATTATTCAGACCATTGTCCTTATCTTTGTTGTAATTTGTACGACGTTTCGGTCGTTGTACGCTCCAGACTTTTTCAAATGATAGGAATGTCGAATCGAAACCTTTATTACGATCACTGGGGTATATCGTTCTCATTCCTTGCGCAACAAAGACGAGGACAATAGTCCGAATAATTTAAATAGTGTATTATCTTTCTTTTTAAGTTTTATCTTCAGGAATTTATTACAGATTGAGGGAACCCGGACTGTGTTGAGCGTAGAGAGAGAGAGAGAGAGAGAGAGAGAGAGAGGGGCTTCGGAGGAGGGGAGCATCTTAGATAAAGGTATTTGTTTGTAGTGAGGAGTTAAATCATGTTTCATGACCTAAGGATCTGATGAGGACATTTTAGTATTTTTAAGAGGGATTATGTTTTTTTTTTTTATAAATCAGTGCAGCATTAAAAAAAGATTAGTAAATACGTGTAATTATCAAGGGTCCTGCTAGTTTAATATTATTGCTGTTTATTATGTTCTATTCTTGAGCAATCATTCCTGAGAAGCACATCCTCCTAAGAAATACTCCATCAGTGGAACATATGCCATCCACAACCTCTCAACATCGGCAAGAGGGTCGTTGGTGCTTCTATAACTTGTCTTTTTTTACAGGTAGGAGTGCCGACCTAACGTAAACCCTTTATCCCCCGAGCGAGGAGGATAAAGGGTCAATGATTGGGTTCATACGGCCATGGTTAGCAACCATGGCCGTATGAACTCCCATTGCTAGAGAAAGAGGAGATGGTTTCATGCCTTTCCTAATGCCATTTACGCGTAAGTGAATGTAACAAATTCAACTGAAATTCGAAATCGGCTCTTTGATTTCCCATTCCGAGCCGATATCCACTGCACCAAAACATATACGAAGCCCGCTCCGGGATTAATAATTATTTTATTTTTTTAACCTTCCTCTCATTATCTCTTTCCATTCCTTTTTGTAATCTGTTTTTTTTCTCTCGTCATGTTTGTTCGTTGTGCGTTGTGGTTCATTGGATATCGGCTCGGAACGAGAAATCGGGGAGCCGAGTTCGAATTCCAGCTGAATTCATTGCATTCACTTACGCGCAAATACCCTTGGGAAAAGGTATTAATCCGCCTATTCCTTCCAGTTATGAGCTAAATAACAGGACAGATTGGGTTACTATAGCCTTGGCAGGCAACCAGTCTACCGCAGAAAGCAATGGCAACCTACTGCGGGATAATCTTCTGCCCAGTCAGTCATGTCTCTTTCGAGACATGATCGCCCAAGCGTTTATCACGTATGGCACTTAACTGACTAACTGACTGACATGTTTGTTCTTTGTTTACGTCTCTTTTCTATTTCTTTCTCTTCCCTTCTCTTGTCACCTTGCCTTTCTCTTGTTCTTTTTCTAGTCCTTTACTTTCTCATTCTCCATCTTTCTTCTTGATTGTCATTTCTACGGATTCTGCTCTTTTCGTTCACATTTCTTAGCGCTTTTTCTTCTCTTTTCATTTTTTTTATTCTTCAGCCTTGTATTTGATTGCACCATTGGGCTACCATAACATGACAGCTAAAACGACGAATCATTACAATTACCTTATTGTTATTACAATTACCACGAATATATCTTTTATCGCATTTATCTATTCTGATTACGATGCATTTATGTTTCTTTCTCTCGGAGTAATTTTTATCTATGCTGGTAACCCCAGTGATGTCTTCACCTATACTAACCAAAAGACGCAGAAAAACCCTTTCAGTAAACAGAAAGGACGAATAATTGAACAGTTTTATACACATATATATATATGTGTGTGTGTGTGTGTGTATATATATATATATAGATATAGATAGATAGATGAGTGTGTGCGCACACGTGCGTGTGGAGTAACGTATGTATGCAAAAAATTTTTATTTAGAATCGGGTTTAGTAAGTGAAAAGAGTTACTTGACCTTTAAAGCGACATCGTTTTTTTTTATTTGTATGCAGAGCCATAGGTAACACTCATACATATCAACTAATATAAGCAATTATATTCATACTATCTATCTATCTATCTATCTATCTATCTATCTATCTATCTATCTATCTATCTATCTATCTCCGGGTCGATAATAAGATTGCATCGTAGTCCAACTTTAAGCAGTAAACAAATACAGTAACGCTCTATCATTTTTCTTTCATAAAATGTTAGTTTTTCTCAACCAAACATACGCAGCTTTTATTATTTCTAGTGGAACATTATGCTAACCAAGCAAATATAACTGGGTATTATTTATTACTAAACTTGGTATGTTTTGTTTACGGTTAAATTCCTTTTTCTTCTTCTTCTTTCATGTACCACGTCCCTTCAGGACGTAGGCGATCATGGCCCACCACATCTTCCTGTTTCTTGTATATTTTGTCTGGTTATTTCTCCCAAATCCTGCTCTGCCATCCAGTTGCTCAAGCCCATCGTTGCTTTCCCCTGTCTGTCTTTCTCTCTATTCATCCCGTGAGCATTACATTCTCCGAGCCCCACTTCCTTATTATGTGTCCTCTGCTGTCGCTTCCTGATGTTAAGTATAAGTTTCCTTTTTGTTTCCATCCTCTCCAAAACCTCATCGTTACTCACATGTTCGAACCGAACCATTTATTACAATCACTGGGGTATATCATCTCTGTTCCTTGTGTAGTGCTTCTTCTGCTAGTCATGAGTTATCTTCCTCTAACCCCGTGAGTTACTTGTTCACCATTGCTGTAGCCTGGTATTGAACTTACAACTCTTTGGATCAAGTCACAGGAACTAACCAACGTCTATATCCACTGGACCATGTGTCCACCAGGCTATAGCAGTGGTGAGCAAGTAACTTATAGGGTTAGAGGGAAATAACTCATGACCACAAGAAGAGGATCTACACAAGAAATGGTGATCATATACTCCAGTGATTGTAAGGAATGGAGATCATATATCTCAATGATTGTAATAAAGGGTTCGGTTCAAAATTCCTAGCACCTGAAGAAGACCGGAGTATACAACGGCTGAAACGTCGTACAAATGACAACAAAGATGAGGACAATAGTCCGAATAATGTAAATACTGTAATACTACCTCATCTCAGAAATACAGACAAATACTAAAAAGAAATTACTTATTGCTGCGTAAAATAAAGTTGCCCCTGAAGGTTGTTATTTTTATTTAAAAAAAAAAAAAATGACTACCTACTTAGATATAGAAATGTTTCGGTGCCGGTAGAGTACGTGTCCTTCACGCCAATGCAGTTTGCATATCTAAACAGGCTTGTTATCTACATTCAAAATTTTGTAATATATGTGCAATTCTGATTAGAAGAGTGAGTTACGAGTAAAAAGGTGTAGTTGAACATAAAGGCTGGCGGGGATCTTCAAATAAGGTGGCTTTGATTGTAATCTGAATTTGTCATATGCCCTCCAAGTAATCTGACCTCTGCATGTTCCTTTGAATGTTTCTGAGATGTAGATGCCACTTTTTTAGTAATAATTATGGTAGAATTATGGTGGAATTCTAACTCGGCAAATTCCAATTTGTCGAGTTCGAATTCCAGTTGAACTCCTTGCATTCACTTACGCACAAATACCATTGGGAAAGGTATTAATCCATCTCTTCCCTCCAGTTATGGGTTAAATAATAGGACAAATTGGGTTCTATAACCTTGGTCGGCAACCAGTCTACCGCAGAAAGCAATGGCAACCTACTGCGGAATAATCTTCTGCCCAGTCAGTCATGTTTAATTGAAATTTGAACTTGTCAGAGAGAGAGAGAGAGAGAGAGAGAGAGAGAGAGAGAGTGCACTTTAGTACTAAGCTTGTGTTTTGGAACCTTAGACATTGTTGTAGATCACAAGCTATACCAAAAACATGCATGTAGATCACATACTGTACCAGCACAATGTTTCTTTACAAAATAATACAAAATAAACCTCATGCAGTCCAAATCCAAATTCATTTCCAGGACCTTCTCACCCCCTCCCTGATTGACTACGACTTCAGGAGTGTAGTACTTATCACGCTTGTCTCAGAGGGTGAGGCTATTTAACCCATAGTGGGGTTGGATAACCTTTGACTGTAAGAAGTTCATCCACTCTTTAACAATATTGCTTATTGTGCTACTGGGGTGCCACTAGCATCCTCACCAGTCAGGTTCTGATGGATGAGCCGGTTCAGTTTGCCGACCACTCGCTCATTCAAGTTTTGAATTCAGATTTGTTCTCTTAGATCGATTGCCACCCAAGGCTATAGAACTCAGTTTCCCCTGCTATTTGCCTAGAGTTGGGTTTCATACGATATACAAACCTTAATAATTTCTTTATTTTTTCCCACTACTATCATTAAGATTTCCATATTTTATTACGAAATACAGTTTTTGTAAATTGTAAGCATGTATTTCCAGACATAATTTAGCATTAGTGTCCTACTGATTAAGAATAATTAATTATGCAAATAAATCTAACTTTAAATTTTAAATGTAATTGGAGTTCGTTCCATTTCATAGTACTAGGTGTACTGCTATCATATCGGGGCTGGAGCTGTACAGTCTTTACTTTTCACTCTTGATACTTTCAAAATCGTTTACGCAGTCTTGTCTGTGTGTGTGTGTGTGTGGGGGGGGGGTGATAATATTTCTCTCCACATAAAAAGTCGCAAACTTATCGCTACTTTATTTCTATTTCTATGGCAAATATTCACATAAACCCTGTTCTTTAATTCTACAATTTCAGAACTTTACAGCTGAGACTCGCCATGCCACCTCTACGGATTTGAAGCCCCGTCGTTTCCCCAGTGTCCCAAATGTAAGAAGAAAGTTCCACTGAAACTGATTTTTCGCAAGAACTGCAGCACAGAGCTCACCACCCCCGCCGCCTTGATACTTCCTTGTACACTTCAATCTTTAACACTTCGATTTAAGGATTAATCGATATTGTTGCTGAGAATACCATAGACGTGAAAATATGGGCAACGAAGAAGTTTTAAATAAAACTGGAACCGGAAGGAAATTTAGACTTACTATCAGGAAGAGACAGATAACATTTCTGGGACAAATTCTGAAGAAAGACGGCTTTAGAAATTTAACTTTTACGGTGCATATTGAAAAAAGGTGGGGCAGCTACTACCTTTTCTAATAAGTTTATCAACTCATCGATATTATATAACATTCGTCCGTCTTTCAGTCATTGAATTTGTTAACTTTTCTTTTATTTTAGATTCAACCTTCTTTGCAGCAGTTGTTATTGCTTCCCAGAGATATTGTTTTCCATTCTCATATAAACATCTTTTATTGTTGGCCCATACATTTTCTATTAAATCTAATATTCGTGGGTGTTTTCTTTATATTTTGGTACCTCTAAAAGCTTCTTTTTTGTTTCTGGCAAGATCGGCAAAAGTAAACTTTGCAGAATGCTAGTAATTACAAAAATTCTTTGCATTTATCTTGAAACCTTCATCATATCTGTTGCAGGCATTCACACTTTTGATGAGATTTTTATGCCTCAGGTACATTTGATCCATAAACAATTTTTGGCAGATTCCTGTGAGTCCAAAGGAAAATTAAGATATAGAATTTGAACAAAGAAATTTTAACATTTTACAAAAGATAAAAATAAGGAATGAAATTAAAAGTGAAGAGTTCAAAGCCACAACTCCGTGTCTGTGATCGAAGTACTTAGATTTTTGCGGAAGCCAAAGGAATACATTTTTTCGCTATGAAATGTCACCGAGAAATTTCTTTCAAATTTCACATCGCCTGTTATTATCGCCAGATATTCGTGTGTGTGTGTGTGTGTGGTGGTGGTGGTGGTGGTGGTGGGGGTAATTCAAAATCTCGCCGCATGTGATTATCGTCAGCGAGGGGTAATTCAATATATTTCCAAAATTTCCCCATCCCCTCCTTATGATTTGGTTTTTTAATCAATTCACCCCAAACAAGGCGATAATGTCACTAAGACGCAAGCAGTTATGGATAGTGAAAGGGAATAATAAAACTTTAGAAGAACCCAAGAATCCAATCTTAAACAGGAAACAAAAGATAATCTTCCCTATTCAAAAGACGGGGTAGGAGTGGTTGCCTATTTTTATGCAGGAAAATAGACAACCACCCCCCATCTAACTCTACATACTGCATTAATATAGAATACAAATCCTACATCATCTAACAGTTAATTAAAACACACAAAGTAAAATTACACACCCGCAAAATCAGATCCAAACGACTAAAAACATTTTGGAAAAACTCAGTCAAGGCAAATTTTACAAGTCAGTGTGAAAAGTAAAATTCTGGGTGCTTATTGGATAGGAAATAGCAAATTAATCTATGATGCCAGTCATTTTTTTCACACCTAAAGAATGAAAATGCCTGTCGGAGCCGGTTACATGACTAAAATCCACTACTTAACCACGTTCCGTGACCGGTCAAAATCAGTCAGAATGGAAGCGGTATCTGAAGCATCTCGACACAATGTAAGGAAGAAACTTCAAGCCGAGGTCATGTCGCGTCGACATCTATTCATTCTACCTCTTTTTTCAATTTTTTTTCTTCGTTTTCCCTCTACGCCACCAAAGAAAACAACAAAAACATGACATCTTCAACTGACTCGTAAAACTAAAACCCCACTCAGTACAATTTTTTTATTTGTTTCAACTTCTTTCTCACCCTGTCGCCAACCTACCAGAAAAGGGAAAGGAACATCGACTTTATTAGTTAAGTAGATTGATTAATCAGTCAGTTAAGTGCCATATGTGAAACACGCTTGGGCGATCATGTCTCCAAAGAGACATGACTGACTAGGCAGAAGATTACCCCGCAGTAGGTTGCCATTTCTTTCTGCGCTAGATTGGTTGCCAACCAAGGCTATAGAACCTAATTTGTCCTGTTATTTAGCCCATAACTGGAGGGAAAAATGGATTAATACCTTTCCCAAGGGTATTTGTGCGTAAGTGAATGCAAGGAATTCAACTAGAATTCGAACTCGGCTCCCCGAGTTGTCGTTCCGAGTCGATATCCACTGTATCACAACGCACATAATGTCTTCTGGCGACCTTTTTAAGGCCAGTTTTTGGCTCTTATCTCAATAATATTTTCAAGTTCATGTATTTCTTTATTGTTCTCTGATCTTTGCTTAACTTTTCGCAATTTTCAACGTCGTGTGTTAGCACTCAGCAACTCAATATATTGGTTCTTCTTTGAGGTTATATCTTTCTGACAAACCGTTGCAAATATGATATATTTGAAATTAAAAAAAAAACTACTACAAAGACTATCCGTACGATATATGTATTCATTTATAATATGACCAACAACACTTGTTTTCCATCATAACATCTATCATCGTCAAGTAAGTTACTAATAAATCGCCATATATTATAATTTGAAATTAGTGTGTTTATCTTATAAATAAAAATCTATCCTGAAAGTTATTACCAACATGAATAAGTTAATAATAATTTCATTGTGAAAAATTGGCTTGCATAATAAAATCCGGCATAGTTTTCGTGTATATGATGGAAACGTAATCACAATCATGCCCTTCCCTCCAGGCACACGTAAAGATCCCTTGAGTTTGTTTTCTATTATAATTGTTCAATTTACCAAAAAAAAGCCTTGGGTGTATAAACACTTATTTTGTAGAAAAAGTTCTGATCTGAAAATAAACAAACAATTCATGGAAAGCTTCTGAGTAATAGTCAATATAAATATTTAAAACAAAATTGCTTTTTTATCGTCTTTCTTTTTTTTTTCTCAATTCGAATCGGTCGCTGTACATCGATTTCCAAATTAAACAGTTGTGTGTCATTTCATTCGAACGTAAATCTACCTTTGAATCCGTGGAAAATTTGAGTTTTCTCTTTTCAGAAATAAATATAGGGCAAAACAAAACATGCAAGCAAATATACACACACATTAATGTTTTAATGGATGTTTTTAATCCGACATTATTTTTGATTACTGGAAACGTCATTTTTTTTTTTTAGTAAGTATACGTTTCATTTTCTTAAACATTGATATTTCCCAGATATAGGTTCTTACAAGACCCAATAATAGATGTGCGTGCATTAAATAGGCAATTCAAAACGTGCTCTTTCCGGATGATCTTCCGTGAGCAAATTGGAAAGTTTTAGCTGTAGAAGCAGTTTCACTGATGAAAAAAGGGATTCAAGTTTGATTCCTGTCGGAGGGCACAATTTGTTTTTTTAGTGGCATTTATCGATCTAGTCCGGCTATTATTCGCTGTTTAAGGAAAAAAAAAAAAAAAAAAAAGAAACACCACATCCACCCAAAAATCAAAACAAAACAAAAAAACAATAACAGAAGAAACTCAAAGCGTGTACTCATTAAAAATGACGCTTATGTTAAAAGAGCACACACACACACACACACACACACACACACACACACACACACACACACACACACACACACACATAATTGACTTATCTATTTATACACGATACCTTGTCCAGAAGAATCTTAACGTGCTATTGTGAAACCCTCCCCCAACCCGACAACCTCTTCAACCTGGTGGTCACCACTTGACTTATCTATTTATACACAATACTTTGGCCATCAGAAAAGCAAACGGATCTCGATACATAAAATCACAAGTTTATTCGCCTGAAGAGAGTCAACTTTAGACGTTTCACCGTCACAAATACCATTATGGACACTTAATGTATCATAACATGTATAATAACAACAGCCATAAATCTACACTTTAAACAAAACGTCCACGGCCTCTCACACTTTTTATTCCATATATAATGTAGATATACTAATGGATATTGAAAGATTCTTGGTCTAATCAAGAATTAATTATTTCGAAATTTGATGTATGGCCATTTCACCATCTTCTTGTATATATATATGTTTAAATTATTATTACTGTTATTATTTTTTTTTTTATCTATTTTACGGTTATTTTATTTTATTTTTATTCTAATTTATAATATTACGTCTAATGGGTTTACATATTCGTATTACTTCTTTAAATATCCTTTATTTAACGTCCTATGAATAATATTTCTGTTTGTGTATGGAATTTCATCATTTTTAAAAAAATGTCGAAAGAGTTGAATTGCGACAATGTAAACTATACGTCAATATCTGTCTGTCACCCATGTCCGTTAATTTTGAATTCTCCTCTTTTAACCGTTTTCATTGGCTCTTTTCTTCTCTACATTTTCTCACTTATTTTTTCTTCACCTTCTATTTCTTCTGTACCTTTCATTTTCCTCTTTCTTTTCCTTTCTTGATTTAATTTTATTTTCTTATCTTTCCTTCCCTCTTTTTTTTTATTTATTAAACCTTTTTACCTTGTAAGGAATTTTTTCAAAAAATAATAGGAAGTGCCATTTTCATAAAATCAAAAAACAAACAAAAAATTAAATAAAAACGTTCATTACCATTATTGTTAACTATCTGATGAGACATTGTTCTTTCAATGTCGAAACAAAATGTAATCATAACAATATATATATATATATAGAGAGAGAGAGAGGATTACTTGGGGTGTGAAACTGACAGTTACCATGCAACGTCGATTTTTATATCCACATTATTCATAGCTACAAAGGCTGTCTTCGATATTTAGCACATTTCCCTCATAAATATAGCAATGATTAAATAATATATATGTATAAGTTTAGTTAGTAACCAAATAATGCTCTTTTTTAAGTATTTCTGTTAATTTTATCTATATTTCGAGTCATTTACCTAATTTCCGACGTATATTTAAGTATAAATTGCTCAATGTCTGATCCCTTGCGGATTCTACGAGTCATTATGGTGTTGTTTTTTGCTTCATCTATTTCAAGTATCGCGTCTTCACTCGTCATATCGGTCTTTTAAAGCGTTACTTCTTGTCATTTAAGATGTTTTTAAGCTACAAAATATATTTAAAAAGTTTATTTCTAAACTTGATACCATTTTATTGATGCTGTTTTGTTTGTTTCCTTATTTTATTAATGCTTTTAATATTCTGAGCACAATTAGAATTTGCTGTATTTCTTGTTTAAATATCTGATTTAATCAGATAAATGTCAAATTAATCGGTGTGATAACGTAGTAGTTGCAATATTGTGTCGTTATGTATTGGTAAACGCTTTTCACACAACATTGAAAATCTGGCATGCCGTTAGAAAAATTGCAAGAAACATACTTTTATACACCCCCCACACCCACACCCACACACACCCCTGTGCAGTGGCAAAAGCTGCTGGTGGCGATAGAGGTAACAATACCACCTTGACCACCGAAAATGTGTTACATCACCTGGTTGGCGGCTGACAAGTGCAGAGTATCGCACGTGCTTTCAAATGTTGTATGCTGGAAAAATATATTGATTTGCCTTACAATTAGGGTTTTAATACATTTGAATATTTGCTATGAGTTTCTATGCAATTAAGTTTTCTTGCATTTAGTTTTTATGATTGTAGGTATTAATATATCTCTTATACCTACTATAGGTTCAATGGTATCGTAGACTAGCCTTGGGTCAAACTCAGTTAGAGAAGGAAAACTGAATTTCAAGGAAAAGGCAGAATGAAACCACTCCACTATTTTTCCAAGAATGCATGGCAAGTCACAGACAAGAAAGAAGAGGAAGCTGTGAAGAGTCAGGATCGTCTATTTTCTGAAGAAACATGATATTCTGATATATATATATATATATATATATATATATAGAGAGAGAGAGAGAGAGAGAGAGACAGACAGACAGACAGAAAAAAATAACCAGAATTAGGACGTATTTGGTAGCGTCATTGAAAATGGTAAAATCTCAGAGAAAAGAGCTGAAGCAGTTGCCATTATGAAAAGGGCGTTATTTCCTTGTGTAACGCTTCTTCATCTTCTATGTGCTCTGTCCCTTCAGGACGTAGGCGATCATGGCTTTCCACGTTTCCCTATCCCAGGTGGCTCTGAGCACGCCTTCTCCTGTTACACCGTGCAATCCTCGTTCTGTCATCCACCTGATTAGGTCCTTCAAATACGTTATCCGTTGCTTTCCTCTGTCTCTTTTTCCCTCTATCTGGCCTGTTAGCATCAGGTTCTCCAGGCCCTCCTTCCTCATTGCGTGTCCCAGGAACTTCAGCTGTCTTTTCCTGATGCTCAGTATTAATTTCCTTTTCGTTTCCATCATTTCTAAGACCTCACATACTCGATCCATGATATCCGCAGCATCCTTCTGTAGAACCACATTTCAGTTCCTTCAAGTTTTTCCTTCATCTTTGATGCTATTCTCCAGCATTCACTGCCATATTGAAGGACGGACATCACGTAGCAATCCAGTATTATCTTCCTAGTTTCTAGTGAAATTGTCATGTTTCTTAATATCTTACTCAACTTCTGGAATGCTTCCTTCGCCATGCCAATTCGCCTTCGGATCTCTGTGTCGCACTTTCCGTCTTCTGTTATAATTCTTCCCAGGTATTTAAGTTTTTGTACCTGCTTGATTCTGGTATCCCCGACCTGTATTTGGCATTTTGGGCTACCCTTTTTACTTATGACCATGCATTCAGTTTTCGTGCAGTTTATTTCTAGTCGTTTCTTGTTACTTTCTTCTGCTACCTTCCGTAAGGGGTTTTACAGATCTGTTTTGAGAGAGCAATCAACACGGGGTGTAGTCCATGCTTGTAATATTTTAACATAACTAAAGCAAGCTTAATAAATAACAACAATAGTCGCAAAGAAAATCTGTAATTAATAAAAAAAATATCGGTATCACCTTATACAATGCAGTAAAGCTACTACAACATAAGGGGTTTCAGTGTGTAAAAGACTTAGGAACAGAAACATTAATAATGAGCGGAAAGAGTAATAAGGAGGATATTCAAACTTTTGCAGATTAAAGTTGGCTGGAAAGCATGAAGCCGAAAGAGAGTTTCACAAGCGAGAAGTGTGAGAAAACAAACTGTTAACATAGAATTTATGGCAATATCTAGCTATCTTAACTGTAAATTAATATGAAACCTTGTCGCCGTTCTAGTGCTGCGTTTAAATTCATAGAGCCTAGTCACCATTGCGAAGAGCTCAACCGAACAATTACCATGAAATTATATATATATATATATATATATGCGTGTGTGTTTGTGTGTGTGTGTGTGTGTGTGTTTGTGTGTGTGTGTGTGGGTATATATATATATATATATATATATATATATATATATATGGTTTCCGGCTTTCGCTTTTCCAATCTTTTCACTGTTACGTAGCCCCATGCACACCAGTGGCCTTACCGCCTTGCCCGGGGTGATATGATTAATATATATATATATATATATATATATATATATATATATATATATTCATTTGGAAATTATTTCCGCAACTTGGTTTTCAACCTTTCGGTATCTTCAGGCGATTTATAATTATATGTAATTAAAATAATATTATAAATCGCTTGATAATGCAGAAAGGTTGAAAACTAAGATACGAAAATAACTCATTTACAAATAAAAAATGTTCAAATGCTCTACAATATTGGGCACTTTTTAATACAACTGAGTACTGGTCTAATTTAATTATTACCAAAAACTAATTATGTATATATTTTTTCAGTCCAAGCAAGGTAGTAAAGCCACTAAGACACAATAGTATGGAAGGATTACGAAGAGAAACATTAATAATGAGTGGGAAAAGAAAAGAGTAATTGAGAGGACAATAGATAGCCATTGATATTGCATTTACGTTTTTGTAGATTAAAGTTGGTTGGGAAGCATAGAGCCGGTAGGGCGTTCTGCAAACGAGAAAAGAAAGTGTGAGCGTATAATATACGGCTACATAATGATGTAAATGTTTATCTTATAAACTGTAATAAACACTTACATTATTTCCTAGGTTTTTTGTGCATTCTGTAAACCTAAATCAATTTACGCGTTTAAATCACAAAATAAATCTTAGTTCATACACTTAAAAATTAGATTTTTAATTTATAAATGTCATGTTTGTAGAAAATAAAAAACTTATCTTTATTTGCTATAACTTTATGGGGAAAATGATCTTTATATAATAATTTTATTGTCATTATTTGTTTTACTCATTATTTTGACTCTTGTGGATCAGCCGGTAGCGTAACAGTTATTGACACATAAAATGAAGCTGGTATGCCGGGTTAAAATTTAGAACTAGTCTGTGTGTTGTGGCGCATTGGATATCGGCTCGGAACGAGAAATCGGGGAGCCGAGTTCAAATTCCAGCTGAATTCACTGCATTCACTTATGCGCAAATACCCTTGGGAAATCCGTCTCTTCCCTCCAGTTATGGGTTAAATAACAGGACAGAGTGGGTTCTATAGCCTTGGCCGGCAACCAGTTTACCGCAGAAAGCAATGGCAACCTACTGCGGGATAATCTTCTGCCCAGTCAGTCATGTCTCTTTCGAGACATGATCGCCCAAGCGTGTATCACGTATGGCACTTAACTAACTGACTGACTACTTTCTTACAAATATAATTTCCCATTCCTAGCTATGAGTTAATTAGCAAGGTAGATTTGGCTCTCAAGCCTTTCAGAGGAACAACTTAGCTTGAGTAAGTCATGACTTTTGAACAAGTCATAGCGATTCACACAGATTAAATAACTCGAAGTTATGTAGAAAGATGTTCACTTGCGTCAGGAAGAGACATGACATTAAAATATTTAGACTTTTATGTTTTGTTTGTTTGTTTAACGGCATCTCAACTCCTTATGGGTCATTTAATGCCCAAATTTAATTTTCTTTGGAGCTTTAAAGTAATAATAATATTATATATGTTATTTTGCTTTCGCAGTTGAATACATGATAGGGCATACTCAGCTTTTGTGCATATATATGTTTGTCTAGACATTCTTACTAGAGGCAGTCATGTGTGCCTTATGTTGTAACTTTGTATTTTGGAATACAGTTTGATTTTGTTAAGAATTTGTAGGATATTATATGAATTAATGCCATGTAAAAGCTCTTTTATGTTGGTTGTTGTATGAATTGTTGGTAATTCTACTATAAATAGGTATTGTTATTAATTTTTTATATAATAATGTATTGCTTATATTTTGACTATAAAAATGTATTTTTACAATTTTATGGTGTTTTGTTTTTGTTTGAGTTTTAACTATTTGCCCATAGCTAAGGCCCTAGCGGGTGCTACCACTTCGGGTCACGGTAAAGCTAGAAACAATAACAATTAAGAGGTGGTTCCACAGACCTAAAAACCTTCAATCTCCAGATCAGAGACTTTGCTGCTGGATATAGTTAATCGCCATACCCAGGAATAACTAATATTTTCTAAAATATTGGCTAGAGAAAGAGAAAATGGCTGTGGCAAAGCAATTTCTGACTTTCGTCGTCGTATTATTGTTTCAATAATTACACGCGGTGCAATAATTAGACACTCCGAAGATATTGTAAATTGTAACCTGAAATTTTCTTGAACTTTGGGACATCTGGAAGTTTTACACACAACGCAGGTAGTTAAAACAAGCTTATTATTATTATTATTATTATTATTATTGAATGTGAGAGCAGTGACATTGGCGTACAAATATACGAATCACTGTGTACCTACTATGACACTCAGTCGAGTTTGGGATTGGAAAACTGAAAAATCTTAAGAATTGTACCACATGTGGAAATGAAAACTGAAAAATGGAAAAGACCCTGATATAAAAAAAGAAGCCAAACCATATAATGATGGTAATGTCTGCAGATTGTGCTAAGAGGAAAAGTTAGCCATTATGTTGTTTTCAGAAAAAAGAAAATTATTGAATGAAAGATTAGAAATAATGTCCAGAAATAATCCTACATACTTGATTCATACAAATCTGGATGAAAGTGTTTTAAGATCTCTAAGTAACTCCTCTCTGATTAAAAATAAATTCGGTTGTTTAAAAATTCTAGTCGCGCGTTCGTAAAAATCCCTGTTGTACGTTTGAAAAACGTCGGAAAATCAGTTATTATAAATCGCCTGAAGATGCAGAAAGTTTGAAACCTAGGTTGCGGAAATAACTCATTTTCAAATGAAAAAGAAATATATATATATATATATATATATATATATATATATATATATATATATATATATACGTATACACACAAATATATAAACACACACACACACACGCACATATATATATATACACACACGTAAATACACATACACACACATATGTATGTGTGTGTGTGTATCCCTCACTTTTCAGCCAACACGATGACGTTCTTGGTTACTATAGCAATCATGTCGTTATTTTAACTGAACTTGTTTTTACGACTGTTCTCACTATCTTTAACAATATGATGATTACACATGGGAGCGAGAGAGAATGAAAGTGAGAGCGAAAGTAAGAAAGCAAACGCGAAAAAGTGTGTTAGAGAGAGAGAGAGAGAGAGAGAGAGAGAGAGTGAGATCGTGGCAACAGTATGAGACAGAAAGTGCAAGAGAGAGAAATAGAGAGTGAAAGAATGAGAGAGAGGGAGTTTGTCTGAGAGGGCAAGATTAAGAACGAGAGAGTGAGTGTGAAGGAGTGAAAGAGATAGAGTGATAGAGAGAGAGAGAGTGAGTGAGAATGAATGCAAGAGATAGAGAGAGAGTGAGTGAAAGAAAGAGCGAATCTGTGAGTTTGTCTGAGAGAACGTGAGTAAGAAAGAGTGAGTGAGTGAAAGAGAGTGTAAGAGATAGAATGAGAGAGAGTGAGTGAGAGAGAGTGTAAGAGATAGAATGAGAGAGAGTGAGTGAGAGAGAGTGTAAGAGATAGAATGAGAGAGAGTGAGTGAGAGAGAGAGAGTGAGCAAGGGAGTGAGTGCGTCTGAGAAAGCGGGAGTAACAGAGTGAGTGAGTGGAGGAGAGAGAGAGAGAGAGAGAGAGAGAGAGAGAGAGTAGAAATTGGACTGTGTCGCTGACAGGATGAATCAATATTCCAGATTTTTTGTTTTACACTCTTGTTCGCTGACCACTTCAAAACTTTTTGGCCGTGAGGAGCTTTTGTCTCCTTTTCTTTGTTACTTTCCGCATTTTCCGAAAGTGAACTCCAACTTGTCGAAGACGTCGAGATGTGTAAAAAATAAATGCACTTGGTGCTGTAGGACGGCCGGTAAGAACATTGTAGAAACGTGAAAGACTAATCGGCAGGGACAGGAGAAGACAGATACGATTTTATACTAATTTGGACCCCGTACAGGGAGTATAACAAACAGTGACACTGTGGAGTTAGATTTTTCACGTTGAGGATATATATATATAGAGAGAGAGAGAGAAAGAGGGGGGTGAGACTGCACTTTAGTACTAAGCTTGTGTTTTGGAGATAGAGGCGGGTATAAAAACAGATATCGATTATTATATAAAAATCGACATCATATATATATATATATATATATATATATATATATATATATATATATATATATATAATTTGTTTAAACGTTATTTTTGATGGATACTCATATTTGAGTAGAGGCACTGTTTTATAATAAAACTTTTATTATTATTATTAATGAGTATATTCATATATTTACATTTACAGGCCTGAATATTCGGGAAATCTTGTTAAAAAAATATGCGTCCTCTAGCAGGATTCGAACTTCTGTCTCCTAAGGGAAACCGTCATAAGAATTGACACGCCTTAGTTCGACGAGAAAGTACTACGTAGGCGAGCGGTTTAAGACACGTCAGATAAATTGACGATTTTCCATAGGGTGCGCTGGTTCGGAGGACGCATATTTTTTAACAAGATTTCTCTAATATTCAGGCCGGTAAATGTAAATGAATAAATATACAATTTAATAAAAAACAGAACATTTACTCAAATATAATTATTCATAAAAATAACATTTGAACAAATAAATTAAAAATAAGTTAGATTTAATCCATTTCCTAATCTATCTATCTATATGTATAATTGCGTATTTTAGCGGCGTCCCTCTATTATATAGACGACTGACTAAGCTTTTTATTATGTTTCTTATATTTGTATAAGTGATTTCATAAAAAAGAAGAAAAAAAATCACATATACGAACACAAGAAAATATACTAAATAGCTTAATCGTAGTGTCTTGCCAGTAATCTTCAATGAAATCTTCCGAAGTTCATGCAAGTACTTATTATGGGAAATTAAAACAAAATTGTGCCATTAAATATTTATTCAACTAAATATAAACCATTTTGCTGCATAACCTTTTTCCAGTTTTATTTTAACTTTAAAATCCTTCTTCCCAGAATTTCGATAGTTTATCAGCAAAGAATTTGAGATTATTTCGTGAAGTACCTAAATAAATGAAAATCCGAAGGTGCAATGTCTGGTGAATATAGCGGGTAGAGTAACACATCCCAGCCAAGCGGCAACAATTTTTGTCGAGTCGCCAAAGAAGCGTGAGGTCTGGAAAACAACACCTTTCCTGTTCGCCAATTCTGGGCGTTTTTCTTGAATTGCTGCCTTTAATTCGTCCAGTTGCGAGCAGTACTTTTCTGAATCAATTGACTGGTTACTTGACACAAGCTCAAGTATAAGATTCCTTTCCAATCTCACCTGATGCACAGAATGACTTTCTTAGCATTAGGACTTGCATTTGGTGTCGTTAAAGTTGTTACATGTCGCTTACCCAGGATTTTTTTCGCTGAATATTATTGTTAACGAGTCATTTCTCATCACTCGTCACGATTTGCTGAAAAAATGGTGCATTTTAATTGTGTTTATACAGCAAATCACTGATAGAACTGCGATCAATCAGATCATGTGGTACCTAAACATCGTAAAGATTTGAATCCCGAAACTTCACTAAGTGCTCATGAATAGTAAATTTTGATAAATTTATTGTTTCTTCCAATTTCTGCTTCATGTAATGTGGTTTATTATCAATGTCTTGATTTGATCGTCATCTGTAGTGGTGCATTTACCTGAGCCTTTTTCATCAATAATGTTACAATCACCAACTCTAAATTTAGCGAACCACTTCCGTACAATTCTGTCAGCTAAAGCACATTCACAGTACACAGCATATGTTTTTTGTTGCAGCGAGAGATTTTTGTCTTTACGGTAATAAAAAATAAGTGTAAAATGTCTAATATTGCATCCATGTTTATAGGGATACAAAATTGACACGAATTATGTAATTTTAAACTTTCTTTCTCAAGAAATAGTTTGAAGTGTACTCTAATCGGAAATGTAAGAATATTATATCTGTCGCTAGGATTTGATCCGTTCTAACTTGTTGGAACAAGAACGACTAAAAACCGACATGGACTTTCCGTCCAACCCCATATATATATATATATATATATAGTTATGTGTCCATTTTATATGTATCAATTTTTTATGTATCAACTATTTAATTATATTATATTAAGCTCTATAATACTCATTATATTGAGCACTGTTTATAATAAAATAAATGCCAGTAAAACCCAAATATTAACCTCGCTCTGTAATTAAATGCATTGCACTCTTCTTGTGGATCACTTTTAAAATTTTATAATTTCTATAACAAGAATCCACTTGGATTATTTACCAAGGAAAGTCCTCTTACCATGGGTTGTTTTCCCTTACTATACATACATACATATATATATATATATATATATATATATATATATGTGTGTGTGTGTGTGTGTGTGTGTGTGTGTGTGTGTGTGTGTATATATATATATATATATAGTAGGGGAAACAATCCGTGGTAAGAGGACATTCTTTGGTATATATATATATATACTAGCAGTATAGCCCGGCGTTGCTCGGGTGTAATGCTCTCTCTCTCTCTCTCTGTGTCTCTGTGTGTCTCTCTCTCTGTATCCCTGTATCTCTCTGTTTCTGTTTTTCTAACTATACATATTCTTTCTCTTTCATTCTCATTTGCTTTCTTACTCTTTCCTTGTTGTATAGTCATTTTCTTTTTCTTAATCCTACTCTTTATTCTCTCTCTCCCTCCCTCTCACGCTCACACACACACACACACACACACACACACACACACACACACACACACACACACACACACACACACACACACACACACCTTCTCAGTATAGAAACAACGAGTAAGAGAAAGAAGGCGCTGGGAAATTCCAGTTCACGATTTTCTCTCTTTATATTAAACTAGCAGTATAGCCCGGCGTTGCTCGGGTGTAATGAAAGCTTTAAAACTAATCCATGCTCCTGGAGCTCAGACTCTTTGGACGTTGGCACGAAAAACTAAAAAGCAATAGTTGTTTCCAGTTAAAGCGAAACCGTAGACTGAAAGAAAAATGAATAGATGTAAGTCAAATTTTGATTTCCTGGTATCAATATCAAAAAGTTTTTTTCGTCGTAAACTGAATTTTGAAGGCTACATAAGTCCTCTGAGTAAATGGTATCATGGTTGAGACTAAGAACTATAATGATACCTACTTAGAGTCAAACCCGAAGCAAAAACTAAAATAAAAGGGCTGGAAAAATACAGACGTACAGGCAGATAAACAGACACACACACAAACATCTTGCCTTTTATATATATATATATATATATATATATATATATATATATATATATATTATCGATTTTCTGCACTATTGTAAGAACTGCAACCTTGAAACTTCTGAATATCGTTTCTTATGTCTTTGTCTATGAGTGTATCAAATTTGATTAAAATCGGACCACTCCTTCTATAACCCGATGTTTTCGATTATCGATTTTCGATATTTATCAGGGGTACCTCAACACAAAACCTAGCTAAGAACACACGCAGCCGCTTATAGTACAACTGTGCAAATTTTCAAGAAAATAGCAAGCCTAAACCAGCTAGTCGTAAATCGCCCAAACCTATCTGCGTTACCTTCACAAATATACGAGGTATTCGCAGTAACTTTAATAGTGTAGAATCTTTCCTTCTAACTAACTCACCCGATATCTTAGCTATATGTGAGACTAACCTTGACCCTTCTATCCCCTCTTCAGAGCTGTTCGTTCCTGGTTACCTTCCTCTCTTCAGGAAGGACTCCAATGTCCATATGCATGGGCTTGGTGTATATGTCAGCGAACATCTCCCCCTAGCCAGGGTCACATCTCTTGAATCCCTTGATCATTCCTTCATGTGCTTTCGCCTCTCACTTCTAAGCTCGGTTAGCTATCTCTTCTTCCTCTACCGCTCCCCCACCTCCTCTGACTGTACGGTACTTGATTGCATCTCTACTAATATCGACAGGGCCATTTCTACTCACCCATCTGCCCATATATTTGTATTTGGCGATTTTAACGCCCACCACACCAAGTGGCTTGAAAACTCAGCCACCGACCTTGCTGGGATCCGCACCATGCACTTTTCAATAGCCCAAGCTCTAACGCAAGTGGTGGACTTCCCCACGCGTTTCTCTAAAAACCCTAACGGAAGGGACTCTTTACTCGACCTTTGCTTTACCTCCATCCCAGACTCCTGCACTACCAGGCAACTCTGCCCCCTCGGAAATTCTGACCACGCCGTAGTCTCCGTAAACATATCAATCTGCACTAACTCTACCCAAGAAAACCAAACCAGCAGAATATCATACTGCTACCAAAGAGCCGACTGGGACTCGTTCAGGGACTTCCTCTGCGACGTCCCCTGGAACAACGTCTTCGATCTTCCTGTCGAAGACTGTGCCTCCGAAGTCTCCTCTTGGGTTAAGGCTGGCATCGATGCTTTTATCCCGGCCAGGAAATTCCAACTAAAACCAAATTCGTCCCCCTGGTTCTCACCCGCTTGCTCGGCCGCCATTGCCCACCGGAACCATTTCTTCCGGCTCTATCGAAGCTGCTCGTCGAACCAAAATAGGCGCCTTTTCACCTCAGCACGGAACAAGTGTAAAAAAGTACTGAACGAAACCAAGAGGGCGTTTGCTACCAGAATTAGGCAACGCATCGCATCCTCTAAGTTTGGTTCCAAAGATTACTGGCGACTCTGCAAAAGCGTGCTCAGCAGGAACAAGACTTCAATACCCCCACTAATCAACGAATTTGAAGTTCTCAACTCCCCAGCCGACAAGGCTGAATGCTTTGCCCGTAGATTCTCAACCAATTCGACACTGGACTCGTTAGGAATACCTACACCAGACTTCCCACCCAGAACTAAGGCTCAACTAACTAACATCCATATTACACCCTCGCTGGTCGCCAAGATAATTGCACAACTTGACCCACACAAAGCGAGCGGCGGGGACGGAATCCCAGTCATAGTACTGAAGAAATGTGCCCCAGAACTCTCCTCTGTCCTCTCTAAACTCTATAACCTCTGCCTATCTGCTTCCTGCTTTCCTGCCTGTTGGAAGTCCTCCTTCGTAGTTCCTATATTTAAGAATTCTGGCGAACCCTCAGACCCCGCCAATTACCGTCCTATTAGTCTCCTTCCAATCTTTGGCAAAGTTTTCGAAGCCATTATCAACGCCGAGTTGATTCAGCATCTCATGGCCAACAGGCTTCTCTCTGACAAACAGTACGGGTTTCGCTTCACCAGATCTACTGCTGATATGCTAACGACCATTACCGAGTACATATACCGGGCACTCGACAAGAATGGTGAAGCCCGAACCGTTGCCTTGGATATCGCCAAAGCATTCGACAGGGTCTGGCATGCTGGCCTCTTGTGCAAACTGCGGAGTTATGGGATAACTGGACATCTGTTTGACCTCATCCAGTCTTTCCTCTCTAACCGCACATTGAAGGTGGTATTAAATGGGCATGCCTCCCAAAACTACCATACGAACGCGGGCGTCCCTCAAGGTTCTATCCTAGGTCCCACGCTCTTTCTGATCTACATTAATGATCTTCCCGACACCATTAGATCCCAAGTTGGCATGTATGCCGACGACACAACAATCTACTCTCGCATCGATCAGAAACCAGGTCTGGACGACAAGGTGAACCTCGCTGCCGTACTTGAAAGGGACCTCCAATCCGTAATGGCCTGGGGTAGGAAATGGCTGGTAAATTTCAATGCCTCTAAAACAAAGCTGTTATCAACTAACCACCATAGTCAATCGCATATACCTCCCATTAGCATGGGACAGGCTAGCCTCCCAGAGAGTAAAATACTACGCCTCCTTGGCCTTACACTTTCGGCGGACCTCAAATGGAATGACTATATCGAATCCATTGCCAAATCTGCTGCTATGAAAGTCGGCTCCCTGTGCAGGGCCCGGAAGTTTTTCCCACCTGAATCTATTCTGCACATATACAAATCTACCATCCGCCCGTCTATTGAATATTGCTGCCATATCTGGTCGGGTGCCCCTGCTGCTCTCCTTGGGCTTCTTGACAAAATACAAAGGAGGATCTGTAACGTGGTTGATACTGACTTGGCAGACCGGCTGCAGCCTCTCTCTCACCGGCGTGATGTGGCTTCCCTGTGCCTCTTCTACAAGTACTTTAATGGCTACTGCTCCGATGAGCTTAGATCACTGGTGCCGCCTAAGCACAAATTTACACGAGATACTAGATTAGCAACTAGGTCCCACCCTTTTACAGTTAAACAAATAAGATGTAACCGTAAATTCTACTCCAACAGCTTCTTTTCTCGCGCTTCCCGCCTGTGGAACTCCCTTCCACAAGTCTGCTTTCCAGACAGTTACAATCTCCAGGTGTTTAAATGTAGGGTCAATAGACACCTCCTATCACACTAACTCCCAATTATTCTCAGAACACTCTCATCTACCCAACCCTCATTCTCGGTATCCTTACCCGCCTATCACCCACCCTCTGACATTTCCTATATTTAATCATCCTTTCTCCACTCTACGTAGCCCCCTGCGTAGTAGTGGCAGTGACATGCCTTGCTCGGGGTGAAACGTTTATAAAAAAAAAAAAAAATTGGTTCTGCCGTTTCGTAGTCTATAGGTAACGGACACACACACACACAGACAAAGTTCTGTGTGTGTGTGTGTGTGTGTGTGCTTAATTTATTTACAAACTTATATTCTACCCTGCCCCCACGGATGCACACAGATTTACTTAGGCCGCCGGTATATAGAAAGTGAGAAACAAAATCTGATTTAAAAAAACGTCTTGTACTCACGTGATCTTTTAAAATGCTTTATTTAATGCGGACAGATTACGAAATATTCTACAATAAAACATTTTTTTATCTCATTTAGAAAGTTTTTAGAGCCTCACGATCTTTTAAAAAAATGTTGTCTTTGATTCATGCAAAACGAATAAATATACTAATTGTCGGACTTAAATAGATTTTATCGAATTAATCACCAGTCATTAATGAAAAATCTATTATTTTCTGCTGCAGAATTAATATATTATTTTAACAAATCTTAAAGTAAGTCATATAATTTATTTTGTCATCTCTAAAAAAATGTAACGTATTTGATTTTATATGTAACGTCAATATCTGCAGAACTTATTTTCATCATCTTTTTTTTCAGAAAAATTAAACGAATCGACTTTAGGTAAAAATAATTAAAATATCAAGGTAAATTTTTTATTACGGTCAATTTTCAAATCTTATAGAATTAGTTCAATTTTTTATTTATCATAGATTATAAAAATCAAATTAGAACAGCTGCAACAGAATGCACCTGTTTTCTTAATTGATTTTGTTAATTGCACTTTAGCCACCGAAAGCCGTGTTCCAAGAGGATTGTGTTACCCTGGAAACGTCCGTAAAAATCTTCTCCGTTGCAGTTAGCGCAAATCGCCTGAAATTAAATCGATTACTTGGAACATCTGCATTTCTCTCTCACTTATCTAATCAGTTTATCAAAAATATTGCATTTTTTCTACAACATTCATGGAACATGTACGAAAAAATATTAAGAAACGTTTTTCATAATTTTGTTTGTAAAATTTACAGTGAATCTATGGAAATTTCTCTTCACTGGTTTATCAAAAATTCATGCAAATGTCTAAAATATTTCCCGCAAGTGTTTCAAATTTAGGCATAAAATCGAAAGTTAAAACGCAAATTGAATTTGAAATCTTGAACAATTTAAATTTACATAATTTAGATTTGAATAATTTATTGTATAATTAACATCACCTATTCTTTTTTGAATTTGTTCTTCAATCTTCTATTGGAAAAGTAAAACAATAACGGTATATTTTTACATTCAGGGCATTCATTTCAAAGCCAGGTTCTTACGATTTTTTACTACTTGAATTCCAAATAGTGACAAATATAGCGTTTTTTTTATATTTTAAACAAAACAAATTACAATGCAAATCAAGACTATCTTCTCGACAACAAAGCTACATAAACAAAAGGAATCAAAAGCAAAAAATATTTACATAAAGAGAATCTATCAAAAAATATTCATTTTCTTTTTGAGAAGTTCAGATGAAAAAGATAGAATCAGGAATTTTTAAAATTTAATCTCTAATTTTTAATGCCACATCAGCAATTTTAGCATCTAATTTAGCTACCCGGCGACATTCTATTTATTTTGTGGTGCTCTCCTTGCTTATAATAGCCAATAACGCTTCCATTTGTGATACAAAACGCAGCATTTTGACAGTTTTTATGTTAAAGAAACTTATAAAAAGTACTTCGTGGTTTTTTCCTAAATTTGAAAGCTGGAAATCTAAACTGACCTTGATTTTCAAAAGATATAAATTTAGGTCACAAGTAATTTGATTTAAATCATATTATGGTAGTGATGTAAATAAAAAGTTGATATATAAAAAAAATCACTCATGTTTCTTCTTTGTTAGCGGTAGGGCTTTTAAAGATCAAAGTGCAGTATCTGTTCTTCACCTCTCCGCTATGTTTCTGTGTTCGGGCTGTTGATAGAAATAATTTGATTAGAAATTCGGACCCAACGCGAAAGTAGAATTTTCTGATTTAGAGGTTATTTCATATAAGATAATACCATTAACAGCAAGTAAAATAGAAAGCGTGTGTGATTCGAAGGTAAATTAATGACATAATGAAAATGTTATTCTTTCACGCCATTTCCAGCAAACGGCTAAGAAGAATGTCTCTATTGATACTGGAAAAACGATAACAGTTACTGGACTGAAAAAAAAATACAAACTATTTTTCTTAAAAATGGTTTAAATAGAAAGGTTTCTATCGAAAGTAACACTGACTGCTCGGTCAGTGGATGGGATTAATATTGAAACTTTTTGTAGAAAGTCGCGCGGGCCGACAGGAACCTTTCCTCACCACTATTAAAGTCGGAAGATGGTATGGTTTGAACACGTCATACGGCATAACAGCCTCAGCAAAACCATAATACAAAGCACTGTTGGAAGCGGATGCAGGCGAGGACTGCAACCCAAGTGCTGGTCAGACGACATCAAAGAGTGTGCAGACATGACACTGGAGAAATTCTTAAGAGCCACCGCCAACAAATCAAACTAGAAGAGGTTGTCAGTTTCTTCTGTCGTCAGCCGCTCCACCCGATGACTGAAACAGTCGAGAGCCTAAAGGTAATGATCATGATGAATACTGAGCGTTATTTACGGTCATTATCTATCTATCTATCTATCTAAGCAATTGTTTGATAAAGGCCTTTCCAACTTCAAAATTATTGTGTAGGAATATACCGTAATTACCCATATATAATACGCTTTTTTTCTTTAAAAAATGCAAAATTAGAGGTGCGTATTATGCACAGACACAAAAATCTTTTAAAAATTGCCGTTTTAGAGGTTAATTTCAGTTGTGAAGTGACTACTCACTCATTGCTCACCAAACAAGGGGTGCGTATTATTCCTGAGTAGAAGTATTTTCTTACACTTTCAGCACAATGTTAGGGTGCGTATTGCGGATGGAGGCATATTATAATTGGGGAAATACGGTACATTAGATTGAAGCAAAAGTCACAGATACTAGAAAGTGCTTTGAATCTTACTCTTCTTTCAATTGCTCGAGCAGTCAATCAAGTGTCAATCGTAAGTACCATACATGATACACGTTGAAGTGATCATGTCTCAAAGAGACATGACTAACTAGGCAGAATATTTTCCCGTAATAGATTGCCATTAGATTCTGCGGTAGACTGGTTGTCAACCAAGACTATTGAACCCAATCTGTCAAACTATTTAACCCGTAACTGGGACGTGTAGCGCATCTGATTGAACAGCTTGAAAAATTTATTCAGTGTACTGACAGAAAGCATCATTGATATAAAATATTTTGTATCATTAGATTTGGGATTAATTGATTTACCTAAGCATGAATTTGTTGTAATGTTGTCTTTGTTCAAAATAGCTGAGAATTAAGAAGGTCGTAGTTAAAGAGAATATCGAAAGAACAGAAAACGAGGCAGGGAAAACCGAGACAAACAGGTTTTTTAAAACCCATACACAGAACGGAAAAACCTGAAATCAATTACTTCCCAAATCCTCTTCTAATGTGGCTATTTGCCATTGTTATAAGTAGGAGTAGTTCATTGTAAGGGTAGCAGGGAAGAGCAAGAAGCAGAAGTCCTATTCTTTAGCAACATACTTACATGCATACCTCGACGTGGTGTAATGGTTAGCGAGTTGTTATTGTTAGATGCAGTTGTGAGTTCAATCCCGACTGTGTGCCCTATACTTCTAGCATTGCACCACGTCAAAGCTGCGTTTAGAAAAACACCATAATGCATTATGACCGACTTGTTAAAAAAGTATGACCATCGTTAGATTCCTGGTTTTATTTCTCATGAGAACGACAATGGCTAGCGAAGTCAGCAAGTGACTTGCAGTGCTTTTTGCAGACGCGGCTAAGTTGTTTTGGCTTGTTTTGCAAATTATGTTGAAGTTTCTCGGAGGGAATGAGACCGAATCAATTTCTTCCGGGGCCCTTCAGTTGGACTGACTTCTATGAGTGTGATTAGGAACGGATCTCCAGCTGGAAAAGAATTGGTCGGAGGTACTGGCAACGGTCAGAGCGTCGGTCCAGACTTGGCTTCGACGGCATTTGTCCGTGAATGGGAGGGTTGAGGCGTGTGTTACATACGTCTTTCCGATCGTCCTTTACCGGTTGTTGGTACTCCCTCTCTGTGATGACCATAAGGCGGCAATCAAGTGCTTGTGTCCACCATCTTGTGGGGTGGAGGCAAACCTCCAGATCAAGGGGGCTGGGAATACTACACGTGATGAGTCATAGACATGTCTCGTGGTTGGATTTCCTATGCCAAGTGTTGACAGTGAATTCGATTTTGAAGAGGAGTGTTAGGGACGCTTTCCTAACCTTATTATCACTCCTCCCATTTCGAGGGCTGAGCGCCGACGTAGGCTCCGAAATCAATCAAAATTCTTCAAGTGTCGAATAGCTTTGCAGGTAATTCTTCGGTCCACTGACATTTCTCGGCACTCGTATCGTTTATTAGTGGAGGAAGTCACGGCAGAGGTCCCTCTACGTGATCAGCTGGGCTTGTCGGCAGCCGAGTCATGATCATTTTGGTCTTGGGCGCCAGCGGCGAATTAGCTTAGTAACCTTGAGTTTTGAGCTTACCTGGCGATTGATTCGGAACGGAGTATCTCTCAATGACATGGCCTTCAGGCCTTCAGATGGGGTGGGGCGGATTTGACCGACTGTCATCAGTGTGACATTGGTTTAGAAGAAACGGCTGTGCATGCCTTCTATCATTGTCCTCAGGTGCGCCCTTTTTGGGACCGTTTCGGCGAGTTGACGGCTCGTATCTCTCTCGAGCAACTCGTGCCTATCGATCCCGCGTACGCGTGCGATAATGTGACGCCCTCGTATTCTGGGGTAGAACGGATGGTGCTTCTGACGTTGCTGGCCGTAGCATGAATGATGGTGATATGGACGTCGCGCATGGAGAGAATCTTGCGATATGAACGTTATTCTAATCAGCATCTGATTAGAATCTTTGACCATCAGTTCAAGATGAAGATCAGATCTGATAGAAAGCGTTTGATATCGACAGATTTCAGAGGTAACTGCAACAAGTCTGGTTCACGTGAATGGGTTTCAACCTTGAGCTTTTTAAAAGTCCCTTATGGTACAACGAGCAAATTGTTTCCTATAGCCTTGGCTGGTAACCAGTCTACCGCAGAAAGTAATGGCAACCTACTGCGCGATAATGTTCTACCCAGTCAGTCATGTCTCTTTTGAGACATGATCTCCTAAGCGTGTATCACCTATGGCACTTAATTGACTGACTGATGGTACAACGGAGCGGTTTCCCGCGAACCCTCCCCTGATTGAGTTAGACTTCTTTTGTGTACCTATCTGATGTGAGTGAATGTATTTATAGCTTGTTTTCGGCTTTCTCTTTTGTTAGGCTCCAAGTCGAGATTCCCAACCTCCCTATTTTGTTTTTGGCCCCACTCTTTCATCTTGGCTGGGTCAGTTTTTGATTTTCATAATTTATTTTATTTTCTCTCTCTCCCTTAGAGAGTGTGCAACTTGATTTCGCCGTATGGCGGAATACAGCAGCTACTCTGAATTTTTGTCGTGTGGACGGGTCTTATAAACATTTGTTTATTTTAGTTAGAAGATTTTGTTATATGTTAGTTTGTGTTGGACGTTTCATCCCCCTCCCCTTCATTTTTGTTTCACCACATTTTTAAATATATTTTTGTATTATTGCTTAGATAGACAAATTTTATGTCATGGGTGCTGTTCCCCATTTTTTAGGTGTCCCTGTGTATATGTGGCATTGTGGTGTGTGAAGGATTGGAAGGTGATGAATGGATTGTTGTGGTGAATGAACAAATTGCAATGAATGATTGGGTCGTGATTCTGATTAGCTTGGTACAGTATAGTAGGTGAGAACCAACCTTATCCCACCCACCTTTTTAATATATATTAAAAATAAATACATAATATATATATATATATATATATATATATATATATATATATATCTGTAAATTCAAATCACATTTAGGAGGATAGCTATTTCAACATGTCAGTTCGAGACATGCATTGTCAACCAAGGAATGGAAAAAATCTTGTCTGAGAGCAAGGGTCAGTAAAAGAAGGGGTGAGGCATGTTGGTTACGATAGATTTAAGCTGATAAGAATCGTAATAATAGGTAGAAGCTTACCACAGAGTTTATTCAGTAGCTGTATCGACTTCAGTCACTTTCTCACCGACGTGGCGTGGCTTCCCTCTGTCTTTTCTACAAATATTTTCAAAGCAACTGCTCTACCGAACTTTTTCTGCTGGCGCCCCAACTACGTGAATTTACGCGTGCTACTAGATTGGCATCTAGATCCCATTCTTTTAACGTTAAAATAGTAAAATGAAACAATCTCTTCTCTAACAGTTTCTTTTCTCGCAATTCCTGCCAGTAAAACTCCCTCGCATTTACCTTCTTCCCTGATAGCTACATTCTCAAAAAAATTAAATACAATATCATTTGTCATCTTCTATTTCCTTGAATCCCATCCATCTCTTCTCTCTTCCCCTTGCACGCAGTCTTTTCTCTCACTCTATCTTTTGCGCACTAGTGGCGGTTACGCTTTACTTGGGTTAAATTGCAATCCAAGAAGCCACGTTCCTCAGTACTAAAAAACTCTATTCTTCTGTTTTCCCGTCCCAAATAGGGTTTAGAACGATTTTATTCATTTCACCGGGTTTTGATGCGAATATTTAATATACTGTGTACAATTTAAAACAGGTTGGAAATATATTTTTAAACATATTTCCCATGTATGTATAAACATTCATGAGAAATATTTCATATCACTAATAGGGACCAGAAGGTACTTGGTTGAAATGTTGTGTCTATATCAACCAAGATGTGAACGATTGTTCAAAATAAAGAAAAATACTGACAACTACTTATCTAAGAAATAAAATACTAAATTCTGAATCTTATTTAGTCGAATCGAATCCCGATATGTTATGAAAGAGGATTCAGAAGTTGAGGTGTGTATAATAATAGTTACCTTGGCAGACGACACGAACGCTGTAAGGACTTGTGTAAGGACGTTTCACTTGTGCTTGAAAGTTTACTCGATATGACAGATGCATAATGTTAAAAAAAAAAATTCTTCTCGGAAAAACTATTTTCTTGCGACTCTTGGAAACTAGCAAGAAACGAAGAGAAATCTTTCTGTGTCTTAGAACGAAAACAAAAGGATAGTATAACAATGTAGATTTATTTTCAGCATTTTAACAAACTCCACAGAGTTCAAGTGAGTGAATTCTAAACAAAATCTGACTTGAATACAAACAAGGCATGGTTGGCTTTCTGTTCACTTTGTATTGTCCCTAAGGATAAATAGCTATAAATAGTTAAATTCCTTCAATAAAGAAAGAAACAATTTCCACCTGGTCGAATTTGTTTTTTTTGAAATTTTTTCTGAAGAAATTCGCCCTAAAGCAACGAGCTCAAAAGATTACACATCTTGAACTTTACCATACCCTTAAAAACATAAACAATAAAAGTAAATGAAGGGAGAAAAATGAAAAAAAAAAAAAAAAAAAGACAGAAGCAAAATTAAACGAAAAAGAAGCTGCTAACAAAATGGCGTCTTCTACTTTGAATATCAAACCTATTCGTAATATTCAAGGCGATTGGTTGATAACGGTAAAAAAAAAAATAAATAAACACATCACTAGTCAAGATGGAATTTTATTTATATCAGTGCAAAATAAAAATATGTAAAACGACAAAATCAACCTACCGAAATACAAAATAATCAGAATAACATGAAATAAAATGAATGAATATTTGTAGAAAAACGTGGAAAGTGAACAAAAATTAAAAAAAAAAAATCAAAATATAAAGTTAAAAAAATAAAATAAAACCAAGAAAGACATTTTTGTTTTAACCGATATCAGAAGACATTATCGACAGTAAATGTTAATTACGATTTTATTCCGTCAGGTTTATTAGCCTGGGAAAATGTAATTTTGTCTTCGTATCTGTTAAAGACAAAAAAACAAAAAACAAAAAACAAAAACAAAAAAACAAAAACAAAAAACAAAAACAAAAAAAAACTGATAAAAATAATGGTAATAATGGAAGAAAAAAGAAAAACAAGAAAATATTTTCTTCTAAAGAAATAGAAAAATGAATAAAGTTTCGATTGATGGGAGATGAGATATGAGAGAGCGGAAGAGATAAAGAAAAAGGGGGGGGAGAGAGAGAGAGAGAGAGAGAGAGAGGAGTAAGATAAAAACAGGGAGAGAGAAAAAATAGAGAGTGAATTAGTGAGAGAGACGTGATAGATTAATAGAAATAATGGTGGAAATGAAATATCAAAGAAAGACAAAGTGTTAAGTAGATTTCCAGTTGCGACGGGGAAAGAAGAGAAAGGTGAGAAATGAAATGATTGCTCAGTCAAAAGACGACTAAAAACATGGAAAGTAAGAGGCAGATCGATAGAGAGAGCGTGTGAAAGAAAGAAAGATTGGAAGAAAGAAAGAAAGAAATAAGATGAAAATGGTAAGAATATGAAAGAGAAGAGGCTACAATTTGTGCAAAGGAAGAAAGAAATAAAGTGACAAGGGAGGGTGAGAGCGAAGCATGCGAAAACAATACAAATGCATGGATAGAGAGAAGTGGATCGATAAAACAGGAGAAAGAAAAGGTGATATGGAGTAAGCATAAAAGGTAAATTAAGCAGGAGCAGAAAGAAGGAAAGTAAGAATTAATACTATGGAAAAGAAAGAAAGAAAGAACAAAAGAAATAAGGGAGCATAAAAACATAATGGATAGAAGAGAGTAAGGCGTGAAAAAAATCAAGGACATATAGCGGGAGGTGGAGAGATAAATAGCAGGGAAATAAGAGGGAGGGAATCATTAAGCGAAAAATGAACACAGATCGTACAATATATGTATATACGCTCGCACGAAGTCACAAGTCATCGTAATCGAGGCTTTGAGCGTGATGGACTTGTTAAAATTGTTGATGACGCTTGATAACATGCTCACTCCTAGAAACTGTAATTAAGGTCTGCTCAGCATAGCTGCAGTATAAAATACAGGTGGGCTCTGTAGGTGTTGAATAAACACAAATGTGCCTGAGCAGCTGTCTGCAATGGGGATTAGCTAGCCACCATGATGGACAATTATTTTCGAATACGTGCGGCCAGTGAGGAAATTTAATATATATATATATATATATATGAATTTTTATTTGTTTAACATTATTATTTTTTAATGGATACTCGTCTTGGAACGAGAAATCGGGGAGCCGAGTTCGAATTCCAGCTGAATTCACTGCAATTACTTACGCGCAAATACTCTTGGGAAAGGTATTAATCCATCTATTCTTTCCAGTTATGGGTTAAATAACAGGACAGATTGGGTTCTATAGCCTTGGTCGGCAACCAGTCTACCGCAGAAAGCAATGGCAACCTACCGCTGGATAATCTTCTGCCCAAGCGTGTATCACGTATGGCAATTAACTGACTGACTCGTATTTGAGTAGAAAGTTTGTTTTTTTAATTATATATATATATATATATATATATATATATATATATATAAACAATTTTCACTGGCTTTAATCGTTTGATAAATCGTTTGAAAAATATCTATCTTCAGGTATATGCATATATAAAAAACAAAAAAAAAAAACTTTTCACTGAAATACGCTTATCCATTAAAAAAATAGTAATAATGTTAAACAAATAAAAATTAAAATATGTTGGCTAATGCCAGTTTCGCGGATTCCCGTTGTATTCCGTAATATATATATATATATATATATATATAGAGAGAGAGAGAGAGAGAGAGACAGACAGACAGACAGACAGACAGATTGATTGATTGGGAGTGTGCACGGAAGAAAAAAGTTGGGACGAATAACGCTTCAGATATAATTTATTTCGTAACGCTATAACACTATTCTGAAAATTGTTTACCTGTGAATTAAGAACAGTCATCATAATGAGGTGCAGTGGGGGGGGGGGCATTTTGAAACGATTGAACATTTTTGTTTTTTTTCTTTTTAGGTTATTTCCCTCATCACCTTCACTGCTGCCATTTTTAAAGCACCCCCAGACAAAATGAACAACAACGATATAGCCTTCATCCTCACAAATTTGTCTAGGTAAAAATGAGGTCTTGTGTTTCAACAATACAACCGCCATCTTAGCCCTTCAAAATCATACGAACACTGTCCCAATTATTTTTTATTGATTAGGTGCGTTCCATTCATATTCGTAGTTTAAAATTTCCGATTGCTCCTAAAAAAGAAAATGTATTAAAAATAAAATGAAAAGGAAATAAAACAAATGACAAAAATTCTCCCCACTCCCAGGTTTGTTTATATACATGAATAAAATTGGGAAATAAAACGAAAGGAAAGTTTTGGTTCAGAGAGACAATAAAGTAGAGAGGATAGAAGACGACTATTTGTTCTTGATCAGAGGCTATTTGAAACTAAAAAAAAAGTAGAAAAACGCCACTTGGGAAAGAGAGGATAGAGAGAAATTTGGTTATAGGTAATTTTTCTCTTAAGGAGACATGAGCCAGTGGATAAAAAGCATTGGTTGAATCTAGTATATTGACACAAAGTGTTGTGAGTTCAATACAGACATATTTGGAAGTACATGGCACGTGAAATTAGAACAAAATGTGGACAAAATAAAGAATTCGGTTCGAAATTCTAAACACCTGAAGAATGTCGGAGCGTACAACAGTAGAAACATCGCGAATATGGCAACAAAGATGAGGACAGCAGTCCGAACAATGTAAGTGGCAAAAATAAACACAATACCTCATATCAGAAATATGAACAGATCATGAAGAAGGCCGGAGCACATAACGGTAGAAACGCGGTGAATATTTTAATAAAAATGAGGAAAGCGATCAAAGCAATGTAAATAGTGTATATAATTACAATACCTCATCTCAGGAATATAGACAGGTGTTATTTTTTATTTTCCTATATTTTACGATCGGAAAGTTCATAGGAACATTTTTTATTAACTTGTGGTGTTTGGTTGTTTATATATTTCTACGTTTGTCGGTGTTAATTAGGTTTGTTGATATTTTTTATTTATTTTTTTAATCATTTCACCCCAAGCAAGGCATTCCACTGCCACTATTGCGCAGAGGGTTACATAGGGGAAAGTGATGAGAAAGCGGGGTTAGTTATAGGAAATGTCGGAAGGAGGGTGATAGACGGATGAGGATACCGAGGATGGGGGTTGGGTAGGTGGGAAGAGTGTTTGAGAGAATGGGTGCGAGTTAGTGTGATGAGAGGTGTCTATTGACCTTACATTTAAACCCCTGAAGATTGTAGCTGTCAGGGAAGAAGGTATGTGGAAGGGAATTCCACAGGCGGGAAGTGCGAGAAAAAAGCTGTTAGAGTAGAAATTGCGGTTATACTTTATCTGTTTCACTGTAAAAGGGTGGGACCTAGTTGCTAATCTAGTATCTTGTGCAAATTCATACATAGGGAGTACCAGTGATCTATGTTCATCGGAGCAGAAGCCGTGAAAGTATTTATAGAAGAGGCACAGGGAAGCCACATCACGCCGGTGAGAGAGTGACTGCAGGCGGTCTGCTAAGTCGGTATCGATCGCATTACAGATTCTCCGTTGTATTTTGTCAAGAACCCCGAGGAAAATAGCAGGGGCACCCTACTCGATGTGGCAGCAGTATTCAATACACGAGCAGATGGTAGATTTAGGATGGACTCAGACGGGAAAAAACTTCCGGGCCCTGCACAGAGAACCGACTTTCATAGCAGCGGATTTAGCAATGGATTCGATATAGTCATTCTACTTGAGGTCCGCTGAGAGTGTGTGGTCAAGGAGGCGTACTGTTTTACTCGCAGGGAGGCTAGCCTGTTCCATGCTAATGGGAGGTAGGAGCGGTTGTCTATGGTTGTTAATTGATAGCAGCTTCGTTTTGGAAGCATTGAAATTTACGAGCCATTTCTTACCCCAGTCCACCACGGATTGGACGTCCTCCTCAAGCTCAGCAGCTAGGTTTGCTTTGTTGCACACACCAGATTTTTGATCGAGGCGAGAGTAAACTGTGGTGTACATGCCAACTTGGGATCTTGTAGCATCGGGGAGGTCGTTAATGTAGATCAGAATGAGCATAGGACCTACATTTTTTTTTCATTCCACATACATTGACATAAAAAAGACCAGTTTTGTTTGTGTGTCTCAGTGTCTTCTTGCTATTTCTATCTTTTCATATTTCAAAACAAAGTTAAATTGTGTACTCTTTTGAATTTGTACGAAAAATATGAAACAAATACACACAGCGTTCAAGATATAACGATAAATTACACCCGGCAGCGATGAATCTGATTGTGAAATTTTGAGGTGCGTGAAATCAGAAATTGCTGTTGTTCCTACGTCCACCCTGACTCAGGGTGGAAGCACCTGCTACGATTCCAGCTATGGGCAACTTTCCCACCGAAAACTAAGGTCAAAACGCTATGAAAGTATAAAATATATTTTTATAGTAAAAAAAATACTTGCAAATACTTTAAAAATTACTAGAAATACATTTGACACTCAATAAAATCATCCTTTACAATAACACGTCAATGAAACCCGATTTATAAACTGATTTCTTACAAAGAATACATATTTTATTCATCCGAACCTATTGTAAAAATCTTGTCAGCATTAACAACTTATTGAGATTGATATACCATAAAACAAAATGTATCAAACAAAAAACGCACATATAGCTCTCTGCGCCCTGTTTCAACAAGAGAAAACATAATCTTGTATGGTCAATTAAGTGCCATACGTGATACACGCTTAGGCGATCATGTTTCGAAAGGGACGTGACTAACCAGGTAGAGTATTTTCCCGCAGTAAGTTGCAATTATTTTCTGCGGTAGACTGATTGCCAACCATGGTTATAGAACTTAATCTGTTCTGCTATTTAACCCATAGCTGGAAGAAGAAGCGATGGATACCTTTCCCAATGATATTTATGCGTAAGTGAATTCGAACTCTGCTCTTCGATTTCTCGTTCTGAGCCGATATCCACTACAACCACAACCAAATTTAATCTTGTATGTTACTAGGTAAATTTGTAACAATCGTAACAATAGTATTAAATAAATTTTACATTAGAATTCATGTCCTCATCTTTGTTGTTATTATTGCAAAGCTTCTGTCGTTGTGCCTCACTGCTCTCTTGTTTCTGTCAATCCGGATAACAGGAAATTTTTAAGTGAACACTTCATTTAATTTATAAATGTAAAAGACAATAGGAAAACTGTATTAGTTGCCAACGCGTTTCATTCAATGTGGACTTTTTCAAGGCAAAAAACCGAAATGAATTTATTAAAAACCAAGTAACTAATAATAACAAAACAAAATGTCCTTAGTAACTGAAAGAATTTAAAGAACGCTATTTTTATAGTTAACTGAAAATTACGTCAAATACTGTCACGTGTGGAGATTTTATTTTTATTGCTGTATTGACGGATTTAACCATTTTCTTTTGGTTTCTTGATACTGTTGTGTACGTCTGTTTGGGAGAGTATCAATTCTGTTAAAAATGAGGAAATAGGGAAAAGGCCTGGGCATAGATTAATATTTGGGTAATATTCAATGGCGGCACTTTTATTGTCTTTTACATTTATAAATATTGTCTTTTCTACAGGTTAACTCTGAGAGATATTTCAAACTTCATTTAATATACATGAGTAAATTATTTTTTCTGCTTGTCTAGGGATATCTCGACTTGTTTTTTCTCAAGTTTGTTTTTGTTTGCCTTGTTTCTACTGAGTCTAAGTTTACACTACTCGTCCCAAGGATTGAACTCACAATTGCTACGCCACCAAAATACGCTAAGATGTAACTCTCTGTGCGGTATAGTAATTGGGAGTTCAAACCCTGGAATAGGATTGAAAACTATAGACTTAGACTCAACAGAAACAATGTGAAGAATAAACAGGTCATACAGAAAGAACTAGATATGAGCAACAGTCGATCCCCGAATATTAAAGTGTTCAGTTCGAAATTCTTCGAAGGTTACAAAGATCGGCAGACACCTAAAAAAGAGAACAACAGCTGAAACATAGTAATGAGAAAAACAAAGACGAAGACAATAGTCCACATGCAAATGATTACTACTCATCCCAAAAACTTAAGGAGAAGGCGATCAGGTGACAGTAACAAAGATGAGGACATAAGACTGCATGTAAATAATGAAAATCTTAATCACAGAAATTCAGAAAAGGCTATCAGGAGATAATATCAAGAAAGATGAGAACAATAGTCTGAATGTAAATAATGATTACTCCTCATCACAGAAATTCAGAGAGAAGGTGATAAGAAAAATAAAGATAAAGACATTAGTGTGAATGTAAATAATGATTACTCCTCATCTCCTTGTCGTCTCGTCTGTTGCTCTTTACAACTCAAACGCTTCACTTTATTTTCCTTTTCTTTCTCTCTCTCTCTAATCATATATATATATATATATATATATATATATATATATATATATATTTCTCTCTCTCTCTCTCTCACACACACACGTATATATATATATATATATATATATATATATATATATATATATATATATATATATCAATCTCTTACGCTAGTGGTGGACTTCCCCACGCGTTTCTCCAATAACCCTAACGGAAGGGACTCACTACTAGACTTCTGCTTCACTTCCTTCCCGGACTCTTGCACTACCAGGAAGCTCTGACCACGCCGTAGTTTTCGTCAACATCTCATTCCACTTCCACTCTACACAAGAAACCCAAACCAGCAGAATATCCTACTGCTACCAAAGAGCAGACTGGGATTCGTTCCGAGACTTTCTCTGTGACGTCCCTTGGAACAACGTTTTTAGTCTTCCCGTTGAAGACTGTGCATCCGAGGTCTCCTCTTGGGTTAAGGCTGGCATCGATGCTTTCATCCCTCCCAGAAAATTTCAGCTTAAATTCCATTCATCTGCTTGGTTCTTGCCCGCTTGCTCGGCCACCATTGCCCACCGGAATCGTTTCTTCCGGCTCAATCGAAGGTACGCGTCGGACCAAAACAGGCGCCTTTTCGCCTCAGCTCGTAATAAGTGTAAAAAGGTATTTAACGAAGCTAAGATGTTGTTTGTTGCCAGAATGAAGCAACGCATAGCATCCTGTAAGTTCGGCGCCAAAGACTACTGGCGACTCTGTAAAAGACCTCAATTAAGACCTCAATACCAACACTAATCCATGAATTTGAGGTCCTCACATCCTCAGTGGTCAATGCTGAATGCTTTGCTCGCAGATTCTCGACCCATTCGAGACTGGATTCGTCTGGAGTTTCTACACCCGACTTCGCACCTAGAACTGAGGTTCAACTGAATGACGTCCACATTACACCTTCGCTGGTTTCTAACATAATCTCAAAACTTGACCCTCACAAAGCGAGTGGAGGGGACGGAATCCCAATCATAATCTTGAAGAAATGTGCCCCTGAACTCTCCTCTGTCCAATCTAAGCTCTATAAATTCTGCCTATCTGTTTCCTACCTTCCTGCCTGTTGGAAGTCTTTCTCTGTAGTTCCTATATTTAAGAATACTGGAGAACCCTCGAATCTCGCAAATTACCGCTCTATCAGCCTTCTTCTGATCTTTAGCAAAATGTTCGAAGCCATTATCAACGCTGAGGTAGTCCAGCATCTCAGAGCCCACAGGCTCCTATCGGACTAACTATGGTTTCCGCTTAACCAGGTCTACTGCTGAGATGCTAACGACCATCACCGAGTATATATACCATGCTCACGACAAGAATGGCGAAGGCCGAACCGTTGCCTCGATATCTCCAAAGCTTTCGACAGAGTCTGGCATGCTGGCCTTCTACGCAATCTGCAGAGCTACGGTATAACTAGTCATTTGTTTAACCTAATCCAGTCATTCCTCTTTAACCGCACATTAAAGGTGATATTAAACGGACATGCCTCCCAAAACTACCATACGAACGCGGGTGTCCCTCAACTCTCTTTCTGATCTACATTAATGATCTCCTCGATGCCATAAAATCCCAAGTAGGCATGTACGCCGATGACACCACAGTTTACTCTCGCCTTGATAAAAAATCTGGTGTGGGCGACAAAGCAAACCTCGAAGTTGCTATCAGTTAACCATCATAGACAATAGCACCTACCTCCCATTAGCATGGAACAGGCTTACCTCTCAGTGAGTAAAACAGTACGCCTCCTTGGCCTCACACTCTCAGCGGACCTCAAGTGGAATGACTATATCGAATCCATTTCTAAATCCGCTGCTATGAAAGTCCGTTCTATGTGCAGGGCCCGGAAGTTTTTCCCGTCTGAATCAATCCTGCACATATATAAATCTACCATCCGCCCGTGTATTGAACACTGCTGCCACAAATGGTCGGGTGCCCCTGCTATTCTCCTCGGAGTTCTTGACAAAATACAACGGAGAATCTGTAATGTGATCGATACCGACTTGGCAGAGCAGCTGCAGTCACTCTCTCACCGGCGTGACGTGGCTTCCCTGTGTCTCTTCTATAAATACTTTCACGGCTTCTGCTCCGATGAATATAGATCACTGGTACTCCTTAGGTATGAATTTGCACAAGATACTAGATTAGCAACTAGGTCCCACCCTTTTACAATGAAACAGATAAAATATAACCGCAATTTCTACTCCAATAGCTTCTTTACTCGCACTTCCCGACTGTGGAATTCCCTCTCATACACTTGCTTCCTCTACAGCTACAATCTCCAGGAGTTTAAATGTAAGGTCAATAGAAACCTCCTAACACACTAACTCGCTCCATTCTCTCAAACATTCTTTCCATCTACCCAACCCTCATCCTCGGTATCCTTACCCGTCTATCACCCTCCTTCTGATATTTTTTTTTATATCTAACCACTCTTTCTCATCCTTTTCCCCTATGTAACCCCCTGCGCAATAGTCGCTGTGGAATGCCTTGTTTGGGGTGAAATGATAAAAAAAATCTATTTCTATCTCTTCTATTCTGTTTTTCCTCTCGTCTCGTCCTTTTATTTTAACCAGGATCTATACATTTCAATGGCGTGATTTACCAAGTGAATGCAGCCGAAACGTTGTGATAAAACAAGACGAGTAAATTAGTTCGGTTGTAAATAGTTTTAACAGAACAGATGTCTACTGGAAAGAGAAGTAAGAGGAAAATTATCTAATCATGGCATATTTTTGAAACGAACTTGAAATTCTTTGTTATTCAGAAAACAAAATACATCAAAAAGTATATCAAACATTTTTCAAACTATTTTTTTCTTGAAATATATTTTCTTTGAAGAGTGCATACAAATTCGAGATCTCGAAGAGTAAGCTTTGTGATTTGGATAAAATAATTTTTGTGGGACATAATCTCTCTCTCCCCGGATATATATATATATATATATATATATATATATATATATATATATTTTAGATTACCAAAAAGATTATTTTTCTTTTGGGGTATTGAAACAAGTCTACTTGCTCATATATTTTCTTTTTATCTAGAAATATGTAGATGCGTATACATTTAGTAATTAGCTGTGTTATCAAAGAAGCCTTGCAGGCATTGAGGTTGCAAAGAAAGTCACGAGGCAATATATGTCTCTCAATGTGCGTTGCTTAATACGACTACATACATGCTAGAGTTTGTTGAATACCATGTTTACACAAATTCAAATATCTGACAACCTTTAAAACACTGCAAATATCTCATAGTTTATAAGACGCATGCTTATGTAAGGAAAATCCTCAGTTCAGCGGACGATATTAAGAAAAATATCAGTAAAAATATCAGTATGGTTTAAGTTGAAGTATCAGCTTTAAAAGAACCATGCGTTGGTATATTGAACAGCAATATAATCATCTTTTTGCTATTTTTGAAAAAAATGTGAGTCATGTTTTCGAATTTTTTGTGTTTTTCCTTACCTGTAAAAAGGACAAGTTACATCGACATCGACGCATCAACATCGACGCATCGACGACATCGAACCCGTCCAGTAGAGAGTACAAAAGCGAGGGCTCGTCGATGACCTATGTTCCACTGGAAGAGATGGGCTTAAGAAGAAGAAGAAGAAGAAGAAGAAGAAGAAGAAGAAGAAGAAGAATACACTTCAAACGGTATTATAGTGAATACTCCTATTTGAAATAGACGCCCCTTTTTTCCTTTTAAATAGTGTATATTACGTCTATATTGCGCATTTCTGAATTCTTAATAAAGACAATGATCTCCCTAGCATGAGAAAAACATCATTTGATCTGGCATGTTTTACCACTTGGCCACAGAGTACATCACATGTTTAGCATGGCTTTTTTTTCATTTTCAGGAAAGCACACTTTCTCATTCAGATATTCTTTCTCGAAGACCATATATGTTAAGTTAAACAAAGTAATTTCTAAAGAATTAATGGATTTATTTTTAATCCGACATTAAATCTCCAGATTTAACTATGGTGGAAACAATAAACATTTCGGATTAACAAAAATGACGAATTAAATAATAGATCCATTAATTCTTTAGAAATATATAAGATGATCGCGAGAGGATGAAACTCGAGTAACGCCTCGAGTAAGGGCTGTTCTTTGATCGGAGCATTGTAAAGCATTTTTAGCTCTGGTTCATTTAGAAAGCCCAAAATTATCAAGAGCTACAAGAGATAGGAAGCTGTAGAAGATCATGATTGCCTACGTCCTGAAGAAACACGGCACATGAAAGAAGGTGATCGAGGCGTTGAAGACTTTTTTTTTACTGAGTATGTAGGTGTTTGCTTTTAGATCATTTTTTCTTTCTTTTCTCGAGTTTTTTTTCTCTTGATTAGGCCTTTTGGTAATTTGACTGTTGATTACACTAACGTAGTTGGTATTTCTTTAATAATAATAATAATAATAATAATAATAATAATATATATATATATATATATAATAATAATATATATATATGTGTGTGTGTGTGTGTGTGTATATGTATGTGTGTGTGTTTGTGTGTGTGTCTGTGTGCGCGTGTGTGTAGATACTTTAAAGTCAACAGTTTAACAATGTATAAAGAATTTATTTAACATAATAATTTTGCATAATAGATATTTATTTTTCAACATAATTTTCGTTGTTTAAATTATTAAATATCTTCTTGAGGATCTTCAAGAACGTAGTGAATTAAATCGTTGGTTCGTGAAATTAGTGTCATATTAACTGGGAAGAATAATGTATAAACTTTTTAAAACTGTTAAAATTCTTGTTACGACTAAGTGGTATTGTTATGAGATTAAAACTGTTTTTATTAATAATAAATAGAAAGACTAACTACAATTTAACGACCCCAATATTTAAAAAAATATTTTTTATACATGTATAAACGTGTTGATTTTTGTAAACACGGACGTCCATACACGACATTTTCATCAAATAAGAGCGGTAACTATAGTAAATTTCAAATTTATTGATACTTTTCTAACATTTTCTTAACAAGCGTTTTCGTAAGTAAGACTATAATGCCCAAATACTTAAACTTCAATAAAATATTAGAAAATTTGAAATATTTGAAATTGTTAACATTACTGGATAATGAAAAAATTATATAAAAAATGCATTCACGTTTGTATTTGTCATGTAAATTTTTTAGTTATGATCCTCTTTAGTTGAATTTTGCAAGTATCAAGCTGACAGTCAGTCAGTCAGTTAAGTGCCATACGTGATACACGCTTGGGCGATTATGTCTCGAAAGAGACATGACTGACTGGGCAGAAGATTATCCCGCAGTAGGTTGCCATTGTTTTCTGCGGTAGACTGGTTGCCGACCAAGGCTATAGAACCCAATCTGTCCTGTTATTTAACCCATAACTGGAAGGAATAGACGGATTAACACCCTTCCCAAGGGTATTTACGCGTAAGTGAATGCAATGAATTCAGCTGGAATTCGAACTCGGCTTCCCGATTTCTCGTTCCGAGCCGATATCCAATGCACCACATCGCACATCAATTCAGATTAATTAAATTTTAGTTAAGCTAATTTTTCTAAAATAACGTTTCAGAAAAGCACATTTTATTTTTGAAAATAAATTATTAATAAAAATAATTATATTGCGTTGACAAATCTGTTTATCGATTTTACTGAAAAAGATTTCAATCAGTTTAAATTCGGTTTGAGATACAGCAAAATAATTTGCTTATTGGAAATTTAAATTTAATCTATAAGTTTGGAATTAAAACTAAAATTAAAGCTTCAAAAAAGATTTTTCATTTTTTAAAATGCATTTTAAAATTTAGCTATCGCTTTTTTTTGGAGATACTTATTTTAGATCAAATTCAAAAGTACATCTGTTAGTTTACAGATTTATTATTCACTCACTTGTGTCCATCACAGACACAAATATACATACACGAATGCACACACATATATACAGATAAAAACATTTAAACACACCTCATACTCTCCTTAAATTGCAACTGATATATATAATTTGTATTTTATATAAAGAGAGAAAATCGTGAATTGGAATTTCCCAGCATCTTCTTTCTATACTGAGAAGGTGCGTGTGTATGTGTGTGTGTGTGTGTGTGTGTGTGAGTGAGAGAGAGAGAGAGAGAGAGAGAGAGAGAGAGAGAGAATAAAGAGTAGGATTAAAAAAGAGAAAAAGACTATACAACAAGGAAAGAGAAGGAAAGCAAGTGAGAATGAAAGAGAGAGAATATGTATAGTTAGAGAAAGAGACAACAGAGAGATACAGAGATACAGAGAGAGAGAGAGAGAGAGAGAGAGAGAGAGAGAATAAAGAGTAGGATTAAAAAAGAGAAAAAGACTATACAACAAGGAAAGAGAAGGAAAGCAAGTGAGAATGAAAGAGAGAGAATATGTATAGTTAGAGAATGAGACAACAGAGAGATACAGAGATACACACAGAGAGAGAGAGAGAGAGAGAGACAGACAGAGAAAGAGATAGATAGAGAGAGGGGGATACAGCACATATGTAGGTGTAAATATCTGAAAATGATTGACAGTCTGCGAAAAATCTGTTGCTGAAATTCATCATATATACATCTCTCTTTTCATATATATATATATATATATATATATATATATATATATGAAAAGAGAGATGTATATATGATTATATATATAATACCTTTATAGGTCTTTATGTTGGTGTTAGGCTTCTCCGCATACATATAGGCAAATATAGAGATACATAGTCAAATGTATACATGCACAAGACATGCAGACTCAATCATATGCGTATGTAAATATTACGGTTTTTAGCGTAAACACATTTTGCAGGTGAAAGGCTTTGATGTCAAATAACGCCTCATGAAAAATATAGTAAAAAGCAGTTAAGAAAAGTGACACTTTCTTTTTAAATAATTATTTTTTGTTGTGGCTTTTTTTTAATAAAAATTGTCTTTGTGATTTCTTTCTAATATTTGATCAGGAACTCATCCATTTATTCCCACGGATTTAGATGATCAATGAAAATGTTACTTAAAGTAATTCTTAAATGTTTTCATATGAATTTAAAGATTCGTGATGAAATCCAAAGACGAATCTGCAATGTTAATGGCCCTGATCTGCCGTTTCGACTTCAGTTACTTTCCCACTCAGTTACTTTCTCTCTCTCTCTCTCTCTCTCTCTCTCTCTCTCTCTCTCTCTCTTATCTATCTATCTATCTATCTCTATCTCTCTTCTAGTACCTTTTCTATAAATATTTTTCATGGCAACTGTTTTGATAAGGTTTCCTTTATGATACCTAGATTTTATGTATTTAAGTGTGGTACTAGATTGGCGGCAAGGTCTCATCATTTTACAGTTGAATAGATTAGACGTAACCATAAGTTCTATGCGAACAATTTCTTCTATCGCACTTCTCGTTTGTGGAATTTTCTTCCAGATTCTTGCTTCCCAGTCAACTTTGATATTCAAAACTTTAAGTGCAATGTCAATCGTTATCTTCTGTTTTCTTAATTCCTCTTATTTTATTATTCTCACTTTTTAATAACACTTTTCTTCTTATATTCTTTCACACTAAGTAACCTCTTGTATCTTAGTGGTTTTATCTCCTTGTTTGGTGTAAAATTATAAAAAAATAAGCAGGAGCAGTTAAGAGCAAGCGATATCACCGTACTAAAGTGTTTGTGCATACTTTTAGAAAGACCAGTCAGTTCAAGAATATTTCATGAATATCTATGTTCTACCAGAATTTATTAATGGTGGATACAATTTTAACAAAAATATGCTTAGATGATAATCATCAAGGAAGTAAGAATGCATTTGCTAAAGGAATTACCAAAAATGCGTGCTACGAATTGGAAACGTTAAAATCAAGCAAGTATAGAGAATTAACCATCTGGGAATGTTTGAATAGATGATGGAAAATGTGATATAGAAATCCAAAGACGCGTTGTAATAGCGAAATATGTCTCCCACAAGTCAAGAAATCTAATAATAAACAATAAATTTTCGTTACAAAGAGTTCTTAACTGCTATGTAATATCACAGATGTGCATTTTGGTGCAATGAATATCGGCTCGGAAAGAGAAATTGGAGAATTGAGTTCGAATTCTAGTCGAATTCGTTTCATTTATTTATGCACGAATACCTTTGGGAAAAGTATTAATCCATCTAATCTTCCTCAAGCTATGGGTTGAATAGGAAGAGAGACTGGTTTCTATAGCCATAGTTGCAATCAGTCTACCGTAATGGTAACCTACTGCGGGAAAATCTTCTGCTTAGTCAGTCAAGTCTCGAAAGAGACATGATCGCTTAAGCGTATATCACTTTATATCAATTAACTGACTGATGTTTACAGTTAAAGAGGAAACTTATGACAACGGTGATATGGTTCGACAGAAGGATGTTGAGAATACAATAGACGGGATATGTGAGCAAACAAAGAAGTTTTAAGGAAAATGTAAGTAAAATATATTTGAATTTAAAATCAGAAAGCATCTCTTGAAATTTCATCAACAGAAAATGAGGAAAGAGGGCTTCAAAAATTTGTCACTCACAAGACATACTGAAGGCAAGAGGGAAACTGTGAGTAACCTACCTAACGAGTTTGTGCAAATATATGTCTAAACAGGAAAAGAGAGGATATTAAAGGGATAACAATTATTTAGAGCTACAAAGTATAGGAAGTTGTAGAGAGCCGTTAATGTTTAATTCCTAACGGAACATAGTAAAAACGAAGAAGCTTCGTATGTATTAAAATTATGCCGAAAAAATTAAATAATAATAATAATCTGCAGTGAGCAGGTAATATTTTTTTTTATAATCGTTTCACCTCGAGCAAGGCAGGGCCGCCACTGGTGCACAGATAGTTAAAATGGTAGAAAAAATAGAAAACAAAGACAAAACAAAACAAGACAAAACAAAAATAAAGGTGCAAGTGATGTCGAAAAAAGGATAAGTGAAGAATGGGAATCAAGTAGACAGAAAATGACAGTTGACACCGCATTTAAACTTTTAGAGATTGTAGCTATAGGGTGTTACACAAACGGGACGTGCGAGAAAATAAACTATAAAAGTAGAAGAGACAGTTAAATCTAACTATTTCGACGGTAAAAGGGTGGAACCTTGATGCCAATCTAGTAGCACGCATAAATAGATGTGGTGGGACCACCAGGGAAAGAAGCTTGTTAGAGCAATAGCCATGAAAATACTTGTAGAAAAGACAGAGAAGTCACATCACATTGGTGAGAAAGTGACTGAAGATGTTCTGTCAAGTAAGACTCGATTACATTGCAGATTGGATTGTGGAGAAGAAGATGTAAGATATTCTTGTTCAAAGACCTTCCTGATAGGCGAACGAGTCTTCTGGTGAAGAAGGTAGTCACTACGAATGAGATACAAGCACTTCTTAAAGATTAGCTTTATCTCCTGTATAATATCCTATTTTCAGTGGGTAACAAAAGCTGGAAATAGGGAGACATTCTACCAAGGAACCGAAGTAAACCTCAGGGGTAGAGCAGAAGAGAAGAATAGCTACATCGAGATGAGAGATTCTTCATAGCTGCTAGATCTTGTTCAGCGGCCGATGCGGGTAGATCTGTGTAGATTCATTGGCTACTACACAGCCTATAATGGGCGTGGAAATCTTTCAGTCACAAAAATACAAGCCGTCACCTGCATTATTTCCCGTGATGATTTACTGCGGACCGATAATAATACCATGAACATGGTAACAGATTCATTTTTTAAAGAATTATTTAAATTTACCAAATTCTGGTATTAACTTTTGTAGACGCTTCAGTAGTGTGTTATACTCTGCATCTAGACTAGACCTCTTTTTGATTCCCCTCACATCAAAACCTGTCGACCAGTTGTGAACGCTACGAAAGCAAAATAAAAAGTCGCTCTCTGCATAGGAGCTCCGACCATCACATATGGCTTACAAAACAAATCCTCCAAGAAAGGGAGCCAATCGCGAACTAAGTAGGCACCAGACAGACAGACAGACAGCTCTAGACACCATCAGTAGCCTGTCCCCTAACTGACACAAGCTTCAACGATAGGCCCAACCAATTTCTCTCTTCCTTCAGGTCGCTTCCATCGCCCACAAAAAGACATAGTGCCTTGTTCCTTTATGTCAACAATACAAATAATTTTACTTTAATCTTTCTTTCCGCCTCACCGGCAGTACTTTGCTGTTTACGTTTGTTCCGTGCAACTATACGCAGCATACAACGCTCTCTTTGTTAGCTGTTGATTTTTTAATTACTTACAAACAATATTTTGCATATAGTTTTTATAGCAAGTTTGACTTACTCCACATTTAAAAAAGTGATTTTTGCACAGTCTTCATTAAATCGGATATGAGAAATAGAAAAAAAAAGTGATTTCATTTGTAATTACAAATATATTTATGGACGCGTGACCGAGTGGTTAAAACGTTGGCTTTTTGACTATGGCACGAGTTCAAATCTCACCATGGTCGATTTTTCAGAAAGGTGACTTTTGATTTTATGGGCATGGAGGAGGCCCCTTTAGAAAATGTCCGAAAACCATATCACAGGTCGACCAAAGCCTTGTGAGTGAAATTGGGTATAGGAGCCGTAGATCGTTGTGCTAGCTAGAAGTCACAAGTCATTGCGACCGAGACTTTGGGCGTCCTTGTCTTGTTCAGATTGTTATTCACGCCAGATTACGCACTCTTTACCCAGAAACTGTAACTAAGGTCCGCTCAGTATAGTTGCAGCATAAATCACATGTGGGCTCTGTGGGTGTTGAACAAGCACAAGTGTGCCCGGGCAGGCGTCTACAATGGGGGTTAGCTAGTCACCCTTGTAGACAGGCTTCCTTGAATACGAGTAAACAGCCATAGATGTAAATATATATGTATGCACGAATTCCCAAATTTACTAAAACCATATACGTATAGACATCATTGTTATTCATCATTAGCTAAACACATTTCAATTTTGTCTTTTCCATCTTTTGAACCGTATTCCGATTCTGTTTCCCATTTTCCGTTGTCTGTCACTACACTACCAGAATAGTTTCAAGTGCATAGTCATTAACGTCTTTCATCTCAGGACTTAACGTTCTGTTTGTTGGCTGTTCAAATGAATTTCACGCTGTGCCCAGTGTTTATCAGAATGTGTTTTGTTCCTTTCAAGTTTCTCATAAACATTCGGAGAGATATTTCATTGCCTATAATTGCATTGTTGGTCCGTATTGAAAACATGGATTAATCTAAACTCATTCGATGTTGGTTAACTGATTTTGTTTAGCGGCATATCAACCACTATGGGTCGATATGCCGCTAAACACAATATTATTAGGTTTTGACACCTAATAATATTAGAACACAATTTTATGGTTTCAACCGAATATATTTTGAACGCAAATTTATGCATTCAAAATTGTATTGTTGGTCATTTTACTATAAATATGTATTGTTGGTTATTTTTATATATAATCTATTGCTGGTATTTTTATTATATAAATGAACTTTAAACTTTCATATCGCATTATTTTTGCATTTTCCCTTAGTTGAAACTCTAACAGGCGCTACTACCTTTTGACTTGTCAGTGGCACACTGACAAGTCAAAAGCTAAGATGTGCTGTGTCTCTTCTGGATGTTAGCAATCATGGCTCACCATAATTTCTTCCAAAACTCTTAGTAAAGGTTGTCTTCTTGCTATCTTTCTTAAAACCCGTTCTGCCATCCATTTCACAAGCTCGTTACGTAGTTTTTTTTAAAAATCATTTCACCCCAAGCAAGGCATTTTTACCGCCACTGTTGCGCAGGGTGTTACATAAAAGGAAAGTGATGAGAAAGAGGGGCAGGTTACAGGGGGTGTCAGAAAGTGGGTAAGAGAAGGATGAGAATACTGGTGTGATGGGAGTAGAGTGGACGGAGAAAAGAGCATGAGAGGAAGGATGCGAGTCAGTGAGAGAGGAGATGACTATTGAACTTACATTTACATTCTTGGAGATTGTACCTGTCGAGGAATGCACAAAAGATAGGCATCATGAAGGAACCAAAACAGATGATATGAAAGCCAAGGTAAGACACTCTAATAGCCAAATAATAAAGATGCCTTTCAGAAAGTAAACATATAGATATAGAAAATATATAAACATATAGAGATAGAAAAAATTTGTTAGAGTGTTGAACTGCTATATAATATTTACTCTTCTAATGTCTTTTATATCTTCTCAGTGATTCTGGACAATTTTCTCATCGATTAAAAAGATGCTTAAGCAAAAGAACTGGTTCTACAGGCAAATGCTCAGAATATCAAGGTCAGAACGCGCGAGCAGCGAGGAAGTGTTAAGGTAAACAGGAATTGCAAGGAGAAATATACTTACAGCCGGAAAGAGACAACTAAAACCTCTGAAATATATAGCGAATCAAAATATATATATAGCGAATCTAAAAACCACAGGACATACTGACATAATGGGGAACCAGCGAATAATTTAGAAGCAACCAAAAAAAAAAAAAAAACAAAAAAAAAACGATGTTGCAGAGAAATATGTTTGTTCATCTGAAATAGCATGGCACTTAAAAGAAGTATATCCTTTCGAGTTATTGGTCAATTTTCAACACAAGCTGGTAACCCCATCCTTGCAAACGTGGTGGTTACCTATTAGTTTTGTTTATTGTCAAGAAAAGAAAAACATGTGGAAACTACATTTTATGATAACCTATTATAAATAAAGTTTTAATTGCCAGTAAACGTAATAATTCCTGTTTATTCAACCTCAACCGATATCACAGAATCTACGGTAGCGCGACGTATTTAATGGTGAACACCACAACCATTTTCAATGGCTGTGTGGTACGAGTCTTATCAGCGTGCCATACCGGTTTTGAATTTAGAACTGTCCTTCTTCTAGACTAGCTGTCCACCACGGTTAGAGATCCCAGTCTGCTGGAGGGAGAAGAGATTGATTCATCCTTTTCCAAACGAGCGAAAATGAATGCAATTAAAAAAAAAGAGAATTCGAGTCGCTAACCATTACACCATGCGCATGGTATCGTAACTGCAACGGACTTTATAACTATCTGTAAATTAAGGACAACAGACTGAATCTACATTTCATATTATATTTTAAGTAGATATTTAGTCGCTGTTAACTATTTATATAACTATAAAATAATAAGCTAAGTTTAGTCGAGTATTTCTTCTTTAATTTGTTATTCTTGGTAAAGAACCTCAAAAATTGTTATTATATTTTAAGTAGATATTTAGTCGCTGTTAACTATTTATATAACTATAAAATAATAAGCTAAGTTTAGTCGAGTATTTCTTCTTTAATTTGTTATTCTTGGTAAAGAACCTCAAAAATTGTTATTATATTTTAAGTAGATATTTAGTCGCTGTTAACTATTTATATAACTATAAAATAATAAGCTAAGTTTAGTCGAGTATTTCTTCTTTAATTTGTTATTCTTGGTAAAGAACCTCAAAAATTGTTATTATATTTTAAGTAGATATTTAGTCGCTGTTAACTATTTATATAACTATAAAATAATAAGCTAAGTTTAGTCGAGTATTTCTTCTTTAATTTGTTATTCTTGGTAAAGAACCTCAAAAATTGTTATTATATTTTAAGTAGATATTTAGTCGCTGTTAACTATTTATATAACTATAAAATAATAAGCTAAGTTTAGTCGAGTATTTCTTCTTTAATTTGTTATTCTTGGTAAAGAACCTCAAAAATTGTTATTATATTTTAAGTAGATATTTAGTCGCTGTTAACTATTTATATAACTATAAAATAATAAGCTAAGTTTAGTCGAGTATTTCTTCTTTAATTTGTTATTCTTGGTAAAGAACCTCAAAAATTGTTATTATATTTTAAGTAGATATTTAGTCGCTGTTAACTATTTATATAACTATAAAATAATAAGCTAAGTTTAGTCGAGTATTTCTTCTTTAATTTGTTATTCTTGGTAAAGAAACTCAAAAATTGTCTTAAACGCAGCATTCATTAATTGTTTCAAAAGCGCAACATTTATTAAATAAATCTGATATCACCAGGTAGGATTTTCCTTATCTTCTTAAAACCGAACCAGACACGTAAATCTGATTAGAAAGTTTGCTTACAATAAAAAAGAAGAAAAAAAAAAAAAGAAAAAAAAAAAAAGAAAAGAAAAAATGATTCTTTTTTGCGTAATGGTTACTCAAAAATGTAAGGGATTGTTTAAATAGAAAAAATACCAGCGACATTGATAGGTTTATGGAAGGACGCAGATAATATCTGGGGTTTAAAATGGATCTTTTACTCTAATTTGTTATATTTAACAAAATAATAAAAGCAACAGTTATTAACAATGGAATATATATATAGCGCTGAATTGTTATGATGCTTAGTGCCAAGATTGTTTTTTTTTTCAGTGGTTTATTGATAAAAATATATTTTGTCAAGCAGGTTTTTATCATAAAGTGCTCGATATCAAGATAGAGATATAGAGCATTAATAGAATTAATGTGGAGAAGTTTGTCTCTTTACTGAGCAGACTCATGATGATTTCAAAGTTTCGTGAAGACACCACTATGATGTCCTCACTCCTCAGGGAGTTTCTTCTATTTAATCCTCATTAATCACACACACACACACACACACACACACACACACACACACACACACAGATATATATATATATAATGTAGATTTGAACAGAAGCCGTTAGATTTTAGATGATTTTATCGGATGTGCGTTGTGTGGCAGTGGATATTTTATTTAAAAAAAAAGTCCTGTTAAATTCCTTGTTCGTCTTTTGCCTGTTCATTGTCTAGTTGACTGCACCATCCCTCAGCCAGTGGGTGGAGTGTGAACCGGGCGATAGATAGATCTATCTACTCCAATTGAAAAAAAAAAGAGTAAAAGAGTGGAAAGGAATAAAAGATTTGAAAAGAGAAAACCGGAAACCACATCCTAAACAGGGAACAAGGGATGAGCCTCTACACCTGTTCAATAAACGTGGGTGGAGTGTGAACCGGGCGATAGTTTAGTTTAGAACTTAGATGGCAAAGTAAGTATTTATTTACTTGCCTACATTTAAACATTATTTCAGTTTTTTCTTTAAGAGTCTATTTTGTTTTATAAAACTAATTATTCCTACTTTTTCTTCTAAGCATAATTTACAATTTTTACTGTTAATACTGTATGGAGATGCTCCTTTTATAATTTCCTATTTGATTTTTGTGGGGATATTGTTTTCTTTTTGGCTCCATATGTAGTTTGATAAAGTTGTATTGTTTGTGTATTTTCCTTTCGAATGACATTTTGTGGCTATAATAGCTTTCTTTAAAAGTATTTTTACTGTGGAGCCTATGCAAATGTTTTTCATCTTTGTTAATGTTATTAGTTACGATAGCTTTGTATATTACTTTATTGGTTAAACATTTAATTTTAAGTGGGAAATTATTTGTTTCTTAGAATTAACAGACGAATGCCTCTGTATTGTTAGTTTATTGATTATGTATATACCTATGAGTTTGTATATTTATGCACTATCATAGCTATTCAAAAAAAACATTTAACAAAGAGAGATAAACTATATTAATTAAAGTCTCACATTGTCAAAACAAAAAATGGCAAATGAAACGTCTTGGCATTACAAATAACTACTATAGAATCACATTAACTATCACAACAGCAAAAATCTATAATATATTACTAGACAGAAGGTGGCGTATATATATCATTTCATCAAAGACAACTAAAACGGATTTCGTGCTGACAGTTCAATATTATCGCACTGAGAAGACTTATTGAAGGGATAAAAACAAAACAACTACCTGTAGTATTTACTTCCGTAAACTTTAGTAAAGCATTTAAATCAATAAGCAGATAGACATTGAAAGAAATCCTGAACGCATACGGAATGCTATCAAGGATAGTGGATGCTCTATGTATATTATATGAAAATACTGAAGTCAAGACTTGACTATAAATTTAGGTTCAGGTTTCTTTTAATACACACAGATATTATCCACTTACAACATTCTTCATCATCATAGATTCGAACTATGCACAACGCGAGAATCATACATAGGCTTCACTCGAAAAACAAGCCACAGTTACCCTTATTCGGTTACATACATTATGGATACCAACTTTGCAGAAAATCTTGTGTTAATCCTTATCTATTCAGAACAAGAAGAACTTCTCTCCGATATGAGGTTGTAGCAGAAGCGGTAGGATTGCATGTAAATTTCAACAAAACTGAGTATATGTTATACAATTAACTAGAGTGTGAAATTATCAAATTAGAGAAGTTTGATAAAATAACGTCTCTAGGAGGCGCCTCTTAAGTCTATATACAGGCGTGCATTTATCTCCCTATCTGTTTTTACAGCTTTCTAATCCTGGTTACAAGATGCAGTAGCACGTGGAAAAAAGGCTCTCTCCCCACTTGGGCACGTTCATTTTCATGATTTTCTCTCTTGACCTTCACACACACACACACACACACACACAGAGGAACACATGCACATTCTTATTACATTTAGTTTCATTGTTTTTTTCGTTACATGTAAACCATTTTGTAAATATATACATTGTTCGGACGTTTTATTTACATTATTCAGACTGTTATCCTCATCCTTACTGTCCTATCCATGACATTTCGGTCGTTGTACGCTTCGACCTTCTTCATGTGACTGGGATTATGAACCGAGCCGTTTATTTCTATCACTGGGGTAGATTGTTCTCGTTCCATGAGTCATGTCACTTCCAGATGTCTTAGTTATCTCCCTTTAACTCAACTCTCTAGGTTTTTGTTCTGCCATTATTGCTGCTTGCTGGTATTGAAATCATAACTTCATTTGGGTCAAGTCACTGGATTCAACCAACACTTTTATCCACTGAGCCATGTGTCTTCAAGAATCTTTGGATAAAAGCGTTGGTTAGATCCAGTTACTTGACCCAAAAAGTTTTGAGTTCAATACCTGGCAACAGTAGTAGAGAAAAAAAACTTAAAAAATAGAGTTAAATAGAGATAAAAAAGACATTCAGAAGTGGCATGACTCATGGAACGAGCAATATACCCCAGTGATTGACATAAGAAGTTCGGTTAAAAATTCCAGTCACCTGAAGTACCTCGGAACGTACAATGCCGAAACGCCGTGAATATGACAACAAAGATGAGTATAAAAATCCGAACACTCAGAAATGGAGACAAATGTTGTTTTATATTTATTGATTTGTGTTTTTCATTTTTACTTGGACTTTTACAGAGTTCGCCACTATTGTTTGTAGGATAAATTTTTCAGGATGTAGTAAAAACTTACTGTCCGAAGTGTCGATATAAGTAACATAATGAGAATAAATATTTACCAAAAACATACCAGCAATCCCGCAACAGAAGAAAACTGAAGCAAGAAGCCCCGATTTCAAATACTTTAAAGCGTAGATTCAATCCAGTGAAATTGACACGGAGATGAGTACTGGAAAACCTTGGGATGCATTAAACAAAATGGAGGTCGAATTTCTAAAATAATCTGAAAATATGTTTCGTTTGAACCACGGTGTAAAGTATGCCACTTTCAAGTGCTGAAAGCTAGAATTTAACAAAGACAAATCAGCTTGAGAGAACGTATACAAGGATGCTTCGGGCTACACGTGATGTATCATGGAAAACAACAGAAAATCAAATATAGAAGATCAACGTAAACCTGTAATGACAGAATCGCTATGGGTAAGAAAGCTGTGATTCATTGAGCACATTTAGAGGAGGAAAAAAGCTGTTAAATAATGTACTTTTGTGAGAGCATAAACAGGGAAAACTTAAGAGCGGGCGGTAGACTGACATATGTGGATCATCTGAAAAACAATATTTGACGAGTGAAGAATTAATGAAGATCATGGAAAACAGAAAAATGCTAGAAACTAGTTAATGGTGTTCGAATTCGCATGAAAAGAAAATTCTTTGTGAAACACTGGATTTTTAACAACGCTACACTAGATTGTCAATTTTTATCTTATTTCTTAGAAAATTACTAACGATAATTGAAAGTTCTTGGAACATGACATATAATGTCTACAAGTTTTTTTACAAGTTTAACCTGACAAATGCAACCCTCAGAGAAACTCCCAGGTTTAACAGACATTCCCCCATTCCCCAGTCATTTGACAGGAAATACCTTATATATATATATTAGAAAAAAAATTAGATACTAAACAATTTCATGGGTAATACGTATTTCACAGCAAAAAGCTGCTCATCAGACCCAAAAGATATAGCAGTTAATAATATTCAAAATAATCCCGAAAAAAATTACCCCCCACAAAAAATTACAGACAGACGCTCACGTTACAAATGTCTATTTGTGAGCGTCTGTGTGTAATTATTTTTTTTCATTTTTTAAAAATATACTTGGTATATAAGTCCGGTAAATTCCGATAGAGACGAACTGAATGTAATATATATATATATATATATATATATATATGAATCGAAAATTGTCTTATATCGGCTTGATTTGACTTCATTTAGACAGTTGGTCATTCGTGGTAGAGAGGTTTAAGGCACGCCAGATCAATTGGTGGCTTCCCTCGGGTTGATAAGGGTCGCAAGTTCGAATCCTGCCGAATGACACACATTTTTGTAATAAAAATTTATCGTAAATAATCAGGACGGTAGAAATAAATATATATACTGTTTGATTATAAACAGAATATCTACTTAAATACGAGTATCGAGCAAAAATAATGTTCAAACAAATAATTTCAAATTGTCGGTTGTTTATAACCATTTCGTTAATCTTCATATATATATATATATATATATATATAGTCATCCGCAGACAGATCTGTTTCGTTGTATCACAGCTCATCAGTACGCTTAGACTCCGATTGCTTTTAACCCAGGATCGAAACCCGACCGAATTGGCGTCAGTCGGCGATTCTACCGCTGAGCTATGGCCGCTCGGTAGAAGGAGGTAGACTTTTTAGCGTGTATATTATCATTATACATGCCTACTATATATATTGTCATTTGCAGACACAGATCTTCAGTACAGTTAGACATCCGATTGCCAGGATTGAAACCCGACTGAATTGACATCAGTCGGCGATTCTACTTCTATAGGTACTCAGTAAAGGAAGGCGGATCTTAGCGTGTTATATACACAATGTGAATACACGCCCAATAGCCGAGAGCCTTCAAATTAATTACTAAATGAACGATGCGTAAATGATACTGTTTTTAAAGTCTACCATTTCACCAATTGACTGGCAAAAGCGTAAATAGTCATCCGTGGATAGTCTTGTTCCGCTGTATTGCAGCTCATCAATACGGTTAGACATCCGACTGCTTTTAGCCAGGCTTGAAACCACGATCGAATAGATATCAGTCAGCGATTCTACCTCTAAGCTATGGGCGCTCTGTGGAGAAGACGGATTTTAGCGTGTTATATACACAATGGGAATATATGCACACACACATACGCACGCACACACGCACATACACACACAGGGTAGGAGGGGTAAATTGTCATTATTATATATTTTTAATTTCGAAAAGATGCCTTGTTTTGAATTTTGTCGACTACACTATAGAATGTTCAGTTGGAGACCGTCTGTAATAAAAATAAGTACCATGGCAAAATCCACCCCGCCAAAACTTTGGAACCAAATGACACCGTTTTTTCTCTTGACAGGCTTCTCAGGAGACCCCTGGTGCTAGCTCTTTTCGACAGCAAACATAGCTTATTTAATTCGCTTGTGTGAGGTTAAAACGAAATTCATTCTGTCAGAAATTTGGAAACTGAATGCTGTATTGCTTGGCAGTCGCACTGGAAGTTACATTACGAACTTTTCTGAATGTTTGACTGTCAATCTGAGGACAGTGCAGAGAATTCGAAAAGAGTTGGAGGAGTCTAATGGTGATTACGATGGTAACTAGGAAAACTAACTTTGATTGTTCTGATAAGAAAAGAACTCCCGAATTTGTTATTGAGGGCCTCAGACATAACACAGAGGCCTATATCAAGTGCCTTGAGAAGGTAATGCTATCCTAGGTCAAGAGGCTGGCTACTGGAAGACTCTATGTTTGGAAACAGAACTTTTGCCACACAATTCCTACTTGTCTTTTGGGACTATAAAACCAGACCAGGGTATTCTGGTGTTACTTGACGTGGAGGATTTGTTTACTAATGTCTTTGTTGCTGAGACCGTTGATGTATTCCTTTACTGTGTGTGTGAAAATAATTCGGTTCAACCGCCAACTACCAAACTTGTTATCATGGAATTGCTGGAGTCCGCTTCTGCAGCCATGCTGGTAATATTGACACTCGGGCTGATAGTATTGGTGTGGAAGGCTCTGTCGGTCCGTGCTTCTGCAACTGTTGTATGTATCACGTGGAAAACAGTTTTTTTTTAAGGGGTTGCTAGGGCCTGCGATGTGTGTCCGCTGAATGGATGATGTTTTGTTTCAGCTGTGAACGGGGTCGGGATTGATGGTTGTGAGGCTGCATTCGACTAAAACTTTGCCTATGAATTTGGTTAGAAAGGTGGACTTCCATTGTTGGATGTTCTTGTGGATTCCGGTTGTGATACTTTCACTACTTCATTATACCGGGGCCTACAGGTGAAAACACTAACTGCCTTAGTTTTAATGATCAGTGTCCTCTTAGGTGTAGAATGTGTGTTCTTGGGGTCTTCCTTGTGTGAACGCGCGGGGTTCATCCTTCTTCCTGCTTTTCTTTGGGGAGCTTGGTGAAGTGAAACAAACACTTGTTAAAAACAATTTTCCAGGCCATCTTGTGGGCTGCCATGTTGAACTTTTTCTTTCTAAGGTGGCTGGTGGTAGCACAAAGATACGGAAAGAGGCAGTGGCATGAATATTTTCTACGGTAATTGAAAACAACATGAATTTTCACTTAAAAACATTGTGGGGTAATTCGCAATTCCAGTAGGCATAAGCAGGAGAGTTGGATTGGCTGTTTGCTACCATCATTGTCGAAAATAGTAGTTACCCTGCGGTATCAAGGTTGCAGAGAGCCAGTATTTTGTGAGTTTACATGCCCTTTGAGGAACTGTGCTCTTGATTGATCGAAGTTCGTGGATAGTTTCATTGGATGTGCTACTGCATGTTTGGTGGAGGTACTCTCGTTGTATCACTCATTTGGATATGTATGTAGACTTTCCGAAGTCTGTACGTGACATATAAGTCAGTGGCGCAGATGTAGCATAATCCATATATGGATGGAGTTAAAAGTGACGAAGGCGTTGTCTGTAGGATGGAGCGGGCCAGCACTCAACGATGTCAGTTAAGGACACGCCCAGAGAATGCTTGCTGTGTTTGGAGGGTAAAACATTTCTGTGATTCAACATGCATACATGAAGCAATCTATGCGTTCAGTTGGAAATTCAATGGGGTTCCTTCTTGATGGTGGCTCCAGCGTGGTCTAAAGCGCTTGGAAAAGTGGGCATTCGAACTATTTTGTAAATTTATGTATTCAGAAAAAGGAAAGTTGTAGGATCACGGGAAGGATTGTATAGGAGCCTTGGCACGGTAACTTGTCTGTCATTTTTGGCGAGACTTGCATAACTGATGGATTTCTGTCTAAATACACAATATATATTAATAAATATATATTAATATAATACTACATCTATGGCACGATTCGTAGTTTCAGGTGTCAAGCAATCATTAGGTGCATATTTCAAATTTGAAATATGTACCTAATGAGTGCATAACGCATGAAACTCCGAGTCTTGCCACAAACATAGGGTAATATATATATATATATATATATATATATATATATATATAATAAAGCTCTGTTTATACAATGAACACTGTTTTCTTAACACCTGAATAATAATTCTATACATATGTACACTCTTCCCATATGTATATGCATTAATTTACGTCAATATATATATATATATATATATATATATATATATTTCAAGCCATGCACCGATAGCTTAGGGAGTAGGCACTCTGGCTAACACCAAATCGGTCAAGTTTCGATTCCGGTTGGAAGCAAGTAGATATCTAGCCACACTGATGAGTTGTATTACAGCAAAATAGGCTTGCATGTGGATGAATGTAAATATATGTATATATATATATATATATATATATATATGTGTGTGTCTACGTTTAGTTTCATCGTATATTTGCCTTAACTATCGATTATTGCTTTTCACTATTTCTTTCTCTTTTTCTTTCTCTCTTTCATTAATAGCATACTTCCCACAAGGTTTCTATTTAACTCTCTTGACCTTCGAACTAAAGTTTGGAAGGAGGGTTTTCTCTTTCATGTACAAATTTGCTAGCATTTACATCCTATAAAAAAAATTATTGCAGAAAAAGAACAAAAATTTCGGGAAATAAAATGTCTACGTAAATATTTCCCACGTTTTTGTCTCTCTCTGCTTCAATATAGTTTCAAAAGCGATTCCCAGCATGTCTTTCGGCAGGCAACTCCGTTCGTAATGGATGTGTTGCTATGGCTACTAGGCCGTCTGTCTGCTTTGGCAAGCGTTCAACTTGTACTCTTAAAAGTCTGCAACACCCATATTTGATCTCATCTACTTTTTTCTGTTCTTTTCTTTTTCGTTTTGACGTTCTCTCTAACTTTGTTTTTTCTCTTTCTTGACATTTTCTTTCTTCTTATTTTCATTTAAATCTATCTGAAAGGCGGTCGCTTGTTGGTAGATGGCGGATAGTTAAAGAATAAAATTGATCTACCAAAGAATTTAAATCGACATTGGAAGCAAAATAGCAAAAGAAGAACCTTCTTCGAGATTTTCTTATAACAAAGAAATGCCACTGTGTGACACAATGTTTGTAAAATTTGGATTTAAATAAATACTTACACTATACTAGTGACTAAATATTTACGACGAAGGAAAAAGATAATTTCGAAAATAGATGAAGAAATTATATCCTGTTAGCGTCTAGTGTGAAATTTCATAAACGTTTTGATTCTTACTAAATAAGGATATCAGTAAATAATTATCTTAGATGGACATACATTTACATCATGTTCCGACTGTCGTAATTCTCTTTATTGAAGATGTTTCAAATGTTGTACACTCCGGCTTTCTTCAGGTGATTAGAATTTTGAACAAACCCTTTATTTCGATCACTAGGGTATATTGTTCTCTTTTTATGTGCCAGGCCACGTCCAGATGTTATAGTTATCTCCCTTTAATTCAACTAGGTTATTTGTTTACCAGTGCCTGTTATTGAATCCAAAACTCGTTGGGTCATTTAACTGGATCCAACGCTTTTATCCATTAAACCAAGATATTCTCAAATACCATGCGGATAAAAACGACAATTAGATGCAGTGTCTATTGTTTTATTCACGTACATGATAAAAGCGAGGTTTACTTTCGAGAACTGCTAGATTTATCAATCCTATCAAAAGAAGAACTGTGGGGATGTATAAAAATTTTAAAAGCTTCTTTTAAACATTACGAAACAGAATAATCAAAACAAGAGGAAAAATACATGGAAAATGATAAAGAAGAAATTTTTTTAAAAAATCATATCACCCCAAACAAGGCGGTAATGCCACTGAAGCGCAGGGGGTTACGTAAGAATGAAAAGATTGGAAAAGAGAAAGCCGGGAACCACATCCTAAACAGGGAACAAGGGATGAGCCCCACACCCGTTTAATAGACGTGGGTGGAGTGTGAACCGGGCGATAGTTTAGTCTATCTACTCCAATTGAGGAAAAAAAAATGAAAGAAAAGAGTGAAAAGATGGAAAAAGAGAAAGCCGGAAACCACATCCTAAACAGGGAACAAGGAATGAGCCCCCACACCCTTTCAATAGACGTAGGTGGAGTGTGAACCGGGCGATAGTTTAGTCTATCTACTCCAATTGAGGGAAAAAAAAATGAAAGAAAAGAGTGAAAAGATGGGAAAAGAGAAAGCCGGAAACCACATCCTAAACAGGGAACAAGGGATGAGCCCCCACATCCGTTCAATAGACGTGAATGGAGTGTGAACCGGGCGATAGTTTAGTCTATCTACTCCAATTGAGGAAAAAAAATGAAAGAAAAGAGTGAAAAGATGGAAAAAGAGAAAGCCGGAAACCACATCCTAAACAGGGAACAAGGGATGAGCCTCCACATCCGTTCAATAGACGTGAATGGAGTGTGAACCGGGCGATAGTTTAGTCTATCTACTCCAATTGAGGAAAGAAAATGAAAGAAAAGAGTGAAAAGAAAATGGGAAAAGGGAAAAGAAAGCCGGAAACCACATCCTACACAGGGAACAAGGAATGAGCCCCCACACCCGTTCAATAGACGTGGGTGGAGTGTGAACCGGGCGATAGTTTAGTCTATCTACTCCAATTGAGGAAAGAAAATGAAAGAAAAGAGTGAAAAGATGGGAAAAGAGAAAGCCGGAAACCACATCCTAAACAGGGAACAAGGGATGAGCCTCTTCACCTGTTCAATAGACGTGGGTGGAGTGTGATATCGAAAAAGAAAAGACACAACAGAATAATCAAAAGGAAAAGAAAGAACAAAATCATCAAAAAAAAAAAAAGTGAGAATCATCGAAGAAGAAAAGGCAAATGTGTTTTTTACCTCCGCCCCCCCCCCCCAAAGAAAACAAAAATATCGAGAAAGACAAATGGAAATCACCGAAAACAAAAGGCAAAACAATAAAATATTGAAAAAAAAAAGAAAGAAAAATGTGAATCACCAAAAAAGTGAATACAAATGAAAAATATAAAAAAACGACAAATATGAATCCCCCCCCAAATAAAAAACAAAACAAAAATATCGAAAAAGAAAAGAAAAATGTGAATCACGAAAAACGAAAATACAAAACAAAAATATCGAAAGGGAAAAGATAAATGTGAATCACCGAAAAACATATAAAACAAAAATATAAAAAAAGGAAAGAAAAAATGTGAATCCCGAAAAACGAAAATACAAAACAAAAATATCGTAAAAGAAAAAACAAATACTAATCGCCCAAAATAAAATACAAAAAAAAAAAAAAATATCGAAAATGAAAGACAAATGCGAATAACTGAAAAAGAAAATACAAAACAAAAATATCGAAAAAGAAAAGAAAAATGTGAATCCCGAAAAACGAAAATACTAAACAAAAATATCGTAAAAGAAAAAACAAATACTAATCACCCAAAATAAAATACAAAAAAATATCGAAGAAGAAAAGACAAATTGGCATCATCGAAAATAAAAGTGAAATGAGAATCACCGAACAAAAAAAGAAAAACAATAAAAAATAAGCAGACAGTATCTTTGAAAAAGAAAAAAATAAACAAAACAAAAAAACACATACGGAATTTTCATTATACAATAGCCTTTTTTTAAGAATTTACCGAAATTGTTGAATGAAACTATTAGACTAAATATTTCTAAACCATGCAATACAGTCACTGTATGATAATGGAAGCAGCTCTAGTAGTCCATAGGAATGTGGTTCTACATATCAGTCGGTCTATGCTAAGTCTATCTTCTGTCTACCACACTGTTCAGCATCTTCCTTGTACGTATCACGGGTGACGCCCTTGAGGATCATAAGCATAAATTCATCATCAAAAATCGGAACATCCCAAATCTTTACTTCGGGACGTGTGTCGCATGGGTCGAAGGCAGCCGTTCGTTTTCGTCCTGCGTAGTTCGGAGTTCCCTCGATCGGGGCCGCCCTCGGCTCGGACGAGACGCTCAGCGGTGGAAAAGAAACCAACCGAGATTCCCTCAGTAACGGCGAGAAAACCGGGAAAAGCCCAACACCGAATCCCGTCGAAATTAAACGGCTTCGGGACATGTGGCGCATGGGTCGAAGGCAACCGTTCGTTTTCGTCTTGCTTATTTAGGAGTTCCCTCAATCGGAGCCGCCTTCGGCGGGTGCCAGGCCCATTCGTTGCGGACAGCGAGCGACGTCTTTCGATCCGAGAGTCGGGTTGTTTGGGAACGCAGCCTAAATCGGGTGGTAAGCTCCATCCAAGGCTAAATACCGGGACGAGTTCAATAGTCGACAAGTACCGTGAGGGAAGTTGAAAAGAACTTCGGAGAGAGAGTTCAAGAGAATGTGAAACCACCAAGGGGTAAACGGGTGGGACCGCTTAGAAGGGCGTGTACCATTGCAACTGAGTTGGAGAGACGGCATCTGAGTCTTTGTGCCATATCCCAGGGCAGTACAGGATGGTAAAACTATATCTTAATGTGTTTTGCTTGTAAATTTTGCCGCATAGTTCTTGGTCGAGTCAGCAGAGATTCCTGCTTCGATGTAGTAATTCTCCCAATCCTCAGGTTCCATCTCTGTTCGTAGCGCCATGTAGAATTAGTAAACCACAGCAGACAGTACTCGCCTGTAGTTGGAGATTGGGTTGTCAGACTCAACTTCAACTACAGTCGAGTACTGTCTGTTGCGATTTACTAATTCTACAAAAGCCTTATTAGATGGTCAAAGAAAAGAAGCAAGTCAGTCTGTTTAACAAAATAGATGAAATATCTTCTAGATATGGCATGAAGGCTAATGCTGAAAAAACGAATAATGGTGGTTGCGCGGTTTTCAACCAAGTTGTCCGTAGTGAGCCAGTTCAAAGTTATTAACTCAAACAAGACTTCCTAGGAAAGGTATTAATCCATCACTTTTCCCTTTAGCTATGGGTTAAATAGCTAGACAGATTAAGTTCAATAGCCTTGGTTGCCAACCAGTCTAGCGCAGAAAGTAATGTCAATCTACTGCCGAGAAAATCTGATTAGTCAATCATGGATCGAACGGAACATGATCGCTCAAGCGCGTGTCACTTATGGCACCTAGCTGACCGACATTTATTTGATTACATATTTTTCCTTAGTTCTTTAGACACCTCTGTGGAGTATTTAGCCACAAACGCATCATGCTAAGACAACAATCACTCCACACCATGTTTCTGTAGCAAGTAGTTTTTATTCAGAGTGTAGTTGGCAGCCTCACTCGTAACCGGTTTTGAATTCAGAGTTGTCCATCTCCGAGACTTAGTACGAATCAAGGTTTCAGAACGTAGACTAACCTGCTTATTAACCCGTAACTGAAAGAAAAACGGTTGGATTCATTCTTTTCTCAAGCGTAATTGTGCCCAAGTGACCGTAACGAACTCAGAATGAAATTTTAAATCTTCACGTCGATTTCAACTTCCACGCCGATAACAAGAATGGGACGATTGTGTGTGTGTGTGTGTGTGTGTGGCGCGCGCACGTATATATATATATATATATATATATATATATATATATCTTATTCACGTTTTTATAATATAGATCTCTGTTTCACTTCAATCCTTGATTCCTGCCACGCCATGCAGCTTTGTCCTCTTGGCAACTCTGATTACTCTGTGATTTCTCTTAACATCTCTCTCCAATCCCCTTCCACCTAAGCCAGGAACCTCTGACCAGCAGAATCTCTAACGGCTATCAAAAGGCAGAGAATTTCTTTACGACGTTCCTTGGAAGAAAGTGTTTAATCTCCCTGTTGATGATTGCGCTTCTGAGGTCTTCTTCTGGGTGAAAACTGGCATCGATGCTTTCATCCCAGCCAGGAAATTTCACCTTAAGTCTCATTCGCCCCTCTGGTTCTTCCTTGCCTGCTCGGCCTCCATAGCCCACAGGAACCACTACTTTCGGCTTTATCGGAGCCACGCGTCTGACCATAATAGGCATCTTTTTACCTCTGCTCGTAATGAGTGTAAGAGGATCCTCAATGACGCTGAGCTATTTTTGTTGTCAGAATGAAGCAGCGTAGAGCAGCGCGCTAGTTCAGCTTCAAAGACTACTGGCGGCTCTGCAAATGTGTGCCAAACAGCAGCAAACCTTTCATCCCTACTTTAATCAATAAATATGAAGTCCTCACAGTTACAGATGACAAGGCTGAGTGCTTTGCTCACAGATTCTTCTCCAACTCCTCATTTAATTTGTCTGGAATATCCACACCCTAAGGCTTAACTGAGTAACGTTTACTTGCTGGTCTCTAAAATAATTTCAAAACTTGACCAAGCGCAGGTGACGGAATCCCAGTCATCGTCTTAAAGAAATGTGCCCCTGAACTCTCCTCTGTCCTCGCCAAACTTTACAACTACTGGCTCTATGCTTCTTGCTTTTCTAACTGCTGGAAGTTCTCATCTGTGGTTCCTGTATTTAAGTAATCGAAAGAACTCTCATACCCCTCCAATTACTGCCCTATCAGCCTCCAACCAGTTTTTGGCAAAGTGTTCAAGGCCATCCATGCTGAAGTGGTTCAACATCTCATACCCTCCTGTCTATACTCCGACAGTATGGCTTCCACTTCACCAGGTCTACCGCGGACATGCTAACGACTATCACTGAGTAAATATACCAGGCTCTTGATAAGAATATCGAAGCTCGGGTTGTTGTCCTGGATATCACCAAAGCATTTAACAGAGTGTAGCACGCTGGCCTTCTTCGCAAGCTACAGGGTATAGTATATCTGGACGCTTGTTTGACTTAATGAAATTGTTCCTATCGAATCGCGTGATGAAGTGCGTATTGAACGGACATGCTTCCATATCCTATTATACGAGCACGGGTGTCTCTTCAAGGCTCTATCCTAGGTCCTATGGTTTTTCTAATTTTCATCAACGATCTCCCTGATATAATTAGATCCCAAGTAGGTATCTACGCTGACGACACCACCATTTACTATTTAAGAAATCTACCGATGCAGACAAAACAAACCTTGCTGCTGCTCTCGAAAATAACCTCTAGTCAGTGTGCATTAAATAATGCTGTCATATCTGGTCGGGCGCCCCTGCTGTTCACCTTGGTATTCTCGATAAAATCCAAAGAAGAATCAGCAATGTAGTTGATCCTGACCTGACTACTCGACTCCAGTCTCTCACAGATGAGATGTGACTTCCATCTGTCTCTTCTAAAAATACTTTCATAGATTCTGCTTCGACGAGCTTCGCTCCTTGCTGCACCTCCACCATCACGCGAGTTTACTCGAGACGCTAGACTAGCTACAAGGTCTCACCCTTTTACTGTGCACACAGTGTAACCACAACTTCTACTTTTTCAGATTATTTTCTCGCACTTCCCGCCTGTGGAACTCTCTTCCCTATTCTTGTTTCCCTGGTACCTACAATCTCCAAGAGTTTAAATTTAAGGTCAACTGTCATTCCTTATCGCCATGACTCCCATCCTTTTTCTCACTTTACACTTTCCTCTCACGCAGCTCTCTTCACAGCAATGTTCCCGGCCTTCTCTTACCCACTCTCCGACACCCACTGTGATCTATTCTCTCTTCTCTTCACTCTCCTATTATTTAACCCCTTGCGCACGAGTGGCAGTACTGCCTTGCTTGGGATAAGACGATTATAAAAGATATACAGGGGTAGACAAAATAATAAAAATAGTTTTAAATTTTAAGCAAATTTATTTCAATACTGACTAGAACCGCTTTTGGCATTTACATCTTGAATTCTGAGTGGGATCAACTTTGCATTGTTTCCAGAGGAATTTTTATCAATTCTCCAACTAATACAGTCTTCAATTCTTTCAATAATGACGGCAGGGGACATCGACTCTTCACGTGTTTTTCTAAAATGAATCATAAATGTTCAATGATGTTGAGATCTTGGGACTGTGGTGGCCAGATAAGTTGTTTTACTTCATTAGAATGTTCTTCGTGCCATCCAGCTACAACTTTAGCAGTACGAATGGGTGTATATCATTCTGAAAAACGTCATTTCCCTTTGGAAACAGTTCCTGAACCATAGGTGAATTTAAACACTTAACATTTTTAAATAGTCCGGACTGTTGATTTTGTTAAACTTATCCAAATAATACCTGTAAAAAACAATAAGAACACCCCCCCCCCAAAAAAAAACAAAACAAAAAAAAACAAAAAAAAAAAACAACAACAATAATTTTAGCAAAAAGAAAATGAAGTGCCACTCAATTTAATTAACAAACAATATAAATATATAAATATATAAGCTGTTGACAGTTTAATCAAATTTTCCGAATTATGATATTACTGACATTACATTTTAACAAATATATTTACCAATATTACGCAAAAATATCTTGAAATGCTAAAGAGTAAATTTATTCAATAATCGTCATTGGCTTCGACCACGACCTATAGACGACTTTGGAATCTCTTGCATCTCTTCTGGCCCATCTCCTTGTTTAAGTTGGTGAATGATGCCACAATCCTTGCCTTCAGTTCATCTTCGGTGCTACAAGAAGTTTTGTTCGTGTCTTGCTCACATAAGAATCAAGGGAGCTGCAGTCTGGGGAGTTATGTGGCCAGATATAAGAGGTGATGCAGTCGCAGAAATTGTCTAATAGCCATATCAGGCATGGTGCAGAGTCCTGTTACAAGCCATAGTCTTCCAGTAGCCACTCTCTTGACCTAAGGCAGCACTACCTTTTCAAGGCACTTGATGTAGGTCCCCGTATCGAGTCAGAGGCCCTCACCAATAATTTCAGGGATTCTTTTCTGATCAGAAGGATTCGAGTGGGCTTTCCTATTTGCCTTACCTTCATATTCACCATTAGATCTGTTTAACTTTTTCTGAATCCCCTACTCTGTATTCAGATTGACACTCAACACTCAAAAATATACGTATTGAAGCTTCTGAAGCGAATGCCAAGTAGCACAGCATGTCGCTTACAAATTTTTTAACTGCGTCATGCTGCTCTTTTTCTCACAAACGGTGCCCAACTGACTCGACTATACTGTGCAGTCGACAAAATAAAAAGACAAACAACGCGCATGCGTGAAATTAAAATATGAAATGGCGACACTTTACCCATTGTACCCTGTATACATGGATATATAAATTTTAGTAATGTTCAATTATACAAAAACACATATATGCGTTCATATCAAAATTCAAATTATTTAAATGTAACTACATTCTGACGCACACGCACAGACGCACATACTACTTGTCTCTATGAACACATATACTTATATTCGTATCTATACGCTCAAACGCGCGATTAAATCTCCCTCCATACTACAAAATGGACACACGCACACTCTTCTACACATAAGCACACAAATGATTCTTCATACATATACAAAGAGTTAACAACAATAACAAATTTTCCCTTCAACAGTCGTATAAAAATTACATAATTGATGTTGAAGTTTAGCGACGAAGACTCTCACATCAGAATCAGTCACGTGACATGAACTGAACCAAATTGAAGGCGATTACTGTGAGTTGCTTTATTTTTGCTATTTTCGTTTGAGGCATAAAGGAAAAAAGTTCGGCTGGAAGGTGGTAGTAGAAAACAAGGCGACAAGTGTGGAAGCCGGAGCGACGGAGGCGACTATGAAGGATAAAACGAAAACTAAATATCCCATCTTTTAAATTGAACACGATATAAAAGCAAATTGAATTATTCTAAACTCCAAAAAGACAACGTTATTAAACCTACTGTAGAATGTAAGCCTTTGAAAAAATATCTTTGACGAGAAAAGTAAAATCATGAGATCGTAAACAATCATCATTACCATTTTTATGATCACCATTTGGAATATTTCTTCTTCTTCTTCTTCTTCTTCTTCTTCTGTTACTATTACTTTTCCTTCTTTTCCTTCTCATCATCTTTCTTTTCATCCTACTCCACATTTTCTCCTCCTCTTTCTCATACTTTTTCTTCTTTTTCTTTTCCTCTTTTTCTTCTTCTTCTTTTTTCTTCTTTTCCTTTTTTTATTTCTTATTCTTTTTCTTTCATTCACCTCTTTTTCTTCCTCTTCCTGATTTTTCACTCGTTTTACTTTTTTCTTATCCCCTTATTTTCTTGCCCTTCTGCTGCTGCTCTTCCTTCTTCTCATCTTTCTTCTTTTTCTTTCTTCTCCTCTTTCTTCTCCTTCTTCTTCCTTCCTTCTCTTTCATCTCATCATGATTCTTCTCCTTCCACCCCTTCTTCTTCTCTTCGTTTTCCTTTTACTCCTCTTCGTCCTTCTTTTCAGTGCTGCTCATTTCGTTCTCCTTCTCTTCCCGATCCTTCTTCTTCCTTTTCCCTTTTCCTCCTCCTCTTCTTTCTCCTCCTCTTTTTCTTCCCACTCTTTCTCTTCGTCTTTCTTCTTCATTCACTATACCAACTTCCAATAGTTCATTCTCACCATTCTTCTTGTCATCATCAATTTCCTTTTATATTTATTTTTTGTTTTTATTCCTATTCTTTCAATGAAAACATCAAATTTGTGAATGAATCACTCAGGAGACACGTGTTCAATTTAAATTAATGTTGATTATTGCGATGGACAATCGTATGTGAATTCTAAATTCATTTCAATTGTTGTATAATGTAACTTAAGCAATACTGAATTTGATCATGCTTAAATAAATATTTTAGAAATCTAAACGAATTTTTAACCATATCATCACCTTTTCCTTAACTAATGGACATCCAGAATAAAGAAACTTATCAGTGTGTAAAAGATTTTCCAGCTTGATCGAAGATTTAGTAAAAAACATATTTCAGGCAAAAGTAAGCAAATACATCGACTTCTAGAAGCGTAAACGGCAAAATAATTAATGTATTTTACAATTATTGTAAAATTTTGACTTTATTTAAAAATATTTAATAAATAAGAAATTAGGAAATGCATTTACAGATATTGTATTGGAACAAAAGTGCGTACAGTTTTTCAATACATGGCGTCTGAGCAAATGAATTCCGTTCAAATGTGACTGAAATTTAGGTACCTTCACTTTTTCGCTTTCAGCATAGCATAATGAGAAAAAGGCCCCAAACTTAATAAGAGCAAAAAGTTTATGTTATTATTAAGTGGAATGACCAAGTTGTATTTTTGTTAATTTTTTTAATCCTTTGTCGCCAGTTCGAAATTTTGGTTAACAATTTTTATTTTTCGTTAGCAGTTTACGTAATATTTATGATTAGTGTTTTTCTGGTGAAAAAAAAAACACAGTGAGTTGGAAAGTCTTGCAAAAATCAAATAAGTGTCGAATTTTAATGAAACTTTCAGAACTTATTCAAAAATGAATAAAATTATTTTTTAAAAAAATTTTGGTAAAAATATTTTTCACTCCTCATCATTTCCTTAATTTCCTGAAATTTTGAGAAATTAAATTTTCATTCTAAATTATTTTATTTGTTAAAAGTAAAACTCCTTGGAGAGTCTAAATCAGAAATTTTATTTCCTAAACTTTGATCCGAATCGTAAAATAAAAAAAATGCAATGACATTATTTAATTAGAAAAGCCTTTAATTGCTTTTATAAATAAGATTTATTAAGAACATTACTGTCTCAAGATTTTTTAAATAAGTAATACATTTTTCCAAGAATTGTTTTCATTATAAAAAAGTAATTATAATAATTTATAATTTATAAATATACAAATCTTTTAAAATTCTGCATTAGTTTCATCCGGTTAGGTGATATTTCATCTAGTTAGGTGATATTTCAGTTTTAAACATTACTGGCGGCTCTGCAAGAGTGTGCTCAACAACAGCAAAACCCTCCTCTATTCAATCAATTCAAAGTTCTAACATCTACAGCAAACAGGGTTGAATGTTTTGCTCACAAATTCTCTTCCGACTCAACACTTGACCCATTTTTCCACTTAGAACCGGGGCTCTACCAAGGGATATGTGCATAACCCGGTCTCTAGTCTCCAACACTATTTCTATATTAGACTCCCATAAAGCAAGCGGAGATGATAGCAAACTTATCCGTCATCATAAATAAATGTCCCTCTAAACTGGTTTCAGTCCTCTCGAAACTCTGTAACTATTGCCTCTCTGCTTCCAGCTTTTCAGCTTGTTGCAATTCCTCCTCTGTAGTTCCTGTTTTAAGAATTATGGTGAACGCTCTAACCCCTCTAACTATCGCCCTATTAGCCTCTTACAGCTTTTCGGCAAAGTATTCGAAGCTCTAATTATTGTTGTAGTAGTTAGGCATCTCACCTATCACGATCTACTCTCTGACAAACAATATGGCTTCCTCTTCGCATGGTCTACCGCTGATGTGCTAACGTTCATCACTAAATATGTATACCAGGCTGTTGATAATAATGGTGAAGCTTGAGCTTTAGATATATCGAAAGCGTTTGACAGGGTTTAGCATTCTGACATTCTACGCAAGCTTCAGGGCTACGGTATTACTGGGTGATTGTTTAGTATAATCTAATCTTTTCTATCAAATCGTGAAATGAACTTCGTTTTAAACGGGCACATTTTCAGATCATTTCACATGAACACGGGTGTCCCTCAAGGCTCTATTCCAGGTTCTATGCTGTTTCTGATCTTCATCAATGATTTTAATGATGTCATCAGTTCTCAAGTAGATATCTATGCAGATGACACTTACCATTTACTCCAGTCTCAATAGGAAATCCGCCAAAGTTAACAAAATAAACATGGCTGCTGCTCTTGAAAAGGACTTCCAATCAGTGGTTAACTGGGATAGAAAATGGCTTGTAAATTTTAATGCCCTCAAAAGAAAGCTAATCTTCTTTAACCACCATAGAGAAATTTTCTGTTTCCTACTGTGGGGAAATCTTCTGCCCGGTCAGTCATGCCTCGAAAGAGACATGATCACCCAAGCGTGTATCACCTATGGCTGAGTGTATCTTATTAATCGTTTCTCCTTTCCTCAATCCTCTCTATTCTCAGTCTGTTTTTCTACTTTCACTCCGTGTAACCTCCTGCGTTTTAGTGGCATTCGTGGTTTGCTTGGGGCGAAACAAAAAACAGAAAAAAATCAGGTGCGTTGTAAGGCATTTTAAAAGACGTGGGTAAGGTGAATTGCTATCACGTTTGAGAGACTCTCGACCTAACCCTAAAAAAAAATCATTAATGGAACACATTTCCACCTGCAATACTCAAAACAAAGAGAAGAAAAGTTCCTTTAGAAAAGAAAATCTGCTGATGTTACCCACTCAACAAAGCCAGCCTGCATCCGAGGAAGGTGATGGCAGTGTAGCTGATGCAACTTGACGGACATTGTATATGATGAGATTCTTATGCTAAATGAGAATATGAATTCAGGCAAGAACTGTTTTCATTTTGACCGATTAAAACCGTCCGGCCAATTGATGAAGGTATTTTGTTGTTGGATACACCTGAGCATGCACCTTCACCTTACCACGTATTTAGATACCTATACATTTTGCTTAATGGGATAAAATTCAATTCTCCCGAAGCCTGTAAAAACCACTTTAAACTGTGTATCACTCAGGGTGGATGAAAGTTGAGAGAAAGATAGTGAAAATAATAGAGAAAAATGACACGTGTAGTCGAATAAATCTATGCATAGATATATAAATACGAATGGGTTCGTGCCCTCAAAAGTGATGGCAAAATATTTATATCGATATGCCGTCTAAAATGACAGCAACATATACATTGATGTATTTTACATTAAGGCACAAGAAAAAATACAAAGCAACCCAAAACCCTGAGTGTCACAGGACACACACACACACACACACACACACACACACATATATATATATATATTATACTGCAGAGAATTATTCACTGCTCGATGACATAATTATTGGTAAAAAGTAAAATAATAAGAGCAATCACGCGGTAAAAGCTTTCATATCTGGTAGTAAAGTTTAATAGTTGGTAGAAAAGAGAACGAACTAAGTCAACGCTTTTCTTTGTGTCCAGCAACATTTTCCTGTCTCTTGATACTCTGTTTAGCTTTTGGAATGCATCTTTGTCCATCCCAATACCCCTTCGGATTTCAGTGTCACACTTTCCATTCTCTGTTAGAACACTTGCCAAATCTTTAAATTTCTCCAGGAGCTGTAATTGGTATTCTGGGCTCCCCTTTTTGCTGATGACCATGCATTCAGTTTTCATGTCGTTTATGTGTAGTCCTTCTTTCTTGCTTTTTTTCGCTACCTTCTGCAGGACGTGTTGTGGTTTCCTTTCCGTGTCTGCTATCAGTACCGTGTCACCTCCATATCTTATATTGTTAAGATTGTGGTCGCCAATGACGAATCTTGCAGGGATTCTAGTTCTCTCAGAATTGTTTCTCAGTATAGGTTGAATAAATCTGGCAAGAAGACACATCATTTTCTTGCACCCCTTCATAAGAAGGGTGGACTGGATCGATGACGCTAAATCTATATTTGAAGCGACTTTCAAGTATATTTCAATAAAGCAAACCAAACGAATAAAAACGTTTCAACATCAAGGATTCAAAGTGATAAAAATATTCAGAGTAGAGAAGAAATTACAATATTTGAAAATAAAATAGATATAAAATTAACTCTACGTGTATTGTTTTCTTTACAAGGATTGACAGTTGATAATATCAGAAATCCGTCAAGGGAATCAAAGAACAAAACACTGTGATTCTATCTTCAAAGACGAGTCTGTTAAGTACGCTGAAAATGTTCGTATGAAAGAAAACTAATTTCAAATTCCAAAAGACCTTGAATCGAACAGATAATTAAAAGAATGGACAATGGTTTTTGTAAAATTGGTTGAATTTATGTAAATCGCATGATCTATCTGAGAATATTCATATCTATCTATCTATCTATCTATCTATCTATCTATCTCAGTCTGTTGCTATTTATTTTGCAAAATGGATATGAAGATATCTATATTTGCAGTGTGTATTCGAGTTCAAATAAAAGCCAAACTTCTGCTGAATTCTAAATCAGGCATGTTCGATGCTCTTTGATATAAAATTCAGTCAAAGCTACTATTTTGCTATAAAATCTCATACCGAATATTGTCCCGAATATTCTAAAAGTATTGGCCATTATTCATTGGAGAAATTTTAAATTGTTCAACAAAAAATAAAAATTGACAAAATTTTAAAATTTAATTACGCAATTTCGATAAAGAATCGTTATTTTAATGCGCATTTAGCATGGAGGAGATTTCTTTTTTAGTAAGCCCACATCTTTGCTCGAAAGTTTCCATAGATTTCAAAAGCAACATTTATGTCAGATTTTAAAGAATTTGAAACACATGTTGTAGAGCCTGGTTTAAATTAGTGCAGTTCAGTTTAGTGAAAGAGTTTCTTTGTGGTCATGGCCATGTTATAATTCATACTTAATTCTTTTAAAAGTATGCTCATTAAATAAAGTATGTTTTATAATTAATGTTATTTCTGTTGTCTCCAAAATCGTTTTCTTGTGAGCCTGCTTACTGGTTTTTCTCGTTAAAATCTTATAATGGTAAATGTGCCACTTAAGTAAGACTACAAACTATTGTTCTTTCTCTAAGAAAAAAAGTGAAAATATGTTTCATACAGAACATTCGGAGAATTTCTACATGTATGCCCAGAAAAAACTAAATTATAAGAACATTAAAAAAATAAAATAAAACTTAATCGCAATAACGTTTTAGTCGTTTTTACGATATATATATATATATATATATATATATATATATATATATATATATATATAAACAACGATCTTGGCGTCAAGCATTATCTTAACTCAACACTATATATATATATATATACATATACTGATAAGTTTTTGTCGTAAGTTACTCGATATCAAGATAGAGAAAAGGCGTTGATAGGGCATCCTTATATATATATAAAAGGATGCCCTATAACGGTCATGTCACGTTGGATACACCGGTTCCCGCTCGATCACCGAAGTTAAGCAACGTTGAGCCTGGTCAGTACTTAGGTGGGTGACCACTTGGGAATACCAGGTGCTGTTAGCATTCACGGATGTGCGTTGGGGTGCGGTGGATGTCGGCTTGGAGGGGGAAATCGGTGAGCCGAGTTCCAATTTCAGTCGAGCACTAGTACCCTTGGGAAAGGTATTAATCCGTTCGTTCCCTCCAATTATGGGTTAAATAATTGAGGTCTGCTGTTCGTGCGATTTGTGGCAGTCATCTGCACCAATTGTTTGTTATCAGCAGTTCCAAGAAGTGTGGATGGTACTACACAATGCCTTCAACACTATAAACAAATCTCTGTGTGGTTGTCTTGCTGGAAAAAGGTTGGACCCTCATACGTTGAACGCGACGGGAGAATCCATCACCATCATATATATATATATATATAATTGATAGGAAAAGAAATTAAATAAAGAAAAATATATATGACTTTAAAAATTATTACAGTGGATAAATTTTTATTTTTAGATATGTTCATTACGTCTATCGGGTTGAACATTCGAAGAACCTTATAAAAGAAAAAGTGCTCTCTTTACATTCCCCTTTGTAGGAGCAACCATCTTTTGATTGGGCGTGATTTAAAGCTTGACTTCGTCGAGTGTCACAGTTCAGTAAGTTTCTATTTCAAATTTTAAGGAGAGCACATCTCACCATTTTGAGAAAAATAATCTGAATTCCAACTGTAACCTTCTATTGGCTTCTTCGGAAAGTTCATGTCGATTTTTTGTTTTTCATATTCCATTACGTTAGAACGCATCAAATGTATCGATATATAAAATATAGTTACATTTCCGATTCTGGCACATTTCAATCTGTCTTTTGAGAAAGAAAGTTTACAATTATTTAATTCATGTCAATTTTGCATCCCTTTGAAAATAAAATGATTATAAGGTGCATTTTAGACATTTGATGCTTTTTTGTTACCATAAAGTCAAAAATGTTTTGCACACAACAAAATAGATATGTACTGTGTACGGTGAAGATATTTAGCTGACACGGAAGTGGTTCACTAAATTTAGAGTTGATGATTGTAGCCTTATTGATGAAGAACGTTCAGGCAGAGCCTCCATTACAGATGACATTATACAAAACGGAAATTGGAAGAAACACTAAATTTATCAAAATCAACCATCCATGAGACTTTAGTGAAGCTTTGGTATTCAAATTGCTACGAAGTTTGAATATCACATGATCTGACTGAAAACGAATTTTTAGATTGCATTTTTATGTGATTTTCTGTATCAACACAATAAAAATGAACACTTTTTGAAGCAAATTGGCGAGCAATAATAAATGGATCATTTACAACAATCGAAAAAGATCCTTAAATAAGCTAAATGAAATAGCGTTAGACACTTTAAAAGCAGGTTTTCGTCCTAAGAAAGTCATACTTTACATCTGGTGAGATTAAAATGGAATCCTGTATTATGAGCTGTCAAATGATTTTTAAAAGTCTTGCTTGCAACTGGATAAATTAAAGGCAGATACTAAAGCAAAACACCCAGAATTGGCGAATAGGAAAGGTGTTGTTTTCTATCAGGATAATGCCAGACCTCACGTTTGTTTGGCGACTCGGCAAAAATTGTTCCAGCTTGGCCTGGATGTGTTACCCCATCCGTCATATTCAGTTCGGACTTTTTGATATTCAAATCCTTACAAAATAATCCCATTGGTAAATTTTTTATTTATTTGGGTAACATAAAAACATCTTAGTGAGTTCTTTGCCGAGAAACCAAATTACCGAAATTCTGGGAAGACAGAATCTTTAAGTTGAGAAAAAGACAGAAAAGGGTGCAACAAAATGGTTCATATTTAGTTGAATAAATACTTAAAGGCATGATGTTTTGTGTTTTAATTTTCCTTAAAGATTAGCACAAACTTTCCAGACAACCCAAGACATTATGTGACTCTCAAGCTCTTGATTGGTATCTTAAAATAATTATAAAAAAAGGGGTTAGGAAAATTATATTCAGTTTTGCTAATCTTCCAAATATCTTTTGCACGGGAAAATACGCCAAGAAGCAAAACCGGCAATAGCTATTACAGTCAAAGACATTACTTTAGCTTCAATAACTATTGCTATGATCCTAGTAGAGAGAGGCTCAAAAGATAATTCGACAATTCTACATCTTAATAATTTAGCTAAATCTTTATGTATTGTAGCAAAACAGTACGATAACTATGTTATCCCGGACAACTCCTGGTTATCATGCTATTTTGCATAGAAAATCTTACAAAATCTTATATTTTATATAAGAATGATCCCTTTTTACACACGATTAATTTTCTCTGGCTATTTTGAATTAACAACTCTCACTAACCCAGCAGCAGTTGGGCTTTTGGTGATGTCTTCTTGAGCTCAAGGTCAATGTCCTATGCGCTGAACATTTGCCAGGGACAACTGCCTTTTGTTTCTTTTCAGCGATGGCATCAATCAATATAAATTTGGCTTCTCTTCCAATCAGATTTTGATTTCATTCCGCCTACCAGTGATTTTCTTACAAGCCGCTAAAAGGCAGAAAGACATATTTTTATGCTTTCTCTTTCACATTAGACATTTTTCATACTCTTTTTCTTTTTATCCTTTTTCTCTCCTTTTTCTTTCTTTTAATCCTTTTCTCTTTCTTTTATTCATTTTCTCTTTCTTGCTTTCTTTATTGATTTCTTTCTTTCTTTCCATTTATTTTTCCTTTTCTTATTTTGTTTTTTAATCATTTCACTCATATTCTTTCTTTAGCCCTTTCTTTCCTTCTTTCAATCATTTCACTTATTTTCTTTCGATATTAAGCTAGAGAAAAAGCGATTAAAGTGAAATAAGTGAAACGATTAAAAAAGCAAAAGAAAGAAAAAAATCATTCTTTTGCTTTTTTTATTTTACTCATTAATCTTCTTATGCCCTTTCTTTTTTCTTTTAATCATTTCACTCATCTTTCTTTCTTTCTTTCTTTCTTTCTTTCCATTCGTTTTTCTTTTCTTATTTCTTTTTTTAATGATTTCATCGATTTTTTCTTTTTTTTCATGCATTCTTTCTAGCTTTCTTTTAGTAATTTCAACCATTTATTTTACCCTTTTCTTTCTTTCATTCTTTTATTCATTTTACCCTTTTCTTTCTTTCATTCTTTTATTCATTTTACCCTTTTCTTTCTTTCATTCTTTTATTCATTTTACCCTTTTCTTTCTTTCATTCTTTTATTCATTTTACCCTTTTCTCTCTTTCATTCTTTTATTCATTTTACCCTTTTCTCTCTTTCATTCTTTTATTCATTTTACCCTTTTCTCTCTTTCATTCTTTTATTCATTTTACCCATTTCTTTCTTTAATTCTTTTATTCATTTTACCCTTTTCTTTCTTTCATTCTTTTATTCATTTTACCCTTTTCTTTCTTTCATTCTTTTATTCATTTTACCCTTTTCTTTCTTTCATTCTTTTATTCATTTTACCCTTTTCTCTCTTTCATTCTTTTATTCATTTTACCCTTTTCTCTCTTTCATTCTTTTATTCATTTTACCCTTTTCTCTCTTTCATTCTTTTATTCATTTTACCCTTTTCTTTCTTTCATTCTTTTATTCATTTTACCCTTTTCTTTCTTTCATTCTTTTATTCATTTTACCCTTTTCTCTCTTTCATTCTTTTATTCATTTTACCCTTTTCTTTCTTTCATTCTTTTATTCATTTTACCCTTTTCTTTCTTTCATTCTTTTATTCATTTTACCCTTTTCTCTCTTTCATTCTTTTATTCATTTTACCCTTTTCTTTCTTTCATTCTTTTATTCATTTTACCCTTTTCTTTCTTTAATTCTTTTATTCATTTTACCCTTTTCTTTCTTTAATTCTTTTATTCATTTTACCCTTTTCTTTCTTTAATTCTTTTATTCATTTTACCCTTTTCTTTCTTTAATTCTTTTATTCATTTTACCCTTTTCTTTCTTTCATTCTTTTATTCATTTTACCCTTTTCTTTCTTTCATTCTTTTATTCATTTTACCCTTTTCTTTCTTTCATTCTTTTATTCATTTTACCCTTTTTTTCTTTCATTCTTTTATTCATTTTACCCTTTTCTCTCTTTCTTCTTTTATTGATTGATTTATTCATTCATTCGTTGATTCTTTTCTTATATTTTTAAACAATTTTACCCATTTTCTTTCTTTCGCTTTTTAATAATTTATTTTCTTTCTATTTCCTTCTTTTCATTCATTTTTGATTTCTTCTTTTTTAAAGAAAAAACTCTTTTATTTTTTTTCCGCTCCTCCTATAGTACCTCGTGGTGGTATAATTGGTATTGAAGGCCATTAGTAGTGAGTTTGTGTTTCATTGTTTTTACCATATGTGCAGTCCGTTTCATTGAAGTGTTTCCATCTTTTTTCTAAACGCCTATTTCATTTTGTTTTACGTAAAATTCCTCTTTCATTCACGATTTCCTTTTTTATTTTATTCGTATACTAGCAGTATAGCCCGGCGTTGCTCGGGTGTAATGAAAGCTTTAAAACTAATCCATGGTCCTGGAGCTCAGACTCTGCTTAAAGAATATTTGTGTGAAGTTTGGTGAGAATCGGAAAAAAAATTGTGGATTTGTATAAAGGATATACAGACAGATAAACAGACACACACACAAACACCTTACCTTTATATATATATATATGTATATATTATCGATTTTCTGCATTATTGTAAGAACTGCAACCTTGAAACTTCTGAATATCGTTTCTTATGTCTTTGTCTATGAGTGTATAAAATTTGATTAAAATCGGACCACTCCTTCTATAACCCGATTTTTTCGATTATCGATTTTCGATATTTATCGGGGATATCTCGGCACAAAACCTAGCTAAGAACACTCGCAGTCGCTTATAGTACAGCTGTGTAAATTTTAAAGAAAACCGGTTCAGCCGTTTCGGAGTCTATAGGTAACACACACACACACACACACACACACACACACACACACACACACACACACACATAGACAAATTTCCATTTATAAATAAGTTTAGATTCTCTTTCTCTTTGTTTTTCTTTATTTTGCTGATACTTTTTTCTATTATTTTAGTTCATAATTTCTCCGTCATCTTTCTTTTACTAATTTCATATATTTTTTCTTTCTTTTTAATCATGTCATCCATTTTGTTTGCTTCTTTCTTTCTTTCTTTCTTTCTTTCTTTCTTTCTCACAATCATTTATATTTTCATTTATATCATGCATTTGTACTGTTAATGGTATTGTTAATGCATTCTTTGCTTTATTTTCTGCATAAAGTGATGTCGCAAATTCGAGAGATAAGTAACACACACACACACATACACACACACACACACACACACACATATATATATATATATACAGGGTGTATCAAAAATATTTTTATAAACTTATGGGGTGAGTTCCTCACACTAAAACAAGGACAAACATCCCTATAAACACACGAACCTACCAGACAGTCACCTACAATTCCAGCCCACACATTATCGTACACCCATGCTGTTCTTTAGCCTGTGTTGTACCAAACGAGTTTCGGATCCAACCAAAAATGATGGTTGTGTTAATTTTATTACTGCAAATGTTGCCTCATCCGTAAACAAAAAAAAAACAACAGATCGGCAGTTTATACAATAAAACATCGGCAAAAGTTCTCATGTGGTGAGTGTTCAGATACTGATAGAAGAGGTTTACTTGAAGTATCCTCCATACAGTACTATGAGATGTACGACATACTACAGGCACTTTTTGTGTGCTGATATCTGGGTTGTCCCTAACAGCCTGTAGAATGTGTTCTTCGTGGTCAGGCGTACGAGCGGATCTTGATTTTCCTCAGTTTTATAGTTTATGGTTCCACGAATCTTGTCTCAGCAACGTAGTAACGGTTGGATGACTCTGCTGCCTTTGGTTGGAAAAAACAATCTGATACATCCGTGCAGCCCCGCGTCCATTACCATTCACGTGACCCCATGTAAAAATCATATCTGGCTGTTCACAATATGAATATTCTGCCAGTATTAAACAGAGCACTTCACAGTTAACTGACTACTATACACGTTAGCCGCAAATGTACACAAATGATAAATGTAACTTAGTCTACACAACAACACTGTGCAATGTACCAATTTTTCTTTAACCTTAGTAACTAATAAAATGAAGGAATTGTGGACATGCATGTATGGACTTGTGAGAGAACTACACAAAAAATTGTAAAAGTATTTTGATATGACATTATTACGCTCACACATCCTGATTGAGCACTGTGGAGGAATGATAGAATTTGAAAAAAACCCAAAAAAAACACAAGCTACTCAAGCATCTACGCATCGTTCATTCAGTAACGAATTTGAACACTCTCAGCTACTGGCGGATGTTACTTTGTATATAATACGCTAAAAGTCCGCATTTTTCTACCGAGTGAAGACATCATAACGGTTTTTCTACCGAGCGCCCATAGCATCATAAACCGTTATGATGTCTTCACTCATCACTTTTTAGGCAAAAAGTGGTGAGTGAAGACATCATAACGATTTCCTCACGAAACTTCGAAGTCGGCATGAACCGGCTCAGTTAAAGTGACAAATTCCTTGCATTAAACACACACACACACACACACACACATACACACACACACACACACACACACACACACACACACACATGGCAATATTTTGATGATAAGTTTATAATAAAAACGTAGTTTACTGCAACGTAAGAACTGTTGTGTTTAGGTACTATCATATTAGCACATCGTAGTTGTAAACCTATAATAAAAATATGACTATATATAATGGTCTACTAAGTATGGAGCACTTTTAATAAAGTAAATCACTACAAACAATGGACTATTAACCCATTAGTTTGTACTAATATATATATATATATATATATATATATATATACTGATATAACCGTACTGATGAGCTGTGATACAGAAAAACAGATCTGTCTGCAGATGACTATATATAAATTTATATATATATATATATATATATATATATATATATATATATAGGTAAGTGAATTAAGAAATGTACATATATACATAAATATATAAAAATATTATTCACGTGTTTGTAAAACAGTGTACTTTGTAATATCCACCTGATGATTGCTTGGTACAGTCGTGCCATATATATATATATATATATATATATATATATATAGTATATCGAGGCAGCAGATAATTCTCTACTGTTAAAAATATATGAGACAATGATTAAACATAATAGACATTCATTGTCTCTTATATTTAACAGTATATGTTTAGAGTATATATATATATATATATATATATATATATATTTGCAGGGAGTGATGGATAAATTGTTTAAATTACTTGATCTTCATTGCTGCTTTGTTTCCTATTTTTTATTTTATTCAACTTTATTTTTCATTTCGCTATTTTATCTGTTTCTTCCATACACTCATTTTTGCGTTTAGAACTTTTGTTTATGAACAAATTTTTTCCTGCAATATTTAATTTTCTTTGTACCTTCTCTTTTCTTATCTTAATTTCTAACCATTTGCCTTTCCATTGTAACTACTTTTTTGTTAAAACCTGTTTCCTTACGTTACTGACGATCTTATATCATCATAATCATTCCAAGAGTTCCGCTTCAGCTAAGAAAAATAGAACAAAAAATGGTTTTATTACAGTTGCTGCTGCTGCTGCTGCTGTTGTTATTGACAACGCTTCAGATTATGACGATGATCGCAGCGGCTGACGGCTATGGAGAAGAGATTGTCGTATGTCTTCTGATTTATTCATATTCTCATTCGTCCTTTTGTTTAGCACTTTTATACGGTTTCTGAATCTTATACATTCTCTTTCGTAATCATCGTAATATTTTTATCATTCTTTTTCCTCTTCTTTTTCGTTATTGTTTTGTTTCTTCTCTTTTTCTTCTTTAATATTTTATTGTTCTTTCTTTTTTCGTTTTCTTCTTCATCTTTTACATTTTAATTTCCTTCTTTTGAATTTTCTATTTTTACGTTTTCTGCTTCATCTTCAACTTCGTTTTCACCTTATTCATTTTGTTTTTTTTCTTTTAAATTTTCTTTTACACTTTTTTTTATAATCCTCTTCTTCATCGTCTTTTATATTTATATTTCGTTAAACGGATATATGTGTAAGTATCCTTGAAATGTCTGGCAGTGTAGATTTACATCTACCCTCATGTGTATGTACGAAATATAACGATGAAAGTAATAGGAATTAATTTCTGATTTAAAATAAAATTTCGTTACACCCTTATTTTGTTTACATCTCAGATACAAAGTTTTATATCTTTCTCTCTCTCTCTCTCTCACTCTCTCTTACTCTCTCTCTCTCTTTCTCTGTATTGGTTTCAATCACGGCCTACTGACGACTCCAGAAACTCCTTTGGACGGCCTCCTTGTTTAGCTTGGTGAATGCTGCCACAATCTTTGCCTTCAGTTCATCTTTGGTGTTACGAAGGGTTTTGTTGGTCCCTTGCTCAACTGCGCCTTACACATAATAATCAAAAGGGTTGCAGTCTGGGGAGCTAAGTGATCAGGTGTAAGGGGTGATGAGGTCACAAAAATAGTTTTTTTTTAATCGTTTCACCCCATGCAAGGCGGTAACGCCACTGACGCACAGGAGGCTACATAAGCATAAAAGATTAGATTGGAGGAGACTAAAGAGAAAAACGAACCAGAAAGGAGCAAGAGAAGGATGGGAATACAGTTGTGATGACAGTTGCAAAGGTAGGGAGAAAGAAAAAGATATATAGGGTGGTGTACAAAGAACTAGAATCAAGTGGTTAAGAAATGGGTATTGACATTGCATTTAAATTCCTGGAGGTTGTAGCCGTCAGGAAAGCAAGAATATGGAAGAGAATTCCACAGGCGGGAAGTGCGAGAAAAAAAAACCTGATGGAGTAGAATTGTTGTCTGTATTTAAAAGTCATGACTGATTTCTCTTGATTGTGTGGTGTGATGCACAGTCCCGATGCCAGATATAGGGTTTTCCAGCACCCACTCTCTTGCCCAGGACAGCACTACCTCCTCAAAGCATTTGATGTAGGCAACTCTATTGATTCTGAGGAACTATGGAATAATAAATGGAGGGATAACGTCGCCATCACCAGTGACCTCTTCAAACACATTCGTAATCATCACTGGACTCATCCAACTCTTTTCAAATCCTCTGCACTGTCCGTAGATTGACACCCAGAAACTCTGAAATGTTCTTAATTTTTAATTAGTGGCTTCTCCTATGTTGTTAGTGGTTTGAATCTTGCTGAATGACACATTTTCATAAAAAAAAAAACTTCTCGTAAATAAACAGGATGGTAGAAATATATTTATTATATATATAATTGGTGGTACAAATTTTTATTACCACTGTAAATAGACAAAATATTTATTATTACCATCTATGATGATAATATCTTAAAAAATAAAGTTGAAAAACGAGCTAGCTAACCGCTTTCGCACCTCGCTCAACAGAGCTAAATCGAGGGGAATAAAGAAATAATTATCATTTTAAGAAAATGAAGAAGATGTAGATGGAGGTCAAATATATGCTCCTTCTGTTCTTCTTTAGAGATTGAATATAGCTGGCCTCTAATACTTTGAGGTGGTAATTAAAGTGGGACGTATTTAAGATGGAAAATGCGTCCACACTATAGTTAATTATGGTTATTAATAAGGTGTTACGCAATAGCAGACCCGTATGTATTGGTCAGCCTTTTTGACGAGGAATAGTTCGAATTAAGGATTTTTGTAGATACGTTTTGTTTAATTCTGGCATCTAGTCTTTGAGTATGTCTCACTATATAGTGAGATTCATCAATTACATTTAAACATATAAATCAAAGAACTATTCTAGTATAGGGAGAGAAAATCCTTCCGTATAGATGAAAAGACAGGTTTAGAAGAAAAACTACTCGAGTATTGACAGCAAAGTAACAGTGTCAAACTGCAATAGAACCCGCTTAGCAAATCTATCACTGACAGAACCCAGCCAAGGAATGTGCATGTATACGGGACATCATTGTACTGTAGCTGGTTTAACTTTACTGAACTCCAATACCTTATTCCTAATCACTGATTGGACAACATCTAATGGATAGGCATTATCACAGAGAGTAGTAGTAACAAACCTGATTTTATCATCCAACTTAGTTTTAGAGCAGGTCCTTCAAAGCCCTATAGGTAAGGGTCTTAATTAGATTAATTTTACGTTTTTGGGGAGAAAAAGGAATCTCACCTGGTATATAAACCAGTAAATGTCGGTTTTCGGTTTACTGAAGTAAAAAAAAACCAAAAAAAAAAACAAACCAAAAAACAAAAATGAAAAAAAACAAACAAAAAACAACAAAAAAAAAAAAAAAAACAGAGGAAGATCTGCTCACCAAAACATCAAGAAAAGGAAAGGAAGAATTAATCTTCTCTTGTGTAAATTTTGAAGCTGGATGCATATTATTAAATAACATCCCTTAATAATATGCACCCAGCTTTAAAATTCTAACCCTCTACATCTTGTCCATTTTCTTAAAATGATAATTATTTCTTTATTCACCTCGATTTAGCTCTGTTGAGCGAGGTGCGAAATCGGTTAATTAGCCCATTTTTCAATTTTATTTTTTAAAATATTATAATCATTAGTGGCAATAATAACTATTTTTGTCTATTCATAGCGGTAATATATATAAATATACTGCTTAATTAAAAGCAGAATATCTACACAAATACGAGTCCTGATAAAAATAATGTTCGAACAACCGAATTGAAATAAGTCGGTTGTGAATTCCATTTCGTCAATTTCCGGAATTTTCGGTAACATTTTCTATTTACATTTGTTTATATACGATACATTTCAAAGCCGAGATGGTTATTTACGAAAGTTCGAAAATTGTGTAAGTAAGACTTGATTTAAGTTTCATTAGACTGTGGGATCATTCGTGTTTGAAGGGTTTAAGATGCACCAGGTCAATTAGTGGTTTCCCCTACGTTGTCTGGGGTCGCAGGTTCGAATCCTGCCGAATGACATACATTTTCATAAGAAAATTTCTCGTAAATAATCAAGCCAGTAGAAATATATATATATATATATATATATATATATATATATACTGTTTGATTAAATAACAGAATATCTACTCATAAACAAAATAATGTAGAAACAAATAAATTATATATAACGGGAAGGAAAAAGAGAGATAGAAACGTGATAAAAATAAATGTACAGATAAAAGCTGAAGGAAAAATAAATTAAAAAAAACAATAAAATACTCGACATTTCAGAAGCATAAAGTTAAGAGTGAAGAGAAGATTTATAAAAATAAATTGCAAAGATAAGAGTCGATAGGATTATGGAAAAAAAATTGACATTCTGGTGTAATCGCAAACACTCAAAAAGTAAACCTGTAATAGAAACTCCTCGTCGAGTGGATTGGCCAAGTCTGAAGTGTCTTGTGTTGTTACTGACCTTACCGAAGCCGCTAGCGGTAAATCGAAGAAGTAAGGAGCCTTGGCGTTGAGTAAACGTATACTTGCAGTCTCAACTGACTTCAAATAGTTTTGTCTATCACATGCTTCTTGAGTTTACGAGAAGGTAGGCCAACACAATAAGCAGATGCACTCGCACACGCATCACGGCACTTCGTGTGTCCAGTCGGAAAAGGCCAAGATCGAAGTAGAAATCCGAATTTTAAAATCATTTTTGCATCTATGCATCTTGATTTATCTTGGTCTGTTCATATCTATCTATCTATCTATCTATTCCAGTCCATCCCTATCTATCTATCTATCTATCTATCTATCTATCTATCTATCTATTCAGTCCATCCCTATCTATCTATCTATCTATCTATCTATCCTATCTATCTATCTATCTATCTATCTATCTATCTATCAGTCCATCCCTATTCCTATCTATCCTATCCCTATCTATCTATCTATCTATCATATCTATCTATCTATCTATTCTATCTATCTATCTATCTATTCCGTCCATCCCTATCTATCTATCTATCTATCTATCTATCTATCTATCCATCCATCCATCTATCTATCTATCTATCTATCTATCTATCTATCTATCTATCTTCATATAGTTATCGAAAGAATCAAAATACCTTTGAACTTAATAATTTCTACAAAATAGTATTTATTTTTCACCTAATTTTTAGATCATTTATGTACTTAAATTTGTTTAAACTATCAAGAATATTTTCTTGTTTTCCAACAAAAAAAAAAAAATTAATGACTAACGAAAATGATGTGTGACTTGATTTTTATTCAGCAAGTTTTAAAACAGATGGGTGAATCTTTAGTCCAACTAGTTTCAATCTTTTCTCATATATATATATATATATATATATATATATATATGATAGAAGTGAACGAACAAAATAGGAACGTATCTCAATTTAAATTATTTGAACTGTTGTCCTTATCTTTATTACCATGTTTACGAGCTTTCAACCTTCTTCAAGTGGTAGGAATTTTGAACCGAGCCCTTTTTTTATCACTGGGGTATATCATTCTCATCTCACGTACAGTGCCATTTTCAAATGCAATGAAATTAACTCCCGTTAGCTCGACTCTCTAAGTTATTTGTTCATCACTGCTTTAGCCAAGGATTGAACTAACAACACTCTGGTGCAAGTCACTGGAATTAACCAACTCCTATCTTCACAGAGCCATGTATCCTTGAGGATATCGGAGTATAAATTTTTTGGACTTAAAAATCTAATGTTCCAGTAACCATTATTACAGGGCTCATATTGCAATCTTTGCAGCTAATGATTTTCTAGCACTGTGTATTACTGGTTCCGATATTGTATTCATTTATATGCTTGACAGGATTAGGAGGTTTTTGTAGCCTTGCATATGTGCTGATTCTTTAAGTTTATGTAGTTTCTATTGTTGTTCTCTATCAATTATTTCAAATCCCCCTATGGGATATAGGGGGAGGTGATTTCTTTTCCCTTTCCATATGTGGTCAGCTATGCCTGATTTTCTGTCTCCTCTTGTGTTACAGCATTGTCATGTTTTTGCAGCCTTACTTTTCCACATCTACATGACATGACGTATACACAGTGCTTCGTCATGTTTTTCGCTATTAGAGGTTTTACTCGGGAGAGGTATCTGCGAAGTGCATAACCACTTTTGAAGGTTGTCCTGATGTTATATAGACCATAGATCCTTTGTATTTTGTCCGATAACCCTTTCACATAGGGTAGGAAGACCGAATATGTTTTCTGAGAGTTGTTATCCTAATGCACCTTCCCTTCCATGTTCGTTGGAGCTGTTGTCATGTAACCTGGGTAGTTGTTATATTGTAGGGTACTGCTTATACTGACCATTTCCTGTTCGTATGTCTTTGGGTAGCTGCTTATGACTTTTGTTCGATTTTGCAATCAGTTGAGTTAAAGGGAGATTACTACACGGCATCCGGAAGTGGCATTGCACATAGAATAATATATCCCAGTGATCGAAATAAAGGGTTCAGTTTAAAATTCATAGCACCTGAAGAAGGCCAGAGCGTATGACGTTGGAAACTTCGCAAGCATGACAATAAAGATGAAGCCAACAGTCTGAAATATTAGCTCATCTCAGAAGTACAGACGAATACTCAGTTTGACAGATTTCACTTTTATTAAAGCTCCTTAAAAAACCGAGAGAAAAAAATCGAACAATGTAAAAAAATATTTTCTGGCTTTAAATAACATGCAAAGAGTTGATAATGCATAGAAAACGAATCAATCAATCCATCCCTTCTGCTAGAAAAAACATTGAAATTTTGGGTTTAATCTTGGTATAAATCGAACCGTTGGTAGCAAATATGTCCATGGGAATAACTTTTATTGGTTAAACATTTCAACATGGAAGTATTTCTGATTAAATCGTTGTTAATTACACGATTTTATTAAGATTCGTTTTAAAAATTTGAATTGAAATCGGAGCAAAGAATCCACCTCGAAATAAGTCAGTTAAGTGCCATACGTGATAAACACTTATGTGACCATGGCTCTTTCGATTCATGGCTGACTAAGGTAAAGGATTTTTCCGTAGTAGATTGCCGGTTCTTTCTGTGATAGACTGGTTACCAACCAAGGCTATAGAACCCAATCTGTACTATCATTTGATCCATAGATGAAGGGAGAAGAGACAGATTAACATTTTTCCGAATAGTATTTGTGCTTAAGTGAATGCAGTAAATTTAAATGGAATTCGAACTCGGCTCAACGATTTCTCGTTCTAAGGCGATATCCACTGCACCACAACGCAAAAATAAATTAACGACAACAAAACAACAACAACAACAACAACAATACATTAATTCCTAGTATTAATTAATTCTTATATTTCTAAGATAAAGTAGTATTTACGCTATTTACATTGTTCGGACTGTTATACTAATCTTTATTGTACGCTCCGGCCTCCTTCATGTGATTAGAATTTCGAACCGAGCCCAAGAGAACTAGAAAAGATATCGCAAGATATGTGCAGTGGAACAAGAACGATCTATCCCCTCCCCCTAGAGGTTTGGAATAACCTGTAGATTACTCGGATCGAAGGCCGAAACATTGTGATACTAACAACAAAGATGAAGACAATAGTACGGATGGAAATAATGATTTGATTAAAATAATAAAGAAAGTGAAAAGTGATTTTAAAGATTTAAAAGAACTGGGGTACTGACTAGCAGCTTGACAAAACTACTCTGTGGAATAGTTTTATATATTAGAAACAGTATCTTGTTTTGGCTCTGCGTTGCTTGTTTTAAGAATTAAAGTATTTTCAATAAATAATTTATTGACTATAAAAGATGGCCAGATTTGGCAAGAAGACCCGACAAAAGAGTTGGAGAGAGGTCATATTACTAAAATGGAAAACTGATTTGACTTTGGTTTTCGTTTTTGATACAGAGACTGGAGTATAATTAGATGCAATATTTAAACATTTCAGTTCGTAATCATTCGATATAATCACTGAGAAAATGATATCTTATGATCTGAACACATAAAGTGAAAAGAAATAACGTTGTAAAATTTTTATGAGCGCAAAACATTTCGTTTAGAATCTGTGTTGTGAAATGCATATTCTAACGAAAAAAACTTTTTGGCCACTTTAAACTTGAAACAATATATCTCAGTATTATGTTCCTTGATACATCAAAAAATGCTTGTATGTGGACGACTAATTATGCTCTCGTTACCCAATTGAACTCTCTAGAGGGGAAAATTATAGAAAACAGTTGCCGCTTCTGCGATTTACGCATTACTCTTTTTTCATGAAATGAGTTCTCTCGGCTACTGGCTTGTGTATACACCGCGTATATATAACACGTTAAATCTCCTCCTCTCTTGCGCCATTAACATGGGGTAAGTTTTCTGACTGATAGCCAATTGGTCGAGTTTCCATCCTTGTTGGAAGCAATCGGATGTCTAGCTACACTGATGAGCTGTGATATAGTAAAACAGGCTTGTATGTGGATGAATATATATATTAGCATTGAAAAAATATTTCTTTTCTTTAACTAGATCTCTGTAGAAGATTTAATAAAAGAGAAACATGTCAGATCAAGACACATTTGCTACTTTACTTATTCTATCATATATATATATGCACCTGATGATTGCTTAGTACATGAAACGCCGAGACGTGCCACCGACGTAGGATAATTTCCACCGACGTAGGATAATTTATATATATATATATATATATATATATATATATATATATATATATATATATATAAATTCCTACGTCGGTGGCACGTCTCGGCGTTTCATGTACTAAGCAATCATCAGGTGCATATTAAAAACTGTTTGCAATATGCACATGATGATTGCGCAGTACATGAAATTCCGAGTCGATTCATCGATGTAGGATATGTGTGTCTATTATTATATGGCTCTATATGGCTCTGATTATACTACATTGAACACTGTTTTACCTGAATAATATTTTTGCACATGTGTGTATACCCATATGTATATTGATCAACTCACACATAGACACATACACACAAACATATATTCATATTTTATGTGCTGTTTCCCTTCAGGACGTAGAAATCATGGCCCTCCACATCCCCTATCTCTTCTAGCTCTTAACATCTTTTCTCTTGGTATTTCTCTCAAACTCTGCCCTGTCATCCACTTGCTGAAGCCCATCAAGTATGTTATGCATTATTTTCTCCTGTTTCTTTTGGCCGTCTATCTGCCCTGTGAGTATCAGATTCTCCATCTCTTCTTCCGCATTACGTGTCCTAGAAAATTAAGATGTCTCTTCCTCATCTTAAGTATAGATTTCGTTTTCACCATAGCCTATGTCGTTTATTCACATGTTCGGTCCATGGTATCCTCAGCATCCTTCTGTAGAAGCACATTTCTGTTGCTTCAAGTCTTAATTTCATCTTTGATAAGATTGTCTTGCAATCCTATATAGCATTAGCCGCTATGCAGGAGGACAGATATCACATAACACTTCAGTATTCTTTTCTTTGTTTCCAACGAAATTTTCATTCAATACTTTCTCTCTCTCTTTCTCTTTCTCTTTCTATATATATATATATATATATATATATATATATATATATATATATATATTATAGATATAGATACATATTCATTTCATATCTATCTATCTATCTATCTATTTAGATAGATATGAAATACAAATGGAATAACATTAAAAAGATGACTATAAATTTTTCTTTTTAGCTTAGTTTTGGAAAAAAGTATCTAGCTGACATGTTAGGTTCATGACAGACATATATTTGTATTAATCGATGGAGCTGAGAAAATTGTTTTATATCATTTGTCGATCGGCGTGGAAATGTGAGGGTGTAGATCAGTTGGATTTCAGAACTCAAGGTAAATAGATTATCTTTAAGGATATCGGGGCATTGTCTGTGTGGATAAAATAGAAATCCATCAGAATGCAATTTTCAGAAACTTTTGTCGTGAGATAAATGGCACGCTTACCTCAATCATTTCAATTACGGTGGCATGAGGGGTGCGGGCAGATTTGGCAAGTAATTGAAAATACTCAGCTTGGGCCCTGCAGGTATATTTTAGAGAGTAAAGCGCGAAGCAAATCGCACAGAGTGCTTTCTGCTTAAAACAGATGTGAAGACAGAATATAATGGCGATTCTAAAATGATACAAAGACGGGAATAATCATTTAGAATCTCAGACGTCTAAACTAATACAGATAGATATGAATTAGTTAAGGCATATATATATATATATATATATATATATATATATATATATAGAGAGAGAGAGATTGTAATTTTGTTATTACAATGGTTTATAAAAGGATTATATCACTACACAAAAATTTTCATGTTTCAGAACAATACTGTTCTTTTTCAGATGATATGTTAAAATAAATGATGAACATGATTTATTTTGAAAATATAAAATGAATTCATGGTTATTTAAAAATTAGCGAGTGGTAGTTGGAGAAAATACTTTAGGTGTGTCAATAATGTTCAATCAAAAATGAGAATTAGGTAACTATGGAGTTTGAAGTCTGCTTCCTTTCGCGACCCAGATCTTCAAACTAAATAGCTAATGCTACAGATAGAAAGGTTGGGTCACTGTGTCGGAATAGGAAGTTTTTATCCCCTGAATCCATGTTACGCATATACAAATCAACCATCCGTCCATGCATTGAATACTGTTGTCAGATCTAGTCTAGCGCCCCTGCTATTCATCTTGGGTTTCACGACAAATTCTAGGACAATGTAACTACAATGTAATTGATCTTGACCTTGCAGCTCGACTCCAGCCGCTTTCTCACCGACAGGATGTGGCTTCCTTCTGTCTTTTCTATAAATATTTTCATGGCTTCTACTCCTACGGGCTTAGCTCCCTGATGTGTACTCCAGCAACCAGACTGGCAACAAGATCCCACCCTTTTACAAAAACAACCAAATGCAGCCCCACTTCTACTCTACAGCTTCTTTTCTAGCACGTCCTGCTTGTGGAACTCCGTTCTGTATACTTGCTTCCATGATAACTACAATATCCAAGAGTTAAAATGCAACGTCAATTGCCATCTCTTATTCCCTTGACTCCAATCCTTCTCTTATCCTTTCCTTAACAACTCCTGTTCTTTTCTCTTTTCACTCTATTCTCACGTAACTCTCTTCACATCAGTATTCCCATCCTTGACTTAACCACTCTCTGACAGTCCCATATACCCGGTTCCTCTTTCTCTTCACTCTCCTCTTATGTAGCCCTCTGTGCACTAGTGGTAGTACTGCCTTGCTTGAAGTGAAATGATCAGAAAAAATAATCAGGGTATTTATTCAGTATGGAGACCTACTGAAAATAAGGTTTAACGTAAAAAAAAATAAGTCGGATTATTAAATAAAAAAATAATTCTTTATATATATATATATATTCCATTTTTAAAAAGGTTATTTCGCTACCCAGATTTCTACCATGAGTGGTGTCTTCAGGCGATTTTTAATAACTTATTAAAAATCGCCTGAAGACACCACTCATGGTAGAAATCTGGGTAGCGAAATAACTCGTTTAAAAATGGAAAATATTTAAAAGTTCTACAACATAATTGCATCAAACACTTTTTAATACAAATGTGTACTGGTCTAACCCTATTAGGACCAAAAACTAAGTATTAAATAATCAATATATATATATATATATATATATATATATATATATATATATATATGTGTGTGTGTGCGTGTATGAGCGCGCACCGTTCTTAAGAAATTTGACGAAGGGAAACGTTTCCTTGAAAATATTTTTGATTACTCGTTTTGCTACTCGAGGTTTCATCAGATCCAAAACGAAAGAATTGTGCTTAAAAAATGAACAGTAGTACTTTTTCACTAACCTAGCGTTTTTCTTGAGTAAAAAAAAAAAGAAAAACTTTAAAAATCCGTTAATATTTAGTCTGTATTTTTTCTTTGTAATTCTTAGTTCGTATATGGCTAATGTATATTTGGGAAGCACTTTTTCATTTAATCATCTTTCGATAAATATGATGGACAAGGAAAACATAATTTTAAACTTTTTCCTTGTCAGTCATATTTAACGATATATATATATATACAAGTATATATATAAATAAACAATATATATATATTTTCCATTTTTGAACGAGTTAAAATTCAAAAGTTCTACAATATAATTGTATAGAACACTATTTAATACAAATGTGTACTGGCCCAAACTCGAGGCAACGGAGACCGGGTTCTATGGAAGGAAAATGAGAATGACACATGAGCACGTGAGCAACGAGGAATTCATTAGAAAAATTTAAACAAAAAGGTAACTTCTACTTAGAATCAAAAATAGACATATTTCTGAAACGCATGATGTCGAAAGAAATCTTGAAGAATTTCACACTCATGAGACATATTAGAAGCCAATAAAGGTAGAGGGAAATACCGATTAACTTGCCGAACGTGCATGTATAAATGAAACATTGTCGTGAGTGATTTGGAAGTAGGCAAAATTATTTAAGGCTACAATTTAAAAAAGAATGTAACAATTAACAAGGAGTAAAAGTCTCTATACAGACTCACATTTAACCTGTTCAAGTTCTGAGTCAACTGTTATCTTCCCCACATATCCCAGTAAACTGTGGCTCTTATCCCATAACCTCTACATTGAGTGGCTCTTGAAACTTTTACAAGAATGAATATAAGTGAAAAAACAGCAAAAATAAGTAAAAAACAACAACAATAAAAAAGCAACAAAAAAAATCAGGTCGAGCGGTACTAGAGGAGCACTAAAAAAAACAAGACCAAAATTTCTCTAGACATGGACAACGGAATAATAACAATCTACTCGCGAAGGTTTAATAACATTTTCCTTTCGAATTCCCGACCGGCAAACACCTCAACAGTTCAAATATAATAATAACATTAAAGATGAAGTCATTAATTCGAATGCAAGTAATGACAAATTATCAGAAATTCGGACAGAAGGCCACTCTTATTGGAAACATTTAGTATTCATTGATCAAATAGTTAGAATCAATGTCGTTTGAAATCTTTCTCTTAAAACAATTTCTCGGGAAAATACAGATCTCAAGTCCTATCTTAGTCAATTGTTATCAGTCATTCTAAACAGTCGGTCACTCCTGGGAGTTTATGTTTTGAACGTTTGTTTAATGCAGTGCAGAAAGTCAACATCTTGATTATATCATTATTTTTTCTTCTATTTACATATTTAGTTGTTGCTATTGTTGGAAGCCTTAAAGTGATGTGGGTTTTGTTATTTAGTAAAGCTCTTTGTGATTATGTAGTGCCAGTTGAGAGGGTCAGATGAATGATTGTCTTCTCTGAGACCTCAATGTTTCATTCGTTTGAAGAGATTTTTTATAATCGATCTGGGAAAATGGCTGTATGTAGCTGATAGTTTAGATATTTCCAAACGAGTTGGACGCCATGCATGACATTCGTATAAGGGTCTAGATGTGTAGTCAATCACAATGACTCCTGAAGCTTACAGACAAAGTTGTAATAAGTACGTTTCTTTTCGTTTTACATCCGCTTTCAAAAGTTTTATTATTTAAACTAAAGAGATAAAATAATTCATTAAGGTGAAAATATATATTGCAAGTGTACTAATTTCAGAATTCTCAGTGGCAAATTTACGTCTATTGTCATGCAACATATTTGATGCAAGAGGATATAATTAAACAATAGAAACACAAATAAAAACAACAATAAAATCAAAAGCGATAATAGGACGAGTGAGATTGACTAAGATGGACAAGATATCAAAATTTGAATTTAAAGCGATTTATAGATAGATGCACACGTGTCACTTAAATCGGACACATATTATCCCAAGTTATTTAAGCTTTCCTTATACTGTCACTAAAGTATATATATATATATATATACATATGCACACACAGCTATATATGCTCAAAAAATTTAAAGGCAATATCAATCGGTATCTATAATCTATTTTCTCTTCCTGCTCATTATTAATGTTTCTATTGCTAATTCTTACCCACCCTGTAACAACTTGTGCCTTGGTGGTATTACTACCTTGCATAAAGGGATAACTATTAATGTATATCGTGAGTGTAAACATGGAAATCAATGCTACATGGTGACTGTCAGTTTCCCGGTTTAATGCGATGAGGCAGGACATTGGAGCATAATATCTATAACTATCTTCGATATTTAGATATATAAAAATCACAAATTTTAATTTGTGCGTGTATATATATATATATATATATATATATATATATATAAAGAATCTTGCATATATATATATATATATATATATATATATATATATATGCAAGTTTCTTTAAAAGTCACAGATAATTTGCTGTAGTTTTTTCATGTGATTTTATAATTTCTTTCAGTAGATAAATTATATAAAAATTGCAGGAACATTTTATTTATCCAACCGCTTTCGGTTATATTTTGTAACCATTATCAAGAATGAATTTTATTTTACTTTCAATTGAATATATAGATTGTTTCATGTATGTATCTAAAGTTACAGCCGAAAGCGCTTGGATCAATAAAATATTCAGACAAATTTTATACAATTTATCTACTGAAAAGAAAAATAAGATTACATTAAAATTATATAGAAAACGTAACCACAACACCTTGTCTGTCATTTTAAATGATACTTGCATAAAAGAGGGATTACTGCCTATATATATATATATATATATATATATATATATATATATATATAGGCGTTACTCTACAAAGAAACAATTGGCATTCCTTGACTGTGCATCCAGAACAGATTTTGGTTTAAATTTTAATAATCTATCTCTTAAACAATTTTTCAGGAAAATAAGTTTACCAAGTCCAGTAGGTGTTATCTTAAAAAGCATTAATCGGAATTTTCTTCCTAACCTTTCATTTGGAGCATTGTGAAATGTCAATATCTTGATTATATCATTAATTTCCCTTCCAGTTTCTGCGCTATCCATTTTATCCTGCTGTTTCTTTTCCATAAGTATACGGTTTCTGTTATTTGATATAATTCCTCGTGATTGTGTAGTAACATTTCACAATATCCAAAAAAGGATAATCTTTGCCAAAAACCCCAGGTTTTACTCTCTCAAATGCATTTTATTTAATGGATCTTATATATATATATATATATATATATATAATTTATAACATTATAACACATTTATGTTATAAATTCTAAATAAGTATTATTCGCTCTTGTTTGTATTGAGCACTTTTTAAAAATACTGTTTCTTTGCATACGGAATTTTATTCCATCCATACCTACCCTATATATATATATATATATATATATATATATATATACAGGGTGTATCAAAAATAATATTGCGAATTTTGCGTGTAGGTTGCTTGCACCAAATCAAGTAGAACAATCCATGTAAACATATGTTAGAAAATCCTTCGTTTTTTAGTTATTAAGTTTAAAGTTTCCGGTAGATGTTTTTAAATGACCATCACCATTCACGCGGTCTTGTGTAAAAATCCTATCTGCCTGCTCAAGTGGGGAATATCCTACCATTGTTAAACGGAAAATTTCAGAGTTAATTCACTACTAGCCTCATTAAACGTTGAAGAAAGACTAGCCACAAATGAAATTGAATGACAAATGTAATCTAGTATAAATGCCAACACTACGCCATCTAACGTAAACTATCTTTAAACTTAATAACTGAAAAATGAAAGATTTGTGGATATATGTTTATATGGAAATTTGTCCTTGTTTTGATGTAAGGGACCCGCTTCCAAAGTTTTATATATATATATATATATATGTGTGTGTGTGTGTGTGTGTGTGTCTGTGTATGTGTGTGTGTGTGTGTATGCGTATAAATGTATTAATTTGTGTTCAAATTCAACTACCACTTGATCCTGAACATTTCTGCAATTGCAGCCGTTCTAACTCTCGATTACGCGTTTTATTGCTATTTGCGCATGCGTTGCTTTGTTGTCCTTCGTCAATTGGCACGTCTCTCTAATGAGAAATTCTTCGCTGTCTATGAGCAAGATTCACTTGTTAGCAATGCTCGGCCGAGATTGGCGTTCAGCAATTAGGAGGGGGGCATGATTTGGCGTCTTTGATGCTGAGTTGACAGAGAAGAAGAAGAAGAAGAAGAAGAAGAAGAAATGAATATAAAACTCTCAAGCATGGAGATGTGATGAATTTAAGGAAACAACAAAACAGTAAAAAGCCATAACAAAAAGAATTAAAAAACGTTGAAAGATAAACGGAAGTAAAGAAAAAAGAATGCTAGAAATAGGGATGTATTTTAAAATATCGTGAATAAAAGAAAATATCGGAGGAACAAAAAGAGTGAGAAATGAAGAAAAAGAAGAATGGATAAAAAGATGGAAAAGAAGGAGGAGAAAAAGAAAATAGATTAGAAGAAGAAGAAGGAGAAGGAGAAGAAGAAGAAGTAGAAGAAGAAGGAAGACGAGGGGAAAAGAAAAAATGAATAAGAAGAAACGGAGAAAAAGAAGACGAAGAAGTAGAAAGAAGAGGAGGAAAGGAAGAAAAAGAATATGTAATGATAAAATCAATGAAGGATAATTTAAAAGAGGCAAAAGAGAGAAAGAGAAGATAAGAAGAAAAGAAGATAAAAATAAATAGAAATCGTATAAAAAAAAGACTGCAAAATAAAGATGTTACTGATGTAAAAGAAAAAGTATCAGTATTGTAACAATGGAGAAAGAGTGATGCTGATGGAGGGTAGGGAAGAGAATAATGAACTGTTACCAAAAGAAAAGCTTTAATAAAGAGGAAAGTGAAGGAAGAATATGAAAAGAAAAAGAAAAAAAAAACAGTTAATGGAAAAGAGAAGAAAAAAGTTAAAAGGAAAACAATTTTTGATCAAATTGCCCCAAGCAAGGCGGCGCAAGGGGCTACTGGGAGTTAAAGAGAATGAAAAGACTTTATAAGGAACCGGAGACCCAATGCTAAACAGGGAATAAACCTTTATTCCTTTTCAAAAGACTAGGGTGGGGTATGAAACAAATAAGAAAATAAATAGAAAACATGCAAAAGCGATTATTAAAGTAAAACAGAGAAAAAAACAAAACAAAAAACAAGAAGAACAATTAATAGAAGAAAAACAAACAAAAGATTACGAAATACATTTTTGAAGAATATTTTGGTGACACTAATAAAGAAAAGTTAAAAAAAGAAATAGAAAGAAATAATAATAATAGCAGGAGCACAAAAAAAAAAACAAAACAAAAAAAAAAAAAAAACTCCGGTAAGGCAATACCGACATCCTCTTAGCGATCGAACCCAAAATCTAATCATCCCTGAAAGTTGTCGCCGATAAGAAATTAATTAAAATCAACTCTCTTCTCTTTTACAAAAATTCACAACGATGGGTGAAATCCCGGTTTTCCAAAATAGAAAAAGAATTGACCATGTACTTAACGAAAAGTCAGTCGAAACCAGATTTCGCAAATAAGTGTTAAAATGATTTTTAACCAATGGGAGCGACTTACAAGACTTAGCGATCTAGTGCGAAATTCAAAAGGACATATAAAGAACTTCACCAGCATCAGTCAAGAGACACAAATGGGAGCCGCGAGACGAAACAACTAACATGTAACGGCAACTTCTAATCGACCCGGAGATAAGGTCAGGTCGCGCCTTAATTTCTTTCTCCTTTTCGACAATTATTACTATGAACATTTTCTATGAATCTTGATACCCTTAACTCAATTTTATCATTGAATACGAACTCTATACTTAACTTCTTAATAATGAGGTTATTCCTCCTTTTAATAAACTTCTATTTTAACATTCAAAATGTATATATTATTATTCCACTCTTCTACACTAATCCACACATTCCTTCTGAGAATAATTCTGCATAAAATTCTATACAACGTAGGGAGTTCGGTTAAGTATGGCAAAAGGCCGAATACAAGAAAAATGAACCAGCTCACTACGCTACAAAGTTTCATCTGAATCTATTCAGTGGATCTTGCATTATAGTTAATGAATCTTTTATTAACTATTATTTTAATGCTTTTTTGAAATCACAAATATTAATTTTATCTTTACGAAAAACAATTCGAGTTTATTAAAATGAATGGTTTTAACTGTTTATTTTCTAAGTTGAGAGCTAATTTTTACTTGAATTTCATTTTTATATCTAACAAGAATTTTTTCACATTTATTTGGCTGTAGTCGTTGGCTCTCTCTCTCTGTCTCTGTCTGTCTGTCTGTCTGTCTGTCTGTCTCTCTCTCTCTATATATATATATTGTGGTTGGCTATATATATATATATATATATATATAACATCCTCAATCGAAGACAGTTGAAGACTGATTTATCTGATCCGAAGGTATTAAGTGGGTCTCATCTGCAAGGTTAGGCATTGCGTTTTACAAAACTTTCTACCATGATGGGTATACTGTTCTTTGTATATTTGTACCTTATCGTGACTGTTTGTTCTCTCAATTGATTACTCTAAAGTTTCCCGAATATGTCAAGGTTGATGAGCCTCTCTTTTAAGTTTTTGTAGCGTACTTTGTCGAATGCCTTTTACGTAGTCTATGAAACGCACGTACACGTTCTTCTGCATCTATAATTCTTTTTTATAGTATTCTAAGCAAAAATATTGCATCCCTTGTTCCACTGTCCTCGTCAAAACCGCACTGTTCTTGTCCTATTTCTGGCCTGATTCTGCTGCGTGCTCTATTCATCAGAATTTGGATAATGAGTTTTGTTATGTGACTCATTAAGCTGATTGGTGGAGTTTCCATTCCTTTGCACCTGCCTTCTTAGGCAGTGCTATGAAACTCGACCTGCTTAGATCTTCCGGTATATTGCTACTGCTGTAGATTTCAATCATTTCTTCGACCATATCATCCCTTACATCTAGCCACATAACCCTCAAGACTGAAACATCCTTGATTATGTGTGGAACACAAATGAGCGAGTGACCAACAAAACTCTTTGTAACACAAAAGATGAAATAAAGGCAAGGATTATGACAGCATTCACCAACTTAAACAAAAAGAGAAGAATAGTAGTATATTTCGAAGTCCTCTGGAGAGTGTGTTTGAAACCAATGGTAATGTTTTAAATAAATTTACTCTTAAAGAGTATTTTTGTATAATTTTTTAAATATATTTGTTAAAATGAGATTCAGTGTTATTTTCATCTTTACGTGTTACATTTTTACGTAATTTAGACGACAATTTATCCATCAAAGCCTCTCTCTGTATATATACATTATACATTCTGAAATTGTTTGATGCAAATATATTTTAGTTGTCAGCAAGTATGCTACGGATAGTGTTTGGTAGGTTTTCGTGTGCGTTAAAATGAGATCGGCTGAGCTCTGTTTTGTTTCGTAAATAATTATATCAACTATACAACTAAGAAATTGACGCAAAGACTCATGCCGCATCTCTGAGAACAGAATTCAATTCGACCTTATTTAAGTACACACGGAGTCCTACAAAATCCTGTTTGTAACATACTAGATGATAACACAAATATCACTGCATCATCCACATGAAAAAAAAAAAAAGAAAAAAAGAAAAAAGGAGGCTAAAAATAATGGAAGGAATAAAAAAGGAAAAACTCAATAATATCAACTACGGACACGCTAACAACGTGCTGACCGTGTGCGGAACATAAAACACACAACAATCATAGCACTACATACATTGTGTTTCACGTAAAATAAAATCCATCTTCGAAAATGGCTAAAGTATAGCTGAAAGTGCTCGGATAAACAAAACATTTGGACAATTTTTTATATGATTTATGTCATCAAAAGAAAAAAACTCATAAGATAGCATGAAAAATTACATAAAAAACTTAACAATAATACCTTGTCTGTCATTTTTAATGAAAGCTGTATATATATATATATATATATATATATATATATATATATATATATATATATAGAGAGAGAGTGAGAGAGAGAAACAGATAGATATAGAGAAAAATGTATAAAATTTCTTATCCGAGACGTAAACAAAATAATGGCGTTACTGAATTTTATTTGTAATCAGAAACCAATTCTTATTACTTTCATCGTTAAATTTCCTACATAGATATGCGGCTGGATGTAAATTTACGCTACCAAAAAATCAAGGACGCTTACTCAAAGCAAGTATAAAACGTTTAAAGAAATTAAATATAAAATATGAAGTTGAAGAGAATGCAGATAAGATAAAGAGAGTGAAAAAAATAAGAAAAACAAAATGAAAAAGAAGAAAGTGAAAACGAAGTTAAAGAAGAAAAGGAAGACGAAACAAGTAAACGGAGGAAAATAAAATGCAAAGGAAGATGAAGGAGAAAACGAAAAAGGAAAGAACAATATTATGTAGACGAAGTAGAAAAAGAGAAGAAATGAAAGAAAAAGAAGAGAAAGAAGAATAAAAATATATTACGATGATTACGGAAGAGAAGGTAGACAATTCAGAAACCGTATAAAAGTGCTAAACAAATGAAGGAAGAACGACAATATGAATAAATCAGAAGACATACGACACTTTCTCCGCCGTAGCCGTCAGCCGAGAGCAATCATCGTCATAATTTGACGCGTTTTCAATAACAACAACAGCAGCAGCAACTGTAATAAAACCATTTTTTGTTCTATCCTTCTTAGTAGAAGCGGAACTCTTGGAATGACAATGATGATATAAGATCTTATGGCGTAAGTAACGTAAGGAAACAGGTTTTCACAAAAAGTAGTTATAATGGAAAGGCAATCTGCAAATGGTTGGAAATTAAGATAAGAAAAGAGAAGGTACAAAGAAAATTAAATATTGTAGGAAAAATTTGTTCATAAACAAAAGTTCTAAACGCAAAATCTGTGTATAACAGAAACAGATAAAATAGAGAAAAGAAATAGAGAGTGAAATAGAAAATGGGAGACAAAGCAGCAATGAAAATTAAGTAAATGATGTGAAGCGAAGGATGGTGAATGGAATAAACTAGAATGGAAAGTATTTCCCTTCTAATCAATGGCGTTGCATGTAATTTAATGCCGCACCGCCTATTCGCATATGCCGACGGTTTAGGGCGCGCCGAAGGCGTTTTCAAGGAGTCTTTTCAAATGATGACATGATGAAGTGAGTCGGATATGAAAAGAAACAAATGAACAAATAGATAATTAAACATACATAGTTTCTTACATAAGATATATAGATAAAGAACAAGATAGATAAAAAACAGTCTGAGATAGATAGATAGATAGATAGATAGATAGACTGACTGAAAGAACAGTCTGAGATAGATAGATAGATAGATAGATAGATAGACTGACGGAAAGAACGGTCTGAGATAGATAGATAGATAGATAGATAGATAGATAGATAGATTGTCTGAAAGAACAGTCTGAGATAGATAGATAGATAGATAGATAGATAGACTGACGAAAAGAACGGTCTGAGATAGATAGATAGATAGATAGATAGATAGATAGACGGAAAGAACGGTCTGAGATAGATAGATAGATAGATAGATAGATAGATTGTCTGAAAGAACAGTCTGAGTTAGATAGATAGATAGATAGATAGATAGATAGATAGATAGACTGACTGAAAGAACAGTCTGAGATAGATAGATAGATAGATAGATAGATAGATAGATAGATAGGGATGGACTGGAATAGATAGATAGATAGATAAGAATTAGAGTGTGAGTAAAGAGGAATATGAAGAGAAATGAGAAGTGATGAGGTAGATTGAAAACGAGGGAAAGAAAGAGGAAGAGGGAAAGTGTGTGAAAAGAGAGATATGAAGAGAACGCGAAAATTAAAGAGACAGAGGAGAGAGAGTGAAGGAAAGGAATGCATAAAAGTGACAGACAAAGAAAGAGAGATGATGAAAGAGAAAGCGGGAAAATGATGTGAAAAGAGAAAAGTAAAGAGACTGACAGAGAATAAGGCATAGAAAAGTTCAAGAAAAGTGTGATAGAAACAAAGAAGTGAAGTGAATCTGAGATGGAGGGAGAGAGTTATGTGAAGAGTAAAAGTGAGAATAAAGAAGAGCGGAACATGAAAGAGAGAGAGATAGATAGATAGATAGATAGATAGATAGAGAGAGAGAGAGAGAGAGAGAGCAAGCGAAAGAAAGAGGGAAAATAAATAGGCAGAGGGGATAAGGGAGTGCGATGAGAAACAGAGAGGCGAAAGGAAATAAAGAGAATGGTGTAGAAGAACCGTGAAAAAGAAGAGAAAGGAATGTATAGGCGAAAGTAAGTTGCGAAAATGAGGAGGAAACAAAAAGTAAGACGAAGGCTGTAAACGTGTGGAGGAGAAAAAATCTTAGTGGATGTAGCGAGATAACCTTGTTAACCATTACACCATGTCGAAGTCTCCACCTTTCAGATCTTACGAAGAGGTTAAGAATCAAGTCATATCAATCAATGCTCATTCCCAGAAATAATAATTATCAGTTTTGACTTCATAAATTCCAAATAGCCAGTGAATTTATTGATATCGGAACATTTTCTGGAGTAATTTGTTTGCTAATGTCGTAAACAATTTAATACGAGTGTACTTCTACTGTCAAAAATGACGGCAACATATTTGAGAGGATTATTAGCTATTTTCTCATAGGTTATCCATCCACTGATCCGTGTTACTTTTAACCGAGTTCTAACGTTTAAACAAACACGCAGAATTTATACATAAATTCAGCCGTGCATTTCTAAAGTTATTTCAAATATAAATTCAGTTTTAACTGAAATAACAAAAATTCCATTTTAAAGATATTAGCGAATTTCAATAATAAAATTCTGCTGATTTAAAAAAAATATTAATATTTATTCATCTAGTAACAGTTCATTAACTTCAAAACTACGACGGTAAAATATTTGAGAGTATTATTAGCATTAGCTGTTTCCTCTTTCCTCACAGTTATCCCCCTTAGCGTGACAGAAGGGAATATATATATATATATATATATATATATATATATATATAGCTTAATACATAGTTTTTGGTCCAAATAAGGTTAGACCAGTACACATTTGTATTAAAGTGTTTTATATAATTATATTGTAGAACTTTTGAATATGTTTCATTTTTAAACGAGTTATTTCGCTACTTTGGTTTCCACCATGAGTGGTTCCTTGAGGCGATTTTTAATAACTGATTATTAAATTATTATTAAAATATGAAAATCTAAAAGAGTTACTAAAAAATCGCCTGAAGGAACCACTCATGGTGGAAACCAAAGTAGCGAAATAACTCGTTTAAAAATGAAAAATATTCAAAAGTTCTACAATATAATTATATAAAACACTTTAATACAAATGTGTACTGGTCTAACCTTATTTGGACCAAAAACTATGTATTAAACAATATATATATATATATATATATATATATATATATATATATATATTCCCTTCTGTCACGCTAAGTGGGGGATAACTGTGAGGAAAGAGGAAACAGCTAATAATACTCTCAAATATTTTACCGTCGTAGTTTTGAAGTTAATGAACTGTTACTAGATGAATAAATATTAATATTTTTTTTTAAATCAGCAGAATTTTATTACTGAAATTCGCTAATATCTTTAAAATAGAATTTTTGTTATTTCAGTTAAAACTGAATTTATATTTGAAATAACTTTAGAAACTTTGGTGGAAACCAAAGTAGCGAAATAACTCGTTTAAAAATGAAAAAAAAAAAAAATATATATGTATGTATGTATGCATGTATGAGTGCGTGTGTATGTGTGTGTGTGTGTGTGTGTGTGTGTGTGTGTGTGTGTAATAATAATACAATGTTTGTATTTGAATAAGCTTTTCACTGTTTTTCGATTATCTTATTTTAAATTATGTTTTTTAATATTCATTTAGTAAAATTATGATTATTTTTTAAGTTAACTTTTTAATTTTTTAAAAACTTAATAAATAGATATTAACATTGTTTTCATATAAACATATTCAGTATTCGTTGTTGAATTCAAAATTTTGTCTAAGTCATATTGAATTATAAATTAACCGTGCATTAACTTCAAAGCTATGACGGCAAAATACTCGAGAGGATTCTTAGCTGTTTCCACACAGTTATCCCCCACCAAGAGTTGCAGGAGAGAATATATATATTCTGACGAGCTTTTTTTCCTGGTATCCTGACTACATGAATTTAAGCGTGCTACTAGATTGCCATCTAGGTTCTATTCATTTTCTGTCGAATTAGCTAAATGAAACCGCCAATTCTGCTCCAACAGTTGAAATGTCTGAGACACGTGATGAGGAAGGAGGGCTTGGAGAATCTGATACTCACAGGACATAAGAAAGTGGGGCAAGAGAAAAAAGCACATGACATACTTTATAGGCTTAAGCAAATGAATTTCAAAGCAGGATTTGGGAGAAATTACATGACAATATATTGAGGCACAAGTGACAGGAAGGACTTGAGGGCAGTGATCGCCTACGTACTGAAAGAACAGAAGAAAAAGAAGAAGAAGAATCTTCTGTGTACTAGTGACATTCCCGCCTTGCTTGAAGTCAAATGATTAAAAATACATTGAAAAACGCATGCGATTTGTGAGCGCTACTTCTGATCAAATTATACCATAGTTACAACATTGTTGTGCGTTGTGCGTTATGGTGCAGTGAATATCGGCTCTGAACGAGAAATCGGGGAGCCGAGTTCGAATTCCAGTTGAATTCCTTGCATTCATTTATGCGCAAATACCCTTGGGAAAGGTATTAATCCGTCTCTTCCCTGCAGTTATGGGTTAAATATTAGAACAGATTGGGTTCTATAGCCTTGGTTGGAAACCAGTCTATCGCAAAAAAGTAATGGCAACCTAATGCGGGATAATTTTCTGTCCAGTCAGTCATGTCTCTTTTGAAACATGATCACCCAAGCGTGTATCACGTATGGCACCTAACAGACTGACTGACAACGTTCTTTATCGTTGTTTGAAATTCTAGAGCTGTTGATTTTTGTGTAAAAAACGAACGAACAAACAAACAAACAAAAAACAAGCAAGCAACTAAACCCAACAACGATCAGTTATTGTTTCACTGTTTTGATACGTTTAACGTTCCACAAAATCGTTCATTTTGTCAGTCAAACGTACAGCTTCTAACACAATACTTTTCAAGGTAAATTTAACATATAGGTTATTGGTGTAAAAAGTGAAGTCATAAAATTTCATCATAGTCTGTTGCATTTACTGTGCACTGAAAAAAGTATGAATACCTCTCTTCTCTAATTTTCTATGAATTAAGGTAAAGAAGATGTGGAGAGCCATAATCCCCTACGACGTGAAGCGACATTGGATTAAAATAATTTTATGGGGATGATGTAATGAATTCAGAACACTAAAGTATTTTTAATACCAGGAGTTTCTGGGATGTCTTTGCAACAAATGCTTGTAAAATCTATTTTTCGTAAATGACACCAGTCATTTTGCGATTCCACTATTATTTCACAATTATTCAAAATTTGTGGAATGCGTCGTTCGTGAGACATTTTGCATTATACTCAGTATAATACTTCAGACAAATTTGTAATACACCTGGCTGAGGTATTATCAGATAACGTAATTTTATCAATTTTATTTTAATATTCTTCATACATGTATTTAGAATTAAAGATTCGGCAACTGAATGTAGTTTTATTTCCTTTGAAATAACGTCAGTGATTATATAAATTCTTTTTACTTTAAAAATTTGAACATTCTAATGAAATTAGTGAACTTAGTACTTTATTTCTTTTTTAAAATTTTAGCAAACCTCTAAAATATTCAGTCGATTTATCAATTATATTATTGTGTCATGTAGAAAAGCGTCTTTGACGTGAAGACCAAATTTTCATTCGAAAATTTTACATCACCTTAGACTTGTTTTATTTTCATTTTCATGTAAAATTCTTTATGATCGAAACAGACAGTTTTGCGCTTGATATTCATGTATGAGGCAGGTTTGGGATTTGGATATTGTAGTAATTTTTTGTTAAATTTATTAAACTTGAATATTTGACGATTGTCCTGATGTATGTTACACTTGGCATCACAGATACCGTGTGGGAAACAGAAAGAGAGAAGGGCATAGAGGGTAAAACACACACACACACACACACACACACACACACACACACACACACACACACGCAAAGAAACAAAAAGAAGCGCGTTATACAAGGGGTAATGGGTGGTTATCTTAGTTAAAGGCAGTTATTTACAGTGAGAGGCTAAATCATGTTTCGTGACCTAATGATCTGTTGAGGACAAATTTGTCCCTAAACTTTAAGAGATATAAAAATCTATCTTTATTTTTTTTCATGATTTCACCCCAAGCAAGGAAGAGAAAAACAGGATACAGAAAGTGTCGAAGCAAGGATTAAAGATGAATGGTAAACAAAGAAATAAAAGATGGCAATTTACGTTGCATTTAATTCTTTGGAGATTGTAGCTATCAAGGAAACAAATAAACGGAAGGGGATTCCACAGGTGGGAAGTGCGAGAAAAAAACTATTAGAGTAGAAGAGGAGGTTATATTTAACTATTTCAACAGTAAATTTGTGAGACCTAGATGCTAATCACACTTAAATTCATGTGGTCAAGGCACCAGGAAAAAAGGCAGATCAGAGCAGATGCCATAAAAATATTTGTGAAAAAGACAGAGGGAAGCCGCATCACGTCGGTGAGAAAGTGACTGAAGTTGAGATTCAAAGTTAGGATCGATTACACTGCACATCCTTCTTTGGATTTTGTCGAGTACCTCGAGATGAATAACAGGAGCACCCGGCCAGATATGGCAACAGTATTCAATAAAGAGACAATTGATAGATTTATGCAAGAGAGATTCTTAAGAGAAAAAGATAGATGTGCAAGAGAGATTCTTAAGAGAAAAAAGTTTCTCGCCCGACACATTGACCCAACCTTCCTAGCAGTAGATGTCGTAGTTCCACTTTAGGTCGGTGAGAATGTGACTGAAGTTGAGATGCACAGTCAGGGTCGATTACATTGCAGATTTTTCTTTGGGTTTTGGAATATCGTGGTGAATAGCAGGTGTACCGGATATGGCAATGGTATTCAATGCGTCGAACGAATGTTAGAATTATAATTGTACAAGATAAACTCTAACAAGAAAAACTTTTTGGCTATATATAATGATTCAACCTTCGTAACGTTGTTATATTTCAAGCCGATCATCAACATTGGTTTTCAGATTATACAACATACGTCGCTCAGGTATACATCACTGGTATAACACGTATATTGAATTAGTATAGCAGACCGGTTTAAAAGTGATGCCAAGTAGGCGCAATGCGTTGCTCTCTAGGAGATTAGCGACTTCCATTTTGATGGCAGGCAGAAAAGAAACCCCATAGAGAAACTTTCTACCTGCCATGAAAATAGTCTTTTTGTTTTGGAGGCATTAAAAGTTACGAGCCATTTCCTACTCCAGTTCATCACAGCTTGGAAATTTTTTGAAGAGCAGGAACCAGATTTACTTTGTCAGCCCTGGCAAATTTACTATTGAGACGGAAGTCAATGGTGGTGTTATCTCCGTGCATTTATTTTCAGTTCATGCATGTTTATTACATTACAATAAATCTAAAGATTCGTTAACAATTTAATATACCATTATCAAAAACTGCCCCAAACTTTAAAAAAAAAAGATTTATCTGCAAAATCTTAATGTTATTATTAAGAGAAAAAATGATCCTTTTGTCTTTTTGACAATGATATTTTTCAACTCATTTTAGAACGTTCGAAATGTTGGTTAATGTTTTTGTTTTTATTGCGTCACCGAGGAACTATAAATTAGTATAAGACATTTCAGCGTCTTTTTTTGCGGTGAATAACACATTGATTTGGAAATTTTTACAAAATTCAGATAATTGTCAGATTTCAATTTAACCCCTAGGACTTATACACAAATGAATTAAACTATTTTAGAATATTTCATGTTTTATAAAATCTGGGTAAAACATGGAAGGCCAGGAATAAATAAATCAACGAAGAGCAACAGTGAGGGAAAGGCAAAGTTAGGAGAGCGATAAGCAACTTGGATTTCTCTAATGCAAGCATAACATACATCTTCGGATTACATAACTGTTTAAATGAGAAAAATCAAGACAAGTAATTCTGATATTAACTTTCATGTTGGAAGAATGTATATAACTTATATTTATTTGATTCCATTTTATAGAACATTATTTCATTTTTTTAAAGATTTAAAAAAATCTTTTCATCACAAGCAAGGTGTGACCGCCACTAGTGCTCATAGGGTTATAGCGAGAGAAAAGACTCGGTATAGTGGGTATTGAAGAAAGAATAAAAGATGGATAGGATTCAAAAAGACAGATGATGTCAATTGGCGTTTTATTTAAATTTTTGGAGACTGTAGCTATATGGGAAGCAAGTAAACGGGAAGGAGTTTCACAGGTATGAAATGTGAGAAAAGCAACTAGTAGAGTAGAAGTTGCATTTACATTTAACTATTACAATGGTAGAAGGGTGGAACCTAGATGACAAGCTAATAGAAAAGCCACGTCACGTCAGTGAAAGAGTGACTGAAGTCGAGATGCCAAGTCAGGACCGATTACATTGCAGATCCTTCGTTTGGATTTTATAGCCTCGAGATAAATAGCAGGAGCACCCAACCAGATATGGCAACAGTATTCAATGCACGGACGAAATATACGTGCAAGTAAATATTTGATATCTTTATTGAGATCATTGTAGAAACATGGAAAATTATGAAATATAGCAGAGAGTATATTAGGAGTAAACCTAAAAGAAACAAAGATAACATTATCCATTGCCAAATCTGCTGCTATGAAAGTGGGCTCCCTGTGCAGGGCCCGGAAATTTTTCCCACCTGAATCTATTCTGCACATATACAAATCTACCATCCGCCCGTGTATTGAATATTGCTGCCATATCTGGTCGGGTGCCCCTGCTGCTCTCCTTGGGCTTCTTGACAAAATACAAAGGAGGATCTGTAAAGTGGTTGATACTGACTTGGCAGACCGGCTGCAGCCGCTCTCACACCGGCGTGATGTGGCTTCCCTGTGCCTCTTCTACAATTACTTTCATGGCTTCTGCTCCGATGAGCTTAGATCACTGGTGCCGCCTAAGCACGAATTTACACGAGATACTAGATTAGCAACTAGGTCCCACCCTTTTACAGTTAAACAAATAAGATGTAACCGTAAATTCTACTCCAACAGCTTCTTTTCTCGCGCTTCCCGCCTGTGGAACTCCCTTCCACAAGTCTGCTTTCCCGACAGTTACAATCTCCAGGTGTTTAAATGTAGGGTCAATAGACACCTCCTATCACACTAACTCCCAACTATTCTCACAACACTCTCATCTACCCAACCCTCATTCTCGGTATCCTTACCCGCCTATCACCCACCCTCTGTCATTTCCTATATTTAATCAGCCTTTCTCTACTCTACGTAGCCCCCTGCACAGTAGTGGCAGTGACATGCCTTGCTCGGGGTGAAACGCTTATAAAAAAAAGAAAAAAGAAATAGTTTACGCAAAAGTCACAAAAAAGCGGGGTACTGCAAGGAATATCACATTAGAAACAATCACAAAAGATACGGCAAAAAGAAATAAGACAAACAGTTTATCTCTTTCTTTTTTAAATCATTTCACCCCAAGAAAGTCGGGGCCACCACTACTATAATGGTGGTCACAGTGAGAGAAAATACTGGGTACAGGGAATATTGAAGAAAGGATAAGAGATCAACGCGATTCAAGGAGATAGAAGATGGCAACTGACATTGTATTTAAATTTTTTGGAGATTTTAGCTATCAGGGAAACTAGTAATAGGAAAGGAGTTCCACAGGCGGAAAATGCGAGAAAAGAAGCTGTTGGAGTAGAAATAGCTGTTGCATTTACCTATTTTAACGGTAATTTTTCAGCATTTTTAAGTGAGACTATGCCATTTTCTTTTATATCAAAGAATGTTAATGAATTGAAAAGTAAAGAGTACATTATTGCTAAATCCGTGTAATTTAATCGGAACCTGCTGGTCAATGTTAAAAAAGCAAATAAAGGTCATAAGAGCTGATAGTTGAAAGGAAAGCAAGAAACAAGAAACACATGAAATGAAATGAAATCAAAGATATCTTGGGTATCAAACAAACAATACAGATAGCATGAGGTAACTTGAAATGCTGTTCACTTCATATATGTTGAATGATAAATGTGGATAAAACATACAATGTGTTATTATTTAATTGAGGAAAAAATTAAGAATGAAGACAAAATTTATATGACAAACTAACTTAGAAATACACGTTCTATTATATTTGTAGTTATAACAGCAATGAAAGTTATCAAGATCGTAAGAAAGGGAAACATTTAAAGTAGGAAAAATATTTTAAGAAAGTAAAAAGACTTCGTTTAAGCAAAATAATCACCTTTGTTTAACCAGATTACTTCATGCACCTTCTCCCCTATTTAATAAGCAAAATCTTCATAAATGATCTCCCAGACGTGATAAAGTCCCAAGTAGGCATCTACGCAAATGATATCACAATCTACTCCTGCATCAGTAAGAAATCCAGCAAAGCAGACAAACATAACCTCGCTGCTGATCTTGAGAAGGATCTACACTCTGTGGTGGACTGGGGTAAGAAGTGGCTTGCAAATTTCAGTGCTTCAAAAACCAAACTACTATCTGTCAACCATCACAAGCAACCTCTCCTGGCGCCCATAAGCATGGGCCAAGTAGGTCTCCTTGAAAGCAATATATTGGCAACAAGGTCCCACCCACTTACAGTTAGATCAATCAAATGCAGCCGTCAATTCTACTCCAGCAAACTTCTTTTCCTGCACTTCCCGCCTGTGGAACCCACCTCCGTACACTTACTTTCCTGACGGCTGCAATCTCCAGGTATTTAAATGCAAGGTCATTACCCATCTCTTATCCACTTGACTCCAGTTCTTTCTACATCACCCTGTATATATTGTTCTATCTTGTTCTTTTCCTTTCTCTCTGCCTTAGCAACATTTTTTTAAAATCATCTCACCCCAAGCAAGGCATTTCACTGCCACTATTGCGCATGGGGCTACATAGGGGAAGGTAAAGAGAAGGAGTGAGGGAATGTCGGGAGGAATGAATGTTAGACATAGGGAATGTCAGGAGGAATGGGAGCAGGTTAGTGTGTTAGGAGGTGTCTATTGACCTTACATTTAAACTCCTGGAGATTGTATCCGTCGGGGAAGCAATCGTGTGGAAGGGAATTCCACAGTCGGGAAGTGCGAGGAAAGAAACTGTTGGAGTAGAAGTTGCGGTTGCATTTTATCGGTTTCACTGTAAAAAGGTGGGATCTAATCTAGTATTACTGTCTTCACACCTGTGGTAACCCCAGTATGTACTGGGATTGTCCTGAGAGATATCAAGATAGACTTTTACAGTGGTCTTTACACCAGAGGTATCAAAAAGATTTGAACATTGGTATGGAAGGTGACCTGATGACAGTCGGATGAAGAATCGTGCTTCACCAGATGTTACTGACTGCTCTGACATGTAAACAGGAATTTGACCCAGCTGAGCTTAGGTGTTGCACCATATGAGACAACGAATTAACAAAAATTTATATAAGCACACCAAGAGGGTAAAAACAGTCATTCTTACATCACCACGAGAAGAGCAACGTTAGAAGGAAACCTACGAAACCACACACCCTCACGCTGACATTTATTGATAAATAAACATTATTATTCACAGAAGTGAACAAACAATGATTTCCGCTATGAAAGATTTAATCTCTTATTAGTGTTTACAACAATATCGTTATATTTATCTTTTAATCATTTAACCCCAGCAAGGCAGCAATACCTCTAAAATGCAGCGGGTTACACGGAGTGAAAGTGAAAGTGAAAGTTAAAGACAAGACTGAGATCAGCGTCGATTGAGGGAAGGACAAAACGTAAACAATATTCGAAGAATATAGAAAATGGCGATTAACGTTGCTTCTAAAATTTTGAAGATTATAGTTATCAGGGAAATAAGTAAACGGAAAGGAGTTCTACAGCCGGGAAAATAAATTCTTAGAGTAGAAGTGACAGTTGCAATTAGCTATTTCAACAGTAAAAGCGAGGGACCTAGTTGCTAATCTAGTAGAACTTTATGTAAATTTATGTAATCGAGTCGCTAAGTGAAAAGCTCTTCAGAGCAGTTGTGATGAAAATATTTGTAGTCAGGGTTGATAACATTATCGATCCTCCTTCAGATTTTGTCATTAATCTCATGATTTTCAGCAAGAGCAACAGATCAAATATGGCAACAGTTTTTCAAGATGCGGACGAAAGGTAGTAATGGACGGATGGCCGAGTCGTTAGAACGTTCGCTTTCTGACCATGAAGCCCGAGTTCGAATCTAACTCGAATTTATCAACAAGGTGACTTCTTGATGTTAGTGGTCTGGACGAAGTGATCCTATGGTGCAGCACCTTTGAAAAGTGACTGAAAACCATACGACAGGTTGACTAAATCCTTGTGAGTTAAATTGGGATCATTTTGGGCCGTCGGTGGCTCGAAAGAATTCTTGGGCCTTGCTTGAGATGGATATAGGTCCGCCGATCTGCATCTGTATCAGCCATCAAAAGAAGTCCATGACACCTACTCACAGTAACAGGGTCTGAGTGCAGCATTGCATGTTGTGTAGGGTGGGATTGTCGATAGATTTCCGACCAACCATTGGTTAGTTGAAGGATGATGATGAGATTTGTAAATGTCAAGATGGAACCAACTTTTCTTGCAATAAATGCAGCAATTGATTCGATAAAGTCGCACCGCTTCATGTCATCCGTTATGTTTCAGTTAGATTTTTTGAACTTTCTTGGAATACAGACATTTTATTCAATTTTGTTATTTTACTTTAAAATTCTGAGACACTCCTAACTATACTCACCAAGGCGTCGGAACAATTATGATCACAGAAACCCAGAATAATCATTTTCTTCATTTGTTTTTCTTTATCTTATCTTTTGATGTTACAGTGCATCAATATTATCATGAGACTCCAGTTTTCCCGAAGTACGCCATAACGTTGAATAATAGTAACAACATTAAACGTCAGTATTTATCTATATTTCTGCGATTAAATATTGTAATTATTTACACTATTTACATTGTTCGGACTGTTGTATTCATCTTTGTGGCCATATTGACGACATTTCAGACGTCGTACGCTCTAGCCTTCTTCAAGTGATTAGACTTTTTGAACTGAGCCCTTTATTTCCTTCACCGGGGTAGATTGTTCTAGTTCCACGAGCCAAGCATCTTCGAGTATAAGTTACCTCTTTTTAACCCTCGAAGATTTTTGTTCGCCTCTGCTCTAGTCAGGTATTGAAGTCACACTCAAGTCACTTCATTCGACCAATGCTTTTATTCACTGGGTCATGAGAACATCAGTGTATGAATTTTTGGGACTTATAAACCTAATGTCTCAGTAACAGCAGGGCTCATATCGCAACTTTGTTGTTTGTCATTGTTTTCAGTAATACTCGTTTTACTGGTTCCCATATTGATTTCATTTCTATGTTTGTCCCACTTAGAAGATTTTTGTGGCTTAGCATGTGCGCTTATTCCTTAAGTTTTTATATTTTCCAACGGTGTTCTCTGTCTATTATTTCAACTTTATCCCACAGAAGGCGATGAACTTCCTTTTTCTCTCCATAGCTATGCCTGATTTTTCTATTTATCATCGTGTTACAGCTTTACAGTGTTCTTGCAGTCATATCTTAAGGAGGTGGCTCGTTTCTCTTTTATATTTTTTTACCACAGCTGCATGGGATGGCGTACATACAGTCCTCATTCATGTTCTTCTCTATGGTAGGTCTTACTTGGAAGAGGTATCTGCGAAGTGTTGAACTAATTTTGAAGATATTCCTAATGTTATATTGATCTTTTGTTTTTTTATCCCTTCACATAAGGTGGGGTAGACCGAATCTGTTTTTCTGAGTGTTGTTATCCTCTTGCACTCTTTTATCCCAGTTTGTTTGCAGACACTTGGCTCAGTGGTTGAATCCAGTGATTTGCCCCAAAGAGTCGTGTGTTCAACACCTAGTTACAGTAGAGGTAAACTGTGACACCTTAGGCCCGGGGCTGGTTCGTTGTGACGCTTGTTCTCGTTAACGGTCGTGACGGCACCAGTTGTGACACTGCTACCCGGCTGGCCGGTTGGTTCGGTCGCGGTTGCTGGTAGTGATGATCTCGTCACAAAAGCTGGTTTTCAAAACGTCTATTGCAACAACGGGCCACTGCCCACGTTGTGAATTGATCTCAGAAAGTCGCGTTGTGCAAATTCAGTAGTCGTCTTTCCACCAGTACCAGACCTGACACTGGTGTACACTTGTGGTTAAAAATAAACACGGCACAAAAAAATAAAAAATAAATAAAATAAAATGAAATAATGAATAAGGTCGAAGACGCCCGGAGAGTTGCGAATAAAGTCTTTATAATAAAAAAAAAGTATTAATTTCAAAAAGCGGAAAGTACAATTGTCGGAACGCCAGTTTACAACGGAGAGAGGATTTGCTTAAAAATATCAGTGCTTTCAATCTTTAAATACGAGTGTCTTTTCCAAGTTTCGTTAAAAATATCAGAGCTTTTCAATTTCTCACCAACAACTAAAACTGAGTATTCTCGCAGAGTTCTGATTTTTATAACCATCCCCAATCCTCTCGGGGGATTCGGCCGACTCAGAGCTTTTGACCAATGAGACCGTTTTCCACTCACGTGATTCGCGTGGGGTGGTGCATGGCTCGACGAATGGAATATCAACAGCTCACTTCCTTTTGATTACATCATATTTAGATTTTTCAATTCCCACAAATTTTCTGTTCTCAGGGAACATCTGTCGGGAGATCTAACCTTACTTGACCTCATCAAGTAAATTCTGACATTTTATTATGACTGCGACCATTTTGTCGACTTTCCACTTAGCACAAAATAATGCGTATCGTATATGAAAAAGAAAATTATAATGAAAACGAAAGAAAATTATATAATCTCTCTTTCCCTCAAATTGTCAGCTAATTTATCTATTCCCCGGGTTTTACAAGTACATGATAGTATTAAAATAGCTAATTTTTCTATTCCCCGGATTTTACAAGTATATGATAATATTAAAATAGTTTTTTTTACATAAGCTTACATCGCGAATTACAATGAAGCATAACTAATAATACTACTAATATTAATTTATCTCTCTCTCCGTTGTATTAAACCAAACAAAAGAAAATATACACGCGGGAGATAGTGTCACAAACAAAAACTTCGAGAGTTGAGTTACTATGACATCTAGGGTGAGGCATGGCTCGTGGAACTAGACAATCTAACCCGGTTAACGAAATAAAGGGTTTACTTCGAAATTCTAATCACCTGATGAAGGCCGGATCGTACAACAGACGAAACGTAATCAACATAGCAACAAAGATTAGGGCATCTAACTATGGGAAATGTCATGCGAGTATATGAGAATTTAAACATTAGTATGATTATTTGGTCTTTTTTTGTGAGGGGAAACCAGTGTAGGAGAAGGAAAACGTTGGATTCCAAACCATGGAGAAGGCAATGGGAAGGTATTCAACTATCTTTTTCAAGAATTCGTCTGCAGTCAAATCACGTTGAAAACACGCGTTTTCGTACATCAACTTAAGCAGAATCGAGACTGGCCAGTACTTAGATGGGAAACCGCTTGAGAATACAAGAAACTTCCTACAATCCGAAATATGTTTCGGCTTGAAATAACCGACAAAAGGTTGATAAGCTAAAGAAAATGAATCTGTGGAGCAGTGTTTCTCAGCGTTTTTAAAAGCAACGTCACAATCATAAACAAATGAAAATATCACAGCACACTTAGTAAAATTTTTAAAGTGTATAATTTTAAATGTTATGAAATAAAACTATAGATTTAATAAGAATACACCCAAAAATTGAACATACTTTATTTCAATGTTTCTATTCAATTATTTGACAAGTTATTTAGTGTGAAACTTGTACCTGTGGTTTTATCCTGATTTCTTCAATGAAACGTACGCGCGATAAGCTGACTCTCATTTCTTCAGTTTTTATTTTTAGTTTTTATTATTTAGGGTTGAGAAACTTGATTCCCATAAATAAGAAGTCGAAAATTGCAATAAAACTGATAAAGCCTTTTTAGCTAATGTGTGATATTCCTTTTGTATTTAAATCCAAAATGTATTAATGGGTACCGTTAAATGTTTTATTTTGAACCCTCGTTTTCAAAATTCCACAAACGTTTTTTATATAAACAATATGCTGATTATCCCCCCTTCAATTTTTCGGCTCTCTATTTCAAATTATGGATGCGCAAAAGTGCAATAATATATTACTATAAAAAGATATGCAAAAATTCCAATACAATTAATGTCATTTTTATTCTATACAAATTTCAGAGTAATATACTTTTAAAACAATAGAAAATTATTAAATGCAATGCTCAGCGCTGCATTTTGGAATCTTCGACAATATTAATTCATAATTCAATATAACTTATTGAAAGTTTTGAATGAAAGAAAGAAGTTGAATATGATTATATGAAAACAAGGTTAATATTCATTTATCAAAACAAAGGAAAATTTTAAAAAGTTAAATTAAAAAATAAAAATACTTTTATAAAATGAATATTAAAACAAAATATTTAAGAAAATTTAATAGAAGAACAGTGAAAAAAATTATTTGAAAAGCGTTTTATACTCATTTATTTATTAAGATAATATTACTACTCACACATACATACACGCACACACATTTATTTGTTTGAACATTATTTTTTTAATAAATACTCGTATCTGAGTAAATACTGTTTTTAATGAAACAGTATGTTTATTATTTACAATTGATGTATTTCCTAAGGGTATTTTATTGGGAAGTGAACTAGTGAACGCAATATGATGTCGTGTCAAAAAAACTCTTTTTCCCTTGACACTGCTAATATATTAACTACTTTTACTTTTCGACGATGTTTATTGTTTTAAAAAGCAATGATTAGAATTGTAATAAAACCTAAACATATGAATGTGAATTTATACATTTTCTTTGCTTTTGAGAAAAACAAATATGATAAACGCTATTTATCAACATGTTTATTTGCACTATTTATTTATTATATTGTTTGTTAGAATGTTTGATAAAACATTGGCTTACTGCCAATTGATTCAAACTTTATAAAATCGTAAATAATAAAGAGGTTCTTTATAGTCGGTTCATATATTTTAATAATTTACTAGTTTTTTTATTAATTTATGAATAATAATAGTTTCATTGATATTTCTTGATAAATGATAAATATACCGCTGCTTTAGTTCTAATTATATGAGTTTTAGAATGTTGGAAGTATAATACTATTCTTAAAATCAATTATTAGAATAAAATTATTCTTATAAATGGATAGCTTTTAATATTTTTACTGTAAATTCTCAAGAATCCGTTTAGGTTTTATTCCAATTGTAATAATCACTTTTTAAAACAATAAACATAACAAAAGATTGAAAGAAGTTAAAAAACGGTGTAATGGAAAAAAGCATCCTTTTGACCTTAAGTCTCATTGAAAGCATATTTATCCATGTTTGCATATAATTAATTAAGCTTTATTAAAACAAACATACACAAAATATAATTATATAATGATCTTTTAAACAACATATATTAGATATAACCAAATTCAATTATGATCACTTCATAACAGGAAAAATATTGTATTAGATTATTACAGTTAAACAGTCAAGTCGCTGATAAGAACAGTACAGCTGACATCGTCAATAAAAGCAAATGAAAATGTTTAAGATATTTAAGATATCGTCGTCTACTTATGTAACAATACTCTCAGAATGCTAGAGTAAATTCGATTACTCTGATAACGTCTTAAGATTAAATAAAGATAACATTGTGGTATCAATCAGTACACATGGAAGCTATATATATATATATATATATATATATATATATATATATATATATAATTTTCGTGTGTGTAATGATTAATAGAACACTTCCATGGCATACAGATCGATTAAGAAAGGAAGAGATAAAATATTTTTAAAGACCATCACCACCAAAGCCAAAGTGATCAACTTCCTCGATATAAACTTGTACCTAAATAATGCCCAGTATAAACCACGTAGCAAAGTTTCATACAACCATAAATCCATCAACAAAGAATATAACCCTTACCAGAGAATTCTAGACAACTTACCTAAATCAATCCAATTTAGATTATCTACCAACTCAAGTAATACAAAAATATTTGATAATAACAGAATTTTATATATAAGGTCTTAGAAAAAGTTAACCACAATATAAGTTTAAAATACTTAGATACAAAGAAGATAAAATAAGTCGAAACACCGTAAATGCAACATCATGTGGTTTAACCCATCTTTTAGTCGTAATGTTCAAAGAAAAATCGGACAATTTTTAATTCATATGCTCTCCAACCATGCCTCTACACGAATGTCTTTTTAACAAAAGCAATGTTAAGGTTACATAAATTTTCGTTAAGAACATCAAGAAATATTTATCACAGCATAATAATATAATATTAAACAAACAACTTTCAAAATAATTGTAATTCTCCTAAAAATAAATGCAGTTGCTGAAAAAAAAAAACAAACCTGCCAACTAAAATGCCAGTACATGTCCGAAAGTATAATTTACAGAGCTAGCATCCATTCTGATGGCGATGTTAATTTCTATTTTGGCTCCACTGACAATTAATGGAAATACAGTTAATATCATCATCAAATGATATTAAGCAATATTAAATAAAGTAACAGCATTGCAGTTTGAAAATATTTCTGGCAATTAAAAAACAACAAAAGCCCAGTTATTACCTTGAATATCGTAGCAAAAACTAAATCTTATAATGGAAAAGGAATTAGATGTAATTTATGTCTTTTCGAAAAACTAGTTATCGTAAAAGACTTAACTCTAATTTACTAAACAAAAGAAGTGAGTTGATGATTACATGCAAGACTAGAAATAAATATCTTCTCAAATATATTGTTCCAGATTAATACAGATTTTTCTAAATAGACTTTTTACTATTATTATTATTTCTTCCCTAGCTAAAAGCAATAAGCAACTCCGCTTGATACGTATGCACAAACCGTATACCGTCTGCCCTAAGAATGTTTTCATTATTAATTCAACTTTTGTGTTTTTACTTTTTAATTTAACTTTTAAATTAAATTAAATTAAATTATAAAATTTGAAAAATAACATCCCAGTAATATAATGTACAACTACTCTAACATCGCCAGAACTAGAAATTAAAATCGGAGAACTGTCAATTCATAACATGCACCTGACGATTGAATAGGGCATAAAACTCCAAGCCATGCTACAGACGTAAGATAATATGTTCATTTATATATATATATATATATATATATATATATATATATATATATATATATTACAGAAAAGTGAAAGAACACATAGATTAAAAACCCACTAAGGTCCCAATATATATCTTACTCAGACAAAATTAAAAAGTGACATGTTTTGAGCTAAGCCATCCTGCCTACTTCCATAATCGGAATTTTAAAATCTTTATGATTACATAATTCTAAATCTTGATTGAATACTTTATGCATTTCCTCTAACTACCACTCCCTAATTTTCTAAATAACCAGAAATTCATTTTATATTTTCAAAAATAAATCGTTTTCACCATTTATTTTTACATATCATCTCAAGAGGAACAGTTTTAATCTGAAACATGAACATTTTTGTGTAGTGATATTACGCTTTTATAAACCTTTGTAAGAACGAAATTACAATATATATATATATATATATATATATATATATATATATATATATATATTAAAAAACATTTGCTAACTAACAACATGTGTGAGTGTAAATAAATTAGGTACCTGAAAAAAAGAGAAACATTCTTCTTCTTCTTATTTTTTTCTTCTTCTTCTTCTTCTTCTTCTTCTTCTTCTTCTTATTATTATTATTATTATTATTATTATTATTATTATTATTATTAGGCCAGTAGACAAAATAAAAGTATCATGAGAAAAGACACAGGTGTGTCCTTTCCTCACGAAAAATAAAATTTAAATATTTTTCCTTGGGAAAAGACATAGGCGTGTCCAACATTTACAATTTGAAACCTTTTTTTTTTATCGCGTTTCTGTTTTGTCTACTGGCCTAATAATAATAATAATAATAATAATAACAACAACAACAACAACAACAACAATAATAATAATAATAATAATAACAACAACAACAACAACAACAACAACAATAATAATAATAATAATAAATAAATAAATAAAAATAACCATCTATTTTTTTTCATTATCATAAATATATAATGTATTATTTAAATAAAATACTCTAGTAGAATAATATTTTTACTTCAGTTAATAACTTCTTTTTCCAATAACTTTTTTCAACATCTTTATTTTTGAATTCCAATCGTGTTATTGTCTCTTGGCAACCCATTTAGGAAAAGATCCGCAAAACAACCCGCGACTTAAGGTGTTAATCGTGCCGAGGAGTGAATGGCTGCTGCGTTATAAAATTGCGAATGATCCCCTACACCTTTCGGAACCAAATGACCGGTAAATTTGGATTGAATTTTGAACCTGTGCGTCACTCAAAGGAACAATATAAAAACTAAAAGTCAAAACAAAAGTCCAGTATGGCTATTCCAGTGGATAAACAGGGATCCCGTTTTTCAGAAGGGAACCTGCCTGAGGTCGAACTCCGAGACAAATAATAAATATTCAGGTACTCACGGCCGGCATAATTTTGATGATATCCCTACAAATTCTCCAACTACATCCACAACCATTAATTTAAAGAACAGAAAGGTAATGGTGAGAAGTACTAACTAGAATTCTATGAAGTGTTGCACAAACATCACTCGCCAAACATATGACAAAAAAAAGTTGAACAAACAATTAGAAAGCCAATCAGTCAGTTAAGTACCATACGTAATACACGCTTGGGTGATCATGTCTCGAAAGAGACCTGACTGACTGGGCAGAAGATTATCCCGCAATAGGTTGCCATGACTTTCTGCGGTAGACTGGTTGCCAACCAAGGCAATAGAACCCAATCTGTTCTGTTATTTAACTCATAACTGGAGGAAAGGGACGAATTAATACTTTTCTCAAGGCTATTTGCGCGTAAGTGAATGCAACAAATTTAACTGGAATTCGAACTCGGCTCCTCGATTTCTCGTTCCGAGCTGATATCCACTGCACCATAACGCACATTAGAAAGTACATTGATGAAAATAAAGTAGCCAGTATAAGAAGGTACATCATGAGAAATAACCTACTGACAGATGCTAAACTTAAAGAAATAGATGCAACCAGGATAGGTAAATCAACAGAACATAAAAGGGAACCAGAAACAGAAACATTACACAAACCACAGATTATCGTGAAGAAAGGGAGATACAGACAAATCACTGTGAAGGTAATGTTAAAATTTTAGAAGAGTTGAAAAGGCGTGATCTTAGTCGCTTACAAACCTGCAATAAAACGCGTCCACAGCACATTGAACCGTATTATTTTACGGAAAACGAGGCTAGTATACAAGAAGCCAAGGAAGACATAATGAGGCATATAAGTCAGACACAAAATAATGAAATAGAGGAACGAGACAAAGTCCAAAAATTACAGCTAATATGCATAATCTCAAAACTATTAAACTCTACAATGCAACACTTAAATTAATTCTGGATGAAGTAAACCCATATATAAGTCTCAACGAAGCAATATACGTATCGGCAATTACAGTAATTAAAAATTAAACACCAAAACAAAAAAAAAGAAATTTCACGGACATGAACATTCATCTTGGAAAAGATAAAAAAAAAGAAAGAAATTGAACATGTTAATGGTTTTCTCTAGTATTTTTTACCAAAGCTCATATTGCTATTTTGACACTAATGATTTTCTCTGGCACTCCGTATTACTGGTTCCCATATTCTAATCATCTCTATTCTTTGTCGGCTTAGGACATATTTGTAGCCTAGCATATGTGCTGAATCCTTAAGTTTCCATAGTGGTATTCTCTATCTATTATTTCAACTTCATCCCATCTGAGGTGGTGATCCGTTTTCTTTCTCCATATGTGGTCAGCTACGCCTGATTTTTCTATCTCCCCTCGAGTTACGGCTTTGCGATGTTCTTGTAGCCTGACCTTAATGAGACGGCCTGTTTATTCTTTATATTTCTTTCCACAGCTACATGGAATGGCGTACACACAGTCCTTAGTCATGTCCTCCTCTTTTAGAGGTCTTACTCGGGAGAGGTGCCTGTGAAGTGTAGAACCACTTCTGAAGATCGTCCTGATGTAAATGTAATAAAGGGTTCAGTTCGAAATTTTTAGCACCTGAAGAAGGCCGGAGCATACAACGGGCAAGACGTCGTACAAATGGCAACAAAGATGAAGAATATAGTCCGAATAATGTAAACAGTATAGGCTAGGTATGGATAGAATAAAATTCCGTATCCAAAGAAACACTATTCTTAAAAACGTGAAGTAGAGTGAATAATATTTATTCAGAATTTATAAGATCAATACATCATTATGTTATATTATCGTAACAAAAGTATCCCCACTTTTGTAGTGATATTAGAACATATTTATATTATATATATATATATTTATAAAGTATAACGCTGAAAGTGTGATAAGTATATCTTTATACTTTTCATATATCGAAAAACAACTATTTTATAAAATGTGTCGAATTTCGTAAATACAAAAATAAATTAATTCTCTGAAAAACCGGAGGTCAAAATAGCTACAAGCAGAAGAAAAGGGAAAAAGAAAGACAAAACATAAAAATAAATAATGAGTGAGTGTAAACACACGCAAGAATTAATTACTATAGAAAATCAACCTTGCACGAAATTTTTAATATATTCACTTTTCATTGGTGCTGGGTTGATTTTTTCTCATGCTGTATGTATTAATGCATGTGCGCGTTCGTGTACCCGTATGTGCATATGGGCGAACGTGTAGAATGTCATTGTTGATTGTCCTTTTTGTCGTTTTTTTTCACTTTACACTCACTCCGTATTGATTTTGTACTTTATCTATAAAAACATACGCTGATGCCGTGAAAAGTGTATCGTTATTCTTTTCATCTATCTATTTTTTTTTTTTAATAAGTAGTCTGTTAAATTTTGTAAAACTAAAAATAAACTCTCATTCTGAAAGATCTTTCCTTGGCAATCGTTTAATTTATTTTCTAATTGAAATAATTTTGATTGTTCAGTTGATGTCTGTACACTTATGGAGTTCAGTAGGAGAGTGAAGAATGTAAATATTGATTCAATGGCAACAATTATTCTTGTTTAATTTGCAAGGCTATCAAGAAGCCGACCTTTGAGTTTCGAATGGACGGGTCAGGACGTTTATTCATTTTTGGGGAAAAATCTATCAGTGGTTGGATTATTCAAGCTCACTAAGTATTTTATGCGATGTTTTCCTCTTTTACTCTGTCCTGTGAGTATCAGATTTTCCAAGCCCTCTTTCCTCATTATGTGCCTTTGAAACCACAACCATCTCTTTCTGATGTTAAGTATGTTTTTATTTTGTTTTCATTTTCCCAAAACTTCCTCGTTGCTGTCATGTTCAGACGATGGTATACTCAACATCCTTCTGTAGAACTGCATTTACCACCTGCTTTTATAATCCTGACGACTAATTCGCCCTGCTATCGTTCTTTCTATCGAAATGTTTTACGTGTCGATGTGCCATTTTCTTCCTCTACATGTTACAGTGATTTCGCCTTAAGGAACTTCAGTTTTTTCCCTAGTCTAATGTATCGCGTTCTTCTACTGATACCAAGATTTCTTAGCTACCACCATTGTTCTGTTGAGCGTCTAGCCAATGGGAATCAATTCACATGCAGATGTGACCTTATTTGGTCGAAAAGCTAAATAGAAATCGTATTTTATTGTTGGTCAAAATTATTTTGACTTTCTAAATGGTCGAGAATGATCGGGAAAGGGAAAAGTGATAAATTAAGCGGAACGTTTTTTTGTTGTTGCTTTCTTCACTAATATTTACGAGAGAAAGTGACAAGGCATTGTACGTGAACTACTCTAAGATAGTTATGTTACTTTGTTTGATCGCACTGGGGATTGAATCTTAATTCTGATCAGAAATAATGGTTTACCTTTGCTTTGACAAATTTGTTGTCATGGGAATCAACACCTCGTAAATTAGAACGTACATTATCCTGCAGGCTGTCAGTCTAAACCAATTGTAAAATGACAATATCTATCTATCTATCTATCTATCTATCTATCTATCTATCTATCTAACTCAGTCTAGTCATATCTGTCTATTAGCTATTTTCGAGGGCTTTAGTTATAATACTGTAAGTGTGCAAGACAAATTTCTTAAAAGTAAACATATTTTCAATTCCCAAATACTTCCAGTACATTGTGACCGTGTTCATGATTAATACTATTAAGTGTGTGCGCGTTTTTTTTTTTTTTATAGTAAGCGTTTACACTATTTTTAAGCGCATTTTACAGCTGGGGATACGCATCATATTTGTGTTCTTGAAAATCCACCTTTGTAAAAAATTCATGTTTGTTCAAATGGGTTATATGGATCTTTGTTAAGAGAGGTGTAGGGCCATTCGTCTTGATAAATGGTTTGTAATTTTTTTTTCGACTGAAATCAGTTCGCTATTGGGCATATGAATAAAAAATGTTGATTTGATATAGTCTCGATTTCACTGGCGAGCTGTTGTTGCTGACAATAAGGTTGGCTGCTTGGAATAGATAATTAATTTGATATTTGTTTTATAATCATTTCACCCCAAGCAAAGCAGGGTCAGCACTGATGCACAGTGGGTTAGAGTGAGAGAGAGAGAGAGAGAAAAAAAAAACAAGGTACAGGGGACATCGAAGGAAAGATAAGAGATGGATGAAAATCAAATAGAAGATCACAATTGACGTTGCCTTTAAACATTTAAAGATTGTGGCTATCAGGGAAGCAAGCAAACCAAAGGGAGTTCCCCAAATGGGAAGTCCGAAAAAGAAGCTGTTATTACAGTGGAAGAGATGGTTATATTTAACTATTTCAACAGTAAAAGGGTGGGACCTAGATGCCAATCTAGTAGCACGTGTAAATTCATGTGGTTGGAAAACCAGGGAAAAACCTCGTCAGTGCAGTTGCAATGAAAATACTTGTAGAAAAAACAAAGGGAAGCCACATCACGTCGGCGAGAAAGTGATTGAAGGCAAGTTGCTAAGTCAGGATCTATTATATTGCAGATCCTCCTTTGGGTTTTGTCGAGAACCTCAAGATGAATAGCAGGAGCATCTGACCAAATAAGGCAACAGTATTCAATGCATAGACGAGTGGTAAATTCATAAATGTGCAAATCGTTTCTGACAAGAAAATCCTCTTGACCCGACACAGTTACCCAACCGTTCTAGTAGTATACGCAGCTATGGATTCGATGTAATTATTCTATTTGAGATCATTAGAGAGATTAAGGCAAAGGAGGTGAAGTATATTGCTCTCTTGAAGATTAGAGTCATCCATTTTGGATCTGGTGAAAGGAGAACAGCTTCGTTTTGGAGGTATTCAAATTTACAAGCCATTTTCTACCCCATTTAATCATAGATTTTAGGTCCTTTTGAAGAGCAGCAACCAGGTTTATTTTGTCAGCCTACTTGGGAGTTGATTATATCAACATCATTGATAAATATCAGAAAAAGTGTAGGGCATAGAGCATTGACACCCGCGTTTTAATTTGATTAAATAGAGTGATGCAGTTTTAAAAATAACATTTCTTAAAGTTTTTGTAATTTTTGGATTTAGCTCCGACAAAATATATTAATATTATTACTAATTTTTGCTGTGTTATTATTGTTTAGTTTTGAAATAACGATTTAATTTTTCTATCTATTTATCTACTCATCTATGCTTAGTTAGATTGTTAATTTGACAGACGAGGAGATGACACATTATCTCTCACACGCAACTTATGACCTGTCTGTCCAGAAATATCGCCACATGTGGAGGTCTTCTGTTAGTATGTTTTTTTCTTTTACTAATGTTCACTTAAAATAAGGCCCAAGAGCAACTCAAGGTAGAGTGTTACTGTGTGATGCTGTATAAGCTTAAGAAAGGCCAACAAATGATTTTCTTAGGTTTGTTTCAGGAAACATAACGGCTAATTAATTGTACTTGAATTCGTTGCATTCACTTAAGCACAAAAGCCTTTGAAAATGTATTAATCCTTTTCTTGGCTCCAGCTAGGGATTAAAGAACAAGAGATTAGGTTCTGTAGCCTTAGTTGGCAACCAGTCTATCACAGAAAAATAATGGCAACCTACTGTGAAAAAATCTTCTGTCCAGTAAGTAATGTCGCTTTCGAGACATGATCATCCAAGCGTGTATCACGTATGGCACTTAACGGACTGACTGAATTGCTATCTCTGGACTAAGTGGTCAACCTTTAGACTTCAGTCGGTGATGTTAGAATTAGAGTGTGAAAGTAGACTTTAAAATGGAACCTAAACAGGTAACAAGTAATAAAATTCTACTCCTGCTCAAAAGTTCAGGGATGAGTGTGAACCGGGCAAAAGACGAACCTATCTACTCCTATTTGTATAGGATAAAATAATATTAGAAAATAAAATTTCATAGCTCAGTCATATTAGCCATCACCGACTTGCTAAACTGCCGTGTAGCTCACAGCACCTGGTATTCTCCAGCGGTGGCCTATGCAAATACTGACCAGGCTGAACGTTGCTTAACTCTAGTGATCGAACGAAAACCAGTATAGCCGTAACGGGTAAGTAACTAAATGCTGAAAAGTAAAAATTTGATAGTGTAACGTACTATACTATATTAAATTTTGTTATACAAATTAATATTTTACCAATAAAATTTGTATTAACCAACAAATTTTGATAAAATGTTCAAAATACACATACATGCGCAATATATAATATGAATTTCAGTGTATAATATCTATCTAATCTAAATCTAAACTTATTTGTAAATGGAATCTTACTGTGTATGTGTCCGTTACCTAGAGACTCCGAAACCGCTGAACCGATTTTTTTGAAAATTTACACAGTTATACTATAAGCGTCTGCGAGTGTTCTTAGCTAGGTTTCGTGTCAAGTTACCCCCGATAAATATCGATAATCGATAATAAAAAAAATCGAGTTATAGAAGGAGTGGTACGATTTTAATCAAATTTGATACACTCATAGACAAAGGCATAAGAAACGATATTCAGAAGTTTCAAGGTTGCAGTTCTAGCCTTGGATGACTTATTTGGCTCCGATATTGGAAATCGATACCCCGATATCCTACCGGGTCTGATCAAAATCAGTTTTTCAGCCCTTTTATTTTAGTTTTTGCTTCGGGTTTGGCTCTAAGTAGGTATGATTGTAGTTCTTAGTCTTATCCCTGATACCATTTACTCAGAAGACTTATGTAGCCTTCAAAATCCAGTTTACGACGAAAAAAACTTATTTGATATCGATACCAGGAAATCAAAATTTGACTTACATCCATTCATTTTTCTTTCACTCTACGGTTTTGCTTTAACTGGTAAGAGCTATTGCTTTTTAGTCTTTTGTGCCAATGTCCAAAGAGTTTGAACTCCAGAACTATGGATTAGTTTTAAAGCTTTCATTACACCCGAACAACGCCGGGCTATACTGCTAGTCTAACATAATTAGAAATACTGTTAGTATCTTTCTGATGTAAACATTTTATTATGCAGGCTAGTTTCATCGTACATTTTTATTTATAAACAAATCAAAATGATACTGATAATAGATATATCACATTTTTTTCTTTTACATTAAGGTTGGAATTCCAATTAAATTAGTTGTGTTCCCTTAATAGCAAATACCTTTGGGAAAGGTATGAATCCATCTCTTCTTCCTTCAGCTATGAGGTGAATAGTTGGGCAGATTGGGTTCTTTAGCCTTGGTTGGAAACCAGTATACGGCAGAAACAAAGGCAGCCTCTTGCAGGAAAATCTTTTACCTAGTTAGTCATGTATCGAAAGAGATATGATCACCGAAGAATGGCACTTAACTGACTGACTGACTGACAGTACAAAGTCCAAGGACCACTCAAGATAAGGGATTACTTTAAGGGGAAGTAATAATATGGATAGGAAGGGAAGAAGTTGCTTGAGTGGAACTTCATTCTCGCAGATGGAATACGGAGGGAATGTGAATGGTTTGTTACAATGAAAGTGGCATTTTGGGTCCTAGCCATGAAGGTTAAACCTCGCGGGACCAATGAATGTAGTTCATTTGAGCACTTACCATGGAAGTATCCCTACTGTAAGAGAGAGATATTGGAGGGTGGAATACAATTCTTCTCCAACAAGGACTCAGAGACACTCCTGAACTGGAAAGACTGGGAAGTGAGGATTGGGCAGCTCCTGCAAAAAATATAGCAATAGTTCTGCATTTTTGGCCTGATTTGGCTCTTATAAAGATAGAGGATAGCATGTGGAATCAGGTACTTAATGGAGCGGTACAGGGAGTCGATCATTTTGCTTGCATCTTTAGTGATGGATTGTAGATGAGTTCTTCTTGAGGTTCGGTGTGAGTTTGAGACCAAGTATTCTCACAAGTCATGGCGCCTCCTTGAGGAGACATCCGTTCATTGTGACTGGCGGTAGTTCGGTTTCTGATCGGCGGTGATGGAATGTAATTAGTTTGGTTTTCAAGGCATTGAACCAGTTAATGTTTCCCTAATGGAAAGATGGTGATTAGATCGGAAGAAAAGCCAACTGCCAATGTCTGATCATCAAGTGTTTTAGAGGTGCACCTGTATATCATCGTATCATCGGCATAGATGTTTACAAATGATTTGAGTATATTCTTAGGAAGATCATTTGTGCAAATCAAAAAGCTGGTTGGCCCAAGAAATGACCCCTGGGTGATGTCTGCGTAGAAGACAGAATAATTTGTTTCTTGAGATAATAATGACTTATTGATACAATTTTTACTAATTAATCCATCGCTGGCAGGAGAACAGGTGTATTCACACCTTTATCAGGGATATTTATGCGTAACTGATTATAAAGAAACCGACTGGAATTTAAACTCGTCTCACCGATTTCCAATTCTGAGTCGTTATCCATTAATCCACCAACATATACAAGCTTACACCTGGTATCCTAAAGTGGTCACATATCAAAGTACTGACCAGGCTCAACGTTGCTTAACTTCAGTGATTGTACGAGAACCGGTGTTTCAAAATGATATGGTTGCATGATCTGTTTTAATATGTACTCCTTAACAATTTATAACAGCCATCTTTCTTTCATCCATTGATTTTGTGAACTTTTCTAGTTTTTAGTATTTCATATTATTTTGTTGCTTCCCAGAGATTGTATTTGCACGAAAATTGTTTCCTAGTCTCATATAATCTTTTTTAATGATTAATCATAAGATTTCTGTTTAATCATTATCTTTAGAGGCTGAGAGCCATTCCATTAATTTGTTATCTCTGAAATTTTTATTTGACAAGGTGAGTAATAGATTATTTTGAAGAATCTGAAGGAGTATTGTCTTGCCCAAATATACTCTTTAGCTTAATGCTTCTTGCTTGCGACTTTAAAATATTTTGTCCAAGATTTTACAAAAAAATTCTGAATTTATCTTGACGCTATTATCGACTTTGAAGGGAACAATAGCTTTAATGCCTACAATACTAGCTCCAGGTATTACTCCACCTACAGAATGTTGTAGTCTTAGACGTGTTGGTTTACTATTTCTTTGACGTATTGGATTTCTAACGCACCTATCTGGCCCATCCCATATAAATTCGACATTCATAATTGATATGACTGCTTCCTTCGTCAAACTTAGGCGTTGTTCTTTGTCATGTTTACTGATATGTGGTAGTTTGGTTGCATTCATATCTTTCAAAAAGCCTCTTTATATTTTGTATCTTTTTTCTCTGTTTACATTGGCAACATTATTACTTTCAAACAGTTTCTTGCTGATCAATCTACTTTTCTTATTTATTAACATATTAGGAACCCAAAGTGCCCATTACAAGTCGGGGATACTAAAATCAAGTAAGTACAGAAATTTAAATACCTTGGAAGTGCTATAGAGGACAGAAAGTGTGACACTGAGATCCGAAGAAGTATTCGGATGGCCAAAAACGTTTTCCAAAAGCTAAGCAGAGTGATGTGAGACAGGAAAATTTTGTTGGAAACAAAGAAAAGAGTACCGGACTGTTACGCGATATCTGTCCTCGTATATGGCAGCGAATACTGGAACATCTACTCAAAGACGAAGGAAAGACTCGAAGCAACAGAAATGTGATTCTACAGAAGGATGGTGAGGATACCATGGGTCAAACATATGAGCGACGACGACTTTTGGGAGAGAGTGGAAACGAAAAGGAAACTTATGCTTAACCTGATAGTCACAGGGCTGACAGAGAGAAAGAGAGAAAGAGAGAGAGAGAGAGAGAGAGAGAGAGAGAGGGGGGGGAAAGCGCGTGACATACCTGATGGACTTAAGCAAATGGATAGTAGAGCAGAGTTTAGGAGAAATATCAAGACAAAATGTATTAAGAGTTACAAGAGACAGGAAGATGTGGAGGACCATAGTTGCCTAAAAGAACAAAGAAGACTTCTTTAGACCGTTTTCCTTGTTCTTTTCTTTTTCTAATGTTTTCAATTTCCTTTTTGATTCTTCTGTGAAATGTATTAAACTTTTTTAGCAATTGCTAATATTTTGTTCTTATCGCTTAATAACCTGATAATTTATTTCTCTTCTTGGTTTATATATTTCTTATAAACCATGGCAATTTTTATCGATCTGAAATAAAGAAAAATTATAATAATTATATTCATATATATATACAGAGGGTCTCTAAAGTCTGGACACGTACGAAATCCTATTAACTATATTTTTTCATCTTAACAGATTAAACATTGTTTTGTCGAAAGAAGAAAAAATTGACTTCTTTTTCTGAGTATGCTAATGAAGGAGTACTCAATAAAAATCTTAGATGCAACACATGTGATTGAACACATAAAGAGTGGATGTGTTAAAATTGATAGCAATGTAGAGTTATTGCATTAAGTTCACTTGAATCTTGCAAAGCGCATCAGCCTTTGCATCACAAATGAGAGAAATCATATCGAATATGTTACTTGTTAACATTTCAATTCAATAAACTTTTGTTGAAATTATGCATTTGTGTCTAGACATTTGTGTAGCACCATATATATATATATATATATATATATATATATATATATATATATAAATGCTCTACAACTGTATTTACTTTATAAGAAGTAAATATTAAACTAAGGAATACATATCTATTAATTTAATCTACTCATATTTTATATATATATATATACGCTTGCAGTAGGATGAAAAGCGGTCCAGTTTTATAATAAAATCTAATACTACTGAATAAATTATATATATGATGAAATTTACATGGTATATTTATCATATAGAGATATACTGAAAAATTCTACCAACATCGTTTCGTTATTAACAATTTTATTTTGACAATATTGACTTGCATTATCACATATACACACACACGCACACGCATGCACGCATACGCACAGACTCACGCGCACATACACAAACACAAACACACACACACGCACACATATTAAGTTAGAAAGAGTTAGATTTGATCATCGCAGAATCCACAGTAAAGGAAACGTGACATTAAATACTAAAAGCCATGAAATTATCCCAAAATTTAGTAAAAGAAATAGACAAAATTTGGCCACGTCAAGCAGATCTGATACCCGAACAGAATTAGACCAAAACAAAATATAAGAAACAGGAATGTTTAGTTAGAAACGAAGAAAATAATGCAATATTTCAGATAATTCTGTAGATTTTCTTACAGACGAAGAAAATATTTGAGGCAAAAGAGATGTGCTTTTACAGAAGGATGCTGAGAATACAATAGATGGGGTATGTTAGCAAAGACGAAGTTTTAGAGAACTAGATACAAAAAGGACACCTACTTAGAATCAGAAAAATGAAAATTCTGGGACACATAATAAAGAAACAGGGCTTGGAGAATTTGCTACTCGCAGGACATATTGAAGGCAATAGGGAAAGAGAGAAGAAACCTACCTAACAAGTTTGTGCAAATGGATAGTAGTTTAGGTAGTGGGAGGGATATTAAGAAAGACAAACAATGCTAAAACCTACAAGGAAGTTGTGGAGAACTAATATCACACATGGCCTGAAGGGACAAAACATAGAGAAAAAAATTTCATTAAACCTTTCACATCATAGAATGTATAAAACTTTAACGCCTGAGCAAGATATGTAAACTGTAAAATATTCAACAATTATTGAAATTCGAAATTTGATTTCATTAGGGAGTAGGCTCAATATAATTGTAATTTATCATTTCTTTTCATATATTTTCGTACAGTTGAAGAAACAATAATTTCAAAGAAGTGTGTGAAAAAGAAAATTGATTGAATAAACTACTGCAGTCTCAACAACTGCCCTTGTTCAGTCGTTAGCAGAGAGCACACCTTTGGGAAAGATGCTTTATGTTCTATTCGAAAAGCAAAGTTAATGAGCTTCATTATCACAAACTCATTCCTGAATCAGATATCGAACAATAGTGAATGCCATCTCCCAAGGCCAAACTGTTTCTCCATTATGACGTTACTTTAATATTCTGTGTCGTGATTAAGCATCAGAAGCAGGAGTTAGCGGTGTTGTCAAAGTTAGCGAACCCTGTCACAAATAATTTCACTGTGTAATCGAAATCAACTCACATAAAATGTTCGAAATTCATTCGAATCACAAAGGAAAAATATTGTTATTTTGAAGAAAAAGTAAACATATGTTTCTGAATTTTCGTATTCGTTACATAGAGAATCGTAGAATAAAATAATCGTATTAAGGGACCAGAACAATTGTTCCTAAACTCAAGGAATCTGCAATTTCTAAAACGAATTACATAGATAATATTAACTGTGGTCTATAGAAGCCATATGTCAATATTTATTAGGTTGAGTCATAAATAATTTCTGCTTTTGTTTCTCAACTTGATTCTTCAAAAACTAAATTTCAAATACATTTTATTCAATTACTAGTTTAAAATCAGCACTTCGTGCGGGCTTTTAAGCTAGTCCGTTCGAAGGGCTAATTGGGTCTCCGTCTCACAACTAAAAGGACTCTTGTTTAGCTTAGAAAATAGCAATGATATTTTTAAATTTCGTTGGAAACAAAGAAAACAGTACTGAACTGTTATGTGATATTTGTTCTTCTATATGGCAGCAAATCCCGAGCAATCTCCTCAAAGATGAAGAAAAGACTCAAAGTAACGGAAATGTGGTTCTACAGAAGGATACCAAGAATACCATGGACCAAAACTGTGAGCAACGACGAAGTTTTGGAGAGAATGGAAACAAAAAGGAAACCTATATTTAACATAGGACAGAGACAGCTAAAGTTTCTGGGACACGTAATGAGGAAGGAGGGCTTGGAGATTCTTATATTTACATGGCGGGAGAGGGAAAGTGACAGGAGAAAACAGTGCGTGACATACTTGATGGGCTTGACCAAATGGATGGCAAATCAGGGTTTGGGAGAAATAACAAAATAAACGTTATTGAGAGCTAAAAGAGATAGAAAAATGTGAAGGCCATGATCGCTCTGAAGGGATACGCCATATAAAAGAAAGACGAAAGATACTTCTACCAGTTCTATCACGGACATCAGGCTTACGGAGTGACGTTAGAATTACTTAGTTAAGGAGAGCACATTTATTTTCTTTAGGTCTTCTACGAATCTATATCTGCTGGTTGCAGTTTCGGAGCCAAAACGTAAACAACAGCAATTTTTTTTAAAGGATTCTTACATTCTTTTAAACAGGGATACCAACTCGAACACAAAAAAGGACGTTTGTATCAATAAAAAACAATGTCGTATAAATAATCCTTTCAAACATCACTTTTGTTTGTATATAGAAAAACGGTGACATACTAAAACACATCCAAGCAAGCACAATAGAAAAAAAAACCCCAAAATATTTTATTATCTGGAACACGCAAACTCTCTCTTTCTCTAACACTCTCTAACACACACACATATATACATATATATATATACTTGTGTATGTATTTGTAGCAATATTCTAATTTAGAGAATAGTCGGTACGATAAGGAACAAAAGAGGACATGATATATTTATGGTAAACATCTTTGCTGCAAGTAATTGAGAATATGAAACATTGTTAGCCGAGTCGATAATTTGTTTGGATTCTTTCTTTGTTTCAGTCGACACCCACGTACGCAATTCTGTTACTAACAACAATTCTAAGTAAAAACAGACCGATACCCAAATATAAAAGAAATACATTAAAGGGAAGCCATTTTCAACAAAATGAAGCCAAATATTTTGTCCATTTCCTGAAAAATAATCGCGAATAATTTGTTTGAAATCGGGTGGAGGGAAAATGCTATGTTCGCGAGTGTCTATGAGAAGATTGATTTGTTTCTTCGTCGGATATTTTAAACTTATGTCCTTTGGAAAATCTGACCGATAAAATTCGGCACATCTACATCGGGAGACATACAAATAAACAAACTACAGGAGCAAATCTAGTCAAATCAGATGACAAGTCTTACAGCAAAATTGGCATATTTACAAAATCTGCGATATATAAAATTAGACAAAATTTTGGAACACATAAACACATAAATGCACGCACGCACGCACGCACGCACGCACGCACGCACGCACGCACGCACGCACCATACACACCCAATCCTTCACACACATACGCATATATATATATATATATATATATATATATATATAGGATTGATGTAGAGAAGCTTGACACTTAACTGAGCAGAGTCATGCCGAATTTGAAGATTCTTGATGTCCCCACTCCTCATGGATATATATATATATATATATATATATATATATATATATATATATATATTCATTTGCAATCAGTTGATTACGCAACCTTGGTTTCAACCTTTCGATATCTTCAGGCGTTTTATATGAACTAATTCTCCAGCGTTTTATTTCAAACATAGAACAGGGATTTTCAAAATGCACGACTGGAAGTTTAAAATAACTTTAAAATTTCAAAATAAGGGAGACGTTTTTAAAGGACTGTAAACACTTTCATCTGAGTTTGTATGATTCTAAAATATATTTTCTGATAGCTTTACATCTGGACATTATTTCAGATCTTTCATTCAGTAATCTATTTTCTTTTTGGAAATAATATTATGGCCAACATTTTTTTTCTTGGCAGAATCTGCAGATATCATCACCGTTGTAAGGTTTGGCTTTTTTAAAAATATCCTCGAAGTTATATCAGTGTCTTTGCTGTTATTTTATTTCGATTTCTGCTCATGGTTACCCAGTTTGGTACAACTTTTAAGGTTAAATGTAGACCTGTCATGCGTTCTGAAAATCCCTGTTGTTCATTTGAAATAAAACGATGGAGAATCAGTTGATATGAAACGCCCGAGAATAGCTACATAAATGTTGAAACCAAGGTTGCGTAATCAACTGACTTCCAAATGCAAGTATTTAAAAAATTTACTATATACTGGACTAATTTAATTCTAACCAGTAACTGGTTAATAATAATAAATATTGAGTTCTTTCGGTGACTGGCGTGTGTATACAATGCTTATATTTAAAATTTTCCTTCTCTGATTTCATGCGCCTATGGCTTAGTGGATAGCGACTCCGATGACACTAAATCGGTCAAGTTTCGACCTCCGCCAGAAGAAAGTAGATGTGTCTAGCCACACTGATGAGTTGTGATACAGCGAAACAGGCTTATATATATATATATATATATATATATATATATATATATATATACCATTGTATAGACGCCGCTTAAAGATTTTTCAAGAAATGTTATGTCTTATGTTAAAAATTAGCAAGAAAGTATTGTCCATCACTAGCCACTACCTTTTCTCATCTTTCTGGCAGCATTTGAAATCCACGTCGAAAAAACGACACGTCTTTTGAGGCTAACCACGAGTCGATCCATTTTTTGCATCTTCATAAAAATGAAAGTGCTACTAAGCTAGGCAATATGCCATCGAGTGGAACAAGTGATAATCTGACGGTGCAATGTCTGTTGAATACGCCAGGTGGGATAGGACTTCAAATTTACACGACGCCACTCGGTTTCAACTCATAAGGCACCCAATGTTCTTGATTTTGAATTATTCCTAATGCTTTGAAACGTTTTGAGACTGTTGTGTGACCAACTTCTAATGATTCTGCTAGTTCAGCCTGCGCCTGACATGAGTCTTCATAAAGTAATGCCTCCAATTCTTCATCTTCAAACTTCTTTTTTGTACTTTAACAGTTTCTTTTCTCGCACTTTTGGTCTGTGGAACTCTCTTCCGTTTACTTGTTTCCCTGATAGCTGCGATCTTCAAAAATCTAAATACAACACCAATTGCCATCTTTTGCCTCATTGAATCCCATCCATCTTTTATTCTTTTTTGACTCCGTCTCTACCTGTTTTATTTTCTCTCACTGTCATTCTCTGCGCACCAATGTTGATCCTGCCTAGCATGTCTTGAAATGATTATATATATATTCTATGACAGTTCGACTCTGTTTGTTTGTGTGTGTGTGTGTGTGTGTGTGTGTGTGTGTGTGTGTGTGTGTGTGTAATTTTAAAATAAAGAAATGTTGAAGCAAATGCAACATCTGCTATTTTAAATATAGTGTAAAGTTTACACCGACAATTAGAATCACTTAAAGTTCTGATCGCAAACAGCTTTTTGGTGCAAGTGTCAGTATCGCAACCATTCTATCATCAGAAATTAAAAACTAAATACCTGATAATTGTGAAAGTGAGACAATCACTAAAGCCATTTGTATACTACTGTAAAATGCGAAGTTTGAACTCGTATAATATGGGCAGACCACATTGTTTTCATTGTTACCATTTTCTGGGAACTACGATTGGAAACAACCATACGAAATAAAATAACAAAGACAAAACGCGCGAAAATAATGACTTATATCGATAAACATTTAGGAATTTTTGTTAAAAGCCAGTAAGCAAAAAATAGGATGTTTTATGTGGAGTAATCATATATTACTGTAGAGGCAATTTTTAGGGGATATCTTCGTAACAAAGTGGTCAAAGCATACCAGATAAGATGGAAAATTGGGACTCAGGTTCGAATGCAGCCTGAGGGCATATTTTCTTTATTATGTTTTCTCAAGTAAGCAGGATGGTAGACGAAATAAATATTAAAATGATCCGAGTCTTTACTTAAATACGGATACCTACTAAAAATAACGTTTAATGCCATTAAAATATGTGGAATGAAAATTATTTCTCTCGATATATATATATATATATATATATATATAAGAAACATTCATTTTTCCCTCACTTGTAGCACAACTATCAGTTTCATGTACAACGGAACGCAATCTTCAGGTGCTTATATATATATAGATTGCTGCTAATATACACAATATATATATATATATATATATATATATATATATATATATATATATATTGTGTATATCGGCAGCAATCTATTTTTTATGCAAGATTCATTAAATAATACAATGTGTTATGGTTAAGTTTTTTGTATAATTTTTCATGTCGTTTTATCATTTTTCTTCTTTTCACTACGTAAATTATGTAAAAATTGTCCAGATGTTTTATTTCTACAAGCGCTTTCGACTATACTTTTAGCCATTATCAAGGATGAATTTTATTTTACTTTAACTGAATATATAAGGTATTTGTGTTCGTATGTAGAGTCATAGTTATGTTTTATATGCCATGTTCATAATTGATATTATTAAGTGTTAGCTATATATATTAATACGGAAGATGATTCAATTACGCTACTTTGGTTTCAATCATTTTGTTTGTTCAGGCGTTTTATATTAACTGATCATCTAAAGCTTTTTCTAACGTATAACAAGAATATTTGAATGTAGAATTAAATTTGCAAATTTGCAGTGTCTCCCCATATATGAAAACCAACCTAAATTTGAGGTTTGTAAGCACAGGATCTAACCATCCTGCTAACGTAATCAAACACATCCCTAAAGGAATAGAACACAAAACAATTTTCAAAAAAAGATTATGAAAAGTCTTTAAATGAAAATGGCCGTGAAAATAAATTAGAATATAATTCTCAAATAAATAAGCAAATGAAAAATAATGCGAGTAAACGAAATATTATTTGGCTCAATTGGCATTTAATTTAGAAGTAAAGTCCAAAATAGAGAAAATATATTTCGGATTGATTAATAAACAAGTTCCTAAAAAACTCAGAATTACACAAGATATTCAATAAAAATACAGTTAAATTATGTAACAGCCGTACCTGCAATTTAGAAAATTACATAAAGAGACAAAATGCCAAGAATTTAAAAAATAACGTGCAGCAAAATATCGTTAATGAAAAATGTAGCTGCAGGGAGTTTGTAAACAGAAGGAATTATTTACAAAGATGTACAAAATACAAATGGGCAGCGAAAAATATATGTAGGATGTACTGAAAAGAATTAAAAAAAAAACGTTGGGATAATCACGTATCGGCATTCCAACTAGAAAACCTTAAAAATTGTACCAAACATGCCAACCACGTGTGGAAATTAAAAGAAAAAATTAGAAAGAACCTTATGTAACTTGCAGCATATTAAAAAAGGCCAAACCTTCCAACAGTGGTGACGTCTGTAGATAGTGCTAAGAAGAGAAGTTAGCTATAGTTTCATTTCCAGAATGAGTAAGTTGCTAAATATAAGGTCCGATGTAATATCCGGATGTAAACACCTCAGACACATATTTTAGGATCGTACAAACCCGGATGAAAATGTTTACAATTCTTGACCAACCCCTCCCTTATCTTAAACTTCCGGTTATGCGTTCTGAAGAACGCCCGGAGATACCGAAAGGTTGAAACTAAGGTAGCGTAATTAACTGACATTCTGAATTAGAATATTTAAAAGCTGTACATTAAATATGTTGAGCACTTTTTCATACAACTGCTTACTGGTTTAATTTGACTCTGACAATAACTAGTTAATAATTATATATATATATATTCTTCTATGCCATATAATGAGGAAGGAGGGCTTGGAAAATCAAAAACTCACGGGACGGATGGATAAAAAGAACGAAAGACAAAGGAGAGCAACGCAAAACATACTTGAGCAAGTTGATAGCAGAGAAGGATTTCGGAGAGATACCAAGAGGAAAATTTTTAGTACCGGGAAGGGATAAGGGTAAATGAAAGTCCTTGATCGTCTACGTATCTCAGAAACTTCATCTCTCTCTTCCTGATATTAGATATAAGTTTCCTTTTTGCTTGCATCCTATCCAAAACCTTGTCGTTGCTCACATATTTGGTTCATGGTATCCTCAGCATTCTTCTGTAGAACCACATTTCTATACAGAAGGACAGATATCACATTAGAGCCCAGTTCTCTTTTCTTTGTTTCCAATGAAATTTTACTGTTTCTTAATACTGTGCTTAGCTTTTGAAATGCATTTTGGTCATGCTAAGGAGCCTTCGAATCTCGGGATCGCACTTTCCACCCTCTATCAGAATACTTCCCAGGTATTTAAATTTCTGCACCTAATTGATTTTAGTATGCCCGACCTGTAGTTGGCATTTTAGGCTTCTCTTTTTGCTGATGACTATGCATTCAGTTTACTTATAGTTTATGTTTAGTCCTTTCTTCTCGCTCTACCTTGTTATCTTCTGCAGGAGGTCCTGTATTTTCCTTTCTGTGTCTACTATCACCACTGTGTCGTCTGCGCGTCTTATATTGTTGAGATTGTGACCGCCAATGACGGTCCTGGCAGGACGTCTAGTTCTCTCAGAATTTTTTGCTGTACAGGTTGAATAAATCCGATGAAAAGACGAACCCTTGTCGTACACCCCTTTTTATTTTTGTATATCTGCTGAATGAATTTCGTGTCCGTATGCTGGCAGTTTCTTTGCCAGTATAGGTTCTTGATTATTCTTATGTCTTTCCCGAATATGTCGAGGACGCCAAGCATCTCTGTAAAGTCTTTGTGGCGTACTTTGTGGCGTATATATATATATATATATATATATATATATATATAAAATGAGACAAATTAGAACATATTTTTAATGACAACGTATTTCGCCAATGTGTTTTATGTTTAGCGTTTTCACGTTGGAATGAAAACAAAACTCTTTGTAAGGAAAATGATTTAGGATTTTTTAAATTAAGATGTACAATGAATTAAATTACCTTATCGTATCTGTCGATGATGGTGTCTGTTGGACTTTAAATTATCCCAGTACATTTTCTCATATCTGCAATATTATGCAAATTAATTGAAATAACTGCTTTAGTTTTCTTTCTTTCACTATACAGTCTATTTTAGACCTACTAAAGTTACAGGGTGTAATTGGTTTTATTTTTCCTCAGATTAGGTCATTTGCAGTGGTGTGCAGTAATATGAATCTATTTTCGCGGTATATGATAAAATTTCTTTAGCCTTAAAAAACGTTACCTCATCCATAATTGCATCAGATTTTTATCACGCCTAGAGACTATTGTCTCGACTGTCGATTAGTTGTCCTACGGCCATTGTCTGCAATGAACGTTACTCCAAAGAAACATACGAAAATTGTAACGCTGCATGAACATACTGGCGAGCTTTACAGAGAAAACGCTGATATTGTTGGTGTCAGCCTTTCAACTGTCTGTCATTTCATCAAGGCGAAAAACAAACAGGATCCATCACTCCAAAACGTAAAGAAAAATTCTGTCGGAAGAGAAAACCAACTCCAAGAGACGATTTATACGTGATCAGGGAAAGCGTGAAATATTCTAAAAAGACATTATTCGTTTTGTTTCAATTAATTTGCACAAGGGTGTATATATAAACTCACATTCAATGCAACACCGAATAACCGTCTTCCGCTGCTCTATCTTCACTGAACACAATAAACAGTGATTATAGAATTTTATGATCTTTTCTGGTAACTTCTGGTATAATACTTTCGTGATAATTGCAGATGGCGGTTATATGAATTAGCATTTCTTTATCATATTATACTCAAAGCAAGAGACGGGTGTTTTTGTTAACCACGCAATAAATGAGATGCCTTTGATTAATTTAAGTCCTGTAGGATATAGAATTCAACTGAAATTCTAAATTTACATCCGATAAACCTGACAGAAATTTGCCTTTTACCGTAGGTGATCTTCAGACGGCATTTTTTTGTTTCTGATCACCTTAACCAAAAGCATTTTATACTTTATAGATGCAGTAAAAATGATATAGCGGCATATTACAATATCGGGCTAGTAGAATATTTGATAAAATAGCTTGGAAAATAAATGCGAATCAAATTTGGACTATAGAGAACTTTAAAGAAAAACAAAGTCATAGAGCAAAGGCTGGTTTATCTCCCGGGAAATCTTACCAAATCTAAATAACTTTATACGAAAAAATTGGAACAAAGGGGCACAGTAGAAAAATGGGAGGTAACTATGCAATATTCACTTCATGAAAAGGTTTGCCTTTCAAGTAGTCAATTTCAATGATAGAATGTGCGTCGGAGCAAAAAGATAATATAATTTGCTCTCGTGTCAGTGAGTCATGTTCTCGATCGATTAGAAAAAAAATAACTGCGTTCTTTTGTAATTGACAGAAGGTTTGACCACGGGTCATATGAGTGGAATACACGACTTTAAACACTAACCCTGTCGGATTTCCCATGTGATTAGCTTTTGGTTATTGTAGTGGTGTTTGTTGGACGCTTGCTATTTTGATGTGTAACGAGGATCTAGAAAGGCTGATTATTCGATTCTTCGAACAGATGAAATTTGAATGACACAAGGAAAAGAACAAAGATTAACTCTCTCTCTCTCTCTCTCTATATATATATATATATATATATATATATATGATTATTGCGACATGATTTCTAATAATGCCATTATTCGATTGATCCTCAAATTTGAACAAGCGGTGATGTAGTCTTTTAGCACTGTATGGACTTAAACTACATTACGCAGATGTTGCAATATTAGCCGCCTCTTGCAGTAGAAATTATCGAAATATTTTGACCAACTATCATACGACGTTTTACTCCGTCAAATGTAGCACATTCTTTTCCACACTTGACGGAAGCAGAAATGTCATATAACTTGAAGTGAATGACTTATCTCTCTCTATGCGGCTTCTTTGATAATTTTCGGTCTGCCCTACGATCACATTGATTACACGTTAAATAAAACTATGAAACAGCGGCATGATTCGGTATGTGAGCCGCACTTTGCAACAAATAGTGCTAATAATTAATGAGCCAATCGAAAACAGAACAAAACATGGATTTCGGCCAGTTTATACAGTTTTAATCTCAGTGTACAGCATATACGAAAATTAAAAGAAAAAGCATGACATTTAAATATTGGCATATAACAAAACCTGCTTGATTAGCTGACTTATGGAACGTTTCAGAGGCGCATATATGTTGTGGCGTAAAATTGAGAGTCACGATATATTGTTGATTTATACACCTCATTTCTGTCCTTCTGTCTGTAACATAGATGTTTTTTGTATAATAATAGCTTTGAATATTTTTAGTGCCTCCTTATATACTTTGTCTTACCATTGTCTCCAATATTTTGTCTTATGTTAATACATGTAGTATGTATTTTGACGGCTACAATATGATGCTGAATGGGTTCAAAAATTGCACAAATCTTCAATAAAAGAAAATCTAACTTACGAGTGAGAGAGAGAGAGAGAGAGAGAGAGAGAGAGAGTATGTGTGTGTGTGTGTGTGTGTGTGAGAGAGAGAGAGAGAGAGAGAGAGAGTATGTGTGTGTGTGTGTGTGTGTGTGTGAGAGAGAGAGAGAGAGAGAGAGAGTATGTGTGTGTGTGTGTGTGTGTGTGTGTGTGTGTGTGTGTGTGAGAGAGAGAGAGAGAGAGTTTGTTCTAGTTTACATAGGGATTGAGTGGCCGTCAAGTAATTCGATTCGCTAAACCAGCATGACTGACTAGGTAGAAGATTTTTCCGCAGTAGGTTGCTATTACTTTCTGCGGTAGACTGGTTGCTGACCAAGGCTATCGAACACAATCTGTCCTGCTATTTAACCTGTAACTGGAGGAAGAAGAGATGGATTAATACCTTTCTCAAGAGTAATTGTCCGAAGTGGATGAAACGAATTTGACTGAAATTTGAACTCGACTCTCCAATTCTCATTCCAGCCGATATCCATTGCATCTCTACGCACATCCAATATACCCAATTTTATTGCTCCCACTCCAGCTTACCATTTACTGTTTTTTTTTTTTTTTTTTTTTTTTACTGTTCTGACATTTAGTGGGGCGGTATATTTTAATACATTTTCATACAATAGAACATATACAGTTTTTGTCATATTCTCTTCAGTTGAGTAATGTTTCTGGGAAGATATTCCCAAAGGAGAAAACTGCTTTTAAATACTGTTCTGCAGTTCCCAAATAGGCATCTATGCAGTTGACACTACTATTTACTCCCGTCTCAATAGTAAATCTGCAAAAGTTGACAAAGTAAACCTTGCTACTGTCTCTGAAACGGACTTTTAATCAGTGATTAACTCAGTTGGAAATGGCTTGTAAATTTTAGTTTCTACAAAAGAAAACTGCTCTTCTTTAACCACCACAGACAAAATTTCCTTCCAGCCATGGATGGCGCTAGTCTCCTGGAGAGCAACACACTGCGTCTCGTTGGCTTCAATTTTTCAATCGAGCTGAAGTGGAACCACGAGATCGAATCTATAGCTTTATCTATAGTGACCCAAACAAGGAAGTTTGGATCACTGTGTCGGGTCAGAAAGTTTTTCCCGTTAGAAACCATCTAGTACATTTATAAATCTACCATTCGTCCGTGCACTGAATACTGTTGCCATATCTGGTCGGTTGATCCTTCTATTCATCTCGAGGTTCTCGACAAAATCCAAAGAATGATATGCAATATAATCGATCCTGACTTGGCATTTCAACTTCAGTCACTTTCTCACGTGGCTTCTCTCTGTCTTTTCTACAAATATTTTCATGGCAACTGCCATTGAAACTTTTTTCTAGTGCCCTGACCAAAAAAATTTAAGCGTACTACTAGATTGACATCTAGGTCACATTCTTTTACTGTTGAAATAGGAAATATCCCATCACTTCTATTCCAACAGTTTCTTTTCTCACACTTCCCGCCTGTAGAGCTGCCTTCCGTTTACTTGCTTCCCTGATCACTAAAATTTCCAGAAGTTTAACACATCACTCAATAAATCCGGGCCCAACTCATAAAACAACAACTCTTAAGCAAAACTCGACTTTATTTATCAACATAGTCTCCTTCTAGGGTGATACACTGATTCCAACGCTTCCCTAACAATTCGATACCTTTTTTGTAGAACGATTTGTCATTGGCCTCAGAATACGCCTCAATTTTTAATATCACTTCTTCATTAGAACCAAATTTTTTTCCCTGGAGCATTCGTTTAAGGTCGAAAACAGCCAGTGGTCGCTGAGGGCCAGATCTAGAGAATAGAGAGGATGGGGAACCAATTCGAAATGCGATTCATGTAGTTTTGCCATCGTTGCGATCGATTTGTGACACGGTGCGTTGTCCTAGTAAAATATCATTTTTTCTACTTCTTTTGTGACAATTTTTTTCCTTCAAACGCATCAATAATGCTATACAATGTTCACTATTGATGGTTCTTTCTTTTTTAAGGTAATCAATGAACAAAATACCTTGCACATCGCAAAACACGGAGGCCAAAACTTTGCCTGCTGACGTTTGCATTTTTGGCTGCTTTGAACAGCTTTCAGCTGCTGCTGTCCAATCAGCTGACTCCCTATTTGACACCGGAGGGAAGTGGCGGATCCATGTTTCATCCATTGTCACATATGTATGCAAAACATTGTTCTTCTTGCATTGAAACAATTGGAAACAACGCTCTGAATCGTTGACACGTTGTTGTTTTTGATCGACTGTGAGCAAACGCGGCACCCATTTTGAGCACAGCTTTCTCATTGACAAATGTTCATGCAAAATGGTAAATACATTGTCTTCTGATATCTCCAACGCCTCTGCTATCTCACACAACTTCAATTTATGATCGGTCAAAACGAGTTTGTGGATTTTTAATGTTTTCCAGGACAACTGCCGATTTGGGGCAACCTGAGCGTTCAGCATCATTTGTGTCTGTACGAATGCGTTTAAGTCTGAATGACACTTATCAAGCCATTGCATTGCTTGAACAACATTTTTCCCATTAGAAAGCAATACTTTATCAACACACGAAATTCAAATTTTTCCATTGTTTTGAAAATTTGCAACAGTAGCTTCACTTAAATAACTGTAATTTGTAAAGTAATGATCCGATTTGGCCCTAATTTTGTCATGTGCCATTTGAGGTTCCGTATTCCCCAAAATTATATGAATTTTTTTTAGTAGTGCCATCTATATGGCATGCGCGGAACATATTGAGTGATGTGTTAAATGCAACGTCAATTGCCATATTTTATCTCCTTGAATCACATCCATCTTTATCCTTTCTTTGACACTCCCTGTTTTCAGTTTTTTCAATTACTGTAACCCCATAGGCACTCATGGTGGTTCTGCCTTACTTGAGAGGAAATGATTAAAAACCAAAAAAAAAAAAAAAAAAAATGTTTTATAGATGCTCCTACAATATAAGGCAGATAGATTTTTGATTGTTGCCTTTAGTTCTTGGTTGTGTAAATTGATGTTATACTTGCGTAATGGTTGTGTTTCTTTGACAGGTTTTCTTATGTTAATCAGGGCTTACGGAAATATCCCGTTGTAATACCTACTCTCCAACGATCACAGAATTTAAGCAACATCGAGCCTGGTTAGTAACTAGATGTGTAACTGCTTGAGAATACTTGGTGCTCGGTACTCTTAGAAGTTGGGAAAATCCACCTTTTCTCTGCCGCTATGACATGTATCAGTAAATCATTATTATTATTTAAAAAGAATTTACAATATAAAAAAATTAAAACATAAAATATAAATTTAAATAGTCTTCAAAGTGATGATAAACCGTAGAACTTGCTAACTTCAGTAGGGGTCTAATTGGGCCTCCGGCCCAAAACTAAAAACTAAACATTTCTCAATTTACTCCATGGATTTTCAAAACATTACTTTAACTCGAATTTGGGCTCTAAATTTAATTGCAGCGAAAAGTCTGATTTAGATCGAAAGTCCATTTTGGACCCAGATTCCGATTTGGACAGAAAATCCAATTTGGACCGAGATTCTGATTTGGATCGAAAGTCCGTTTTGGACCGAGAATAAAATTCAGGCCGAAAATTGGGTTCTTCGAATCACAAACTCCGTTGAACTTTAACTGAGTTGAATTCTTCAAATAATAAACTCTGGTAAAATTCAAAACGTTATGTCACGGAGCCTCTCACTTTAATTCTGATTCCTTGACATTTTGAAGATTTCCTCAATTCACAAAGTTTTGGAGATATTTTAAATTAAATTTAAAACAATTTATTTAAATTCACAAATGTTTGTGTAACTTTAAACTCAATATCAATTAAAAACTTTTAAGATCACTAATTTCTTTTAGTTATTTACAAAATTTATTTTTTAACTGTTCCTCCTCATCCTAAAAATGACAGAAGCCGAGGTACCGAATCAGCACAAATAACGTTGTAGATTTTTCTTTGGATTTTATCAATGATCTCTGAATATATTGCAGGAGCCCAGATCATATATAGCAGATATACTCTAAGCATGGGGGAATGGTAGACATGTGAATATGTAAGATATATTTGGACACAAAAAATTGTATAGCGCAACATAGAGAACTAACTTTCTTGGCTGCAGATATAGCAATTGATTCGATATAACCTTTCCACTTCATGTCAGTGGAATATGTTAGCTCGAGAAAGCACAACGAGACACGCTCCTGAAGGTTAGCATCTGCCATGCTGATGGAAGGTAGGAAAGAATAATAGCTAGCAGTTTTGTTTTTGAGGTGTTAAAATTCATGAGCCTTTCCTTGCCCAGTTAACAACAGAAAGTCGGTCATTGATTTAGAGATCAGCTGCCAATTTGAACTTATTGAACCGATCAGAGTTACTATTAAGACACTATTATTGCTTTTGTCATCATCATAGATACCAAGTAAATGAACTGATGCTTATTTAAAATGCATTCCTTCTTTAACTTGCGGTATGTACTGTACCCAACAACTCTTGCTAACCTTTCTGAATATTTCACTTTGTTCATCTCCATTGTTGCATTGACTTTCTCTGTTGACCATGGGATGAAAATGCCATTCCACTCCAGTATCTCAATTTCCATTTCAATTTGTCAGCATTTGCTTTAGGGATTCTCAAGGCTGTCTCATCAATTATTTATACTTATTTAATAAATGAGTGGACATGAGTGGACAGCGAATAATACAAACATTAGAAATTAGATGTTACAGAACCATCATAAGCATCTCTTATTCTGACCGAATCACAAATGACTAAGTTCGAGACACTGTCCGACAAGATACACGCCTGTTGGAAAACCTCTTAACCACTGCCAAAAGGAGAAAGTTGAAATGGTATGGTTATTATTTTCCTGTACGGTATCACATTAGAAGCAGACTGTAAAAAAAGGGCCGAAAACTTCAGAGAGTGGAGTGGAAGATACTCCCTAGAGGTTCAAACATTGGAACGCAACCGAGGAAGCTGGTAGGTTGCTCAGATATGCCGACCAACCGCATCTGATCATAGGACTGGTAATGATGATGATAATTATGAAAGCGTCCTTGAGTTCTGAGTGGCTGACAAATTATTTCCTACCCTCCACCCCCTCTCTCACAGGTGGTATATGGCAAGTCTCTCATTGATGTATTGTTTATTTCCATGGAAAGTGCTTGGGCGAATTACATTCAATGGTTCCGCCAGTCTAAACCTTCACAGCCAGGACTCGCCATGTCACACACATTGTAACAAATGAATCACATTCCCGCTGTGTTTCATTCAATCAGTTAAAGTGCCATACGTGATACACGCTTGGGTGATTATGTTTCGAAAATGACATGACTGACTGGGCAAAAGATTATCCCGCAGTAGGTTGCCATTACTTTCTGCGGTAAATTGGTTGTCAGCCAAGGCTATAGAACCCAATCTGTCCTGTTATTCAACCCATAACCAGAAGAAAGAGATGGATTAATATCATTCCCAAGGGTATTTGTGCGTAAATGAATACAAGGGATTCAACAGGAATTCGAACTCGGCTTCCCGGTTTCTCGTTCTAGCCGATATCCGCTGCACCACAACGCACATTTGTGTTTCATTAGAGAGAAGTAATTTCCACTCGAAAAGCTTCTTCCTGTGAACCCCTGCACTGTGGAACCGACTCCCAAGAGGGTGTTTCCCCGATCACTCTTAACCTAGGGTTAACCATTATCTACCTTTACTAGCCGCATAAACTGCCTCTTGTACTGGATGAACTTTACTGTAAAAAATGCTATCATGGATAATATAAATATCTACAACATAAATAACATGATAGGTTTCAATCATTCAAAAATATTAAGTATATTTTAAAATATGAGTGCATATTTTGCTTCACACTTACGAATAAGGAGATGAAATGCTCATCGTCCGATGAAGAATCGCTTCCAAAAAATATGCTGTAATTAATCAATCTAATAAAAAGAGATCTATGAAAAATTTAACAAGGCGAAGAGGAAATTGGAAAATAGAAAGAGCAACCTCAGAAAATAGCAACACGAAATGAAAAGAAAAATAGTTTATGAAACAGCAGACATTTCTCTCTCATGAGAAATCGTTCGAGGGATTAAAATACTGTGCAAAACATAAAGTAAAATGTGAATAACAAATACACAGTTAACAACAATATATTAACACACGCATATTCTATAAACATATTCTATAAGCATCAATTGTCGTGATCGTCTGGATGTGATTTCTTCTTCTTCTATGTGCCTTGTCTCTTCAGGACGTAGGCGATCATGGCTTTCCACGTTTCCCTATCCTGGTGGGTCTGAGCAGGCATTCTCCTGTTACACCATACAATTCTCGTTCCGTCATCCACCTGATTAGGTCCTTCAAATATGTTATGCGTTGCTTTCCCTGTCTCTTTTCTCTTCTGTTTGGCCTGTTAGTATCAGATTCTCCAAGCCCTCCTTCCTCATTGCGTGTCTGAGGAACTTCAGCTGTCTCTTCCTGATGCTCAGTATTAATTTCTTTTTTTCCATCATTTCCAAGACCTCACCATTGCTCACATGCTCGATCCGTGATATTCGCAGCATCCTTCTGTAGAACTACATTTCAGTTGCTTCAAGTTTTTCCTTTATCTTTGATGCTATTGTCCAGCATTCACTGCCATACTGAAGGACGGACAGCATGTAGCAATCCAGTACTCTCTTCCTAGTTTCTAGCGAAATGGTCCTGTTTCTTAATACTTTACTCAACTTCTAGAATGCTTCCTTCGCCATGTCAATTCGCCTTCGGATCTCTGTGTCGCACTTTCCGTCTTCTGTTATAACACTTCTCAGGTATTTAAATTTTTTTACCTGTTTGATTCTGGTATCCCCGACCTGTATTTGGCATTTTGGGCTGCTCTTTTTACTGATGACCATGCATTCGGTTTTCGTGCAGTTTATTTCTAGTCCATACTTGTTACTTTCTTCTGCTACCTTCTGTAGGAGATCTTGTAGCTTCCTTTCTGTGTCTGCTATCAGCACTGTATCATCTACGTACCTTAGGTTGTTTAAATTGTGGCCTCCGATTACGAATCCAGACATAACTTCTAGGGTCCTCAAAATATTCTCGCAGTACAAGTTGAACAGATCCGGTCTTACGCCCCTTTCTATCTTTGTATATCTACTCAATTCATTACCTGTCCGTATGCAAGCGGTTTACTGCCAGTAAATATTCTTTATTACTCTCAAGTCTTTTCCAAATATGTCCAGGCTGCCGAGCATATCCATCAGTTCTTTGTGGCGTATTTTGTCAAACGTCTTCGCATAATCAATGAAGCACAGATATACGTCCTTCTTCATTTGTATTGCCCTTTCGGAGAGCATCCTAATCATAAATATGGCATTCCTTGTTCCCGTGTCTTTAACGAAACCACGCTGTTCTTGTCCTATCTCTGGCCTGATTCTGCTTCTTGCTCTGTTCATCAGGATTCGGGCGATCAGTTTTGTTATATGGCTCATTAAACTGATGGTTCTGTGGAGTTCGCACTCGTTTGCTCCTGGCTTCTTAGGTAGTGCTATGAAGATAGACTTGCGGAGATCATCTGGTATAACCCCACTATTATAAATTTCATTTATTATTTCAGTAATTTTTTCTATACCAAATTCTTCCAGGGCTATCAGCAGCTCTATGACTATGTCATCTGGTCCCGCTGCTTTGTTTCTATTCAGTTTTGCTACTGCAGATTCCACCCCAGACTTTAATATTTCCGGTCCGTCCTCATCTTTGCGTATTATTGATTGTTCTCTCTTGTCGTGGAAAGGATCTTTTATATATTCTTCCCATTGTTGGAGTATTTCCTCTTTCTCCAAAAATGATCGTTCCATCCTTGGATTTTAGACATCCTGTTGAAGAGCGGGTTTTTTTGTTCTGTCAGTTCTTTTATTTCCTTATGCATGTCTGCTTTATTCTTCCTGCTCAATCTCTCTACTTCTGCACATTTGTCATTGAGCCATTTCTCTTTAGCCTGTCTACATTTTCTTCTTATTTCCTTGTGTAGTTCCCTGTACTCCACTCCATATCTTGATATCATTTTCTGTCTCCTTTGCATCATGTCCAGAATCTCTTCCGTCATCCACTCGTTTTTCTTTCCGCTCCTAATTTCCTTTGGGGCAATGTTGCTTGCTGATGTCACTAATGTTTCCTTTAGCGAATCCTATTTCGAGTGTCCTTTCCCAGTTTGTTCTTCGTATCTGATTTTCACACCATTAGTGTATTCTTTCTGTAGGTTGAAGTCCTTCACGAGTGCGTTGTATATCAGTTTTGGTGCTGGACTAGGCTTCTTCAATCTCCGGAGTTTCACTTTTAATTTGCAGATTGCTGGGACGTGGTCGCTTCCACAGTCAGCGCCTGGATAGGCTTTGCTTTGAACCACTGCATTTCTGAATCTGCTGTTTATGATTATGTAGTCTATCTGGTTCTTCGTGTGACCTCCTGGGCTTCTCCATGTCCATAGGCGTCGTGGGTGTTCTTGAAACCAGGTGTTAGTTATTACCTGGTCATTTTCTATGCACCATTGGACACATTTTTCTCCTCGTTCGTTGCGGATTCCTAAACCAAAGTTTCCAGTTGTCATACTTTCCCTCTCCTTGCCTACTTTGGCATTCAAATCTCCCATGATGATCCTGATTTCTTGGCTTTTACATTGAGCCTTGGCCTTCTCTAGAGTGGAGTAAAAAGATTCTATTTCTTCCTCGGTGCTTTGTGTTGCTGGTGCATTTACGACTACAATTGCTATGTTGAACGGTCTCCCTTTCAGTTTGACCAGGTGAACTCTTTCTGAGAACTGGCAGTATCCCAAAACACATTTCTTCATTTCCTTGTCCAGTATTATGCCGACTCCCTTTTCATTATTTTTGCCTCCAGCGTATTTTATCCTATGGTTGTCGCTGTTGAAGTCGGCATTATTTGGCCATCTGGTTTCGCATATTCCCAGAATATTGATTTTTAGTCTGTTCATTTCCTGCTTGACATTCTCTAGTTGTCCGCAGCTGTTTAACGTCCTGACGTTCCATGTCCCCAAGGTGATCCTTTCTTTGTTGCACACAGTCGCAGGGTAACGGTCCAGAGACACCTGTTATGTGATTTACACAACGCTAAAATATTCCCGTATTTTCTTTTGTTACTGTTCGAGTTTTGTTCGAGTTTTTTAATGTCTACTTTTACATCATTAAATATGATATTTAATACATACCTCCAAATCTTTGCGAAAAAATTAACATAGCGTCATGAACAAAGGCCCTAAACGTAATAAAAAAAAAAATCACGTGACGAGTCCCAACAGCGGCAACAACCAAAATGGATAGCACATGTAACTTGAAAGGCAAATAAGGATATGATTTACAGGCAAACTCTCCACAGTTCTTAAAAAAAAAAAAAAACTTTGAAAGAAACTCCCATCAATACGAGAAAAAACCTATAACAATTACTAGGCTTGAAAAGTTTAATTCTTTGAAAAATTGCTTGAAGAAAAAGATTTTATAAATTTCAAACGACTAACACTAATTGTTCAATTAATGAATGTCTAATGTTTCCTGTATGAAAACGGTTACTCACACTATTACCATTTCGCTGTACAAGTCCGTTACGTCGTATGATGTTTGCTAAGCTTAGATTCGGTTAACACGTGGACTGATGCGCTGTATGTATAGCACTAATTTTTCAAATTAGGTAAGGCAATGCTTCAGGCGTCTGTGAAATATTAGTGTCTATTTGGGATTGACATCAAACACCGACCTGATTGAAAATGTACAATAACTTCAGCTATTTCAGTAATCCCGTATGTTTATATATTATAAATATCTATGTTTAATGATATATTAGCATTTCACAGCATTTTTCCCACGACATTTATTTATAATTTCATGAAAATTAATATACTCTGTGCAAATATTTTCACTGATTTTTAATTAAAAAAAGACAATTTGTTATTGCATATTTAGTTCCAAGTTATCAAAAAAGAAGTCGATGGTAATTTTTACACATATCTAATAAGATAGAAGAAGAAAAAGTGATAGAGAGAAAAAAGACAAAGAAATGAAAAGAGAGAGAGAGAGAGAGAGAGAGAGAGAGAGAGAAGAGATAAAAATATAGAAGGAATGAGTGAGAACGATTTTTGATTGCGTATTCAGTATCTACTTTTCAAAAAAAAGGGGTGGCTAATTTTTACATACATGAAGTAAGAGAGTGGATGAAAATGAGAAGGCGAGAGAAAAGAGAGTAGAAATAAAGAGAGAGAGAGAAAGAAAAAGAAAGAATGAGAAAGGACGATTTTCGATTACCTATTCTAATTAAAGTTTGCAAAAAATATACATCTAGTAAGAAAAAGAAGGAAAAAGGAAGAGAAAAAGAACAATAAATAGGGAGAGAGAGAGTGAGAGAGGAAGAAAAAGACAAAGAGGGAGAGAAGGAGAGAGAAAGAGAGAGAGAGAGAGAGAGATAAAAATGAAAGCGAACAGTTTTCTCTTGCGTCTTCAGTTTCTAGTTTTCAAAACATAAGGTGTGGGTATTTTTTACGCATGTCGAATTAGACAGAGGAACAAGAATAAAATAAAGAAAAAAGATATATATATATATATATATATATATAGAGAGAGAGAGAGAGAGAGAGAGAGAGAAGAGAGAGAGAGAGAGAAAAGAGAGAAAGAACGAAGGAGAATAGGTTTCTATCACATATTCATTTCCTATTTTTCAAAAAAGAAGGCGAGAATAATTTTTACTCACATCTAGTAAGATAGAGATAGAAAAGAAGAGGAAAAACAAAGTGATAATAGAAAGAAAGAAGAGGGAGAAAACAGAGTAAGAATGAGAGAGAACACTTTTCTATTGTGTATCTTTGTTGAAAAACTTAGCAAATTTTTATACAAATCTAGTCAGAGAGAGAAGAGAGAGAACAATAGGAAGAAAAAGAGAGTTATTTACACTATTTGCATTGTTGCCCTTATTTTCGTTGCCATAGTCATGACGTCTCGGCTGTTGTACGTCCTGATGATTAATTGTTTTCAAGGACACATGGCCCAGTGAATAAAAGCTTTGGTTGAATCGAAAGAGTTCTAAGTTCAATATCTGGCTGCAGCAGTGGTGAACCAAAAAAAATAAAAAAAATAAAAAAAAATAAATAAAAAATAAAAATAAAAATAAACAAACTTAGTTAAGTTAAAGGGAGAATAACTAATGTAATGCTGAGACTTCCAGTAGAGAAATGGCATGTGAAACTAGATCAATCTACTTCGGTGGACAAAATGATGGGTTCACTTCTAAATTACAATCACCAGAAGAAGGCCGGAGAGTATAACGCTGATAAGTTGTGAATACGGATGAGGAGAAAAACAGTCTGAACATTATAAATAGTATAAATAATTACAATACCTTGTCTCAGAAATATAGACAAAGGAATGCTAGGGAAGGAAAAAGAAAAAGTGAAAGAAAAAATGTCAGATAAAGTGGAAAATATTTAGAAGAAGAAAGAGAGAGACGATATTACATAGAGAAGTAGATAAAATATTGAGGAATGAAGACAAATGAGAGAGAGAGAGAGAGAGAGAGAGAGAGATAGAAGATCAGACACTTCTTCTTCTTCATGTGCCATGTCCTTTTAAGACGTAGGCGATCATGGACTTCCACTTGGCTCTGTCTCTTGTCGCTCTCATTAATTTTTCTCGTAATATCTCTTCTAAGCCTCGCTCCGCCATCCATTTGCTCAGACTTACGAAGTACATCTTGCACTGCTTTCCTCTGTCTCTCCTTCCCTTTATCCGACCCGTGAGTATTAAGTTCTCCAGACCCTCCTTCCTCATTATGTGTCCCAGGAACCTCATTTGTCTTTTACTGATATTTAGTATCAGTTTTCTTCTCGTTTGCATCTTTTCCAACCCTTCATCGTTACACACGTGCTCTGTCCATGGTATCCTCAGCATCCTTCTACAAAACCACATTTCTGCTGCCTCAAGCCTTTCCTACATCCTTGATGAGATCGACCAACATTCACTTCCATACACAAGGACAGATATTCCATAGCAATCCCTCACTCTTTTCTTTGTTTCTAATGAGATTTTCCTGTTTTTCAGTGCTTTGGTTAGCTTCTGAAATGCGTCTTTGGCCAATGCCAATGCGTATTTGAATTTCCATGTCGCACTTTTTATACTCTGTCAAAACACTTCCCAGGTATTTGAATATTTTTACTTGTTTTATTTTAGTTTCTTCGACTTGTAGTTGGCATATTGGGCTTCTCTTTTTGCTGATGACCATACATTCAGTTTCCTTGAAGTTTATGCTCAATTCTTTCTTTTCACTTTCTTTTGCTACCTTCTGTAGGAGGTCCTGCATTTTTCTTAACGTGTCTGCTGTCAGCACCGTGTCATCTGTGTGACTGATATGGTTGAGATTGTAACAGACAATGATGAATCCTGGCAAGGCGTTTATTTCTCTCATAATTACTTCACTGTACAGGTTGAAAAGTTTCGGTGAGAAAACGCATCCTTGTCTTACGCCTCTTTCTATTTTTGCATACTTGCTGAGTTCACTTCCTATCCGTACACGAGCGGTTTGCTACCAAGATAGATTCTTGATTATCCTAATGTCTTTTCCGAAAATGTTGAGGTCGTCGAGCATCTCTATCAAGTCCTTGTGCCGTACTTTGTCGAACGCCTTTGCGTAGTCTATAAAGCACAGATCAAAGTCCTTCTGCATTTTTATTACTCGTTCAGATAGCATTCTGAGCATGAATATCGCATTCCTCTTTTGGGTATCTTTAACAAACCCACATTGTTCTTGTCTTCCCTCTGGGCCTATTCTGCTGCGCGCTCTGTTCATCAGAATCCGGATGATGAGTTTTGGCTCATTAAACTGATTGTTTGATGGACCTCACATTCCTTTGCATCTGGCTTCTTAGGTAATTTTATGAAGGTGCTTCGTTTATTGCCGCTGTTGTAGATTTCGTTTATTATTTCTGTTAGTCTGGCTACGCCAAAGCCTTCCAGGGACATCAACATCTCTATTACAATCCCCTTCTGGTCCTACTGCTTTGTTTCTCTTCAATTTGGCCATTGCCGATTCCACTTCGGTTTTTAATATTTCTTGTCCATCCGTAATTTAGTGCATTTCTGGTTGCTCTCTCTTGTTGTGGAAGAGATCTCCGATGTACTCGCCCCATCTCTGAAGTATTTTTCTTTTTTTAATATTAGTGTGCCATTTATTGCTTTTATACATCCTGTTGCTGAGCATGTCCTTTGCCCTGTTAGTTCCATTATTTTTTATGCATGTCTCCATTATTTGTTGTGTTCAATCTCTCTACATTGGCGCATTTGTCGTTGAGCCATCTTTCTTTAGCCTGTCTATATTTGCTTCGTCTTTCTTTGTGTAGTTTCCTGTATTTCATTCTATATCTTGGCGTCGTTTTCTGGCACTTTGAATGAAGTCAAGAATCTCTTCGGTGATCCACTCTTTTTTTCCGGCGTACATTTTTCTTTAGAATGATTTCGTCCGCCGATGTCACTAGAGCCGCACTTCGTGCGTTCCATTTTGAGCTTTTATTTCCAAGTTGTCCTTCGTATATCGTTTTCACCCTCTCTGTATATATTTCCTGCAGGTTCAGGTTGTTCATGAGTCTATTGTACTGCAGTCTTAGGTCCGTGTTATGTTTCTTTAATCGCC